>JALAZF010000491.1:3600000-4200000 GCA_022829125.1 Lathyrus tuberosus | reverse complement strand
CACCTGACAACATAGGTGGAGCTCTACCTTGTTCGATGTCTCCATTGAATTCTTGTCTCCACCCACGGTAGTTATGTTTGGCATTTAAGAATCTACGATGACCGAGAAAGACATTCTTATGACTAAACTCCAATCGCTTCGAAACTGTTTTATCTTCACAAATAGGACACGCTTTTTCACCTTTTATGCTGTACCCTGATAGATTCCCGTAAGGTGGAAAATCATTAATTGTGCCAACAACTCTGTGAAACTTTTATCCGACCATCCATTGCCCGCCTTTAAGTTGTACAACTTCAATACCGCAGACAGTCTTGTGAATTTAGTGCAACCTTGATAGAGCGGTTTCTCTGCATCGCTTACCAACCTCTCAAACATTTCTGGACAATCATGAAGATCTTCTACAACTGCTTCTGCAATCTCTTCGACTCGATCACAATCGTATGTTTCCGTGTCTTTGTCATCTGAAGCATAGGTCGTATTACTTTTCCCCGTCGGTTCAACATTCTCGTTAATTTTCTCCCCATGATGTATCCAACACTTATAACTTCGATCAATTCCATTCATCAGTAAATGCGATTTCAATCCATCTGCGTCAACCCTACCCACATAACAACAACCCAAGCAAGGACATTTTATTCGATTGAGCTCTTCAGCGTCAGCGTGTTGAACAGCAAACTTAACGAAATCCAATACCCCATTCTCGTACTCTTTGGACAATCGATCGGCATCCATCCATTTTTTATCCATGGTTTTCCTACTTATTAAGGTCAACAAAATAACATTAATTCAACCATATTAATCAAGAAATGAACAAGTTTGATAATGTTTGATATGTAACTGGTTGAATTTCTTATGTTTTAGTGAAATGTTTATGTTCATTATATTTGTTTATTAACTCAACCATCTCAAATTCTAGAATTTTGAGGCTTCAAAAACAAGCTTTGAATTCTAAAATTCAGAGGACATTTCCATCAATTTTAAGAGTTTTTTAGAAGATTTAAGAGGTGGAAAAAATAAAACTAAACTAAACTATTTCCATCAATTTTAACAAAACTCCATCAATTTTAAGAGTTTTGTAGAGTTTTTTAGAAGATTTCATCAAACATACTCATTCACTACAAAACTTCATTAACAAAACTTCAAACATACTCATTCACTACAAAACTTCATTAATAAAACAGTCCAACATAACTTCATTAACAAAACTCATCAAACATAATCATTCACTACAACATTGTAAAGCAACAAAACCCTACAACAACAATGTAAAGCAACAAAACCCTATTTTTCACAACAACGACGTACCTTTAACGATGGTAACAACGACAATGCAAGAACGAAATGTATCAAAGAGCAGAAAGAGAAACGAAAGACGGCGGCAATGAGCAGAAATGAAAACGACGACAGTGAGCAGAAACGGACGGATGGCAATGCAACGACGGCAACAACGAACGACGGCACGGTGGAGGACGGTTGATGGTGAAGGTTTTTCGTTCGCAAGGGTTTTGAGCTCTGTTCGCTAGCAGGGGAGAAGAAAGAGCGGAAATATGAAAATGAATACTAACTATTCATATATTTTAATTTAATTAGACCTTAGACAGCGCTTGTCATAAAAGTGCTTTCTAAGGTGGATCTTAGACAGCGCTTTTCAAAGCGCTTTCTAAAGTTGGCCTTAGACAGTGCTTTCGATTTTATTTTTTTTTATTTTTAAGACCTTAGACAACGCTTTTAATGAAAGCGCTGTCTAATATTTTCCTTTAATTTTTTTTTTAAATTAATAAAACTTTAGAAAGCGCTTTTTACGAAAGCGCTGTCTAAGGTCTTATATATTTTTAAATTTATAAGATCTTAGAAAGCGCTTTTGACCAAAGCGTTGTCTAAGGTCTTATATTTTTTGCGCTTTTATTTTTTTAAATGAATAGATTCCTTGTTTTTAACTTATAGCAGCGCTTTTGTATTAAAGCGCTGTCTAAGGTGCGATGTTATAACTTACTTTTGTTGTAGTGACACGCATTGATAGAGCAGAAAAATCATCAAAAATCACAAACACAACACACACATCTCAAGGGATTGATCCACAAACAATAGTAATGAAAGAGTATTCAAAAGTGAGTACCTGGACGAAGGGGAAATTCTAGGATCAAGCACCTTTTCTTTTTTCTTTCATTGCTCTGATCAATGTATATTGTAATCATCTCAAAATTAGTGGATTGGGGTCGGGAATCGTGAGGTTAGGGTTTCATTGTTTCATTGTTGTTGATTTAGGGCTCGCGAGTGGAGGAGACGATTGAGAGGGTGATGGCTAGTCTGATTTTAGGGTTTTGAAACCCATTGTTGAACAGAGATGATGGTGAGAGATCGAGAGAGCGAGAGACTCTGAGAGAGTGAGAAGACGGAGAGGAACGTGAGAGCTGTGTTTTTTTTTGTTTCCCATTTTTGTTCTTTCATTTCATGTCATAATCACATACGCATCAGTATACATACACGTACGGTACACTTGCACACGTGCACATTAGATCGTGCTTTTGATGCATCATATGGCCATGATCTGAGGGTCCATGATGGACCCTCCCCCCCTACGAAGCTGATAACTCCTCCGTTTTTATTTAACACCAACCAATCTCTTTTAAATTAATTTGATTTACTTTCTTTTCATATAACTTCTTCTTAATAAAATAACCGTTTTTTTTTAGAGTTTTAAGAATAATATTGTTATTAATTTTGTTTTTTTATAAAATATAACCATCTCTGTTAAGTTAGAACCATTTTAATAAATAACTTTTCTCCATAAAAACAAAAAAAAAAAAACCTTTTATTTTAAAATAAAATCTAGTAGAGACTAATTTTAAAATTTTCTCTAATTAACAATTTTATTAAAAATTGGGATAATATAATACACATGACTTCTCCTTTTACAAAGATATAGAAACTTTTTTTATTAATAAACTTTTTTAAAAATTAGACCTTTCAATATATGAGTATAATTTTTCTCTTATAAAAAAGGAAACTCTTCTTTTAATTTAATTTGAAGTAAAACTTCTCTTAATATATATATATATATATATATATATATATATATATATATATATATATATATATATATATATATATATATATATATATATATATATATATATTAGAAGTAAGATTTTCTTAATAATATGTTTTTTTCAAAATAAAGATTTGTTTAGAAATAACTAAGTAATGACAAAATCCTTTTCGTATATCTAACGATCAATCCTTACTTCCTTAGAATCAATTCAAACTGTTATTCGGCTTCATTTTATTTGATGCATGCATTATCTTGTTTGTTTTGATTGTGTTCTAAACCTTTTTTTCAAAAATATAAAATTCTCGATCCAACGTCGAGTCCATTTTCCACCCTTATAAGTCGATTGCTTTTAAGCATCGCTATCAACCTTTTGGTCACTATACACAAAGCTAGCTCACTGTGCTAGTGTACACGATTAAAACTCAACTCTTCGTTTTGATTAATCGGTGACATCTATCATACTTTATGTTTTATACTTTATGCTTTACTTTTATGCATATTTCTTATAATATTATAACTGCTTGCATTATATCCAAGGGAAAACCACATGTATGATAATCACTTGTCGTACATGGTGCATAATCATTTGCATTTTATCCTCCCCTTAGTGATTGTAGGTACCCCTTTAGATAAGTTTCTTAGACAACTTTAGGATAGATATTCCTAAGTTAATCCCCCATAATCTTGATTAGACAATCAAACATCTTAGATCACCAGATTCTCCCCACAATAGAATTAGATGTGAATCATCTCAAAGAAGAGACATATAATCTCATACCCCACAATACAAATAAGATGCAGATTCCTTTTCCACTTAGTAGAGGTATGTGGCATACTCGTCGATTTTATATCCGAGTTGGAGCCTTTCTCCTAAGATGAAGCAAAGGTCCATTCTCAAAACTGTGGTGGTATAAACTTTTCTTCTTAAGATGACGACTCATCTTTTCTCCTAGACTTTTCAAACTTTAGTATCCCTCAGAGAGGAACTACAAGTGCTCGGATTCCACTCCCGACAGGATATGTAGGCACAAGATGCGATATCTTGTCGAGCCACTTAGGAATAGAACTTTAGGTCTTTCTACCCCATTACCCTTAGAAACAGATAACAATTAGTAGATAACATAATAAAATAAGAGGTTCCTGTAGAGTGCTACAGATATCTAGGATGCTAGCAACTTCCCTAGGTATAACCAACCCCCAAACCTTAGACTCTTAGCTTTGCATTTGCATTACATACTGTGGGACATTCAATCTTTCTCCCTTCCCTTGGATAAATCAAACACCGGTGGTGAAATAAATGATTTGCGATTAGAGTTAAACAATAGCTTGATATCAAATTCTCACCGCGACAATTACCTTTGCCATCCAGCCTTTTGTTGGTAGTAGGTAATATTTCTCATACCCTTCGGTTGCCTTGTCGTAACTGCCACTTGGTTGGTAGTTGGCAATCTTTCCTTTTGACCATGCTATTACCGGATGTTTGATACTAGATGATCTTTTCCCCAACGGAGATTTATCCCTCCCTGTTGGGACGAGTTATCCCTCTTTTATTTCTGTGTTGGTAATTTTCCCTCGGTGGATCTTACCCTTTATTCTTCCCCAGCGGAGATTGTGTCCTCCCTTGTTGGGCTGTGTTTTCCCTTTTTTGTTTTCCCCTGAGGATTCTTTTCTCTTTGTTCCCCAGCTTTTCATTTGTCTCCTGGGGCGTTTTCTCCCCACAGAGGTCTTGGGTTATTGTTATATTTAAGTCTCTTCTATCTCATCGAGATAAAGATGCCCATCTTCGTATCTCTGGATAGAAGAAACTTAAATAGGGGCAGCTATAATATCCTAGTTCTTACCCCTAATATCCCACATATCATTTGCATTTTATACCACAAACAAGATCACAAGCTTTGTTTCTCTTGCCCTCCTTGGTAGGTTTGTTCTTGAGCGAGATCTCCAAGCACCCTTGTTCTCTTGTTTGTTTGATGTTTGTATTTGTTTATTTTTACTAACTCTTAATTAAAATAAAAAAATGTTTGTTTTTCCTTTACTAACTTTTTCAGGGAGAGATTCGGACCAAGGAGATTATATACTAGTCCCTCAGCTTGAATGAATTTCATCTGAACAAAGTCTAAGTTGATCGATAAGCCAAAGGCAAATCAAAAGGCCTCATCAAAAGGCAAATTTTCACAAATTTTCACTGTGATAATCGATTACCAGTATTAGGGTAATCGATTAACCAGTACGTTTTTTGTGAAAATGTGCAAAATTCAAATTCTGCAGCATTTTGGCACCAATTTTTAAATATTGCATCATGAGAAAATTCTAGATCACCCTTGCAATTTTGAGTTAAGTTAATCAATAACTTACACTCACAAATTTTCCCGCTACATACATATAATTTTACCGCCGTTGACACCTATTACTAGGCACCTCATATTAGGTATTTCGAATACTCCTCTTCCTTGGTGTTGCACCCCAAATTTTACCCTCAAATCCTCTGATCATTGTTATATCATTTTAGGTCGTCTGTCTGTGCATTTGCAATCTTGTAGTTCATCAATCACAATCATGCGTTTTTCGTCATCTTTCCCTTTACATTTTTGTCAATTGTTTTATAAGTTTTAGAATTTTTCTTTTAATTTATAATTTTTTTTTATTACTTTTAAATCACTAATTTAATTTAAAGTTTATTTCTTTTTTATTGATTTATTTTATTTTTTTAAGTTATTTATTTCTATTTTTATTCTTTTTATTATTATCATTTTTATTTACTTATTTTCAACATTTTATCATTTATTTTTGTTGTCATTTTTATTATTATTATTATTATTTTTTTATTAATTGTCACCACTTTCATCAATATTTAGTATTATCAATTTTATTTTATTATCTTTTTAGTGTTATCATTTATTATTAAGTAATTTATTATCATTGTTATTCTATTTTATCTTGATTAATTTTAGGACTTGTTATTATTATTATTATTATTATTTCAATTTTCATTATTATTGTCAAACAAAAAAAAAAGAGAAGCCACCAAGTTCTGTTGTGACTAAACCAAAGTCCCAACAAAATGTCCGCAAAACCTTCTTACACCAAAACACATTAAACCACACTTTCAGTCAACATTTCCACGCCAAATGCAAGCCACACGCAAGGACAACCTTCGGTAGCAACCGTAGGAGCCTGTGCAATTCCACATACCAAAGCTTCCTTCAAAAAGACGGCCCACTGCCACAAATTTAGAGACAATAACAAGGCCTGATTCAGCAAAATAGGGAGAGTGTGAACATAAAAGGCCAGAGTGAAAAGAAAAAAAGCAAAAGTACAGACCTGAAAAATATAGCAGATCAAGGAGAGAGATCCTAAAGTACAGCTACTTGTACTTGAAGAATTGTGACACAAAAGCCAAAAACAGGAACCATCGTGTAAAGACTTGATGGTAGCAGAACTCTCTTGGTTTTCTATATATCCTCTCCTCATCCTGCTACCACGCCCTTAAAATCTGGCGCCACCCTACAACCTGCACACAACAAGACATTTGTGCCAAAAAAACTTAATGGCCAAGTTTGTGAGATTAAAATAAAAAGAAGCAAGAGAAATAGGGGGAGAGTGCAGCAAGAAAAGTAGCGAAAGTTCTCTACAAAAACAAACCATTCCACAAGGATTCCTTCATAACAGAGGCATCTGTCTTCCTTTCCAAAAATCTCACGAACCAAAAGACCTTCAAAAATCTCCAAATAATCACTTTCTTCATCACCCATACCCATACACACCTTCGTTTTTTCTCTAACCATAAACAACTCCATGAAAACAAAACCTGCTATTTTTCATCCTTCATCCAACCTTCACTTCGACATCACTCCACAGCATCGCCCACTTCCTGCAATCAAAACGCATTCAAAGCCGCACCCCATGTTTCAAACAGTTCCAATTTTTCCACTGCAAAGCTGATTGTTCAACTGTTGAGTCTAGCCGCGAAGAACACCATCATCTGTGAAAGTAGCAAGAGCAGCTCGATTGTTGCACCACACGACTCATTAACGTCGACGTCAACAAACTTTGAATCGGCGCAAGCATCTTAAATTCGGTTGGTAACACTATCTTAAACTTGTTAATTGTGATAAGTATACTGTTATGGGGTGTTTGCGATTTCGATTTCTTACTGTGTTTTCGTTTTGAGACCAACTGGGTTGTCTTTATTGGGCACTGAATTGTGCTGATTCTTTGTATCATGTTTTTGCCAAAATGTGGAGTGCCTGTTGTTCTAATGGTTGTGTACAATGTGTAGTCGATTTGAGTTTGATTTCGATTCCGATATATGCTACTGTTATCTTGCTGTTGATTGTTCCATTTTGTCGGAGATTTAAGTTGATGCATATGGAGCTGCTGCTGTTATTTTATTACATTACTGCTGCTCATTTTGTGTCTGCTATCCTTTGCACATATTTAGTTCTCGAGTCGAAGTTAAATTTTCTGTTGTATACTTCTACGGTTCAAGTTTGTTTTCGTGTCACTGGGCATTGCTATGTTGCTTTTGTTGGTCGCTACTTTGTTGCCGTGACGTTTTCGAGCAAGTACTTAATGTTGTTTTATGCACTACTGAACTGGTATTCGTTTAGATTTATTGTTGCAATTTTCTTGCCTGTAAGTAGTGATGCTGCTTGTTAGATTTTTATTTAACATAATGAACATACATGGCTATAGTGAAAATAGTTTGAGTTTTTTTACTAATAATGAATTTGTGATGCAGGGTTATAATGAAAATACATGGTTGAATTTTCTCCCGTCATTTACTATACTTAGATATTATATATAGGTTTTACTTTTTATTTAATTACTATACTTTAAGATAACATTTTGGTTTCAATTGGTTTGTGTTAATAATATAGTTATATAACTTTACTTATTTGTAAAAAAAAACTGATATTGTAATTGGTTTGTGATGTGATTATATAGGCTTTATCTGTGTATATCTTTGATATTCTAAACTTGGTTGTTAGTCATTGGTTTCCATGTATTGGTGTTTGGGTTTTTTAGAATAAATAGGTTTGATGTTTGGATTGGTTAAATTTGTATTTTACTTTGGCTACTAATACCAAGCGTATCATATTGGTTCGCAAGTAACATCATTCGTAAATGAATATACTTGCTTACTGGGCATTGCTTCTTTTCATGAATATTTAATGTACATATATGCTTTAGGTTTCTAATTGTTATATATTTTTTATATAAGTTTATATTTAGATTCTTTTTGAAATTGTTTTAGACAGTTACTAATTGTTTTGATGTGTGGATAACAATTCGGATATTTTGATAATCATTTTTGAATTCTTGTCGCTTAGACCTTTGGTTTCTTCTTGATTTAGATTTTGTTATAATTAGTCTCTTCGATTGAATATTGTTTTGGTTGTATGTTTTAGGAGTTTTTTACTTCGTCTTGATTAATTGTTGATTTTGATCAATATGGGACCAACTTTATTTTCATTCCGATTCCATTTTCTTTATTTTGGGGCCGATGACATCACAAAAATCATGATTTGGTTAATTTATTCAAAATCACTAAAGTCTTGATGAATATGAGGCCATTCTATTTTTTAGTCTGTTGGTCAATGAAAGTCAAACATCAAGGTTATCAATTTATCGATTCAAACCTCGATTAAGACGAGACCGACTTTATTTTCATTTCATTCGTATTTTCTTATATCCTCATTTTCATCTTTTTGATCGATGAAGTTCTTTGTTCATAAACGTTATTTGTCGAGGCGATCAACCTTCATTATTTCAAATCTGTAGTGAGTGATCATTAAGATCTCTTTCTATACTTTGGGATCGTGATAGGTTACCTTCGATAAATTAACGAGAGTTTGTGATTTAAGACGGGGTCTTTACCTTTTCTTTTCGTGTGGCACGATTTCTTTGGAGAATGATCCTCAATATCATTTCTCCATCGTGTCTTAGCACAAAGATCAACTGTGTATCCTCCTATAGCATGGTCTTTCTCATAGACTGTGCTACGACGGTTTAGCACTACATTGGACCCGATTCAGCGATCCAATAAATTAAATTAATTAACCACTGACTTTACTTTCTGTCAATATTATCTGGATTTTATTTTCTGTCAAATATTATCCTGATTATTATACTTGTTCATATTCATATTGTTCACTGTATATTCATACTTGACTCATTTGACCCTCCTTCCAAAGGAAAGTTTTTCACTTTGACTCCTAAGTCACAAACCTTTCCCATTTCCTCCTTGGCCTCATTAGAGCCGTTTCCCTCATAGTTTAGTAATAGGATGGAGTTATCATGAACTCCATGTGATTCTCACTATCATGAGAACTCACTTTACCTTTTACTCAGACTTACAGAGTTATCATGAACTCTGTGTGGTTCTCACTATCATGAGAATTCACTTCCTCCCTTCATAACGTAGACTTAGAGAGTTATCGTGGACTCTACGTGAGCTTATGCTCATTCCCTTTGGAACGTTGGCCATAGTCAATGTTTCTTTTTCTTTCACCCTTAACTAGGTGAACTACGGTTGCTCTGATTCGTTAGTCAGATACGTAGGCACAAGATGCGATGTCTTGGCAAGCAAAACTTAGTGTACATACCTTTAGGTCATTACCTTAGTACAGATCCTTTTAGCAAGCAAACATAACATAATTTAAACTAAACAAGAGGTTCCTGTAGAGTACTACGGACGTTTAGGGTGCTAATACCTTCCCTTTGCGTAACCAACCCCCGAACCTTATATCTCTCCCCTTTAGGTTTTTCTAACGATCTTGAACCTTTCCTTTGGATAAATCAAAGTCGGTTGTAAAAGAAAATGATGCAAGTTAATTAATAGCTTGTTATCCGATTTTCACCGCAACAGAAATGGCGACTTCACTGGGGAAATGAGGGATAGTTAGACCTATTGCTGGTCCTTTCCTAAGAGGGTTAAGCCTATCTTGTTTTCATGTTATTCATGTTTTCTTATTCTACTTGTATATTTGCTTGTATGTCATATTTGCATGTTTATCTGTATATCTGTATATATCTGTACATCTGTCTGTGCTGGGATTTTCTGTGTGCAGGGTACCACTATTGAGTGGTGAGATAAGTCCTAACCCGGACTTGAGAGAACACACATGTTTAGGAACCGTGGACATAGTCAAGGGAACTTCGAGGGAGAAATCCCAAAGGAGGGAACTTGAAGTCTACACTCAGTTGAGGCCCTCTCGGAAGTGGTATATGTTGAACGAGCAATCGTGAATGCGTTACTACTTTCGACCTAGGAGCCAGAGATACTGAGGACCGTAGTTACCCTTACCCCCACTTGGCCTATTTAGGACGTAGTGCGAGGACTATGAGGGAGCAATCCCAAATGGTTGTTACGCGATACTACACTTAGATGAGACTCTCTTGAGAATTTTATCGATCACCGAGCAATTGGAAAGTCGATAAAATCCGAAAGATGTGTTGTCGACTCTGGGAACTTTTTAGAACCTTGTCTTGCAGGTGAAAACCATAGTACATACCTTCTGGGATGGGTAGACCATGGCTCCATGCTCGTGATCTTCAAACTTAGGCCCTCTCTTGTTTGTGTGTGCATATCTGTGAATATCTGTATATGTGTGTTTGTGCATACTTTCTTTCATTCATGAGACCCTTAGACTTAGGGCTTGTGTGCTGTTGTGTGTACATATATCTATGTTTTTTGTGTGCCCATGCTTTGTGCATTGCATACATCCTATGATAAATATTCGATTTCAATGAACTCAGACGTTCTTTCAATGCAAAGATCAATCGAGATCATGAATTTCAAAACAAAACTTTTCAGTTTTCCAAGAAAGTTTGCAACTTGCCTTTGAGTTCCTTGAAACTATTTGGCTTTCATTTGCATTGCATCACATTTAAATGTGCATTTGCACTGCATCTACATTTCTCAGCTTTGAGTCTCGTCCGTCCTGTGTCTATAACCCAGCCGGTTTCCTGAAGCCATCATTGGACCTGAAGCAGCTCTTGGAGTTGTCTTTTCCAGACTCGCCCGTGGTGACCGTCATACTGGGGCATAGAGGCATTCATCTGAAGACTTAGGGTACTCAGAAGCCAGGTTCAGACTTTGTTTGATTCGGATATGTTCTTATTCACGCCTCAAGGCGTCCAAATCAGCAAACTGTCGCCTAATCAGTCAGATTCAACAGACTTTGAAGTGGTAGAAATTGTTGAGAATATATGTGAAGATGATTTTCAAGCGGATCTCGACAATCAACTCTGAAGATGACTATCTCAGCTTGACAGATTAAGAAGGAAATTCTGGTTCCCCGAAGCTGGAAAACTTTTGGCTGTTTAGCATTTTGTTGTGTTTTCTTTGCATGTTTGAATTATTTTTGCTCATAAGCATCGTTGTACTTTCAAATTGGCAAGATTAATGAAATGTTTGTGCATCTTCTGATTAAGTCCATTCGTTTCACTCATTTACTTTTGTGTTTATAAAAAAAAAAAAAAAAACAGACAATTTTTTTTTCCTTATCAAACTGTTTGTTTAAGCAAAGATTGGGGAGGATGATGAAAATATTATCCATAATTGATGTGGTATGCTTTTGACTAAACCTTGCCGAGGATGTAAGGCATTGTTTCAATTCCTAAACACTGGAGAAATAAGGAAGATAATCCCTCATTAACCCTTCTAGCCTAGAAGTAGGAGTTTTCTTTCTTTATACAAAAAACCCTTAAAATCTCAACCTTGGGGCAGGGTAGTTCTCAGTTTAACTTGGTTACGCATTCGAACGTAAGCGCTTCATGCAAAGACACTAGTCGGTTCTCAAATCAAATGAGTTAGCATTGTACAAGTTATTCATCTAAGCAACAAATAAGGAAAGATCGTTGAAAAATCCTTAATCAAAGGATGAGCCGAGTCCCTTTCAAGGCAAAAAGCCAAGAAAGATGGGAAGCTCAGAACTTTGCCTTATACAAAAAAAACTTGTACAATAGCCAAAAAGGAGTTTCAAAAGCAACAATCAAACAAAAAGGAGGTTCTAACCGCAAACAAAGGGAGGTATCGTGACCTCAATCAAATCAAAAGAAGAGGTATCGTGACCTCAACCAGCAAAGACAAGAAAAAGTCTCAGAACCTCAGCAATAAAGGATAACCAAATGTTACAAGGGAGTACTGGCTATCCAAGGTGTCTGAATCATCATCAATGATCATCAGCTCGTTCCTAGTCTGTAGGAACCTGAATGTATATCTTAAGTTAACTGAGCTTAGGATTGGAGTTCATCACGAAGATGGGGTGGGTACCAAATAAACTTTGAGCCTTTATCCTTTGTTTCATAAAACCGTGAACCAAGCCACGTTACAATCCTTAAAAGACCTAATTGAGGTAAGGTTGTTTTGAAAGCATACTACAACAAGGTTGATTAACCTGACTCCTAATGATCTTTGCTAAATTGTGTGTGTTGATCACTTCATCTATCATTTCTGTAAATGACTAGATCCATTTTGTTTTTGATTACTTAATCATTCCACTGTGTGTGTTTCATCAATAAAACTTTGTTTTCAAAAGCTTGCATGAATTTTTGCACTGAAATTGCCAATTTTAAATGAACAATACTTGTTTGTGAAATGATTCAACGTTAAAGGAATCCCGACAAATGCAGTCAGTTAGGGAATTTGATTTGATAAAGGAAGCTCAGTCAAGGGGCAACTAAGCGGAAGGTTCTACCGATCCATCATTTCAAGAATTGTTGAATCAGGGGCAGAACTCTTCAATGTTCGGAATATTAGGGCAAGTTTGTTCCTCAGTTGTTTCTACCACATTTTAAAGGACTTTGTATTGCGAATGCAGTTGAACTGGGGCAGTTATGTTAAGACTCATGGATCCCTTCAAGAGTTGGAAGACATTGAAGCATCTGGCATTTCAATTCTTCTGTAAAATCCTCTTGGTGACTTATCATCACAAGACCAGTTAATCAGAAGCAGTCAAGTCGAGATTCGACAAACCTCTCAAAGGTCAACTAGTCTGGGACATCTTCTTCACAGATTAACCAAGCTGACAGGGGCAAGTTTATTCCCCAGTTGTCAACAACCAGACTGGATAATGAACTCAAGGATTTTGTTGTGCAGACGCTGTTAATCTAGGCTTTGTACAAGACACTCTGTGATGAGTATAAACTATCGGACAGCCTCCTCTTAGGCTTTGTATAAGGATTCTCCCATGCGGAGTCAGTCAGTCAACAGATAGCCTCCTCTTAGGCTTTGTATAATGATTTCCCCAAGTGGAATCCAGCTTCCTCTTAGGCTTTGTATAATGATTTTCCCTAGCGGAATCCAATCAATCTCTTAGCTTCAATCTTGGGTTTCGATCAAGACACATAACTAGTTCACGGGCTCTGTCGTGCAAAGCAGTCGATCAGGGGCAGTTATGTCGAGATTCGGTAAATCTCTCCAAGAGTTTGAAGATATTGAAACACCTTGTATGCCAATTCTTCTGTAAAATCCTCTTGATGTATCCTTCCGACAGACCATGTACCTTGGGGCAGATGAGTCAAGCAGAATTACTCAGTTTTTGTGGCGTCTCTGCTAGCTCCCCAGAAAGTTATCTCTTCAGCTAATCTTGACAATTCCTAATGGATCCCTTATCTCCAGTGAAGAAATTAAACTCATGATGGTATTCCTAATGAAGTCAGGATTCTATATCAAGTGGAGTACTCTTTCCCCAGAGAAGGACATAACCTTGAAGTAAAGCTACTTCACCCCCAGTGATGGTCCAACCTTTTGAGTTTGACTGGGTATCCTCGTTGAGATGTTTATTTCATCTCCAGTTTCGCTTCTTGTCTATTTTGTCACCATAAGCATGGCGTAAGCACTCATATGCATGACATATTATCATCTTTTGCTACATGTTTCTGGTATCTACCTGTGTTGTTCACTTTGGCGTTTATCTCCCCAAGTGACTGGGTTTGTCTTTTCTCTCCAATAGAGGTGTCAGCCCTAGGCATAAAGTGCTCATTCCTTCTGAATTCCCCACAGAGTTTTATCCTTGTGGATAATGGTTGCTTCAGTTATCTTTGTCCACATTCGGATAAGATAAATCCCCAGTTGAGTTCATTCCTCAATTGGAGTCTTGTTTGACCGTTTCTTTCTAGCTTGCTCATAGACTGAACCTTGGTCCCTGGCAGGTGTGGTTTCTGAACCCACTTTCAAGTGCATTTATTTTGCATTGTGTCTCACAGGAAGGATCTTTTACAGATCCTCATTGAAGACAATTATTTCTCCAGCAGTGTTGTAATGTCAATATCTCTTTGGAAGTTATACCCAACAACAAGTATCATTCTCTTGGAGAAGCTTGTTCTTTCATGGCGATAAGTGGCAGTCTCTTATGAGAAACTTATCTATCTCTGGTTTTATTCAACCTCTTTGCAACCATAATTGGTATTCCCCAAGAAGTCTAACCTTAAGTCCAGTCATCGCTGGCATCTTTCCTGTTGTTTAAAATCGTTCCTGCTTGAATCGTGTCAAGCTTGAACCTAAAGTCCAATTATCGTTGGCACTGTCTTTGGTTTGAATCGAGTCACCTTAGGCTTTTATTTCAGTTTGTTCTTGTTTGAATCGTGTCAAACTTGAACCGAGTTCTTGTTCGAATCGTGTCGGACATTGTCTCTTGTTTTAAGATCTTGTTCTTGTTTGAATCGTGTCAAACTTGAACCGAGTCCTTGTTCGAATCGTGTCGGACATTGTCTCTTGTTTAAGATCTCGTTTCTGCTTGAATCGTGTCAAGCTTGAACCTAAAGTCCAATTATCGTTGGCATTGTCTTTGGTTTGAATCGAGTCACCTTAGGCTTTTATTTCAGTTTGTTCTTGTTTGAATCGTGTCAAACCTGAACCGAGTTCTTGTTCGAATCGTGTCGAACATTGTCTCTTATCTTAAGATCTTGTTCCTGTTTGAATCGTGTCAAACTTGAACCCAAAGTCCAATTATCGTTGGCACCGTCTTTGGTTTGAATCGAGTCACCTTAGACTTTTATTTCAGTTTGTCCTTGTTCGAATTGTGTCGGACATTGTCTCTTGTTTAAGATCTTGTTCGTGTTTGAATCGTGTCAAACTTGAACCCAAAGTCCAATTATCGTTGGCACCGTCTTTGTTTTGAATCGAGTCACCTTAGACTTTTATTTCAGTTTGTCCTTGTTCGAATTGTGTCGGACATTGTCTCTTATTTAAGATCTCGTTCCTGTTTGAATCGTGTCAAACTTGAACCCAAAGTCCAATTATCATTGGCACCGTCTTTGGTTTGAATTGAGTCACCTTAGACTTTTATTTCAGTTTGTTCCTGCTTGAATCGTGTCAAGCTTGAACTTAAAGTCCAGTCATCGCTGGCATCCTCCATAAACGGAATCATATTTGTTATCTCAACCAGTTCCGGTACATTTTTTATTCATTAACCTCATTCACAGCCTAAAGGTCCAGTCACCTTTCATCGTCCGACGCAGAGTTTACCTCTGTCTTTTCTGGCTTTTCTTGAAGATCCCGTTTGAACTCTTCAGTATAGGAAATCCCCAGAAAATCTTTGTAGGATGTCTATCCTCCTATTTCAAACTGATCCCCGGTGGTGATCACGTCTTCTTTCTGGTTTCATGCCCAGTAAGATTGTGTCTTTTCCCCCAGTATCGTCCGGTCACATATGAACCGCGTCGTCTACCTCCCTGGATCTTTTCCCAGTGGAGAACACCTCTTTGGTGTCCTACCTCCAGTAAGAACTTGTAGGGTTTCCCCTCAGTTTTTCTATTCCCATTGTTTCTTTTGAGTCTCCCCAGTGAGTCTCTTTTGTTAGTCAGCTTGTATCCCCAGTGAGTTTACCTCATGGATACTAACCTTCACCCTTCCCCGGTGTTACTCACCTGCGGTCGTCTGCTTGTTTTTCTGCATTTTTGCATCATCATGGCTTCGTACCATAGTACTAGTTCATGGCATGTCCGCATCCTAGACTAGCTTGGTTCATATCATTGCATATCAGCGTATCTAAGGGCAAAATTTTCGGTTATCTATATTTAAATATCTTTCACCATCTTTCCATATCCCTTGTCATCCGGTGAAGATATTTAAATAGGGGCAACTGTTGCACCCCAAATTTTACCCTCAAATCCTCTGATCATTGTTATATCATTTTAGGTCGTCTGTCTGTGCATTTGCAATCTTGTAGTTCATCAATCACAATCATGCGTTTTTCGTCATCTTTCCCTTTACATTTTTGTCAATTGTTTTATAAGTTTTAGAATTTTTCTTTTAATTTATAATTTTTTTTATTACTTTTAAATCACTAATTTAATTTAAAGTTTATTTCTTTTTTATTGATTTATTTTATTTTTTTTAGTTATTTATTTCTATTTTTATTCTTTTTATTATTATCATTTTTATTTACTTATTTTCAACATTTTATCATTTATTTTTGTTGTCATTTTTATTATTATTATTTTTTTTTTTTATTAATTGTCACCACTTTCATCAATATTTAGTATTATCAATTTTATTTTATTATCTTTTTAGTGTTATCATTTATTATTAAGTAATTTATTATCATTGTTATTCTATTTTATCTTGATTAATTTTAGGACTTGTTATTATTATTATTATTATTATTTCAATTTTCATTATTATTGTCAAACAAAAAAAAAAGAGAAGCCACCAAGTTCTGTTGTGACTAAACCAAAGTCCCAACAAAATGTCCGCAAAACCTTCTTACACCAAAACACATTAAACCACACTTTCAGTCAACATTTCCACGCCAAATGCAAGCCACACGCAAGGACAACCTTCGGTAGCAACCGTACGAGCCTGTGCAATTCCACATACCAAAGCTTCCTTCAAAAAGACGGCCCACTGCCACAAATTTAGAGACAATAACAAGGCCTGATTCAGCAAAATAGGGAGAGTGTGAACATAAA
Source organism: Lathyrus tuberosus (assembly GCA_022829125.1). Lineage (NCBI taxonomy): Eukaryota > Viridiplantae > Streptophyta > Magnoliopsida > Fabales > Fabaceae > Lathyrus > Lathyrus tuberosus. The sequence continues at coordinate 4,183,028 of JALAZF010000491.1, read as the reverse complement.
AGGCCAGAGTGAAAAGAAAAAAAGCAAAAGTACAGACCTGAAAAATATAGCAGATCAAGGAGAGAGATCCTAAAGTACAGCTACTTGTACTTGAAGAATTGTGACACAAAGGCCAAAAACAGGAACCATCGTGTAAAGACTTGATGGTAGCAGAACTCTCTTGGTTTTCTATATATCCTCTCCTCATCCTGCTACCACGCCCTTAAAATCTGGCGCCACCCTACAACCTGCACACAACAAGACATTTGTGCCAAAAAAACTTAATGGCCAAGTTTGTGAGATTAAAATAAAAAGAAGCAAGAGAAATAGGGGGAGAGTGCAGCAAGAAAAGTAGCGAAAGTTCTCTACAAAAACAAACCATTCCACAAGGATTCCTTCATAACAGAGGCATCTGTCTTCCTTTCCAAAAATCTCACGAACCAAAAGACCTTCAAAAATCTCCAAATAATCACTTTCTTCATCACCCATACCCATACACACCTTCGTTTTTTCTCTAACCATAAACAACTCCATGAAAACAAAACCTGCTATTTTTCATCCTTCATCCAACCTTCACTTCGACATCACTCCACAGCATCGCCCACTTCCTGCAATCAAAACGCATTCAAAGCCGCACCCCATGTTTCAAACAGTTCCAATTTTTCCACTGCAAAGCTGATTGTTCAACTGTTGAGTCTAGCCGCGAAGAACACCATCATCTGTGAAAGTAGCAAGAGCAGCTCGATTGTTGCACCACACGACTCATTAACGTCGACGTCAACAAACTTTGAATCGGCGCAAGCATCTTAAATTCGGTTGGTAACACTATCTTAAACTTGTTAATTGTGATAAGTATACTGTTATGGGGTGTTTGCGATTTCGATTTCTTACTGTGTTTTCGTTTTGAGACCAACTGGGTTGTCTTTATTGGGCACTGAATTGTGCTGATTCTTTGTATCATGTTTTTGCCAAAATGTGGAGTGCCTGTTGTTCTAATGGTTGTGTACAATGTGTAGTCGATTTGAGTTTGATTTCGATTCCGATATATGCTACTGTTATCTTGCTGTTGATTGTTCCATTTTGTCGGAGATTTAAGTTGATGCATATGGAGCTGCTGCTGTTATTTTATTACATTACTGCTGCTCATTTTGTGTCTGCTATCCTTTGCACATATTTAGTTCTCGAGTCGAAGTTAAATTTTCTGTTGTATACTTCTACGGTTCAAGTTTGTTTTCGTGTCACTGGGCATTGCTATGTTGCTTTTGTTGGTCGCTACTTTGTTGCCGTGACGTTTTCGAGCAAGTACTTAATGTTGTTTTATGCACTACTGAACTGGTATTCGTTTAGATTTATTGTTGCAATTTTCTTGCCTGTAAGTAGTGATGCTGCTTGTTAGATTTTTATTTAACATAATGAACATACATGGCTATAGTGAAAATAGTTTGAGTTTTTTTACTAATAATGAATTTGTGATGCAGGGTTATAATGAAAATACATGGTTGAATTTTCTCCCGTCATTTACTATACTTAGATATTATATATAGGTTTTACTTTTTATTTAATTACTATACTTTAAGATAACATTTTGGTTTCAATTGGTTTGTGTTAATAATATAGTTATATAACTTTACTTATTTGTAAAAAAAAACTGATATTGTAATTGGTTTGTGATGTGATTATATAGGCTTTATCTGTGTATATCTTTGATATTCTAAACTTGGTTGTTAGTCATTGGTTTCCATGTATTGGTGTTTGGGTTTTTTAGAATAAATAGGTTTGATGTTTGGATTGGTTAAATTTGTATTTTACTTTGGCTACTAATACCAAGCGTATCATATTGGTTCGCAAGTAACATCATTCGTAAATGAATATACTTGCTTACTGGGCATTGCTTCTTTTCATGAATATTTAATGTACATATATGCTTTAGGTTTCTAATTGTTATATATTTTTTATATAAGTTTATATTTAGATTCTTTTTGAAATTGTTTTAGACAGTTACTAATTGTTTTGATGTGTGGATAACAATTCGGATATTTTGATAATCATTTTTGAATTCTTGTCGCTTAGACCTTTGGTTTCTTCTTGATTTAGATTTTGTTATAATTAGTCTCTTCGATTGAATATTGTTTTGGTTGTATGTTTTAGGAGTTTTTTACTTCGTCTTGATTAATTGTTGATTTTGATCAATATGGGACCAACTTTATTTTCATTCCGATTCCATTTTCTTTATTTTGGGGCCGATGACATCACAAAAATCATGATTTGGTTAATTTATTCAAAATCACTAAAGTCTTGATGAATATGAGGCCATTCTATTTTTTAGTCTGTTGGTCAATGAAAGTCAAACATCAAGGTTATCAATTTATCGATTCAAACCTCGATTAAGACGAGACCGACTTTATTTTCATTTCATTCGTATTTTCTTATATCCTCATTTTCATCTTTTTGATCGATGAAGTTCTTTGTTCACAAACGTTATTTGTTGAGGCGATCAACCTTCATTATTTCAAATCTGTAGTGAGTGATCATTAAGATCTCTTTCTATACTTTGGGATCGTGATAGGTTACCTTCGATAAATTAACGAGAGTTTGTGATTTAAGACGGGGTCTTTACCTTTTCTTTTCGTGTGGCACGATTTCTTTGGAGAATGATCCTCAATATCATTTCTCCATCGTGTCTTAGCACAAAGATCAACTGTGTATCCTCCTATAGCATGGTCTTTCTCATAGACTGTGCTACGACGGTTTAGCACTACATTGGACCCGATTCAGCGATCCAATAAATTAAATTAATTAACCACTGACTTTACTTTCTGTCAATATTATCTGGATTTTATTTTCTGTCAAATATTATCCTGATTATTATACTTGTTCATATTCATATTGTTCACTGTATATTCATACTTGACTCATTTGACCCTCCTTCCAAAGGAAAGTTTTTCACTTTGACTCCTAAGTCACAAACCTTTCCCATTTCCTCCTTGGCCTCATTAGAGCCGTTTCCCTCATAGTTTAGTAATAGGATGGAGTTATCATGAACTCCATGTGATTCTCACTATCATGAGAACTCACTTTACCTTTTACTCAGACTTACAGAGTTATCATGAACTCTGTGTGGTTCTCACTATCATGAGAATTCACTTCCTCCCTTCATAACGTAGACTTAGAGAGTTATCGTGGACTCTACGTGAGCTTATGCTCATTCCCTTTGGAACGTTGGCCATAGTCAATGTTTCTTTTTCTTTCACCCTTAACTAGGTGAACTACGGTTGCTCTGATTCGTTAGTCAGATACGTAGGCACAAGATGCGATGTCTTGGCAAGCAAAACTTAGTGTACATACCTTTAGGTCATTACCTTAGTACAGATCCTTTTAGCAAGCAAACATAACATAATTTAAACTAAACAAGAGGTTCCTGTAGAGTACTACGGACGTTTAGGGTGCTAATACCTTCCCTTTGCGTAACCAACCCCCGAACCTTAGATCTCTCCCCTTTAGGTTTTTCTAACGATCTTGAACCTTTCCTTTGGATAAATCAAAGTCGGTTGTAAAAGAAAATGATGCAAGTTAATTAATAGCTTGTTATCCGATTTTCACCGCAACACTTGGGCATTTCGATTTAAACGGGACACCACTTCCTGGGCATTTTGATACATGTAAGTCCCTTTACGAACCAAAACCACATGATACCAATTTGTTAGTGCGTGAGACACTTTTAGTGAGGAGAGAAAGAGAGAGAATAAGGGAAAATATTATTGAATTGAATTGTTAAAAACTGAATTACAAAGTGTCTATTTATACACCTAAGTTACTTGACTAAAATAACAAACTAAATAAAAAATCCTGAATAACTTTGGGCTTGAGCTAACACAACTTGAATTATATTTAAATATTAAATCTAATCAAATCTAATCTAATATAATATTTCAGCAGAATCAACAGATACGAAAATGAATCTAATAACGAATTACCATTGAAAAGAAGTTAGAAGTCAACCTAGTGACAGGTTTTTTCATTTCAAAAATTTTATATTCTCATAGTATCAACCTCAGTGTCATTAATTTTCGATGATGAGGAGTCAAGTTCATTGTTAGTTGTTGGCAGACACCATTGAAGTGGAATAACAACCATTATTTTGAAGGCAAAAAAGATAATTGAAAGAGAGGAAGATTTTGGAATCTGTATGAGATAAATTTTGGAATGAGTTGGTGGAAGAGTGAATTGTTTTGAAATACAATAATTTGAAAATTTGTTGTATAAATTTTGCAAACTTGGAATAGGTTTTATTTAGATAACAATTTCAAATAAAACGGTATGCATTTCTTACTTAAAATAAATGGAATCTTTGTAAGAGAATGTCCATTTATAATATTTTTATTTTTAGTATATAATATTAAATATTGGGTTTTATAATATTAATAAAAGAGTAGTGTTAAAAATAACATTCTAGATACCAAAAATAAAACTAACATTCAAGGTTTCTACAAATCTTGATATCGATATTTTCCATATTAAAAATCAAATTGTTGAACATATTCAATTGCTCAACCAAGACTTTTTATTCACATATCTTGTATGAATAGAAAGTTTGCTTCAAGTAAGGACGATTGACCAAAAAATTGGTCATGTACAAACCTTCATATTTATTACACACGCCCGCTTTCGTTTTCTCCTTCGAGACATGCTGGGTAACCTTATCACCAATGCTCAATTTTATGTCATTGTGGGCTTTCTCGATCATCGCTGTATTCTCCTTATCAGTTAATGTAACATCCATTCTTTTTTATCCTTTTAACTCATCTAACAAACCCAGTGAACAAGAAGAGATTACATCTTCAAGCGCTATAATTCGATATCATTCACTATGGTGAATTTTTCAGACTCATACTTCGTTGAAGGCATCTTGATCCATGCTCACTGCACTAGTTTATCGTGATAAACGATGTCAACAACGAAGCAAAATTGTGAGAAAGAGGAATTTCTTTATCAAACAAGAAACACTTCAATTCACGAATAATGTGTGTATGTGTGTGTGTGTATGAGAGTGAGAGAGAGAGAGAGAGAGAGAGAGTTAATTATAATAGTTTTTTGTTTATTCACTTGTTCAATTAGGGTTAAAAGATTACAAGTGAATAACTACCAACCTCCCTCCTAACAATTGAGAGAATAACCTATTTATAAACTACTAGCATATGTATGTAATGTATAATGATAACACTCATATGCGACATACATAACTACTACATAACATAACACATAAACTAGTTTGACTAGTGCATGCTTGAACTGACTTTGATTACAACATGAATAAACTACCTAGTCAAATCCTAAAGCTACACCTTTTGAGACTGGAGTTTGATCCAATACTACATATACTTTGTTGTCATGTGTTTATTTATTCTCTAATTTAATTTTTATACTTTCAAACCAAAAAAGGCCGTATGGCGATTATGATATGTTTTAATGAGAATTAGTATGTTTCTTTTGGCTTCATAATCTAGTGGAAGATTGAAATTCAAGTGTAAATATTGTAACATTCATGTTAATTTTGGCAAGTGTTCGCTTCTTTAAAACTAAATTTGTTAGCTATCAAACAATAATAAATAGATATTAAAAAAGTATATTTTTTAATAGCAATCCTGAAATTATATATTAATATAAAAAAGCAATGAGTATACAAATAAAAATAAAGAACTCTGAAGTACACTAAAAAACCAAAATAGGGCAAAGTCAAAGAACCAATTGGCCCGAAGTCCAAAGAAAGAGAAAAGAGCTACCAACAAAAAAACAAGTTTAAAACAAAAATTCCAAAAATGAAAGAGACATGCTACCTACTTATCTGGTTCAAACTGAAAACGACAAGCATAAAATACCTATTCTATAGAGAGAACAAAAGAAGGAAACTGCTCACCCAAAACACCTATAAAAATCTAGTCACTTGAGTGGCTCCCACTCCTAGTCTAATAGAGAAATATCAAAATTCGGAACATGGGCATTAATTCACTTCAAAACCAAAATAATAATTGAAGAGAACCATTGACTAACCGTCAAATGCTCTTATCTAAAAATAACTTTGTTTTGCAATTTCTAAATAATCCATACCAAAGAACGCCAGATCGAGACCAGACTTAAGGACATAGCCTTCTCCTCCCCAAAATGACTAAACAACTCAAATACCCTTAGAATCAATTGTAGCAAGGGCCCAGACCGCCCCAACCACCTAAATACATTACACCAAATAGTTAAAGGAACCTCACACTACACAAAGAGGTGGTTAAGTGACTCCACCTGCCCCCCACAAACACTGCAGACCCCATGTCGCTACTACTAGACAAAATTTGACGCCTACAGAGATTAACCCTAGTCGACAACCAATTCTAAAGCTATTGTCAAGAGAACACAACAACTTTGAAAATCGCTTAACTCTTCCAAAACTTGGTGTCCCCCCTAAGCACTAAGCCATACCTATTTTCCAACCAACCATTCAAGGAAACAAGAGAGTAATAGTCAGATCTCATCGAGAAGCCATCTAGTAGGTCTTTTAGTGCAGATTTTGACACTTTGTTTTTGATAAGCAATTTGTATTAATAGGGAGTAACAGAGATTCTCTAACCCGATACAAAAAACCAATCAAAATATGAAAATTAAATCATCCTGAAATTACAAGAAATCTATAGGATTTTTTCATCCAATCGTAAAAATTACAACTTCTACGGCCTAATTCCAACCATCTCCAAGAAAGGATAACTATGCGATTAAACATATCTTCTACGTCGCAAACAACATCATTAAAAATGATATTATTCCTAGTGTTCCAAATGCACCAAGCGGAGATAATCCACACATAACGGCTCATGTCCTCCTTGCCTTTATCAAACAAAGTTAAAAATCATAACAGAGCATGATTACTAATAGAATTGTATGAGATCGGAGGGTGGTGTAGCCAACCAGCAATTTTAAGCCACAACATTTTCACTTTAGGACAATTCAAGAATAAGTGCGCAACATCTTCATCTTCATGAAAGCATAAAACGCATACCTTATCGTGGGGGGAGACAACAATGCCTTTACGAACAAGGTTATCACGAGTGGGAAGTCTATCGCAAATCAATCTCCAACAAAAGAGCTTAATCTTCAAGGGAATACGCGTTTTCCAAACGACCTTAAGAAACAATGCCTCCGGTTGAAGAAGACAAAAACTAGGGAAATCTGTAGTTAAGAGAGAATAACAAGAACGAACCGTAAACTCCTTAGAAGGGTCCAGCCGCCACTCCCAATTGTCCAGGACGTCGCGCTTAATTTGATGATTTGAAACTAGATTCTGCAGCTCTGAGACAGAATCCAAATCAATGTCGTCTCCTTCCCTCCAACAGTCATGAAAGGACCACTCCGAACTCTGCTGAACCCAATTACCGTAAGCCGCAACAGTGTTGTCCTTGTTAACAATAGCGGCAAATAATCCTGGCCATATGTCTTTTAGCAAAATTTCCCCACACCAAGGAGAATACCAAAATGGAACTCTATCTCCACATCCAATGACAGGCACCACAGCAGACAAGAAATTATAGGTGGAGCCAATCTTTCTAAGGTTAAGGAGGTCTCGCATCCATAACGACGAAGTTGTGTTAGATGAAAAAGGAGTATCAGGCTGCATAACCAGAGAATCGAGCTTACCATACCTACTAGTCATGAATAACCTCCACAACTCTTTTCCTCCTGTTAAGAATTTCTAGAGCCATTTCGACATAAGATCTTCGTTAAATTTACCGATATGTTTGATACCAAGACCTCCCATCTCAATAGGTTTACACACCATACTCCACTTAATCCAAGCAATGCTCTTTTTAGCCGACGAACCGGACCAAAGAAATCTCCTTTGGATCGCTATAATATCTTTAGTAACTTTGGAGGGGGCCTTGAAGAAGGATAAATGGCGAATTAGCAAATTGACAAGAACATAGTTGATCAAGGTAACCCTACCACCTATAGACATGTTCCTCCTAGCCCAAGTATTAAGTCTTGCTTTTAACTTACCCAAAACCGGGTTCCAAAACAACGCTCTCCTATGATTACCACCAATATTAATTCCAAGAAACTTGAAAGGTAACGCACCAGATTTGCAGAAGAGAAAACTGTTAGCAGCTGCAATAAAAAGCGGGTCAAGGCCGACACCGTAGATACATCATTTTGGGAAATTGATTTTTAAACCGGATACTGTCTCGAAACCCCTCAAAATGATCTTCAAGGCCCATAAGTTATGGTAACCACCATTACATACTAGCAGCATGTCATCCGCGAATTGCAGAATTTCAACGGACGCCTCATTGGTACCATAACTAGTCAGCAAGTTAGAACTTGAAGCACGTCTGACCATAACAGCCAGAGTTTCCGCAACCAAAGAAAATAGGAAAGAAGCAAGCGGATCACCTTGCTTGAGGCCTCTCGAGGCCTGAAAATCCATCGTCGGGCTGCCATTAATAAGGGCAGAAACGAAACTGGAACACACTGAGCCTTGAATCCACTTATTCCATTTAGGCCCAAAATTCATAGGTTTAAGAATGTGGACCAAAAGGTTTCAATCGACGCAATCATATGCCTGAGCGAAATCGACCTTAAGAAGAAGACACTGATTCTTGAGTCTCCTTGCCGAATCAATCACCTCATTTGCTAAAAGAACACCATCCAACAGGTTTCTCCCGGGAATGAACGCCGTTTGGGCCATAGAAACCAAATCATACATAAAAGGTGAAAGTCTTGCTAATAGCAGTTTAGAAATGATTTTTGATATACATCCAACAAGACTAATAGGCCTATAGTCCCCAAAGTCGAGAGGGTTATCGATTTTAGGAACCAAGGCAAGGAAAGATGAAGAAAACACTTTCGGCAGCACACCTGTGGTTTAGAAATGCAGGATGCATTTAACAAAATCAGGGCCAACGATTTCCCAGCAATCTTTGATGAACCTAAAAGAATATCCGTCCGGGCCAGGGGATTTTCCACCCTCACACGCGAAAACTACCTCACGAATATCATCCGGAGAGAATGGAACCTCCAAATTGCATATGTCCTCCGAACTTAGCTTTCTAATATCAATAATGTTTTCGCCCAAGCCAACAGCAACAATAAAATTCGACTTGTTTCTAGCTTTCATTGCTTCATGGAAAAACTTGCTGTTAACATCCCCATCCTTCAGCCACTTACACCTACTCTTTTGGTGTAACATACTTTTATCGGAAGCGAAGGTTACTCCTACCTCGTCTATTTCACAAATAGAATCAATATTGCTCTCAATATTTAACTCCAACCAACCAAAGACGTTGACGTTCCACCATTTCAATCTAGCTTTAAGAGCAAAAAACTTTTCTTTTAGAACGAATGACGGGGATCCGTAAATGGAGAAGGAATCCCAATAATCACGTATAAAAGATTTGAAATCCTTATGGTCCAACCAACAATTGAAAAACCTAAAAGGTTTTGGACCCGAGTTAGCACCAAAGGACTTAAGCCAAACGGACCGGTGATCTGAGATATCACGCTTACCAATTGTTTGAGCCCTGAACTCCTAACAATCTATAAGGTATTCGACAGCTAGAAACCTATACAGCCTGCTACAACTCTCACCATTTGCATTAAACCAAGTAAAGTGATTGCCAACAAACGGCAAATCGAGTAAAGCCAGTTCTTCTATAAATGTACTAAACTCAGCACACTCTCTAATTGAAGAAAAATTCCCACCCTTCCTTTCATCACAGGATTTAACAGAGTTAAATTCCCCCCCCCCCCCACGCTAACTATCCATTTACCACCTGGGTTACGGTTTTTAAAATCCACAATGTCTGCCTAAAGATTTCGTTTTTCCCTTAGCCCACAAGGGGAGTACACATTGACCACAAACAGTTTCATGTTCCTCCACATAAAAATTGAACAGAGAAATCCCTTACCTTTAACTGTAGATACCGGCTGAAAAACACCTTCCCTCCAAACAGTCAAAAGACCTCCAGCTGCGCCCTCGGAACCACTAGCAGACCAGCCACAACCTCTTTTTCCCCACATACTTCTAACTGTCGTATTTGATATACAAGGGATATTTGTTTCTTGAAAGAAACACAAATCCATGTTACCTTTCGAGAGAGCGTCACAAATTCTACCCCTTTTAAGAGACAAATTACACCCACGCACATAATAAGACACAATAATCATTGTTCACAATCTTTCACACCCTTGCTTCCTGCAAATTGAATCCTCTCACGGTTCTCAAGTCCTCTGATAACACCCTCGAAGGCTTCCTCATCTTCATCTGCTTCAATACCCAATGATTTCACTGATTCCATCACCTTACGAGGAACATTATCCAAGTCCACCTTACATCTTGTGCTACTCCTACAAATATCTGAGTCATCTATCGAGTACGAGCTTTCAGTTACCACAGGGGGCTCGATTGCTTCAACAATAGGAGGTAACGAGAGATGACCTTTTTGAATTAACTTAAGATGTTTTCTGAATTTGGATGGGATTCTCTTCAACCTTACAGATGGCGATGAATTGATGAGGGAGGAGTAGAAAGACGGAGAGAAAGGAATTTGGGCTTTGTAAATATCAACCAACTGTTTTTTTTCCTTTGGGCCCAACAGCACGTTCCAAATTCACCACTTTATTAGCTAGGCTTCCACTGGGCTTATCTGAACGGCCCACTTCAGGAATTGAGTCCAACAAAGCACTATCAGTAGAAAATTCTACACTAGGAGGCCAACTATTGTCAGCACGCAGACCTACCGGGATTGTGGGTCCCATCAGCATTATTTCACTATCATCAAATGTTGAGGACATGTCAACATCCAATACGCCAAAATGTGCCTTTTCAGATAGATCATCATTAACCTTGGAACTCTCAAACTCCCCTCCTGTTCCTGCCTCCCAATTATCACTAACCTGTGATACGTTATCTGACAGACCCATTCGTATAGTTGACTCTATAAATTTACATGAGTCTTCACTATCATGCCTTTCTCCTATTTTATTGGTATCCTCCACACTGTCAGATTCATCAGAGTAGCCTCCCTCACCTACTTCGCCTTCCTCACCGGAACATTCTCCGGACTCAGAAGATGTACCATCTTCAACAAAGACTTTCTTGCTCATGATCGCAAACTCTCGAACAACTTCCACCAGATGAACATCAAAGGCAACTTCATTGATTTCAACCTTGATTTTCTCATCCAGATAGCAATCACGATCAGTATTCACACGAAACAAGGCAACATCTAATCTTTCTTTCTTTACAGTAGTATCGTCGCAACAAATAAACTTCCCTACCACCCTAGCAATCTTCTCAAAAGTAGAAATGTTCCATGCATGGGATGGTTGACCGAAACACGTGATCCAAGAAAATCTACCAATGTCAACATCGGCAGGCGTCCATGGTTTAACCTCACTGAACCTTTTCCTGATCCACTCTACCGCCTCCTGAGCAAATCTACCTATGTCACCTCCCATGCAGTCTTCAAGCAGACACTTGTTAACCCCAATCGACGTAGCTTTCACATGTTGGCTCATACTCAAAAGTCGAAAGCTTTACCATATGCTTGGTTCATAACTCGTATTTTGCAACATTTCAAGGTTGAGTTTGATGGTTTTGATTGTTCTTTAATGGATACAAATACTCATAAGATCACAATAAGAAAGGTGGACAATCGGATGGGTGTGCATTATGATTCGGAGTCTCAAACTATCTCCTATATTGGTGATGATGATGAAGAAAATGAAGCAAATGTGCAAAATCATGAAAGTGATGAAGATGTTCTACCTTCATTTGGTATGGATGGTCCATCTAACCAAGATCTTTTTGACTACATGACAACACAATTTGCTAATCTCAACTCAACCATCCATGAGAATTGGACTTCTGCGAACAATCAAATTGCTCAAAACCATGAGAATACCACCAACCAAATCAATAAGGGCGAAACCGACATTAACCAACAATTTTGATACCTTTACTCACATCTCCATATTCCTCCTTATGATCCTAACAACCCGGTTGTCCCCATTCCGTTGGTTACACCTATCCAACATCATTCTCCATATCAAGGACCTAATTTCTTCAACCTCAATACCAACAATGATATGGATCAAACTTAATATGTTTTTTAGTGTTATGTTTATTAGATTTGAAGTTTATGTTGTTTCTAGTAATGTTGTCTTTCATTTTGTTTCATGGAGTTTATGTTGAAATTATTAAATGTTATGTAAGGTACTTAGTACCAAAACTCTTTTGTCTTGTTTATGTTCAATTTGTATGTGTTTTATTATTCCATAACTTTAATGTTTTCAAATCATGCTTGTATGGTTTACAACTTATTTCATTTTTACTCTTTTACTCTTTAAATTTCTATCTTTCACCCATTTTCCCTTCTTTTTGATAATGTCAAAGGGGGAGAAATGTGTTATGCTTGAATGCTTGTGTATTTCCTTGTTTTAAAGATTTTAAAAAGGTACAAAAAAATTCAAAGGCTCATTCAAGATGATCAAATCAAACTATTTCTAAGCTTCACACCTTAAGGGGGAGTTATGCATATTAGGGGGAGAAATTTTTCCGGAAATTACAAAGCATCAAAGGAGATTGTTTGTCATCATCAAAAGGGGGAGAATGTGAAGACAAGCTTCTCTATGGTTAACAAAACTTAGTATTCAAGAAATTCACATTTCATGAAGGTATAATGATAATTCTAATCAAATACTAAAGTCTTAGATGCTCGATCAAACAAACATCATTGCATACTTCTTTATTGATCGTGACTTGTTTAGAATATGCACTTTTCACTTTTTAACTGATGCAAATCGATTTGCACAAGGGTACAATCGATTTGCACCTCTTGTTTGCTGAATTTTTCACACTTTTTCACTGTGCAATCGATTTGCATATAGGTGCAATCGACTGCATGCTGTTGTTTTTTGAAATTTTTATACGTTAAGCCATGTGCAATCGATTTGCACATAGGTGCAATCGATTTGCACCTGAACAGAATTGAAAAATCTCTATGTTTCATAACACCTCTTCATGCCTCTCTTCATGGAACCTTTTCATTATGCATTGGCATTTGTTCATGATATTTTTAGAGTCTTTACCATGTTCCTAAGGGTGTTATGTTCATATAAATACATGAAATTTTAAATCTTATTTTCACCTCTTTCAATCAAACTTTCAAATTCTCACATATTCACATTTCAAGTTTTCTTAAACTTTCATTCAAGAACTTTTCTGCATACTTTCATATCATCTAAACCAGAAAGTACTTGAGCAATATAAACACTTTATTGTTTGTGAATTACTGTTGTTGAAAGAGAAGATCAATCTTGTGATTGATATATTGAAGAATCAATGTTTCAACTACGTACTCAAAAATTCCGAACTATTGTAAAATCCTAAAGTTCAGAGGTTTGTTTGGATTTAGGTGCTGACTATAAGGAGAAGGATTGTTTCTCTTATACGGTGTGTTATAATCCTTGTTATCCAGATTGTGGATACAAGAGGTCCATTGTAAGAGATTTATTCTTGGTTGGACTTTAAACTTGTAAATTCCAAGAGGATTGTTCTTGTTGGTGTGTTAGGGTCTAGTATAGAAAGACTAGGTAGTCTTGTCTAAGATCTAACATTTTAGTGAAATCTCTTTCATGTTGAAAGGGGACTGGACTACTCTCGGGCTGTGAGGGGAACAAGTATACTTCTCGGTGTTCTTTACTTTCCGCATTTTACCACATTTCATCACTTAGAATTTTTAGGAAAGTAAAACTCAAGTTCATCGGAAAACCGGAAATTTTAATTAAGGAACCTAATTCACCCCCTCTTAGGTAATCTTACTTACACGGTTAAGGTACCAAGGGAAAGTAGGGTCTGAAAGCAAGACACCTACGTGGAGTGCGGCGACTCCTAAGGTTAAGTTAAAACAGGGAAAGAAGTGTTCACGGGAAAGTAGGGTCTGACAGCAAGACACCTACGTGGAGTGCGACGACTCCAAACCTAAGGCTAGGTTAACAGGGTAATGAGCTATGTATGGCCTTGAGGTCAATAGAGAGACTTTCCTTTGGAAGGAGGGAGATAATAACTAATGAACGAGAGTTAAAGGGGATTGAAATTAAGTGAACAATATGAGTATGACAAATATAATATTTTCAAATTTTTGAAATCAGAGACATGAAATTTAACAATAAAAGCCAATACAAATAAATAACAGAATGACATTGTTCGATTCAAGGAACAACAAACAAATATTTACATGCCACGTAATATTGAAAAGTTCTCAAAACAACTTCCAGAAAAAGTTGGTGATTTTTCATAAAAAGAATCTGAGAACCGAATATAAAGTAAAGCATATTCTTTGTTTTTGAAAATAATTTTATTAAGAGTAGTGATATGAAATAAAAACAAACCAAAACATGTGGCAGTTGCCACCTAAAGTAAAATAAGTGCCATAAAAGATGTCGCAAGTGCCACATAATGGTGGCAGGTGCCACCTTAATACCAGATAATGGTGGCAGGCGCCACCTTCCCTTCACAAATTGGTGGCAGGCGCCACCTATTATAAAATAAGAAGAAAAAAAAACAAAGTTCAAAGCATGGCAGGCACCATGCATTTATGGCAAGTGCCATGAGTCTTTTTTTTTCAGTTTTCTTTTTACATTATTCATAGTAAAACCAAACAAAAAATATTATGACATTATGATTTACAATATATTTTCCAGAATAAAAATATTAACATGCTAATGAACCTGATAACAGCACAAAACAATAATCATGGTATTTTGGAAACGAAAATAAAAAAGAAGTGAATGTTACCTAGTGGAGACAGTCCACTGCCTCTTTACTGGTTCAAATTCTGGAAATAAAATGAACGAGCATCTTGAAGAAAATGAGGGAGAAAATGAGGAGACTATTCAGCCTATTTTTGGGGTGAATCTCGTGTGTCTTGATACTGAAGTGTAATGTCTTATTTATAGGAGAAAATGGAGAACTTGAAGCATTGCCGAGTTTACCCTTTTTTCAAATCGTCGTGCAAGTGTAAGTGGTTGGTTCAAAAAGTCTTCATTTCAGAAATAGGCTTAGAAAATAGATTATGCTGAAGAGACGTGAACCATACTTTACTGAAAAGATTTTTCCTTTGTACTGATGAACTTGTATGCACTTGCATTAATCTTGTCAAAAAGGTATTATTTTAATTAAAACAAGGTGCAGATTGGTAAGGTGGCAAACGCCACATTAATTCATGGCAGGTGCCACAAATTAATGTGGCAGGCTCTATGCATTAACATGGCAGGCGCCATGGTCTTTGGTGGTGGGCGCCATGCCCCTTGAAAGGTGGTGGACGCCATGCTTAAGTGTGGTGGGCGCCACCACATTGATTTCTTTTTTTTCTTTTCTTCTTTTTTTTCAAATATCCAACAAATGCCCTGGCGGTCTCGAAACACATGAGAACCTGGTTTATTGTTCTTTACCCTTTTTCTTGTGTCAATCCTAATTTTCACAAAAGAAACAAACTGGCAAAGATATGAGTTAGTTAATAATGCGCAGATGAATGAAAATGTAGGTGCAAGATGTTATGTCATCTAAGGGGTAAAATTTGGGGTACAACACCTATAAGAAGAGGATACGATTCACAAACGAGTAGAGACAGGGACCATCACTATCACACAAAAAGGGCACGCACAAAAGCTTGTGAAATCACACATTCGTAGAGCAGCACACATACCAGAAACACATACATTTACAGAAGAAAACCATCGACACCAGTAGAAATCCACATAAAAATTTTTCAGGATGAAAACCATAAACACATAGCAATCCCGATACATACACACACTACCACAAAAAAGACCTTAGACAGCGTTTTTTTTGCCCTTAGACAGCGCTTTTAAGCGCTGTATAAACCTGCGCTGCTATAGGTTTAGACAGCGCTTTGGGTAATACCAAAAGCGCTGTCTAAAGTGGGGTATATTTAATGAAAAGCGTTGTCTATGGTACCTTTAGACAGCGCTTTTTGACAATATAAGGTATACCTTAGACAGCGCTTTCAATAAAAGCGCTGTCTAAGGTCAACCTTTTTGAATTTTTCTAGGTATACCTTAGACAGCGCTTTTGTCAAAAGCGCTTTCTAAGCCCTACCTTAGACAGTGCTTTTGTTAGAAGCGCTGTCTAAGCCCTACCTTAGACAGCGCTTTCTCCAGAAGCGCTGTCTAAGGTATACGAAAAATTTTATATAAATTTTTTTAAACCACAATTTTTACCAGGTTTTTTCAACCAGAATTTTACCTGTTTTTCAACCAGCAATTTTTTTTCAGAAATTGGCAATTCAAACCATTGGCAATTTACACCAAAATTATATATGCAAAACAATTGGCAATTCAAACCAATATATATATTTAAAATTACAAACCAAAATTATATATACACCTATTTATAATTACAAATCATTACATTTTTTCTACAAATGCACATATTACTTATACTAATACTTTTGCATCCAACCAAAGCATTGCTTCAAATCTACATTATAGGTCCTGAAAACACAAAGATTGTAATTCAATTAAAAGAAAATATGGATAAATCCTAAGTTTTATCAAGTAGCATCACTAATATAATAAAACATGTGATAATTAATATACCTTCACATAATTCCATGTAATAATGGGGTTGACTCTCCGCTGTGGTTAATTGCGACCAACAACCAATGTCCACTGTAAGATTAAACAAGTGTAAGATTAACAACTATATCCTTTGTTTTGGATCTTGTTGGAGTCTAAATAACATTACCATGTAAAAAATGAAAATAAAATGCTCTTTCACTAATATATAACAAATATGACATAAACCATAACAAATATAATAAAAAAATCAAGTATATAACAAATTTTACCTCTTTCACTAACATCTCTTTCTTTTCTTGGTTGGAATATGAATTACTTGTGTCTTAGCAATGCGGACGGATGAATGGATCCAAATTCCCTCGTTATGGTCATTTCTGATATATGACTCATCCGCTATAAGATCCTCATCTTGATCATTTGTATTCAACTCATTCCGTCTAATGCATGACTCATTCTCAACATCAATATCACATTGATCTACACCTCTATCATCAACCACTTTGTTAGATAGAAGCACTATAGACCATTTCGTACTCGTCGGGTCAGTGACATAGAACACTTGTCTAGCTTGAGATGCTAGAATAAAAGGCTCATCTTTGTACCCCACCCTATTAAGATCCACTTGCAAAAATCCAGACTTATCCATTCGTATGCCACTACTATTTACCCAGTTGCAACCAAAGATTGGAATCTGAAACTTCTCGTAATCAAACACCCAAATGTGCTCAATAACTCCAAAATATGACAGATTTGCATATTTGGGGTTTAAGTCCTTCATACTTGATATGTGCATTGCTTCAGCTAGGACGGTGACACCACTATTTTGCATAGTACTTTTATCGTCTTGGTCTTTGGTATAAAATGTGTATCCATTAATTGCGTATGCGCTATGAGAATACACATGCAAACTTGGACCATATGCCAAACATCTCAACCTTTCTGTTACTGAAGCAGGATCTGAAGAGCGCTTCGAATAAATATGATCCTTTAACCATTGTATGAAACTTTGATTGTGCTCTCGTACTATCCAATTTTCATTTCTGTTCTGATTTAACCCTCGGAGTACATCCTTGTGCATCTCAACATATGGCTCAACCTCATTATCATTGTGCAGAACATACAAATGCACTTGATCCCGTTCATCCCTTGATACTGTCACAATTTTATTTCCAATTAATTTTTTACCATCCTTTTTTTCAAAAATATGAGCTTTGGGGAGTCCAATCGACTGAACATTGGACAAATATTCAGTACAAAACTCAGCCGCTTCTTCAACAATGTATCGTTCAACAATACACCCCTCTGGTCGACTTCGGCTTTTCACGTACCCTTTTAATATTTTCATATAACGTTCAGCAGGGTACATCCATCTCATATAAGCTGGTCCACACAACTGTGTCTCTTTCACAAGATGAACAACTAGATGTACCATTATGTCAAAAAAAGAGGGAGGAAAATACATTTCAAGCTCGCACAAGGTAATAACTATCTCTTTTTGTAGTGTTGGTAAGATATCGGGATCGATTACCTTACTACAAATTGACCTAAAGAAAAAACACAAATTAGTTATGGCGCTTCTTACTTTCACTGGCAAAATAGAACGTATACCTATTGGTAGAAAGTGTTCCATTATAACATGGCAGTCGTGTGTCTTTAAACTCTTCAACGTGAGGTCTTTCATAGACACAAGTCTTCTGACATCTGAAGAGTATCCTTCTGGAACTTTAACTCCACTCAGAAACTTACACAATATTTTCTTCTCCTTTCTAGACAGAGTAAAAGCAGCAGGTGGTAGATATGTTCGTCTTCCTTTCTTCACTGGTGCTAATTCAGGTCTAATCCCCATCGCTTCCAAGTCTTTTCTTGCTTTAAGGCCATCCTTAGTCTTTCCTTTTATATTAAGTAACGTACCAATAACACTTTCAAATACATTTTTCTCAATATGCATAACATCGAGAAAATGTCTCACATACAAAGACTTCCAATATGGAAATTCAAAAAATATCGACCTCTTTTTCCACCCACCTTTGACAACCTTATGTGCAAAAGGTTTGCCAAACTCAGTACGCATATCTTTCACCTTTTTAAAAACTTGGTCACCTGACAACATAGGTGGAGCTCTACCTTGTTCGATGTCTCCATTGAATTCTTGTCTCCACCCACGGTAGTTATGTTTGGCATTTAAGAATCTACGATGACCGAGAAAGACATTCTTATGACTAAACTCCAATCGCTTCGAAACTGTTTTATCTTCACAAATAGGACACGCTTTTTCACCTTTTATGCTGTACCCTGATAGATTCCCGTAAGGTGGAAAATCATTAATTGTGCCAACAACTCTGTGAAACTTTTATCCGACCATCCATTGCCCGCCTTTAAGTTGTACAACTTCAATACCGCAGACAGTCTTGTGAATTTAGTGCAACCTTGATAGAGCGGTTTCTCTGCATCGCTTACCAACCTCTCAAACATTTCTGGACAATCATGAAGATCTTCTACAACTGCTTCTGCAATCTCTTCGACTCGATCACAATCGTATGTTTCCGTGTCTTTGTCATCTGAAGCATAGGTCGTATTACTTTTCCCCGTCGGTTCAACATTCTCGTTAATTTTCTCCCCATGATGTATCCAACACTTATAACTTCGATCAATTCCATTCATCAGTAAATACGATTTCAATCTATCTGCGTCAACCCTACCCACATAACAACAACCCAAGCAAGGACATTTTATTCGATTGAGCTCTTCAGCGTCAGCGTGTTGAACAGCAAACTTAACGAAATCCAATACCCCATTCTCGTACTCTTTGGACAATCGATCGGCATCCATCCATTTTTTATCCATGGTTTTCCTACTTATTAAGGTCAACAAAATAACATTAATTCAACCATATTAATCAAGAAATGAACAAGTTTGATAGTGTTTGATATGTAACTGGTTGAATTTCTTATGTTTTAGTGAAATGTTTATGTTCATTATATTTGTTTATTAACTCAACCATCTCAAATTCTAGAATTTTGAGGCTTCAAAAACAAGCTTTGAATTCTAAAATTCAGAGGACATTTCCATCAATTTTAAGAGTTTTTTAGAAGATTTAAGAGGTGGAAAAAATAAAACTAAACTAAACTATTTCCATCAATTTTAACAAAACTCCATCAATTTTAAGAGTTTTGTAGAGTTTTTTAGAAGATTTCATCAAACATACTCATTCACTACAAAACTTCATTAACAAAACATCAAACATACTCATTCACTACAAAACTTCATTAATAAAACAGTCCAACATAACTTCATTAACAAAACTCATCAAACATAATCATTCACTACAACATTGTAAAGCAACAAAACCCTACAACAACAATGTAAAGCAACAAAACCCTATTTTTCACAACAACGACGTACCTTTAACGACGGTAACAACGACAATGCAAGAAAGAAATGTATCAAAGAGTAGAAAGAGAAACGAAAGACGGCGGCAATGAGCAGAAACGAAAACGACGACAGTGAGCAGAAACGGACGGATGGCAATGCAACGACGGCAACAACGAACGACGGCACGGTGGAGGACGGTTGATGGTGAAGGTTTTTCGTTCGCAAGGGTTTTGAGCTCTGTTCTCTAGCAGGGGAGAAGAAAGAGCGGAAATATGAAAATGAATACTGACTATTCATATATTTTAATTTAATTAGACCTTAGACAGCGCTTGTCATAAAAGTGCTTTCTAAGGTGGATCTTAGACAGCGCTTTTCAAAGCGCTTTCTAAAGTTGGCCTTAGACAGCGCTTTCGATTTTATTTTATTTTATTTTTAAGACCTTAGACAACGCTTTTAATGAAAGCGCTGTCTAATATTTTCCTTTAATTTTTTTTTTAAATTAATAAAACTTTAGAAAGCGCTTTTTATGAAAGCACTGTCTAAGGTCTTATATATTTTTAAATTTATAAGATCTTAGAAAGCGCTTTTGACCAAAGCGTTGTCTAAGGTCTTATATTTTTTGCGCTTTTATTTTTTTAAATGAATAGATTCCTTGTTTTTAACTTATAGCAGCGCTTTTGTATTAAAGCGCTGTCTAAGGTGCGATGTTATAACTTACTTTTGTTGTAGTGACACGCATTGATAGAGCAGAAAAATCATCAAAAATCACAAACACAACACACACATCTCAAGGGATTGATCCACAAACAATAGTAATGAAAGAGTATTCAAAAGTGAGTACCTGGACGAAGGGGAAATTCTAGGATCAAGCACCTTTTCTTTTTTCTTTCATTGCTCTGATCAATGTATATTGTAATCATCTCAAAATTAGTGGATTGGGGTCGGGAATCGTGAGGTTAGGGTTTCATTGTTTCATTGTTGTTGATTTAGGGCTCGCGAGTGGAGGAGACGATTGAGAGGGTGATGGCTAGTCTGATTTTAGGGTTTTGAAACCCATTGTTGAACAGAGATGATGGTAAGAGATCGAGAGAGCGAGAGACTCTGAGAGAGTGAGAAGACGGAGAGGAATGTGAGAGCTGTGTTTTTTTTTGTTTCCCATTTTTGTTCTTTCATTTCATGTCATAATCACATACGCATCAGTATACATACACGTACGGTACACTTGCACACGTGCACATTAGATCGTGCTTTTGATGCATCATATGGCCATGATCTGAGGGTCCATGATGGACCCTCCCCCCCTACGAAGCTGATAACTCCTCCGTTTTTATTTAACACCAACCAATCTCTTTTAAATTAGTTTGATTTACTTTCTTTTCATATAACTTCTTCTTAATAAAATAACCGTTTTTTTTTAGAGTTTTAAGAATAATATTGTTATTAATTTTGTTTTTTTATAAAATATAACCATCTCTGTTAAGTTAGAACCATTTTAATAAATAACTTTTCTCCATAAAAACAAAAAAAAAACCTTTTATTTTAAAATAAAATCTAGTAGAGACTAATTTTAAAATTTTCTCTAATTAACAATTTTATTAAAAATTGGGATAATATAATACACATGACTTCTCCTTTTACAAAGATATAGAAACTTTTTTGATTAATAAACTTTTTTAAAAATTAGACCTTTCAATATATGAGTATAATTTTTCTCTTATAAAAAAGGAAACTCTTCTTTTAATTTAATTTGAAGTAAAACTTCTCTTAAATATATATATATATATATATATATATATATATATATATATATATATATATATATATATATATATATATATATATATATATATATTAGAAGTAAGATTTTCTTAATAATAAGTTTTTTTCAAAATAAAGATTTGTTTAGAAATAACTAAGTAATGACAAAATCCTTTTCGTATATCTAACGATCAATCCTTACTTCCTTAGAATCAATTCAAACTGTTATTCGGCTTCATTTTATTTGATGCATGCATTATCTTGTTTGTTTTGATTGTGTTCTAAACCTTTTTTTCAAAAATATAAAATTCTCGATCCAACGTCGAGTCCATTTTCCACCCTTATAAGTCGATTGCTTTTAAGCATCGCTATCAACCTTTTGGTCACTATACACAAAGCTAGCTCACTGTGCTAGTGTACACGATTAAAACTCAACTCTTCGTTTTGATTAATCGGTGACATCTATCATACTTTATGTTTTATACTTTATGCTTTACTTTTATGCATATTTCTTATAATATTATAACTGCTTGCATTATATCCAAGGGAAAACCACATGTATGATAATCACTTGTCGTACATGGTGCATAATCATTTGCATTTTATCCTCCCCTTAGTGATTGTAGGTACCCCTTTAGATAAGTTTCTTAGACAACTTTAGGATAGATATTCCTAAGTTAATCCCCCATAATCTTGATTAGACAATCAAACATCTTAGATCACCAGATTCTCCCCACAATAGAATTAGATGTGAATCATCTCAAAGAAGAGACATACAATCTCATACCCCACAATACAAATAAGATGCAGATTCCTTTTCCACTTAGTAGAGGTATGTGGCATACTCGTCGATTTTATATCCGAGTTGGAGCCTTTCTCCTAAGATGAAGCAAAGGTCCATTCTCAAAACTGTGGTGGTATAAACTTTTCTTCTTAAGATGACGACTCATCTTTTCTCCTAGTCTTTTCAAACTTTAGTATCCCTCAGAGAGGAACTACAAATGCTCGGATTCCACTCCCGACAGGATATGTAGGCACAAGATGCGATATCTTGTCGAGCCACTTAGGAATAGAACTTTAGGTCTTTCTACCCCATTACCCTTAGAAACAGATAACAATTAGTAGATAACATAATAAAATAAGAGGTTCCTGTAGAGTGCTACAGATATCTAGGATGCTAGCAACTTCCCTAGGTATAACCAACCCCCAAACCTTAGACTCTTAGCTTTGCATTTGCATTACATACTGTGGGACATTCAATCTTTCTCCCTTCCCTTGGATAAATCAAAGACCGGTGGTGAAATAAATGATTTGCGATTAGAGTTAAACAATAGCTTGATATCAAATTCTCACCGCGACAATTACCTTTGCCATCCAGCCTTTTGTTGGTAGTAGGTAATATTTCTCATACCCTTCGGTTGCCTTGTCGTAACTGCCACTTGGTTGGTAGTTGGCAATCTTTCCTTTTGACCATGCTATTACCGGATGTTTGATACTAGATGATCTTTTCCCCAGCGGAGATTTATCCCTCCCTGTTGGGACGAGTTATCCCTCTTTTATTTCTGTGTTGGTAATTTTCCCTCGGTGGATCTTACCCTTTATTCTTCCCCAGCGGAGATTGTGTCCTCCCTTGTTGGGCTGTGTTTTCCCTTTTTTGTTTTCCCCTGAGGAGTCTTTTCTCTTTGTTCCCCAGCTTTTCATTTGTCTCCTGGGGCGTTTTCTCCCCACAGAGGTCTTGGGTTATTGTTATATTTAAGTCTCTTCTATCTCATCGAGATAAAGATGCCCATCTTCGTATCTCTGGATAGAAGAAACTTAAATAGGGGCAGCTATAATATCCTAGTTCTTACCCCTAATATCCCACATATCATTTGCATTTTATACCACAAACAAGATCACAAGCTTTGTTTCTCTTGCCCTCCTTGGTAGGTTTGTTCTTGAGCGAGATCTCCAAGCACCCTTGTTCTCTTGTTTGTTTGATGTTTGTATTTGTTTATTTTTACTAACTCTTAATTAAAATAAAAAAATGTTTGTTTTTCCTTTACTAACTTTTTCAGGGAGAGATTCGGACCAAGGAGATTAAATACTAGTCCCTCAGCTTGAATGAATTTCATCTGAACAAAGTCTAAGTTGATCGATAAGCCAAAGGCAAATCAAAAGGCCTCATCAAAAGGCAAATTTTCACAAATTTTCACTGTGATAATCGATTACCAGTATTAGGGTAATCGATTAACCAGTACGTTTTTTGTGAAAATGTGCAAAATTCAAATTCTGCAGCATTTTGGCACCAATTTTTAAATATTGCATCATGAGAAAATTCTAGATCACCCTTGCAATTTTGAGTTAAGTTAATCAATAGCTTACACTCACAAATTTTCCCGCTAAATACATATAGTTTTACCGCCGTTGACACCTATTACTAGGCACCTCATATTAGGTATTTCGAATACACCTCTTCCTTGGGCATTTCGATTTAAACGGGACACCACTTCCTGGGCATTTCGATACATGTAAGTCCCTTTACGAACCAAAACCACATGATACCAATTTGTTAGTGCGTGAGACACTTTTAGTGAGGAGAGAAAGAGAGAGAATAAGGGAAAATATTATTGAATTGAATTGTTAAAAACTGAATTACAAAGTGTCTATTTATACACCTAAGTTACTTGACTAAAATAACAAACTAAATAAAAAATCCTGAATAACTTTGGGCTTGAGCTAACACAACTTGAATTATATTTAAATATTAAATCTAATCAAATCTAATCTAATATAATATTTCAGCAGAATCAACAGATACGAAAATGAATCTAATAACGAATTACCATTGAAAAGAAGTTAGAAGTCAACCTAGTGACAGGTTTTTTCATTTCAAAAATTTTATATTCTCATAGTATCAACCTCAGTGTCATTAATTTTCGATGATGAGGAGTCAAGTTCATTGTTAGTTGTTGGCAGACACCATTGAAGTGGAATAACAACCATTATTTTGAAGGTAAAAAAGATAATTGAAAGAGAGGAAGATTTTGGAATCTATATGAGATAAATTTTGGAATGAGTTGGTGGAAGAGTGAATTGTTTTGAAATACAATAATTTGAAAATTTGTTGTAGAAATTTTGCAAACTTGGAATAGGTTTTATTTAGATAACAATTTCAAATAAAACGGTATGCATTTCTTACTTAAAATAAATGGAATCTTTGTAAGAGAATGTCCATTTATAATATTTTTATTTTTAGTATATAATATTAAATATTGGGTTTTATAATATTAATAAAAGAGTAGTGTTAAAAATAACATTCTAGATACCAAAAATAAAACTAACATTCAAGGTTTCTACAAATCTTGATATCGATATTTTCCATATTAAGAATCAAATTGTTGAACATATTCAATTGCTCAACCAAGACTTTTTATTCACATATCTTGTATGAATAGAAAGTTTGCTTCAAGTAAGGATGATTGACCAAAAACTTGGTCATGTACAAACCTTCATATTTATTACACAAGCCCGCTTTCGTTTTCTCCTTCGAGACATGCTGGGTACCCTTATCACCAATGCTCAATTTTATGTCATTGTGGGCTTTCTCGATCATCGCTGTATTCTCCTTATTAGTTAATGTAACATCCATTCTTTTTTATCCTTTTAACTCATCTAACAAACCCAGTGAACAAGAAGAGATTACATCTTCAAGCGCTATAATTCGATATCATTCACTATGGTGAATTTTTCAGACTCATACTTCGTTGAAGGCATCTTGATCCATGCTCACTGCACTAGTTTATTGTGATAAACGATGTCAACAACGAAGCAAAATTGTGAGAAAGAGGAATTTCTTTATCAAACAAGAAACACTTCAATTCACGAATAATGTGTGTATGTGTGTGTGTATGTGTGTGTGTGTATAAGAGTGAGAGAGAGAGAGAGAGAGAGTTAATTATAATAGTTTTTTGTTTATTCACTTGCTCAATTAGGGTTAAAAGATTACAAGTGAATAACTACCAACCTCTCTCCTAACAATTGAGAGAATAACCTATTTATAAACTACTAGCATATGTATGTAATGTATAATGATAACACTCATATGCGACATACATAACTACTACATAACATAACACATAAACTAGTTTGACTAGTGCATGCTTGAACTGACTTTGATTACAACATGAATAAACTACCTAGTCAAATCCTAAAGCTACACCTTTTGAGACTGGAGTTTGATCCAATACTACATATACTTTGTTGTCATGTGTTTATTTATTCTCTAATTTAATTTTTATACTTTCAAACCAAAAAAGGCCGTATGGCGATTATGATATGTTTTAATGAGAATTAGTATGTTTCTTTTGGCTTCATAATCTAGTGGAAGATTGAAATTCAAGTGTAAATATTGTAACATTCATGTTAATTTTGGCAAGTGTTCGCTTCTTTAAAACTAAATTTGTTAGCTATCAAACAATAATAAATAGATATTAAAAAAGTATATTTTTTAATAGCAACTCTGAAATTATATATTAATATAAAAAAGCAATGAGTATACAAATAAAAATAAAGAACTCTGAAGTACACTAAAAAACCAAAATAGGGCAAAGTCAAAGAACCAATTGGCCCGAAGTCCAAAGAAAGAGAAAAGAGCTACCAACAAAAAAACAAGTTTAAAACAAAAATTCCAAAAATGAAAGAGACATGCTACCTACTTATCTGGTTCAAACTGAAAACGACAAGCATAAAATACCTATTCTATAGAGAGAACAAAAGAAGGAAACTGCTCACCCAAAACACCTATAAAAATCTAGTCACTTGAGTGGCTCCCACTCCTAGTCTAATAGCGAAATATCAAAATTCGGGACATGGGCATTAATTCACTTCAAAACCAAAATAATAATTGAAGAGAACCATTGACTAACCGTCAAATGCTCTTATCTAAAAATAACTTTGTTTTGCAATTTCTAAATAATCCATACCAAAGAACGCCAGATCGAGACCAGACTTAAGGACATAGCCTTCTCCTCCCCAAAATGACTAAACAACTCAAATACCCTTAGAATCAATTGTAGCAAGGGCCCAGACCGCCCCAACCACCTAAATACATTACACCAAATAGTTAAAGGAACCTCACACTACACAATGAGGTGGTTAAGTGACTCCACCTGCCCCCACAAACACTGCAGACCCCATGTCGCTACTACTAGACAAAATTTGACGCCTACAGAGATTAACCCTAGTCGACAACCAATTCTAAAGCTATTGTCAAGAGAACACAACAACTTTGAAAATCGCTTAACTCTTCCAAAACTTGGTGTCCCCCCTAAGCACTAAGCCATACCTATTTTCCAACCAACCATTCAAGGAAACAAGAGAGTAATAGTCAGATCTCATCGAGAAGCCATCTAGTAGGTCTTTTAGTGCAGATTTTGACACTTTGTTTTTGATAAGCAATTTGTATTAATAGGGAGTAACAGAGATTCTCTAACCCGATACAAAAAACCAATCAAAATATGAAAATTAAATCATCCTGAAATTACAAGAAATCTATAGGATTTTTTCATCCAATCGTAAAAATTTCAACTTCTACGGCCTAATTCCAACCATCTTCAAGAAAGGATAACTATGCGATTAAACATATCTTCTACGTCGCAAACAACATCATTAAAAATGATATTATTCCTAGTGTTCCAAATGCACCAAGCGGAGATAATCCACACATAACGGCTCATGTCCTCCTTGCCTTTATCAAACAAAGTTAAAAATCATAACAGAGCATGATTACTAATAGAATTGTATGAGATCGGAGGGTGGTGTAGCCAACCAGCAATTTTAAGCCACAACATTTTCACTTTAGGACAATTCAAGAATAAGTGCGCAACATCTTCATCTTCATGAAAGCATAAAACGCATACCTTATCGTGGGGGGAGACAACAATGCCTTTACGAACAAGGTTATCACGAGTGGGAAGTCTATCGCAAATCAATCTCCAACAAAAGAGCTTAATCTTCAAGGGAATACGCGTTTTCCAAACGACCTTAAGAAACAATGCCTCCGGTTGAAGAAGACAAAAACTAGGGAAATCTGTAGTTAAGAGAGAATAACAAGAACGAACCGTAAACTCCTTAGAAGGGTCCAGCCAACACTCCCAATTGTCCAGGACGTCGCGCTTAATTTTATGATTTGAAACTAGATTCTGCAGCTCTGAGACAGAATCCAAATCAATGTCGTCTCCTTCCCTCCAACAGTCATGAAAGGACCAGTCCGAACTCTGCTGAACCCAATTACCGTAAGCCGCAACAGTGCTGTCCTTGTTAACAATAGCGGCAAATAATCCTGGCCATATATCTTTTAGCAAAACTTCCCCACACCAGGGAGAATACCAAAATGGAACTCTATCTCCACATCCAATGACAGGCACCACAGCAGACAAGAAATTATAGGTGGAGCCAATCTTTCTAAGGTTAAGGAGGTCTCGCATCCATAACGACGAAGTTGTGTTAGATGAAAAAGGAGTATCAGGCTGCATAACCAGAGAATCGAGCTTACCATACCTACTAGTCATGAATAACCTCCACAACTCTTTTCCTCCTGTTAAGAATTTCTAGAGCCATTTCGACATAAGATCTTCGTTAAATTTACCGATATGTTTGATACCAAGACCTCCCATCTCAATAGGTTTACACATCATACTCCACTTAATCCAAGCAATGCTCTTTTTAGCCGACGAACCGGACCAAAGAAATCTCCTTTGGATCGCTATAATATCTTTAGTAACTTTGGAGGGGGCCTTGAAGAAGGATAAATGGTGAATTAGCAAATTGACAAGAACATAGTTGATCAAGGTAACCCAACCACCTATAGACATGTTCCTCCTAGCCCAAGAATTAAGTCTCGCTTTTAACTTAGCCAAAACCGGGTTCCAAAACAACGCTCTCCTATGATTACCACCAATATTAATTCTAAGAAACTTGAAAGGTAACACACCAGATTTGCAAAAGAGAAAACTGTTAGCAGCTGCAATAAAAGCGGGTCAAGGCCGACACCGTAGATACATCATTTTGGGAAATTGATTTTTAAACCGGATACTGTCTCGAAACCCCTCAAAATGATCTTCAAGGCCCATAAGTTATGGTAACCACCATTACATACTAGCAGCGTGTCATCCGCGAATTGCAGAATTTCAACGGACGCCTTATTGGTACCATAACTAGTCAGCAAGTTAGAACTTGAAGCACGTCTGACCATAACAGCCAGAGTTTCCGCAACCAAAGCAAATAGGAAAGGAGCAAGCGGATCACCTTGCTTGAGGCCTCTCGAGGCCTGAAAATCCATCGTCGGGCTGCCATTAATAAGGACAGAAAAGAAACTGGAACACACTGAGCCTTGAATGCACTTATTCCATTTAGGCCCAAAATTCATAGGTTTAAGAATGTGGACCAAAAGGTTCCAATCGACGCAATCATATGCCTGAGCGAAATCGACCTTAAGAAGAAGACACTGATTCTTGAGTCTCCTTGCCGAATCAATCAACTCATTTGCTAAAAGAACACCATCCAACAGGTTTCTCCCGGGAATGAACGCCGTTTGGGCCATAGAAACCAAATCATACATAAAAGGTGAAAGTCTTGCTAATAGCAGTTTAGAAATGATTTTTGATATACATCCAACAAGACTAATAGGCCTATAGTCCCCAAAGTCGAGAGGGCTATCGATTTTAGGAACCAAGGCAAGGAAAGATGAAGAAAACACTTTCGGAAGCACACCTGTGGTTTAGAAATGCAGGATGCATTTAACAAAATCAGGACCAACGATTTCCCAGCAATCTTTGATGAACCTAAAAGAATATTCGTCCGGGCCAGGGGATTTGCCACCCTCACACGCGAAAACTACCTCACGAATATCATCCGGAGAGAATGGAACCTCCAACTTGCATCTGTCCTCCGAACATAGCTTTCTAATATCAATAATGTTTTCGCCCAAGCCAACAGCAACAATAAAATTCGACTTGTTTCTAGCTTTCATTGCTTCATGGAAAAACTTGATGTTAACATCCCCATCCTTCAGCCACTTAGACCTACTCTTTTGGTGTAACATACTTTTCTCGGAAGCGAAGGTTACTCCTACCTCGTCTATTTCACAAATAGAATCAATATTGCTCTCAATATTTAACTCCAACCAACCAAAGACGTTGACGTTCCACCATTTCAATCTAGCTTTAAGAGCAAAAAACTTTTCTTTTAGAACGAATGACAGGGATCCGTAAATGGAGAAGGAATCCCAAGAATCACGTATAAAAGATTTGAAATTCTTATGGTCCAACCAACAATTGAAAAACCTAAAAGGTTTTGGACCCGAGTTAGCACCAAAGGACTTAAGCCAAACAGACCGGTGATCTGAGATATCACGCTTACCAATTGTTTGAGCCCTGAACTCCCAACAATCTATAAGGTATTCGACAGCTAGAAACCTATACAGCCTGCTACAACTCTCACCATTTGCATTAAACCAAGTAAAGTGATTGCCAACAAACGGCAAATCGAGTAAAGCCAGTTCTTCTATAAATGTACTAAACTCAGCACACTCTCTAATTGAAGAAAAATTCCCACCCTTCCTTTCATCACAGGATTTAACAGAGTTAAAATCCCCCCCAACTATCCATTTACCACCTGGGTTACGGTTTTTAAAATCCACAATGTCTGCCTAAAGACTTCGTTTTTCCCTTAGCCCACAAGGGGAGTACACATTGACCACAAACAGTTTCATGTTCCTCCACATAAAAATTGAACAGAGAAATCCCTTACCTTTAACTGTAGATACCGGCTGAAAAACACCTTCCCTCCAAACAGTCAAAAGACCTCCAGCTGCGCCCTCGGAACCATTAGCAGACCAGCCACAACCTCCTTTTCCCCACATACTTCTAACCGTCGTATTTGATATACAAGGGATCTTTGTTTCTTGAAAGAAACACAAATCCATGTTACCTTTCGAGAGAGAGTCACAAATTCTACCCCTTTTAAGAGACAAATTACACCCACGCACATAATAAGACACAATAATCATTGTTCACAATCTTTCACACCCTTGCTTCCTACAAATTGAATCCTATCACGGTTCTCAAGTCCTCTAATAACACCCTCGAAGGCTTCCTCATCTTCATCTGCTTCAATCCCCAATGATTTCACTGATTCCATCACCTTACGAGGAACATTATCCAAGTCCACCTTACATCTTGTGCTACTCCTACAAATATCTGAGTCATCTATCGAGTACGAGCTTTCAGTAACCACAGGGGGCTCAATTGCTTCAACAATAGGAGGTAACGAGAGCTGACCTTTCTGAATTAACTTAAGATGTTTTCTGAATTTGGATGGGATTCTCTTCAACCTTACAGATGGCGATGAATTGATGAGGGAGGAGTAGAAAGACGGAGAGAAAGGAATTTGGGCTTTGTAAATATCAACCAACTGTTTTTTTTTTTGCCTTTGGGCCCAACAGCACGTTCCAAATTCACCACTTTATTAGCTAGGTTTCCACTGGGCTTATCTGAACGGCCCATTTCAGGAATTGAGTCCAACAAAGCACTATCAGTAGAAAATTCTACACTAGGAGGCCAACTATTGTCAGCACGCATACCTACCGGGATTGTGGGTCCCATCAGCATTATTTCACTATCATCAAATGTTGAGGACATGTCAACATCCAATACGCCAAAATGTGCCTTTTCAGATAGATCATCATTAACCATGGAGCTCTCAAACTCCCCTCCTGTTCCTGCCTCCCAATTATCACTAACATGTGATACGTTATCTTACAGAACCATTCGTATAGTTGACTCTATAAATTTACATGAGTCTTCACTATCATGCCTTTCTCCTATTTTATTGGTATCCTCCACACTGTCAGATTCATCAGAGTAGCCTCCCTCACCTACTTCGCCTTCCTCACCAGAACATTCTCCGGAATCAGAAGATGTACCATCTTCAACAAAGACTTTCTTGCTCATGATCGCAAACTCTCGAACAACTTCCACCAGATGAACATCAAAGGCAACTTCATTGATTTCAACCTTGATTTTCTCATCCAGATAGCAATCACGATCAGTATTCACACGAAACAAAGCAACATCTAATCTTTCTTTCTTTACAGTAGTATCGTCGCAACAAATAAACTTCCCTACCACCCTAGCAATCTTCTCAAAAGTAGAAATGTTCCATGCATGGGATGGTTGACCGAAACACGTGATCCAAGAAAATCTACCAATGTCAACATCGGCAAGTGTCCATGGTTTAACCTCACTGAACCTTTTCCCGATCCACTCTACCGCCTCCTGAGCAAATCTACCTATGTCACCTCCCATGCAGTCTTCAAGTAGACACTTGTTAACCCCAATCGACGTAGCTTTCACGTTAAAGAAACCTTCTTCATGGAGGAGATGTTGGATCTCAAAAGGATCCCCACCTTCAATCAATGTACCTGTGAGGGATTTAACAAATCTAGACTCATCTTCTTGGTTCACTTCCACTTGAATTAATCTCCCAGAAAGATCCTTATGAGGCCCATTCGTGTAGTTATTCCTACCACCCTGAACAACTTAGGCGAATGAGAAGCCCGGCTTCACTAACTTAGGCGAAACTTGGTTAAGTATGAATCCACCACCCCCAGCTTGCCTGTAAGACACTTCTTGTCTGACCCCGAGGCTACGACTGAACCTTGGAATATTGGCAGATATTTTTTTACCTTGCAGTTGGATGTTATCAAGTTTCACTGCCATGATCCTAGCGTCATGTATTTTCCTAAACTTTGCAAAACCAAACCTCCTTCCTCTCTTATCTTTTCTAGCTGGTATAAAAACTTATGATATCAGACCATAAGCTTTAAACACTTCGAACATATCTCTAGCTCACATACTTTCAGGGAATTCCGTAAAGAAGAAAGTGATTATGGTATCTCCTTCTTCTGCACCTCTACCACTTCTTTCTTTCCGTACAGAGGCCCTAGCCGTGTTAGCTTTGAACTTCTTCCTGTTAACCATATTCCACTCCATTGTTTGACACTTGTTTACGCATAAATTAATTATTTATTAATACAAGATAGAATAATGATATTGTGGGTATTGAAATAGGAAATGAATAGAAATATTACAAAAATATTTTATAGAATTTTTTCTCTTTCCTTCATATTCTCATGGCTACATGTATTACAGAACACCTTACGGGGATCAGAGTTAAGTTAAGTCAAATTATATACTGGAATGAGAGAGAAATTTTAGAGAGATAAGTCACTGTTCATCTTCTACAACCAAAACCTAATTTTTTGAAAATCCCATCGCTCAGCACAATGTATCAAGTTCATTAGGGGAGTTTTTCTCCTCTCCTCGCGTTTCTCCAATCGCTGTATAACCCATTTCTTTGCGTCTCCGGCCCACTGAACCAAGTAGATACTGGGGGAGCTCTTCTCTATCTTTGGCTTAAACTCCTGGCTTTAGGGCTTAGGGGCCTCGGTAGGGAGGTGTTGTCTTCTGGGTTTTACTCGGTAGGTGGCTGGTGTGCGTTTGAACCTTGGATTGGGTTAGACACTGCGGAGGAGCTCTTATCTTCTTCTTCTTTTTAGTCGTATTCGGTTAGGGTTCTGTTTACCCAGTATTGAGATGGACGATAATTCTAATCCTAGGTTAGGTGGTCAACATGGAGAATGGGTGGCAGCCGGAAAAATGAAAGAGTGGCGGCCTAAGATAGCTAGAAGATCAATTTGGAGGTGTAGCAAGGGCAAAGGTATCAAACAAGATCTGGTAGAAGCTTCCTCATTCTTCTTCACAGAAATCCATGATTCATTTGAAGCCAAACAGTTATATGACATTTTTAAAGAATATGGATCGGTGGTACAAGTGTTCATTCCGGGTAAGACGGATATTAGGGGTAAAAGGTTCGGCTTTGTTCGGTTCCGAAAGGTTGACGACGAACATCTCTTCGCCATTAAACTCGACAATATTGTTATTAATGGCAAAAAGATGTTTGTTAACCTACCAAGATTTAAAAGAGAAGAGAGGACGGTCGGCAGAATTGGAAACAAATTGAATGACGATCCACTCAAGAAGTCTATTCACATTCCACATCAAAAACTTGCTGGTAGTCGTGGGATTGGGAAAAGGTCCTCTTATGCGCAGATAGCCAAAGGAGTTAATGGAAGGTCAAAGACAATGGATAAACAAGTTCTTCTTGCAGACAAGCCCAATTTCGCCCACTTAAGTTTCAACGTGTCAGGTGAAGAAATGGAAAGATTTGATCAAGCATTCGCTGGGGTTCTGAACAGAAAAGGGTCAGCTATGGAACTTAAGGAGGCCTTTCAGATGGAAGGATTTTTTAATATCAGGATCACACCAATGGGGACCAACCTGGTCTTGCTAGAAAAAGATAACCCAGGGGACATCAAAAAGCTGATAGAAGAAGAAAAGGAGTGGACCCTCAAGTGGTTTTCTGACATACACTGTAACACCCCCTTTCTATACCCCCAAATAGTCACATATATCATTTAGGCACATATACAAAAATATAAAAATTCGCCAGAGTACGATTAAAACATAGTATAAAAGAGGCATGTCACATCATACACGCAATTAATACATACAACACCTGCTCATTCTATTGATATGCAACAGTGGGGTAACTTGCCACAGAGGAACTTTGTCCTTACACCCACATCTCAATATTTAGAATAAAAGCGGAAACATCTAAAATATTGAAGAACAACCACATATATATACATCATCCAGTATGAATCACTAGCATCATCATGTTTATACATAAATTCATCAGCAAGATACATATGCAAATGTATCACAAAAGAATAATATACATCCTAGCTACCCGGTGCTACATATCAGAGCCAACCGACCAAAAGAATGAAGACACGCTTCACAAAAAGACTTCCAGCATACCTACTCTGCAATGCCTCATAGAGCATCATAAAACAGCAGAAGGGTGAGAAATATTATCATAATAACAATGCATACAATTATATATATCTTAACATAAAAATACACATATTACACATTCTCACCACAATTCATCACGTTTTCATCTATATACATCACAATGTATATGTATATATATACCAAGTATATTCCTCATGCACACTTTCACATTTCTCAATCATTCCGTATAAACATACACAATTATGTTCATTCAACAACACATCATTATAAAGATGATAAATGCAAATCATAGAGACCGACTCACGACTCTATGCAAATGCAATGCGGTACCGACTCAATCATCACTAGTTCACTCAGGAACTCTGCTGGAACCATCGCTCGTTACCGAAGTAACTCCCCGTCGGGCCTACGATGTTCACCCATTGCTCACACCCCACATGGGCACACAATGTTTATGGATCGCTCACACCCCACATGGGCACACGACCCGATCGCTCACACCCCACACGGGCACACGATCCGATTGCTCACACCCCACATGGGCACACAATCATTCGTAATCATCGCTCACACCCCACATGGGCACACGACGTTACGACGGATTCTCATTAGAATCGCACAACACAAGAATGCACATCATGATGCTTCACATGCAAAATGACTCAAAAGACATTCTTGAAATGCATACATATTCATAATATATTCATGCATTCATCTCTTACAATCACATACAATCTATATACATTCACATCAATGCACTATTGTATGATTCACATTCAAACACACAGTCAAAACGGTAAAAGTCGCTAAATAGCACTATTCCCGACTTTCCGACATAATTAAATCGGCTAACGATTTTCAAAACATCATAATAAGAAAGTACAGCTCAATACCTTTCCAACGACACCAAGAATGTAAAAATCGGATACTCGGAACAAAAGTTACGGACGAAACCGAAAACGACATTTTGAAAAATCCCATTTTTACATTCCTCCTGTCCATACGCGTATCACCCATGTCCATACGCGTACGGACAGAACCCATTTCCTTCACAAATTCCTCGTTCCAAATCCCATACGCGTATTGGCCCATGGCTCGCCCCTGTTACGCGTAATGCCAATATTCATACGCGTATTGGCCCAAAAATAAGCCAATGATACGCGTATTGCCTTGGCTCATACGCGTATGGACATGCCCCTTACGCGTATGGCCAGAGCATACCCAGAAAAATTCTGCAGAACGAAGTTCTGCGTTTTCCACTCCTCAATCATCCAAATCTTCACCTAATACTCAGAAAAATGCCAATTTGATGTATAACTATACATACCAATCATGTATAAACAACTATGAACACAATCAACATAAGTTTTAATACATTTGGATCAATTTCCAATCAATTTCTCAAAAATGGGTTATACCCTAAAACTCACAAAATTCATCAACAACAACAACAATTCATACATAATCATATACATTGATAAGATAACAATGTTTCACACCCTTACCCGGATTCCAAGCTTGCTAATTGATTGATCTTGATGAATTTCTAAGTTTTTCCTCCTTTCCTCTTCTTTTCTCTTCCTCTTCTTTCCTTCTCTCCTTTTTCTTTCTATCTTTCTCTATTTCTCTCTAATTCTCTTTTCTCCCTCTTTTCTTTCTATTCTATTTCTTTTCTCTCCTTTTTCCACACAAACACTTAATTCATTTTAATCACACAATTCTAATTCCACAAAATTTCTAACTTATAATTAATTGAGAAAAGACTAAAATACCCTCCATTCTAATTTCCCCGAAAACTCTCGAAAATGGTAAAATAACATTTAACACACCAATTTAACAAATAAAATAATTTATCACCCAATTAAATTAAAAGACTCAAGAATAATGGAATAATCAAAATCGGGGCGTTACAACTCTCCCCCACTTAGAAATTTTCGTCCTCGAAAATAATACCTGATTCAAATAACTCCGGATACGACTCTCGCATCCCACTCTCTAGTTCCCACGTCATATTGCCTTCCGCAGCGCCTCCCCACGCTACTTTCACAAGCGCAATATCCTTGCCCCTTAGTTTCTTAACTTCGCGGTCCAAAATCCTAACCGGTAAAGCTTCCACCGTAAGGTTATCTCTCACTTCAACCTCGTCCATAGGAATAACATGTGACGGATCCGGAACATATTTCCGAAGTTGCGAAACATGGAATACGTCATGCAAATTCGAAAGGTTCGGAGGCAACGCCACACGGTAAGCCACAACACCAACTCGTGAAGTAATCTGATACGGACCAATAAAACGAGAAGTCAACTTCTTCGACTTCAAAGCACGACCCACACCAGTAACTGGTGTAACTCTCAAAAACACATGGTCACCTCCTTGAAACTCAAGATCCTTCCTTCTCTTGTCATGATAGCTCTTTTGTCTACTTTGAGAAGCTTTCATCTTCTCCCGAATAAACTTCACTTTCTCCGTTGTTTGTTGTACCATTTCCGGTCCAACTATCGTCCTCTCGCCGGTTTCATGCCAACACAAAGGTGTTCGACATCTCCGGCCATACAAAGCCTCAAATGGTGCCATACCTATACTCGAATGAAAACTGTTATTGTAAGTGAATTCAATCAACGCCAAATAACCATCCCAAGCACCACCTTGCTCGAGTACACAAGCACGCAATAAATCCTCCAACGATTGAATCGTCCTCTCGGTTTGACCGTCCGTTTGCGGATGGTAAGCCGAACTCAATCTTAGCTTAGAACCCAAAGCCTTTTGTAAACTCTCCCAAAACCTCGATGTAAACCTTGGATCTCTATCCGATACAATACTCTTAGGAACTCCATGTAACTTCACAACCACAAGAACATAAATCTCGGCTAACTTCTCCAAAGGATAACTAATATCAATTGGAATAAAGTGAGCAGATTTAGTAAGCCTATCTACAATTACCCAGATAGCATTATGACCTCTTTGCGTATTTGGCAATCCCGTAACAAAATCCATCGATATACTATCCCATTTCCATTCCGGAATATCCAACGGTTGCATAAATCCACTTGGTTTTTGATGTTCCACCTTAGACTTTTGACAAGTTAAGCATGCATACACAAATCGAGCCACATCCCTCTTTAAACCGGACCACCAAAAGATCTTCTTCAAATCTTGATACATCTTATTCGCACCCGGATGAATACTCAAATTACTTCGGTGTCCTTCCTCTAGAATCATCTTTTTCAACTCCGCGTCGTCGGGAATACAAATACGACCACGGAATCTCAAAACTCCATAATTATCAACCTTGAAATCCTCATTCTCATTCAACATCAAATCAACGAATTTCAAGTCCAACTTTTGCTTTTCACTAACCGTTGCAAGAAAATCATTCGTAACATGTAACATACCAAGTCGCACACTCCTCGGCGTCATTTCACAAACCAAACTCAAATCTCTGAAATCTTCCAAAAGTTCCCATTCTTCCATCATCAATGCGGACATATGTAACAACCTCCGACTTAAGGCATCGGCCACCACGTTTGCCTTACCCGGATGGTAATTCAAACCAAAATCATAATCCTTCAAAAGTTCTAGCCACCTCCTTTGTCTCATGTTCAATTCTTTCTGATCAAATAAATATCTTAAGCTTTTATGATCACTAAAAACTTCAAATCTCGCACCATAAAGATAATGCCTCCATATTTTCAAAACAAACACCACCGCCGCTAACTCCAAGTCATGTGTAGGATAATTCTTTTCATGCACTCTCAATTGTCTAGAAGCATATGCCACCACTTTTCTATCTTGCATCAAAACACCACCTAAACCTGTCAATGAAGCATCACAATACACAACAAATGGTTCATTAGGATTAGGCAAAATCAAGATCGGAGTAGTTGTCAACCTTCTCTTTAACTCATTGAAACTCTCTTCACAATGAATATCCCAAATGAAAGCCTTTCCTTTACAAGTCAATTGCGTTAAAGGAAGTGCCAATTTCGAAAATCCCTCAATAAACCTCCGATAATAACCCGCCAAGCCTAAAAAGCTTCGAATCTCCGTAACCGACCTAGGAGCCTCCCATTGCATCACCGCATCTATCTTGGATGGATCAACACTAATACCACTACCGGAAATAACATGTCCAAGGAAACTTACTTCCGACAACCAAAATTCACACTTCGACAACTTAGCATACAATTGTTTCTCTTTCAAAATTTGCAACACAATTCTCAAATGCTCTTCATGCTCCTCTTGAGACTTAGAGTAAATCAAAATATCATCGATGAACACAACCACAAAATGATCCAACTGTTCATGAAAAATACGATTCATGTATTCCATAAACACACCTGGCGCGTTAGAAACCCCGAATGGCATCACGGAGTATTCGTAATGACCATACCGTGTCCTAAATGCCGTCTTTTGAATATCCTCTCCTTTCACACGAATCTGGTGGTATCCTGATCTCAAATCAATCTTGCTAAAAACATTCGCACCAACCAATTGGTCCATCAAATCATCGATCCTTGGAAGCGGATACTTGTTCTTAATTGTCACCTTGTTCAACTGTCGATAATCAATGCATAACCGCATACTCCCGTCCTTCTTCTTTACCAACAATACCGGAGCACCCCAAGGAGAAACACTTGGCCTTACAAATTTCTTGTCCAACAAGTCATTCAATTGCTTTTTCAATTCTACCAATTCCGATGCCGACATACGATACGGTGCCATCGAAATCGGTCTAGTACCCGGAACTAGATCAATAGAAAATTCAACTTCTCTTTCCGGCGGTACATCCGTAATATCTTCCGGAAACACTTCTGGAAATTCGCACACCACTGGGAACACATCAAGCTCAACTTTACTCTCCACCGACAATGATGCAAACAAACCAAACAATTGAGCTTCGTCCGCTAAAAGTTTCTTCAACTCTTTAGTGGATAGGAAACTCTCAAATTCATCATCTTCCAAAGAAGGAAACCTTACTAACTTGTGATAGCAATCTATATGAACTCGGTTAAATTGCAACCAGTTCATACCCAAGATTACGTCCAATCCCTCCAACGGCAAACATACTAAATCCATAACAAAGTCTTTACCATACATGGTCAAAGGACAACTCATACACACCAAAGATGTAATTACCGACCCTGAAGCAGGAGTCTCAATAACCATTTCAGCACCCATCACAGTTAACGCAAGATTCAAACGCTTCGCGCACTCAGACGAAATAAACGAATGAGTCGCTCCCGTATCAATAACAGCAACTAAAGGTGTACTATTAATAAAGCATGTACCTTTAATCAAACGGTCCGCATTCGTAGTTTGAGTCCCCGCCAATGCAAACACCTTTCCGCCCGCTTGAGCTTGTTTCGGCTTAGTACACTTAGTACTAATGTGACCCACTTCTCCACAATTATAGCACTTCACCATATTTCTTCTACAATCCGTAGCAGCATGCCCAAGACCACCACAATTGGAACATTTCGCTACAGGCTTCCCACACTCAAAAGATTTATGACCTATATCACCACATTTGTAACACCTAACAACACCGGAACCTCCTCCTCCAGACCTCCTATCAAAGCTTCCCCTATGCTTACCCTTATCAACGGGTGTCACATAAGGTCCACTTCTAGCTTGTTGCTTCCCCTTCCTCTCATTCAAACTTTTGTAATGTGTAGAACGAGCCTTACTATCTTCTTCGAAGATTCTACAACATTCCGTCAAATCCGCAAACCTCCTTATCCTTTGATATCCCACAGCTTGTTTGATCTCAGGACGTAAACCATTCTCATATTTAATACACTTTGAGAACTCAGCAGTAATCGCAGCATAATGAGGATGGAATTGAACCAACTCCACAAATTTAGCAGTATAGTCCACCACAGACATACTACCTTGTTTCAGTTCAAGAAACTCCATCTCCTTCTTTCCCTTCACACTCTCAGGGTAATACTTCCTCAAAAATTCAGTACGAAATAAATTCCAAGTTACCTCTTCATCATCCACCTCAAGAACTTCACGCATACCGACCCACCAATCGTCGGCTTCTTCCTTCAGCATGTGAGACCCAAGCCTCACCTTATTCTCCTCCGCACAGCCCATCACTCTGAAGATTCTTTCAATCTCCTTCAACCACAATTGAGCTCCATCGGGATCAAATCTCCCTTTGAAAACCGGTGGTTGATTCTTCCTGAACTCGTCATTAGCATTCACGTTAGGTGCACCTTGCACCGCCCTAGCCATTGCTTCCAAAGCAGCAGCCATCGCATTGTCGTTTCTACCAGCCATCTTCTGATTATTCCCAAAAATGACAACAAGGTTAAACAACAGTTCAACCAACACAACAACAAGACAGACACAACTGACTCAACTCTGGCTCTGATACCACTTAATGTAACACCCCCTTTCTATACCCCCAAATAATCACATATATCATTTAGGCACATATACAAAAATATAAAAATTCGCCAGAGTACGATTAAAACATAGTATAAAAGAGGCATGTCACATCATACACGCAATTAATACATACAACACCTGCTCATTCTATTGATATGCAACAGTGGGGTAACTTGCCACAGAGGAACTTTGTCCTTACACCCACATCTCAATATTTAGAATAAAAGCGGAAACATCTAAAATATTGAAGAACAACCACATATATATACATCATCCAGTATGAATCACTAGCATCATCATGTTTATACACAAATTCATCAGCAAGATACATATGCAAATGTATCACAAAAGAATAATATACATCCTAGCTACCCGGTGCTACATATCAGAGCCAACCGACCAAAAGAATGAAGACACGGTTCACAAAAAGACTTCCAGCATACCTACTCTGCAATGCCTCATAGAGCATCATAAAACAGCAGAAGGGTGAGAAATATTATCATAATAACAATGCATACAATTATATATATCTTAACATAAAAATACACATATTACACATTCTCACCACAATTCATCACGTTTTCATCTATATACATCACAATGTATATGTATATATATACCAAGTATATTCCTCATGCACACTTTCACATTTCTCAATCATTCCGTATAAACATACACAATTATGTTCATTCAACAACACATCATTATAAAGATGATAAATGCAAATCATAGAGACCGACTCACGACTCTATGCAAATGCAATGCGGTACCGACTCAATCATCACTAGTTCACTCAGGAACTCTGCTGGAACCATCGCTCGTTACCGAAGTAACTCCCCGTCGGGCCTACGATGTTCACCCATTGCTCACACCCCACATGGGCACACAATGTTTATGGATCGCTCACACCCCACATGGGCACACGACCCGATCGCTCACACCCCACACGGGCACACGATCCGATTGCTCACACCCCACATGGGCACACAATCATTCGTAATCATCGCTCACACCCCACATGGGCACACGACGTTACGACGGATTCTCATTAGAATCGCACAACACAAGAATGCACATCATGATGCTTCACATGCAAAATGACTCAAAAGACATTCTTGAAATGCATACATATTCATAATATATTCATGCATTCATCTCTTACAATCACATACAATCTATATACATTCACATCAATGCACTATTGTATGATTCACATTCAAACACACAGTCAAAACGGTAAAAGTCGCTAAATAGCACTATTCCCGACTTTCCGACATAATTAAATCGGCTAACGATTTTCAAAACATCATAATAAGAAAGTACAGCTCAATACCTTTCCAACGACACCAAGAATGTAAAAATCGGATACTCGGAACAAAAGTTACGGACGAAACCGAAAACGACATTTTGAAAAATCCCATTTTTACATTCCTCCTGTCCATACGCGTATCACCCATGTCCATACGCGTACGGACAGAACCCATTTCCTTCACAAATTCCTCGTTCCAAATCCCATACGCGTATTGGCCCATGGCTCGCCCCTGTTACGCGTAATGCCAATATTCATACGCGTATTGGCCCAAAAATAAGCCAATGATACGCGTATTGCCTTGGCTCATACGCGTATGGACATGCCCCTTACGCGTATGGCCAGAGCATACCCAGAAAAATTCTGCAGAACGAAGTTCTGCGTTTTCCACTCCTCAATCATCCAAATCTTCACCTAATACTCAGAAAAATGCCAATTTGATGTATAACTATACATACCAATCATGTATAAACAACTATGAACACAATCAACATAAGTTTTAATACATTTGGATCAATTTCCAATCAATTTCTCAAAAATGGGTTATACCCTAAAACTCACAAAATTCATCAACAACAACAACAATTCATACATAATCATATACATTGATAAGATAACAATGTTTCACACCCTTACCCGGATTCCAAGCTTGCTAATTGATTGATCTTGATGAATTTCTAAGTTTTTCCTCCTTTCCTCTTCTTTTCTCTTCCTCTTCTTTCCTTCTCTCCTTTTTCTTTCTATCTTTCTCTATTTCTCTCTAATTCTCTTTTCTCCCTCTTTTCTTTCTATTCTATTTCTTTTCTCTCCTTTTTCCACACAAACACTTAATTCATTTTAATCACACAATTCTAATTCCACAAAATTTCTAACTTATAATTAATTGAGAAAAGACTAAAATACCCTCCATTCTAATTTCCCCGAAAACTCTCGAAAATGGTAAAATAACATTTAACACACCAATTTAACAAATAAAATAATTTATCACCCAATTAAATTAAAAGACTCAAGAATAATGGAATAATCAAAATCGGGGCGTTACATACACCCCTGGTCTCCTTTAGATGTGGACCAAGAACACCTAACGTGGGTAAAAATCTTCGAGCTCCCGTGTCATGCTTGGAGCGAGAGATTCTTTAAATTCCTTGCTGGTACTACAGGTGCGTTCATAAAGATGGATGAGGATACTCGGAGACAGGTGAGATTTGATGTTGCACGAATATTGATAAGTACGAAATTTGCCTTGAATCTAAATGAAGTTATCAATGTGGAGGTTAACGACAATATGTATAGAATCAAAATAGTAGAGGACTCGTTTGGCCCTTATGTCAGGGACCAATGTCATTCCATTGGTAATAGAACTGATGTAGACAGTTCTGAGATTATGGAGTCCGACTTTGACTCGGAAGAAGAACTTGGTTTATGGAACAACTCCTCCAAAGTGCTCAGCGGTTTATCCAAAACCTCATATTCCAATTCAGAAGTGGGCGAATTAGGGGATGCCCAACAGATAGATTTAGTGCAAGATCAGGTTGGGGCGGATGTTTCTCCTGTAGAGGTCTATAAGAGAGGTCAATCAATTGGGGAAGGTATTCTTCGTAGCCTAGGCAGTCAAGAACCACATTTTTCTTCACAAGACTTTGTACCTTGCACTATTGCCACTGAAAAATGTTGATGGATTTCATAAAGACTTAGTAGAAGAAATACGCGTGTCCCAAGAAGTGGGGCCTAGAGTTGGCCAAGGTCCTTTGGGGATGAATAATGTGGGAGAATCTTCTGCTTCTAAGAAAAAGAAATTAGTGGATGACATATACCAGAGGATAAAAATTCCGTTTAATCCTTCGTATTATGCCACATTACTGCAGGTGGAAAGTTCATATGCCAAATCCTTTCATCCACGTAGTAAACATAAAAGTCCTACTAAAGGTGTGTATACAGATACAGATTCTATTGATAACTCAATTGGTGATTCTAGCTTTTTGAAGAGTAATAGCAGAATTAAGAAGAAATTGGAAAGCCTTCCAGCCAAAGTTTGGAGTACTATAAAATCCCTTGGGATAGAGGCTGGAGAAGACAACGAGGT
This sequence comes from Lathyrus tuberosus, assembly GCA_022829125.1. Classification (NCBI taxonomy): domain Eukaryota; kingdom Viridiplantae; phylum Streptophyta; class Magnoliopsida; order Fabales; family Fabaceae; genus Lathyrus; species Lathyrus tuberosus. The sequence continues at coordinate 4,138,569 of JALAZF010000491.1, read as the reverse complement.
TTTCGAATCCATTTTGCGAAATTTAGAAGTTGTGGATAGAAAGTCAAAAAAAGTGAGGTTGGGGGCTGCTAATGGTCATCCATGAATGTAATCACATATAACGTCAGAGGCTGTGGGGGTAACTTAAAACGGAAGAAAATTAGAGATACTATACATAAGGTTGGCACGGAGATTTGTTTTCTTCAGAAAACTAAATGCACATCTATGACAGATGACATGGTACATAGTATTTGGGGCAGTGGCGCATGTCAATGGTCGGCTACGCACTCTGAGGGCCTCTCTGGAGGCATCCTAACTATTTGAAAGGAAGGTGTTTTGGAACCTATATGTAGTTATAGAGGAATAGGGTTCTTAGGTTTGCAAGCGAACTGGAGAGGCAAAAATTGTTACTTATTCAATATATACTTACCTTACAGCATAGTCGAGAAAAGAGACCTCTGGTCTAAACTTCTTTCTTTAAAATTAAGTTTAGATCCAGGTGAATGGCTATTCGGTGGGGACTTCAACTCAAGAGAACAACTTGGATGCACCAGCCATAATAGAAGACATATGGTAGAGTTTGCTGAGTTCATTAATTTGAGTGGCTGTGTGGACTTACCTTTTTCAAACTTAAAATTTACATGGTTTAGATCTAAAGGCAAGATGTGCTGCCGGCTGGATATATTTCTGGTTTCTCTCGGTTTGCTTAATGATTGGAATATGGTCAGCCAGAAGATTGGAGTTCGAGATGTTTCTGACCATAGGCCAGTATGGATTTCTGTCAAAAATACAAACTGGGGACCTAAACCGTTCAAAACTTTATCTTGCTGGTTGGAACACCCAAATTTTATCCCCTTTGTTAAGAAATAGTGGAATGCGATGGATTTTGTTGGGAAACCTTCTTTCATTCTGTCCAGGAAGCTACAATGCCTAAGAGAGAAAATCAGATGGTGGAATTCCAATGTTTTTGGATGGGTAGACACAAGAATAACTATGGTCACTGATGAAATTAATGAAGTTGAAGGCCTATTTGATAAAGAGCTATACAGTGTGGGTACAGAGCAGATAAATAAGAGGAATAATGCTGAAGATTCCTTATGGAAAAGCCTTAGAATTAAAGAGAGCATAATTAAGCAGAAGTCTCGATTGAAATGGCACGAGGATGGAGATCTCAACACAAAGTTTTTCCATGTTGCGTTAAAGAATAGGATCCATCAGTATACTATTCACTCTGGTTTGGTTAATGGATCCTATGTTGAGGATGTCGAGGATGTTAAAGATGCAGTCAGACACCATTTCCAAAAGAGATTCAGCAAGGTAAGAAGACCGTTTCCTTCCATTGGAAGTTCTGGTTTCAAAAGGCTTTCTAACCAAGACAGATTAGAGCTCGATCAACCTATAGATGCTGCAAAGGTCAGAAGTGTCATTTATGACTGCGCAGGGGATCGTAGTCCTGGCCCGGACGGATTTAGCTTCGAGTTTTTAAAAAAATGTTGGAACATAGTCAGTCACGATATTGTCCAGTGTATCTTGGAGTTCTTTGAAGGTGAATGTCTACACAAAGTCCTTGCATCCTCATTTCTTGCCCTTTTTCCTAAAAACAGAAGCCCTCGGACCCTTGCTGATTATAGGCCTATCTCCTTGATTGGCTCGGTGTACAAAGTGGTAGCCAAGATCCTTGCTAACAGACTCAGGAACAAAATAGGGAGTATAATTTCGCAATCTCAGACGGCTTTCATTAGTGGGCGAAATTTACTTGACGGGATGGTGACTTTGAATGAGGTTATAGATTTCGCAAAACGTGCCAAGAAAGAGTTAATACTATTGAAGGTCGATTTTAGCAAAGCATACGACTGTGTGGACTGGGATTACTTGCGTGAAGTCATGACATACATGGGATTCGAAGATAATTGGTTGAGGTGGATGGACAACGGGGTGTTTAATAGTTTTACATCTGTCTTGGTGAACGGGAGCCCTTCGAAAGACTTTAGAGTTACAAGAGGGCTTAAACAAGGTGATCCACTATCCCCTCTATTATTTACCATCGCCGCTGAAGGGTTGGCTGTCCTAATAAAAAGAGCAGTCGACAGTGGCAGCTTCTCAGGCTTCAAAATGGATTCGAATACCTTCTTCGACCTCCTACAATGAGTAATATATTGGCAATTAAAGCAATTCTGAAAGTCTTCCATCTTGTGTCTAGCCTAGAGATTAATTTCAGTAAAAGCTCTTTGTTTGGCTTTGGCGTGGAAGACATAGTTCTCGCGGCTGCTGGTAATTTCCTATCTTGCAAAGTCTCAGCCTGCCCATTTAAGTTTCTTGGTATCCCAATAGGAGGTAATCATAGGTTGGTTGCATTTTGGAAACCTTTGATTAATACGGTCCATGCTAGGCTAAACTCGTGGAAAGGTAGATTCCTCTCTATGGGAGGCAGAGTTACACTGATTAACTCTGTATTGGCGAATATTCCAATTCATTATATGTCGTTCTACAGAGTTCCAACCAAAGTTATTAAGGTTTTAAAGTCTATTCAGAAACGGTTCTTATGGCAAGGTTCTGTGGCGAAAAAAGGCATTGCTTGGGTCCGGTGGGAAGTAGTATGCAAACCGGTTGAAGAAGGAGGGCTTGGAGTTAAAGATATAAGATTGTTCAATGCAGCTCTTATGTTTAAATGGACATGGAAGATTCTATCTCAGGAGGATAGGCTATGGAGAGGACTAATTCATAGCAGGTATCCTAATTATTTACATGAATTGTATAGCTCTGTGGTATTTAAAAACCGAGTTCCTTCGTCAATATGGTGGAGAGATCTGGTACAAATATCTTCTCTCTGTGGCATTAACTTAGAAGAGGGTTTGATTTCGCATAAACTCGGAAATGGCGAGTTTATTCCATTCTGGACATCTCGTTGGGCAGTAGGCCATACCTTGGCTGTTGAGCTTCCAGACCTGTGGCATCTAGCAGAAAACAAAAACAGTAGAATCATTGATAATGGGTTTTGGGAGGAAGGCACATGGTATTGGAATATCAAATTTTCACATCAAATATTGCAGGAAGATATCACCGTACAATATGATAAATTACTTCAGTTACTGCAGGAATACAAGTTGGCTGAAGATATGCAGGATTCAGTTATTTGGTTACATGGCCACACTCCTGTTTTTTCTGTGTCGTCATTATATCACTTTTTGCAGGTTAAAGAGAGCAACTTAGTACCTGATGTTGCAGAGGATGTTAAATCAATGCTGAGATTGAATTGGTTGGCAATCGCCCCACTCAAACTGAAAGTATTTGGCTGGAGATTGATCCTCAATAGAATACCTACACGCGATAACTTGGTTCGAAGAGGATTAATTACTAATGTCAATGAAAAGGTTTGTCCATTTTGTTTCTTAATGGAAGAAAATGCTGAACATCTCCTCTTTCAATGCTCCAAGTCCAATCTTGTTTGGAATTTTTTATTCCGTTGGTTAGAAGTTATGGATTTTTGGGTTGGAGATATTTCGAATCATATACTATGCTGGATAAATGAGTGTTTACAAAATTCTCTTAGTGTAGGTACTGCTATGGGCTTTTGGCTAATTGTGTGCTGAGTCATATGGTCGTCTAGGAACAATATTATGTTTAGAGATGAGTTTTGGGATGTAGATACGATTACCAATCGTATAGTGATGTATTCTTGGTGGTGGATTGGTAAAAAACATAAAAACGCACTTAATTGTAATTATTATTCTTGGGTAAATGCCCCTTTAGAATTTTGTAGGCCTTGAATTTTGCTGGTTAGGCCTAGTTTGTACATGGGATTGAATCTCCCCTTGAGATTCCCTAATTAATATACCACTAATCTTGCTTATTAAAAAAAAAAAAACCTTACGGGGATCAAAATCTACCACCAAATAATGTCCATATTCATATAAAATAAAAAAGATAGATGATTAATTTAGAGGATTTCTTAACACACCACCCATGTTTCTTATACACCACGTGAAATTTCCATTTTGCCCTCAGATTCCGGATGTGCACATCCGGACGCACCGTTTTTTTCAAAAAACGCTGATGTGTTCCGGATGTGCACATCCGGAAGCATGGAATAACTTTATTTTTAACAAATACCGGATCTGCAGATCCGGAAAAAAGTGTAACTTATTTTTTTTTAACAATAGAAAACTTTGTTCTCCGTATTTGTACAGATACGGAGAACAGAGTTTTCTATTCAAATGTATATTGACTTGCGTTGATATATTAACGTTTGCGACCGACCGACAAAACCGATTTTTAAGAAAAAAAAATTAAGTTACACTTTTTTCCGGATCTGCAGATCCGGAATTTGTTAAAAATAAAGCTATTTCATGCTTCCGGATGTGCACATCCGGAACACATCAGCGTTTTTTGAAAAAACGGTGCGTCCGTATGTGCACATCCGGAATCTGGGGGCAAAATGGAAATTTTACGTGGTGTATAAGAAACATGGGTGGTGTGTTAAAAAATCCTCTTAATTTACGTTAATTTATGATTTTGCCATCAAATGACAAAACGTCATCAAGTTTGAAACTCTCGTAATTCCTTGATCTGACCCCCAGTTTCTTACTATCTAACAATGTAATGATCATAAGAGCTTTTCAGAAAGTTCACAATATATAATGCTAGAATATACTATTGGAAAATTTCAACTTAATCTAGATTTGAAATCTTGTTGTGATTGAATTTTCTTTAACATATGTGATAATGACACTTTTAAAATCATTGAGTGGAGGCTTTTGAACATGTCTTCTTCACTTTATTCCTGCAAACAAGGAAGAAACTTCATTATTTGCTTTTATTGAGCACCAGTCTCTAGCAGGGAAAGCATATATCACAAAGATCTATGTGCAAAATAATGCTAGACATTGTATGTGATTCAAAATGTTGTAGGTTGTTATCATTTAGATCGTCATTGCATGAAACATATTTAATATGTTCATTTTGCAAGTTAAGATTTTAATAGAAGGGCTAACCTTGAAGAAATATAGGTATCAATTTCATTCTTTTGCTCAGGACCATATAAAAATCATTTTTCTTCGGCAGCAACAACATCATTTTCATGCTTAAATGTGATATCTGTATGTTGTCAACCTTTAGAAAACTCGCAAAATCCTAAATTTTAATGATATATCATTTATGAAATTAAGGTGATTTGTTTTTGAGGATTACCTTGGATTAAAAAAGAATATTCAGCGTTATAACTCTTCAATTTCCAAAATATTTTACCATTATTAATTTATTATCGGAGAATTCAGACTCAATTCTAAGAGCATTATCAACACCTGATACATAGGCCCAAGTCATATTGGTCTAAGCCCAAGTTGTATAGTTAATTATGCACTTATCATTTATGCTAGTGGTATCTGTTATCATGTAAAATATATGTATATATAATAAATCTCAATGTAACAGTGATAAGTTTTACCAATAATGAAAACTCATTTCCCTCTTTACTTGTATGAATGTTGCGATACTGTTATGGTATCAGAGCTCAATGAGCTCTCTGGTGATCATCTTTTCCTCTTCTCCTTCCTTTTCCCACAATTCTTGAACCCCCTGTTTCTTCAATTTCCGTTCTTTTGCTTTTGGCGATCTTGAATCTTTTTCTTCTACCCTGCGACATCAAATTTCTTCGCAGAAGCTCTTCTTCTCTTTTCATGGATCACCAGAGCTATGCCGATTTCGCAACAAACTATGCGAATCCCTACTACCTACATCCAAACGAGAGTCCTGCATTGATTCTTGTTGCTCCTCCATTGGATTCCAAGAATTATCATACCTGGTCGCGTTCTATGCTTCTTGCGCTGATTTCCAAGAATAAAGAGAAGTTTGTCGATGGATCTTTCTCTAAACCGTTCGTCACTGATTCGTTATTTGTTCAGTGGATTCGTTGCAACACGATGGTTCTATCTTGGATTCAATGATCAATTTCTGAATCGATTGCGAAATCAGTACTTTGGATTGACACATCGGCGGGAGTTTGGAAGAATCTCCAAATTAGGTTTTCGCAGAGTGATGTATTCCGCATCTCTGATATTCAAGAGGAATTATACCGATTTCGTCAAGGTACTCTCAATGTTTCTGACTATTTTACTCAGTTGAAAATGCTTTGGGATGAACTCGAAAACTATCGTCCCCTTCCTTGCTGTAAATGCTCGTTTTTCTGCTCATGTGGTGTGGTTGATTCTGCAAAAATCTATCGTGAACAAGATTATGTGATTCGGTTCTTGAAAGGATTGAATGAAAAGTTCGCTAGCTCCAAATCGCAGATAATGATGATGCACCCTTTGCCCAACATAGACAAGGTTTTTTCTCTGGTTATTCAACAGGAAAGGGAATTAGATCTTGTATCTTCAAGTGATTCAAATGATTATGCAGTATCTGCATTATAGGTTCAAAGCTCCAATGGGAAAGGCTATCAGTCTCAAAGAGGTAAATGATCTCAACAGTCTAAGGGAGCTGGTCGCATTTGTACTCACTGCAAGAGGACCAACCACACTGTGGAGACATGTTTTCTGAAACAAGGCTATCCACCTGGGTTCAAGCAGAAAGGGCGCATTTCTCAGAATGATGGAGGTTCTTCTTCACAGGCTCATAATGCTTCAACTGTTCCTCCTATGGATGATTCACAATCTTCATTTGGATTTACTCAAGAAGAGCTTCTCAGCATTCGTGCCTTACTTCAACAATCCAAGCCTAACCCTACTGCAAACTCAATTCTCACATCTCCTTTAGCTTTGAACTCTCACTTTCCAAACATTGGTAAGCATTCTAATCTTTGGATATTAGACACAGGTGCCACTGAACACATCACTTTTAGTCTTAATTCTTTCACATCCCATAGTTCTATTACTCCTATTAATGTTACCTTACCAGATGGATCACATGTGAATGCTTGTATAGCTGGAAACATTACCATTTCTCCCTCTTTAACCCTGTTACGTGTTCTTTACATTCCCTCATTCCATGTCAATCTTATATATGTTCCTAAGTTGACTATTAACAATAACTGTCATCTCAATTTCTCTTCCAATGTGTGCCACATTTTGTAGAACCATTCGAAGAAAATGATTGGTACAGCTAGCTTGCAGAGGGGTCTATACATTCTTAACACTCATGCTATTTTCTCTACTTGTAATTCTGTTGTTTCCAATTCATTTGAAACTTGACACTTAAGATTAGGCCAAGCTTCCCATTCTTGTATACAAATAATGGCCAAAACTTGTCCTATTATTCCTTGTAAATACAATATGCATCCTTGTGATTCTTGTCATTATGCTAAGTGTAACACCCCATTTCTATACCCCCAAATAATCACATAATCATTTAGGCACATATTAAAGATTTCGTCAGAGTATAATTATAAACATAGTATAGAAAAGGTTTGTCACATTATACATGAAATTAAAACATTCAACACCTGCTCAACAATTGATATGCAACAGTGGGGTAACTTTGCAAACAGAGGAACTTAGTCCTTACACCCACATCTCAATATTTAGAATAAAAGCAGAAAATCTAAACATTGAATAACATCAACATATATATATATATATATATATATATATATATATATATATATATATATATATATATATATATATATATATATATATATATATATATATATATATATATATCAAGTATTATCCACCAACATAATCCATGTTTACATAAACATTCATCAACAAGATACATGTACAAATCTATCACAAAAGAATCATAAACATCCTAGCTACCCGGTGCTACATATCAGAGCCGACCGACCAAAAGAATGAAGACACGCTTCACAAAAAGACCACCAGCATACCTACTCTGCAATGCCTCATAGAGCATCAAAAAACAGCAGAAGGGTGAGAAATATTATCATAATAACAATGCATATAATTATATATCTTAGCATAAAAATACACATATTCTACATTCTCACCACAATTCATCACAACTCACTCATATACATCACAATGTATATATATACAAAACCAAGCATATTCATCATGCATACTCTCACAATTCTTATCATTCCACATAAACATACATATTTATGTTTATTCATCAATGCACAATTATAAAGATGATAAATGCAAATCATAGAGACCGACTCACGACTCTATGCAAATGCAATGCGGGTACCGACTCAATCATCTCAAGTTCACTCAGGAACTTATTGGAACCATCGCTCGTTACCAATATAACTCCCCGTCGGGCCTACGATGTTCACCCATTGCTCACACCTCACATAGGCACACAATCCGATTGCTCACACCTCACCTAGGCACACAATCGTTTGTAATCATCGCTCACACCTCACATAGGCACACGACGTTACAACGGATTCTCATTAGAATCACACAACATAAGAATGTACATCATTATGCTTCATATACAAAATGACTAAAGACATTCTTGAAATGCATACATATTCAAAATATATTCATGCATACTTTCATACAATCACATACAATCTATATACATTCACATCAATGCACTATTGTATGATTCACTTCCGAAACACACATTCAAAACGGTAAAAGTCGCTAAATAACACTATTCACGACTTTCCGACATAATGAAATCGGCTAACAATTTCCAAAACATCATCACAATAAAGTACATTTCATAAGCTCTCTAACGCATCAAACCACACCTCAAGCCGAAACACAGATCCAAAGTTATAGAGAAAACAAATTGGGAGAAACTGCTGCATTCGCAATGCGAAGCTCCTAGCGAGTCCTTCGCTACTTGATTCGCAGTGCGAGTGTACCAGCGAACCAAGGCAGAAGCAAAATAGCCTAGAAAATTCTCATCGTTCGCAATGCGAATATCTCAGCGAATGCTCGCTACCCCATTCGCAATGCGAAGCACCCAGCGAATCAAGGCAGAAGCTAACGCATCCTTCGCTACTCCATTCGCAGTGCAAACACTCAGCGAACGCTCGCTACCAACTCGCTAGCCATTCGCAGTGCGAACCTGCGTTTTCAGAAAAATCCAGCAGCGCACCAGTTCATCCGAAAATCATGTTTTCACCACCCAACACATTCCAAACTGTCATATAACCATCAAAACATAATTCAATCATGATGACAAGTATTCTATTACCTTTACACCGGTTTGCAACCGTAAAACCATCGATTCCTCACAAAAATCTCAATTTCAACCTAGAACTCAAGCTATGGAAAACAAGAAAACATCCAAGCAAACACATACATAATGATATACATTGATGAGATAATAATATTTCACACCCTTACCCGATTAAATCGATTCCTAGAAGTTGTTTTGAAGATTTCCAAGCTTTTCCTCTTTTCTTCTCTTTTCTCTTCTTCCTCTTTCTTTCTCTCCTTTTTCTCTCTGTTTTTCTTTTCTTTCTCTTTCTCTCCTATTTCTTCTTATCTCTTTTTCTTTCTTTTCTTTATTTTCTACTCAAATTCAATTAATTTATTTTCTCACAAAATTCCACACTTAATCACTTTTCTACCAATTTTACTAAATTTCTAACTTACCATTAATTGAGAAATGTCCAAAATACCCTCCATTCTAATTTCCCCGCAAACTCTCAAAAACGGTAAAATATCATAACATGTCAACATAGCATATTAACACACCAATTTTACAAATAAAATAATTTATCACTTGATTTAAATAAAATACTCAACAAAATGGGAATAATCGGAATCGGGGTGTTACACTAAGCAAAATAAATTACCTTTTCCAATTAGTCATACTTGCACTACTGCTCCTTTTGATTTTCTACATGCTGATTTGTGGGGGCCTTTTGCCACTTAATCTATCATGGGGCACAAATATTTTTTAACTCTTGTAGATGATTATTCTAGGTTTGCTTGGGTTATCTTTCTCAAAAACAAATCTGAAACTAAACAACACATAATTCACTTTGTTGCCTCATTAGAAAATCAATTCAAAACTACCCTCAAATGCTTCAGGTCTGACAATAGATCTGAATTCATTTCCCTCCAATCATTCTTTCTTTCCAAAGGCATTCACCACCAAAAATCTTGTGTAGAAACCCCCCAACAAAATGGGGTTGTTAAGAGAAAACACCAACATATACTTAATGTGGCTAGAGCCATCACCTTTCATTCTAATCTCCCTCTCACCTTGTGGAATTTTAGCATTAAACATGCTGTTCATTTAATCAATCGCATCCCTAGTCCCTTATTGCAATCTAAGTGCCCTTATGAGAAACTTTTTAATACATTTCCTGTCCTTATTCATCTAAAAGTTTTTGGTTGCCTATGCTTTGCTACCACCCTACAAATCCATAAGACTAAGTTTCAGCCTAGAGCCAGAAAAGCTGCTTTCCTAGGGTTTAAAGATGGTACTAAGGGTTTCCTTCTTTATGATTTACAATCACATGAAATATTTCTCTCAAGAAATGTGGTTTTCTATGAATCCTCTTTCCCATTCAAACAACCTACTCAGCCTATTCCTGATCAAACCAATTATCCTTTGGATAATACTCAGCCTTTCCTTGATTCTGATGTTACTTCATCCGCTGCCCTTCCTGCTACACTCAGGCATGAAAGTACTGTCCCTCCTAATAATTCTGCTTTAATTCCTGCTATACCTGAGTCCCCTACTAATAATTCTGCCTTAATTCCTGCTGCTACACAGCCTTGCCCTGCTGATATAGCTATCACTTCACCCATGCCTGATGTATCCTTTCCCTCACCAAGTCCAGTCATTGTAGACTCAGAACCTAACTCCTCCATTGTTGTCCCTTCAGTCAGTTCAGATCCACCTCCTTCTAATGTTCCACCTGGTGTATCTATGCCCTTAGTTAGAAGATCAACCAGGTCTATCAATCCTCCCACATATCTTAAAGACTACCACTGTAGTCTTCTTCCAAATTCTTCCATAAATCTCTCCACATCAGCCTCTTACCCTATTTCCACCTCTTTATCATATCATAACTATTCTCCAAATTATAAACAGTTTTGTTGTACCATATCCTCTATCACTGAACCAAAAACATATCATTAAGCCTCTAAATATGATTGTTGGAAAAAGGCTATGGATGCAGAAATGGCTGCTCTTGAGGAAAACCACACTTGGACAATTGTGGATCTCCCTGCAGGTAAGGTACCCGTTGGTTGCAAATGGGTTTATAAGGTTAAGTATCATGCTAATGGAACCATAGAGAGATACAAAGCCAGGTTAGTGGCTAAAGGATATACTCAATTGGAAGGAGTTGATTACTTTGACACTTTCTCACCAGTTGCCAAAATTACTACAGTAAGAGTTCTGTTATCTGTTGCAGCTGTTAAGCATTGGCACCTTGAACAACTTGATGTTAATAATGCTTTCCTTCATGGGGATCTCCATGAAGAAGTTTACATGTCTCTCCCTCCTGGCTATGGCTCCCCTGATTCTCAATAAGTGTGTAAACTCACAAAATCTCTTTATGGTTTAAAGCAGGCTAGTAGACAATGGCATGCTAAACTTTCATCCTCATTACTTTCTTTGGGATATGTTCACTCTGAAGCTGATCACTCACTATACACTAAGTTGTCTGATTCTGGCTTTACTGCATTATTAGTTTATGTTGATGACATTGTGTTAACAGGTGATTCAATGGCTGAAATTCAACATGTCAAAGCATTCTTACACAATCAGTTTCGCATCAAGGCTCTTGGCAAACTTATATTTTTCCTTGGCTTGGAGATTGCTAGATCGAGCAAGGGCATATTTCTTAATCAAAGAAAGTATGTTCTAGAGTTGCTTGAGGATACTAGTTTTCTTGGAGCTAAACCTGCTTCGACTCCTTGTGATCCTAATGCAAAGCTATCTTCTACTGATGGAGTTCTCATGGATGATCCATCCTCATATAGAAAGCTCATTGGACGACTCTTGTACCTCACAAACACAAGGCCTAATATCTCTTACTCTGTTCAGCATCTTAGTCAGTATGTCTCCAAACCCTTTATCTCACATTATCAAGCTGCTACTAGAATCTTAAGATACTTGAAAGCTGTTCCTGCGTAAGGGATTTTTTTTGACAGTTCAAGTTCTCTTAAGTTACAAGGATTTGCAGATTCAGATTGGGCTCGCTGCCCTAACACACGCAGATCTGTGACAGGTTATTGCGTGTTACTTGTCAATTCTCTTATTTCCTGGCGTTCGAAAAAGCAAAATACCGTCTCTAGATCGTCTACTGAAGCGGAGTACCGTGCATTGGCCTCCTTGACTTGTGAAATTCAATGGTTACGATACCTGTTTGATGCTTTTCACATTCAATTTCATGCTCCTGCTTCTTTATATTGTGACAGCAAATCTGCGATCTATCTCGCGCACAATCCCACTTTTCACGAACGCAGTAAACACATAGAGCTAGACTGTCACGTTATCAGAGAGAAAATACAGTCCAAGCTCATTCATCTCCTTCCTGTCTCATCCAGTTTGCAGCTTGCTGATGTCTTGACAAAACCACTTCATGCTCCTTTATTCAATTCTCTTTTGTCTAAGTTAGGCCTATATAATATCCATAGTCCAACTTGTGGGGAGGTATCAACACCTAATACATAGGCCCAAGTCATATTGGTCTAAGCCCAAGTCGTATAGTTAATTATGCACTTATCCTTTATGCTAGTGGTATCTGTTATCATGTAATATATATATATATATATATATATATATATATATATATATATATATATATATATATACTAAATCTCAATGTAACAGTGATAAGTTTTACCAATAAAGAAAACTCATTTCCCTCTTTACTTGTATGAATGTTGCGATACTGTTAAGAAGACAACTTTGTTAAATTACAACAGCAGAATTGTGAGGTGATTGAAAGGTAGAACTTATGAAAAACACAAACATTAAAACATACATGGAGGAATTTCGCTCTTTTCCTTGAGCAACTCAGTATGAGCTTTAACTACTTCACTTTTTATGTTTGAAAGAAGTGTGTCATGTTCTATGATGGAAAGGCTAGCCTCGTTTGAGATAATAACTTTAGTCGTCTCATTTTGTAACTTTTGTTTAACACTTTTTTCCTATAGATAACATGTGCACAATAAAATGAACGCCAAGAAATAATTTGCGGTGCCATCTTTAAAAAAACAATAGAATATTTTAAATATGGAAAAAAAATTCTAGAACTCAAATGGTTATTTTTTTCAGAACGGAATATGGAAAACAAGTACACAAAATGTCATATATGTAAGATAATGCTAAAGATAAATGCTAAAGATACAGAAAGTAATACCTTTTCCTTAGCTACAACAACTTTGCTTTTTGCTTTGTTTTTCTCAGCAAATTTTAAATTTTGATCATCAATATAACTCCTTATCTTCCTGAACATATTAAACATGGGTTAAACCACTTTAAACAAGAAAGTTATCAAAACAAATCACTCTTTGAACTTTTTTTTTAGAAAGCAAGGGATAAATATTAATCAAAGAGTACAAAAAGTACTCCAACTGATACAAACAAACGGCCGAGACCAAACCCGCCAAAAACAAAAGAAATTACTAACCAAATTGCACTAAGACAAGAAAAACTAGGGATCCTTGTCAAATTCGTATAAGTTGCAATTGGGATGAGTAATTTCCCCGATCAAACGCCATTTCCATAAGGAAACCTTAATCTTCCACACTATATCTAAAATATTCCACTTTAAATTACAAAAATTGATCTCATTCCTAACCAACCAAATGTTCCAGCAAACCGCCAGCCAAATATTACCCTGTCTACCTTTCGGAACTTTTCTAGGCTTGCTAAAGGCGAACCAACCCAAAAAACTCCCTTTAATATCGTTTTCCACCTCGACTTTGTTATCCACCCAATCCGAGATATCTTTCCAAATCAATCTCGCTACTATACAATGAAGCAAAAGGTGGTCAACCGTCTCTGACTCCAAACCGCAAAAAGGACAAAGCAACTCGTTCGGATCCACAGTACCTCCTCTGACCGACAAAGCTATTTTAGACGGTAATCTATTCCGAAAGCTGCGCCACCCAAACATTCTAATTTTAAGCGGAACCGACAAATGCCAAATCAAAACAAACGCCGTATCGTAACGGTTTGGAGGGCCTAAAGGAATATGAAAACTCATAGCCAGCAAGTAGAAGGATTTGATAGAATACCTTCCATCCTCCTCGCCGCCCCAAACAACCGAATCTGGACCAGAATTCTGCGGCGAAAACTGCTACAGCAGCGCTTTCAGCTGGCGAAACTCGATGCCAGCGCGAAGAACCCCTCCAAACCCTGCCGACACCGTAGAATGGGAAGAACCAGAATTTTCGTAGTAAGACTCCACACCAGTCGCAACACTGGACTGTGCCCCCGGGCCATGAGAAGCCGTGAACAAACCAGTTTCCCTCCCAGCAGCATCGATACCCATATTACACTCCATCTCCTGATGAAAATTAAAAACAGCAATAGAAGCAGTCTCAGAATTCCAAGTGCTTGTACCTGCAAGGGAAATATTGTTAGTAAAAACCTCCCCTCTATCTCCAACGACTCCCAAATCTCCCCATTCCCAAACATCATTCACCCAACCACCCATCGCCGCAATAGATACTTCCTGCAACCGGGAAGCCAAGTGCGCATTCGGGAACACCCGCGAAAGCGGACCCCCACTAGTCCAGTCAGCATACCAAAACGAGGAAGCAAAACCATCTCCGACCACCACCCTACTATTGCCCACCAAAACATCCTCCTTAAAAGAACTGTTGTAAGACAAAAGATCCAACAACCAAGTTGAAAAAACAGAGCCTTTGGAATTACAACCCTTCCCGTTCCACATCAGCATCCGAATATCCCCATACTTCGCCTTGAAAACGCGAAACCACAAATCCTCAGACCCTCCCATAATCCTCCACCTCCATTTACTAAGAAAAGCCTCATTAAATACATCCATTCTTTTCAAATTTAAACTACCGTTGGCTAACGGCAAACAAAGAGTTTCCCAATCTATCCAATGGATCTTTCTCTGGCCTTCCGAACTCCCCTATAAGAAACAATATTGAATCCTCATCATCTCCTTCCATATTTTCACCGGAGCTTTATAAAAGGATAGATGAAAAATAGACAAACTACTCAAAATGGATTTAATCAATGTGAGTCTCCCACCTAAAGATAAGAACCGACCTTGCCAAATAGAAAGCCTTTTCCGGAACTTGGCTATCAAAGTGGTCCAAGAGCTGGTTCTCCTAGGAATTGCGCCAATCGGAATGCCGAGGAAATTAAAATTATGAGATTTCGTCCTACAAGAGAGAAAATTTGGCGCCGCTTCAATAATTCTTTCCGAAACATTAATTCCAATGATTTTTCTTTTATGAAAATTAATGCCGAGACCCGACACCAACTCAAAAGCTCTAAGCACCGCCTTAATGGACCAAAAGTGTCTCCAACTACCATCTCCAACCAACAAAGTGTCATCCGCATATTGTAAAACGTCAATGCGGCACACACGATTAATAGTTAAACCGGCGAATTCACCCAAACTAACCGAATTACTAATCAATCCCGACAAATCCTCCGTTACTAGGACAAAAAGAAACGGGGACAACGAATCTCCTTGTCTTAGACCTCTTTCTACCTCAAACTCATTAGTAGGGCTACCATTAACAATCACAGACATTTTACTAGAAAAAACCAACGCCTTCATCCACCCCATCCACAAATCACCGAAGCCCATCCTTTTTAACATGTACCTAAGAAAGTTCCAAGAGACTTTGTCATAAGCCTTCTCAAAGTCAACTTTGAAAAGAGTACACTCCTTTTTTTCGTTAATCGCATAATCCACCAATTCGTTGGTAACTAAGACACCATCTAGCAATTGCCGACCCGGAACAAAAGCCGTTTGACAAGGGGAAACAATAGACTTTAAAACCTCATTCAATCTAGAAGCTAAGAGCTTGGCCAAAGCCTTATAAAGACACCCCACGAGGCAAATAAGTCTATACTCGTCAAGACCTAAAGGATTATCCGTCTTCGGAATTAACGTGAGAAACGACGATACTATAGATTTAGAAAGAATTACATTACGGTGAAAATCCGCGAAAAAACGGAAAAAATCCTCCTTTAAAAAATACCAACACTTTTTGATGAAAGTGAAAGAAAAACCGTCCGGCCCTGGACTCTTAGATCCCCCACAACTCCAAACCGCCTCCTTCATCTCCTCCACCATAAAAGGCGCCTCTAGAAACTCTTTTTCTAAAAGGTAAATAGAGTTGAAAGGGACTCCATCAAGAGTTGGTCTATGAAAATCGGGCTCGGTAAACTTTCTCGCAAAATGATCACAAACCTCCTTTCTCACCCCTTCCACCGAGTCCACCATGCCATCCTCCGTATTTAAAGAACCCAAGAAATTGCGCCGCCTACGCTCCTTCAAGACACTATGAAAAAATCTCGAATTTTCATCTCCATCGTTCAACCACTTCAATCTAGCCTTTTGAATGAGCATGTTCTCTTTAATTCTCAAGTTCAACCAAAACTTCCTAGAATCCTCTTTACGCATTCCGATGAGGTCCTCCACCTGAAAATCCCCGCACAAAGCAAATTCCTCATCTCCATCATTTATTCCCTTCATGCCCAAATTGACTTCTAAATCGATTTTGCCAAAGACCTCCGTATTCCACCTACGAAGACTAGCCTTAATCAAACAAAACTTCTCTTTAATAACAAATCACTCCTACCATGCACTTGGATTCTCTTCCATTCCTCTTCAACAAAAGGTAAAAACTTTTCATGGCTAAACCATTCATTGTTCACTTTAAACGGTTTAGGCGCCCAATCGGCGAGGTCCGACACCAACCACACCGGACAATGGTCCGAAACATCCCTCATACCAATCAATTGGCCCACTATACCCCATCTAGAAATAGCACTTTCTGACACAAGAAAACGATCAAGCCTACTCATCGAGAAACCATCCCCACTATACCAAGAAAATTTCCTACCTTTGCAAGGAACGTCCACCAAATCGCAATCTGAAATGAAATCCGAAAACTCCCTCATCTCGGCCATCCTATTATCCGCCCTCCTACCCTTCCATTCCCCCTTATCTGTAATTGCGTTAAAATCACCTCCAATGCACCAATCACCGTCATTGAAAGTAGACTTCAACCGCACCAAATCATTCCATAATTTCCTCGTCAACGATAACACACAAGAAGAATAAACATTGACTATATAATAAAAATGTTGCTTCCACACCACCTTCACTCCAACGTAACCCTCCCCACAAAAGCTGCACAAAACTTCCACATTGGAATTCCATAAAATAATCAAACCCCTCGAAGCACCATTCGAACTAGAAAAAGTCCAACCCACTTCACCATTCCAGAGACTTTTGGCGATCACCTCAGAGACACTACTTAACTTGGATTCTTGAATCAAAAAAATATCTGCATTTCCTTTCCGAATAGTCTGGCTAATTCTATTTCTTTTCACCCGACTACCTTCCCCTCTAATATTCAAGGTCCCAATAATCATTGGACCCTTGAATTAGACGCCAACTCCCCTTCCTTGATCACCAGATTATTTCTTTCTAAATCGTTCAACTTCTTGACCATCCCCATTTTCGACTCTGAAACGGCTACCCCAAGATTCTCAATCGCCTCCCATAGTTTGTCTCCCACCATGGAATTCATATTGTTCCACATCCTACTGTTAGTCCTATTAATACCAGATTCTTCAGAATTAAAACCGTGATACCGAGAATCCTTTCTCATCGCGTCGCCTCAAATTCCAGAAATATGTTGAAATTGTTCATTTGAAAAATTAGAAGCACTTGAAATAGAGTCAGACACAGGCGCATTAATTTTCTTTCCTTTCCTAAAAAGCCTCTTCTTCCCACCACTTCTTCTAATACCATTAAAAAAGTCAATATTTTTAAATTCAACTTTTTTAAGGTTTGTATGACTATTTCTCTCTCCCCCATTTGCCGACTTCAAACTGGGACCCACACTCAATGCATGGACAACCGTACCACTTATCCCACCTGTTGTGCCATCACTGCCACCCTTATTACTTTTCATAACACCATTATCAAAGCAAAGTTGGTGGTGCGCAGACCTATCAGCCAAAAGATTGCACATACCTTTTGCCTTGGAAACCGCGGAATCAAAACATCCCACCTTATCAGTGAAAAAGACATTTCCTGTATTTGCCTTCCCGTCTTTTGGCCTGCAGTTATAAACCAAAATATCAGCCTCTTTAACCACTTTATCAGAAAAATCCTTTGGACCAACGGATATTCCTGCATTGCTGTCAACGGCATGGCCACTCGAAGAAGGAAAAGCCTTAACCTCTGTCATCTTCTCAGGCACATCGGCCGCCTCCGTTTGATCCTTGAAAGCAACCGCGTCCCCTTCTTCACTTCCTGCCTCCAATAATTCCTCCATTACAGAATCACAAGAGGAAGAATCGTCCTCCACCGAACGCTTCGTATTCGCCTCTGCATTTGGAATCGAGGAACCATGACTGTCCTCTCTTAAAAGCAGCCTAAAGTCTTTTCCGTCAATATTCGCCCAACAAGAATCACTCTTTGAACTTGAAATGTCTTATATTGTGCCAAGAGTTTCATCACAGATAAAATTCAACAAGGTAAGTTTGTTAGATAAATCCAAATCATAATATCCACAAATGCCTTCTTTAATCCACTCCTTGGGAAATTCTTGTTGAGCAAGATGAGATTCAAACAATAAGTCATCCAGAATTTTTAACCATGAATTATTGTTATCACTAGATGTTAGGGATAGAGACCTACATCAAAGTGATCCAAAAATAACAGTTTATTTTTATCATACTACACAAAATAAATCAGTATCAACTTTCAAAAATAAAAATAAAATTAAATAATCAAGTAGGATATACTCACTGAATTCCTGAATCAGATACTATCAGATTCAACAATTTGATTTGGGACTCAACAACTAAACTCTTTTTTCCACTATGCAAATTTCGTTTATGCATCAGCGATTGTAAAATCGCTTTAACTTCTCCTTCCTCAATATCGAGTGCCTGATTACATGAGAACAAATGTGAAGATACATGTTAAAGGATATATTTCAACAATAATAACTGGATTGCAGCTAGAAAATTTAAATCAATTTAATAGAGTACAAGTAAACAATAATCAAATAATTATTATTTGAGTGATTAGTTACAAAGTATTACACGTGGGTAAAAGCACCTCTCGATTTTTTGTAGGTCTGATTTTAGATAGTGGTCTTGTGTAATTGTGTAGGACACTAATTTGTGTCCTAATTACATAATATAATTTTGCTTATAAAAAAAAAAAAGTTACAAAGTAAATCTAAAGATTTATTTTTCGATTGCATGACATTAATAAAAAGTAAGCAATCCATAATTTAAATCATGATTAATGTATAATCTTAACTCTATTATGAAGTCATGCTAGACCTCATCTAAACCAAATGAAACCACAATTAAAACAAAAATTTAATAAAGGGGGGGGTCATCCCAATATTTTTTTTTCATAGTGTGAAAATACATTATTGCCCTTTATTAAAAATCAAATTTACAAAATTGCCATAACCTTATTTACCCTATTTTATTAACAGTAAGCACGGTTTTAGAAAAGAAAAAAGCAACAGTAGCCACACCTTTTCTCTTCTCTACAGCACTGCCGGTCTCCATTTGCCACTCTCCGGTCTCCATTTATCGTTCTCTGAACTGTGTATTTTTCTGATAAATAATTTTTCTTCTATTTATTTATTTATTTACATAATAGAATATTAGGTTTTTTCTTCAATTTCACAAATTGATAATACAATCAAATTGATAATATTGTGTTAATTTAAAGAAAATTGTGTAAGATTGAATTGTGAATTTAGGGATTTTTTGGATTGGTTCTCTTTTATAAGTTTTACTGTGAATTTAAAGAACGTTGGGAATTTGTTGTGTTGTGCTTAAATTTTAGGGGTAAATAAGTTTTTAGTCTCTATAAAGTTTGAAATTTCATTTTTAGTCCCTCCCTACCTTTAGGCAACGGTTTTAGCAAAAAAAACCGTTGCCAAAACCAGCTAAAACCGTTGCCAAAACCCAGGAGGGACTAAAAATGAAATTTCAAACTTTATAGGGACTAAAAACTTATTTAACCCTAAATTTTAGTTGAAGTTGAACAATAATCAAATAAAGTGTTTTTTTGTGTTAAGTTGTTCAATTGATTTTGCAGCACAACAGTGCTAATGAAGAGTAGAAAAACTGATTCTTTTTTCAAGAAGAAAGAAAGAGATGGCGAAGATTTAACTTCTATGTCAGAACCTCAAAGAGTTCGTGAGAATCCAAGAATTGAAGAAAATGTTAATAGAGTTTGCCCGGATGACATTGAGAATTCTTTAGAACGCCATCCTGGAAAACGTCCTCCGATGTGGGAATATCCATTAAATCAAACGGATGAAATACGAAGAGCTTATTTGAAATGGGGTCCATATCAAATGCATTTAGAGCTTATTTGAAAAGGGGTCCATATCAACTTGATGCATCAGTAACTACGATGCATCTAACAAGTATTAAAGATTGTTAGAAGTAATTCATGTTAGTATGTCGAAGTCGAGGGGTTTTATAGGTTTTGGTCAAAATTGTATATAGTCAGTCGAATAGTTGTAGTGTTGTGTAGGTCAGCTGTATTCGACAGAGTCGAATATAGCTGATAAAAAGTTAGTCGAATTGTTTTGGGCCTGGGCTTTGATAGCCTATATAAAGGGCATTGTAATTTGTAATATACACAACAGCTTCATAATAAAATTTTTACAAAGTTTCTAAACCCTAATTTTCTTCTTATTTTCTCTCTCTCTTTCTTCTTCTTCTTCTTTCTCTCAAATATTCATCTTTCTTGGAACCCAGTTCCAACAATTGGTATTACAGAGCCTGGTTGCGATTCAGAGAGAATCTAATGGCAAACGGAACAACAATGTCCACACAATTCCCAGCGAATCTATCGGTTTTCAAAGGGGAAAACTACCAACGGTGGGTGGCGCAGATGAGGGTTATCTTCAGATTTCAATATGTGGTTGAAATCGTGAATGATGGTGTAACAGAATTGGGGGCAAATGCTACTGATGAACAGAAAGCTGCGTACAAGGATCAAAGGAAGAAAGATGGTAAAGCGTTGTTCTTGATTCACCAGTGTGTGGATCCGAATGTGTTTGAGAAAATTATTGAAGAAGAATCTGCGAAAGAAGCGTGGGACAAGTTAAAGAACTTGTATGGAGGTGATGAGAAATTGAAGAGGGTGAAGTTGCAAACCTTGAGAAAGCAATACGAAATGATTCAAATGAAGGAAGATGAATCAGTTTCGGAGTTCTTTTCAAGATTGGTGATGCTGACGAACCAGATGAAGTCTTGTGGAGAAACAATCACAGATTTGCAGAAGATTGAGAAGGTACTAGGATCTCTGACTGTAAATTTTGATTAGATTGTAGTGTCTATTGAAGAGTCCAAGAATCTTGCTGAGATGAAGGTTAAAGCGCTACAGGCTTCTTTGGAAGCTCATGAGATGAGATTGAAGCAAAGAAGTTCAGAAAGAGAAAAGGTATCGGACCAAGCACTACAAGCGAAATTCACCAAGAAATCTAGGAAGGCGAAGCAGGGAAGGAATCTTGCTAGTGATGAGAAGTCAAGTAAGAGTTCAAAGAGCCATGATGATTCAAAGAAAGTCATAGGCAACAAGTATTCTGGGAAGAAAGTTGATATGAAAGACGTGCAATGTTACAATTGCCAAAATTTTGGTCATTATGCTCGAGACTGTCGAAAGAAGAAGGAAGTACGAGCAAAAGAAAGTGACAAAGCGCAGTATGCACAGGCAGGAGAGAGTGATTCTGAAGGTGTGCTACTAATGGCAGACACTCAGTCGAATGATGATGAAACGAATTTATGGTATCTTGATTCAGGTTGCAGCAACCACATGACTGGTAATAAGAACTGGTTCAACAAGCTTGATGAATCAGTTAAGAAGGTGATAAAGTTTACAGATGGTAGACAGATCACATCAGGTGGAAAAGGAAACATATCTGTAATGAGAAGAGATGGTAGAAAAGCCAGCATTACTAATGTGTTGTATGTGCCTTCTATGACAAGTAACTTGATAAATATAGGTCAATTACTTGCCAAAGGACATAATATGAAGCTGGAGAATAATCAAATGAAGGTGTATCATGCTGATGGTAGGTTGGTACTGAAAGCACCATTGGCTGATAACAAGACTTTTAAAGTTCAGATTAACATGATTAATCATGAATGTCTTGCGTCAACTACAGAAGAGGAAAAGAATTGGCTATGGCATCATAGATATGGGCATCTAAACTTCAGGAGTTTGGGTATGCTGAATCAAAAGAAGATGGTGTATGGTTTACCTCAGGTAAAGGAACCAAATCATATGCGTGAAGAATGCTGCAAAGCAAAGCAGGCTAGAAAACCATTCAAACATGATCTGCTAATTAAGTCGAGAGGAAAGTTGGAGCTTGTTCATTCTGACGTATGTGGACCTTTTGAAGTTAGGTCGAATGGTGGCAAGCGTTACTTCTTAACTTTCATTGATGAATTCACCAGATATATGTGGATTTATGTGATCGAAAGTAAGAGTGAAGTATTCGCAAAGTTCAAGAACTTTAAGTTGCTTGTCGAAAAGCAAAGTGGCTGCAAGCTAAAGAAACTGAGAACTGATGGTGGTGGTGAATACACCTCTCGAGAGTTTGCTAGATTTTGTGAAGAGGAAGGTATAGAGCATGAGGTTATTGCTCCCTATACACCTCAACACAATGGAATAGCTGAGAGGAAGAATAGAAGTATACTGAATATGACGAGAAGTATGTTGAAGGCTAAAGAGGTGCCAAAGAGAGTTTGGCCTGAAGCAGCTTCGACAGCAGTATACATTCTAAATAGATGTCCAACGAAGAAGTTAGTCGAGAAGACTCCTTATGAAGCTTGGACAGGTGAGAAGCCAAATGTAAGTAATCTTAGAGTTTTTGGATCAATATATTTTAGGCATGTTCCTGAGCAATTGAGAACAAAACTAGATGATCGAAGTCAAACCATGGTGCTCATAGGTTATCATTCGACTGGTGCATATAGACTATATTCACTAGAAGATGATAAATTTGTGATAAGTCGAGATGTTCTGGTAGATGAAAATCAAAAATGGGAGTGGAGTCATGGGTCAGTTCGACATGATACTGGTCGACAGATGGAAGAGACAGTTTCGACGGTGCTTGAAGAAGACCAACAAACTGAGGCCACGACAAGTCGAAATGAAGAACCTCCTGAGCAGAATGTCAGAAGATCAAATAGAACAAGAGCTGAGTCGACAAGGTTAGTTGGATATGAGAGATTTCCAGATAATGCAATCGATGCAGACGGTGACTTAATAGAAGAAGCAATGATGATGGCTGAAGCAGAACCAATTAATTTGGATGAAGCCATGAATGATTCGAATTGGTGTGAAGCCATGAAGGAAGAACTCAGGGCAATCGAGAAGAACAATACCTGGGAACTTGTCGAAAAAGCCAGCAAGAAGCCTATTGATGTGAAATGGGTTTACATGCTGAAACGAAGGCCAAATGGTGAAATTGCCAAGCATAAGGAAAGACTAGTGGCAAGAGGATTTCTGCAGAAACCCGGTATTGATTTCGACGAAGTATATGCGCCAGTGGCTAGGTTGGAAAAAATCAGGATTGTTGTTTCGACAGCAGCGTATAGAGGATGGAAGATACATCAGTTGGATGTGAAATCAGCATTTTTGAATGGACCTCTGGAGGAAGAAGTGTATGTCAGTCAACCACCAAGATTTGAGGTTAAAAGGCATGAGTCGAAGGTGTACAGATTAAGGAAGGCTCTCTATGGATTAAAACAAGCCCCTAGGGCTTGGAACAGAAGAATAGATAGTTTCCTAATCGAAGCAGGGTTCACAAAGTGTGTGTCTGAGCATGGAGTTTATGTAAATGATGTTGACAATGATAGTCGAATCATTTTATGCCTGTACGTTGATGATTTGCTAATTACAGGTGCAAATGAAGCTGAGATAAGAAAAGTTAAGTCGAAGCTAATGCAAGAGTTCGAAATGTCCGACCTAGGGAATTTGTCATATTTCTTAGGGATGGAATTCAAAGACACAGCTGAAGGTGTGTTCCTCCACCAGAAGAAGTATGCTCAAGATATCTTGAAGAGGTTCAAGATGACTGACTGTAAAGCTGCAACAACTCCATTGAAAACAGGAGCAAAGTTGAAGAAGGTAACTGATGATGAGTTTGTAAGTTCGACACTGTACAAACAAATTATTGGATCCTTGAGGTATCTTTGCAATACAAGGTCGGACATTTGTCAGAGTGTCGGATTGTTAAGTCGATTTATGGAGAAACCCCAAGAATATAGCTGATAAAGAGTTAGTCGAATTGTTTTGGGTCTGGGCTTTGATAGCCTATATAAAGGGCATTGTAATTTGTAATATACACAACAGCTTCATAATAAAATTTTTACAAAGTTTCCAAACCCTAATTTTCTTCTTATTTTCTCTCTCTCTTTCTTCTTCTTCTTCTTTCTCTCAAATATTCATCTTTCTTGGAACCCAGTTCCAACAAAGATGTAATAATAAATGCATACCTTTCCAAACACTGCAAAATTCTAGAAACTCCAATACATTTCCAACATCTTCTAGTCGAAAGTCAGTGCGTAATAATTTTGTTAGCTCTATGCCATGGGGCAAAGGAATTTCTTCCTTAAATTTTTTTGCTTCGGACCTTATCATGCCTTTTTCAACTTTTTGAAGTTGATCAATGTCCATTAAAGAATTAACACCATCATTGTTATCAACGGAAACATTACAATGCCAGTTTGATGCATTGCTTTAACATCTGTTGTAGTACGATTGACAAAAAAAACCATTTGAAGCCAAAGAAGCATGATCAAAGAAAAAATCATTTGAAGCTAAAGTCGCAGGATCATAGAGAAATTCATTTGAAACCAAAGCCTCGGAACCATCCATCTGACCACGGGACATGTCACATAGGGAGTTTCCTTCCCCAGTTTTTCTTGACGGATCTACTACATGCTCCTGTAGTATACAACAATCAAACATTCAACTATAATAACCACCAATTTATTTTTATCTGTTCCACATTATTTTAAATTTCATATAACCCTCAAACAAACTCAACCTATGGTTTTAACTACTCAAGTTTGAAGGAAAAAGAAGATACCTTTTTTAAAGTAACCTCCTTTGAAGGTAAATCACTGACATTATTGACCTTGTTAAAAAAAAATTGACCTTGTTCAATTTTTTTTTTTAATAAACAATAATATTCAAAACAACAAGCACAAGGGGTGCTTGAACCCGAAATAAAAGCGGGAATGTTACATCCGCCTATTACAATCAAACGGAGCACTACATCACTCAACAAAAAGACACTTAGGATATACTACATCCCCAAACCTTGTTCAATTTGAAATCTTCAGAAGCCTTCGTGAAAAGCATTTCAGATACAGACTTGAAACCGGATGCCTTGGCTGTATGAGCTAGGGCACCAGTAGGCTGTTGACCTCTTTTTTTCCTACATGGTCACTATTATTTCAGAACAAAATGGTATAAATTGAAACCACAATTTTAAAGTTAAAACACATAATCAAGGAACAACTTACATGCAACAACTACAGTTGCAAATGCCTCTGCACTTTGGACAAATCCACTCAGTCAACAAATTTACCTCTTTTACAACTTCCCCATATCTAAATTCAACCGACAAAACCATCAACACACAAAAAAAATTAAATAATGATACTTTTTGTATTATTAATAAAATAGGATATTGGCAAACGATAATCAAATGGAAAAAAAGAAAGTAAAATAGACCTATTCAAGAGGCATTTGTGGCAAAACCTTATCACACAAGGCTTTCCATTTCTTGGATTCTTACATGTTGCAGCAACATCCTTTATTTTTTTTCCGACACTTCAATGTGAAAATCCAAACAAACATACATGTTAAAATCTAAATAAATTTCAGAACTAAAAATCCAGGACAAACAATTTCTAGTTGGTCACGCAAACTTTCAAAACACTCAATCTATCAACAAAATTCTCATTTTTCACATAACTTCTATGATAAGTCAATTTCCCTTGAACAAAAAGTCACGAAATCATATAATGAAAAGATGCAGTAACAAAGAAGAGAAAAAAAAAATCAAGATAATGTTGGAAATTCACTACACCCTATTATGATTTCGCTTCAATCTTGATCTCAAGATTGATCACCAATCCACAAACTGTACGTAATGATAATGAAGAACAAAGAAAGAAGAAGAAGAACAAACTAACAGCAATAAAGAAAAGAGAGAGAAGAGAAATATTTGGAGAAAAGTGTTTTTACCCACGAACGGTGGGATTTCTTCTATTGCTATTATTCACTTGCTAATCTGCAAACTGTGAATGCAATTGTATTACAATGTTCAAGGGTAACTCCCTATTTATAGATTTAGAATTACAAAAGCCCAAAACTCTAGAAGCCCAAAATATCAAATCTAATCTAAATCATATAAAATCTAATCAAAACAGAATCCAATCAAATCTAAAATGAATCTGTCGAAACACCTTCGACATTATTCGACACATGAATGCTTCGACTTCGACTTCGACTTCGACACTATGAATTACATTTTAACACACCACCTAATTCATTGTGTCTGAACTATCTACATTCATCATCGATCTTAGCTTCTTGAATACTTCGACCTGCACTCCCTTCGTCATGATATCTGCAATCTGATTCTCAGTTTTGCAGTGTTCCAAATTCATCTTCCCTCCTGCTACCTGCTCTCGAAGATAATGCAATCTCATTTCGATGTGCTTGCTTCGACCGTGTGCTATTGGATTCTTCGCCAAGTTGATAGTTGACATGTTGTCGATCTTCATGGTAATTGCTCCATGATTCTTCCCTGTAATCTCTTCGACCAAGTTCACCATCCACGTTGCTTGACATGCATAAAGAGAAGCAGCTATATAGTCTGCTTCACATGATGACAATGCCACTACTACCTCCTTTCTCGAACTCCAAGCAACTGGTGCACCACCTAACATAAACACATATCCAGCTGTTGATTTTCTATCTTCTGCATCACTACACCAGCTAGAGTCTGTGTATCCCACTAACTTGCATTCTTTCCCTTCGTCAGTTGTAGGAAATAAAATGCCATAGTCGAGAGTCCCTTTTAGATACCTCAGTATCCTCTTCGTCGCTGTTAGGTGTGATACCTTTGGCTTCTGCATGAATCTACTTACCATACCCACACTGTATGCTAAGTCAGGCCTTGTGTGACAAAGGTATCTAAGTGACCCAATAAGTCTTCTGTATTGGGTTGGGTCGAAATCATATTCGTCTGGGTCCTTCGACAGTTGCAGTCTGGTCTAGGCTGGAGTCGAAGTTGAGTTACAATCTTGCATCTCAAATCTCTTGAGTATTTCGCCTGCATATCTTCGTTGGTGCATCATCAAACCTCTACTAGTCTTGTAGAATTCGATGCCAAGGAAATATGAGAGATCTCCCAAGTATGACATTTCAAACTCCTCACTTAGGTCATGTTTGAAATCTTCGATCTCCTTCTTGCAACTTCCTGCTATCAACAAATCATCGACATAGAGACATAGTATAAGCAATTCGCCATTGCTTCTTCTTACATATACTCCATGCTCAGTTGTACACTTCACAAATTCCTTCTCCCTTAAGAAGTTGTCGATTTTCTTATTCCAAGCTCTTGGAGCTTGCTTAAGTCCATACAGGGCTTTATGCAGCCTGTACACCTTTCCTTCTTCGCCTCGTTTCACATACCCAGCTGGTTGTACGACATAAACTTCTTCATCTAGGGGACCATTAAGGAATGCACACTTCACGTCTATCTGACATGTGTGCCAATTGTTCATATTTCCTAGACCAACAATCAACCTGATTGTTTCGATCTTAGCAACAGGTGCAAACACTTCATCGAAGTCGATTTCTTCCTTCTGAAGAAATCCTTTCGCCACAAGTCTCGCCTTGTGTCGAGTTACATCTCCTCTGGGATTCACCTTTATCTTGTAAACCCATTTCACATCAATTTCCTTCTTGCCTTGAGGCAATTCGACAAGTGACCATGTGTTGTTGACTTCGATGGATTCTAACTCTTCATTCATTTCTTTCACCCATTTCGAGTCTTTCAATGCCTCAGCTGCATTGACTGGTTCGACATCTGCGTAGAAAGCATAATGTACCAGCTCATCTTTTTCATCGACCACATCATCTGATGTAATTACACATTCTTGCAACCTTGCAGGCATGTGTCTTGTTCGTCGAGGTCTGCTTGAACCTGCTTCATCTGCAACTGGTTCCTGTCGAACTTCTCTTTCGACTTCAGTGGCTGGTTCTTCACAAGAGATTCTCACTAAATACTTCTTGGCATTCTCAGCCCAATCCCATTCTTTAAGCTCATCTATGATCACATCCCTGCTGATCACTACCTGCTTATTCACTGGGTCGAACAACTTGTAACCTCCATTCGAATGATATCCTATCAAGATCATCTGATTCGACTTGTCATCAAGCTTCCTTCTCAACTGATCTGACACATGTCTGTGTGCTATAGATCCAAACACCTTTAAGTGACTGAGGCTTGGCTTGACACCAGACCAACATTCTTCTGGTGTGACTCCTTCAAGCTTCTTCATCGGACATCCGTTCAAAATATATGTTGCTGTCGAAACTGCTTCTCCCCATAATTCTTTGGGTAGATGCTTTCCATTCAATATACTTCTTACCATATTCATGATGGTTCTGTTCTTGCGTTCTGCAATCCCATTCTGCTGTGGAGTGTAGGGTGGCACCACCTCATGCATAATCCCTTATTTTCTACATAATGCATCGAACTCTTTTGACACATATTCTCCACCACCATCAGTTCTCAGAGTTTTCAACCTTCGACCACTCTGTCTTTCGACCATGGATTTGAATCTGACAAATACCTCAAACACATCACTTTTCTTCTTGATGAGGTAGGTCCATAACTTTCGACTGAAATCATCTATAAACATGACAAAATATCTGTTGCCACCAATCGAATCCATCTGGATTGGACCACATACATAAGAGTATATGACTTCAAGTATTGCCTTCGACTTCCTTCCTGCATCCTTGCTGAAGCTATTCTTGTGTTGTTTCGACTGAACACACTCTTCACAGACTTCACTTGGAATGTCGATTTCTGGTAATCCTGAAACTATATTTCTTCTCTTCAGTTCTCTGATGTCATTGAAGTTGAGATGGCCTAGTCGAAAGTGCCATAACCACTCATCTCTACTGGCAGCTGTTGTTAGACACTTGTGCTCCATCATATTGAGTTCAATCTTGAAGGTCCTATTCTGAGACATTGGAGCCTTCAAGATCAACCTACCACTTGCGTCGAGAACTCTCATCATCTTGTCTTCGACAACTACCTTGTAGTTCTTTTCAACAAGCTGCCCTATACTGAGCAAATTACTCTTCATGCCTGGTATGTACAACACATTGGAAATTGTTTACCTTTTGCCATCTTTCCTCATAATCAGAACATCACCAACACCTTCAGCTGCTAGAGTGTTGTCATTCGCAAACTTCACCGTGTTCTTTGACGAGGGCTTCATGTTGACAAACAAATCTTTCCTTCCAGTCACGTGTGATGAGCATCCTGAGTCCAAGTACCACTGATATTGGAATCTCTCTTCATCTTTCGTTGTGACAATCAGCAACGTCTTTTCTTCTTCATGCTTCGC
Organism: Lathyrus tuberosus; assembly: GCA_022829125.1. Taxonomy (NCBI): domain Eukaryota; kingdom Viridiplantae; phylum Streptophyta; class Magnoliopsida; order Fabales; family Fabaceae; genus Lathyrus; species Lathyrus tuberosus. Next base: position 4,108,803 of record JALAZF010000491.1, on the reverse strand, counting down.
CAGATTTGCATCAGTTTCTTGATTTTTCTTCTTTTCTGGACAGTTACTAACATAATGGCCATACTTCTGACAATTGAACATTGAATGTGACTTTTGTCTGGCTTTCGACCACCACCTCTTCCTCTACCTGCAGCACCACCTCTTTGGTTGCCTTGGTTCCAAGGTTTCTTCTGAGTCGAATTACTGCCTCCTCTATCTTTGTTGTCATTCACGTTTCCTTTGTCTTTCCTTTCCTTTTCTGACTGCGTCTGCAAAGCCATATCACTCTTCGACTTTCCTGCAACTCTCTCAGCCATCCTTTGTTCATGAGACTCAAGCGTCCCTTGAAGCTCTTCCTTCGTCAATACTGACAAGTCTTTCGAATCTTCTATGGCTACTACCACGTGGTCGAACTTAGGAGCCAACGATCTCAAAATCTTTGAGACTACTGCTTTCATCGTCAGCGTTTCTCCACATACTTTGATTTGATTCACCAGTTTTGTAACTCTGGTGAAGAAATCTGTAATACTTTCGTTGTCTTCCATTTGAAGCAAATCATAGGTTCTCTTGTGAGTTTGTAACCTCACCTCTTTCACCTTTTCTGCGCCTCTAAATCACTTTTCAAGAATCTCCCATGCTTCCTTTGCTGATTCTGCATCGCTAACTTTTTCAAAGTTATCTGGATCAACACATTGATGGATTATAAACAGCGCTTTATAATCTTTCTTCTTCAAATCTTTGAGTGCAACATTTTCTTGATCCGTCGCGTTTTCCCCAAGCGGTGTTACTCCTTCCTTCACAAGATCCCACAGATCTTGATAACAGAAACCCACCTTGATCTGCTTGCACCAATTCTCATAATTATCTTTCATGAGAATTGGTAGGGTCGCCGGAAATTGCTCATTTGAATTATTCATAGCCATCACGATTTTCCCCCTTGAATCGCAACCGGAGCTCTAGATACCAGATGTTGGAAACTCACCACACCCTATGATGATTTTGCTTCAATCTTGATCTCAAGATTGATCACCAACCCACAAACTGTACGTAATGATAATGAAGAACAAAGAAAGAAGAAGAAGAACAAACTAACAGCAAGAAAGAAAAGAGAGAGAAGAGAAATATTTGAAGAAGAGTGTTTCTACCCACGAACTGTGGGATTTCTTCTATTGCTATTATTCACTTGCTAATCTGCAAACTCTGAATGCAATTGTATTACAATGTTCAAGGGTAACTCCCTATTTATAGATTTAGAATTACAAAGGCCCAAAACTCTAGAAGCCCAAAATATCAAATCTACTCTAAATCATGTAAAATCTAATCAAAACAGAATCCAATCAAATCTAAAATGAATCTGTCGAAACACCTTCGACACTATTCGACACATGAATGCTTCGACTTCGACTTCGACTTCGACACTATGAATTATATTTTAACAGATAACACACAAATTAAGAGTAATTCTTCAAACATCATCACTTTACAACCCAACAATTTTTTTCTTATTTAGAAATTGTATGCAGTCATATAGATCTTGAGCTAAACTAATTTTAACAGCCATTTATAATGACAATTCTTTAAAAAAAACAACTTTAACTTATTCATTATTCTATATTAATCACATTCACCCAGAAAAAATAGAAAATCAATCTAGTTTTGGGTAGGCGCTACGAATAAACTATCAAGTCAAACCAATAATAATAATATATTTTATATAACATAAAATATATAGAGTCTTAGAAAACAACCTGATGGCAAGTTTTTCTGTACGGAGAATCATGGATTTTGGTTCCAGCAACCTCATTTCCATTGATTTTTGGTGAAGATGTTTCCACTTCCATATTATTAGTGGTAGGGGAGATTAGTCAATTGGAATAGAGTACAATGTTTTGAATTCGAGGAAGAAAAATGAGAGAGATCGGTGAATTCACGAAATTGGCTTTATAGTAAAATTCTGTGGAGTTTAATGATCAAAACAATTGTTGCTTGAATAAATTTAGATATTTGGTAGAAAAAGGGAATTGTTATTTTAAAATATTAATAATTTAAGACTTTTTAAAATTTGGTACATTTGAATTAATGTTATTCAGTGAATAGTTTCAAATTGGTATTCGCTGGGTTTATATTTCGTTTATCTGTTCGGCGTATTGTTGGTGTCAAATGGACCACGATGAAGGCTGGGAACAGGTGAGGAACCACAAAGAAAAGAAGGAACTTATAGCACGAAGATCGATTTGGAGGGCTAATGGAAAAAAAGCAACTGCACAAGACCTGAGCAAAACATCTTCATTTTTCTTCACTGAGTTTCCAGATTCATACGAGGCTAAAGAGATGTTCAACGTTTTCAAGGAGTTTGGTCTGGTTTTAGAAGTGTTCATACCCGCGAAACTGGATAAACGCGGAAAAAGATTCGGTTTCGTCAGATTTAGAAAGGAACCGGATGAACATCTTCTCGCCATTAAGTTGGACAACATTGTCCTTAATGGCAGGAAGATGTTTGCAAACTTACCACGTTTTCAAAGAGAACACATAATGAATGATAATGAGAAACTGAGATCAAAGGGGATGACAGATAAGGATTACATTAATGTTGGGAGAAGACAAAAGATTATGGCATGGCAGGGTAAACAAACTTATGCGGAAGTTGCTAAAGGTGATCGAATGCAGAACCGTAAGGAAAGGTTACTCATGGGAGATAAACCTAATTTCGCACATCTCATGTTCAATGTAACTGCTGAGGATATCGAGCGTTTTCAAGAATCTTTTGTAGGTAAAATGGAAAAACCATGTGGTCCTTATGAATTTCAAGAGGCACTCCATATGGAAGGTTACTTCAAAAATAAAGCAACCCATATGGGTGCAAATTTGGTTCTATTGGAAGAAGAAGTGGAGGGAGACATCAAGAAAATGATCGATGAAGACAAAGAATGGGTTGAGATATGGTTTTTAGATATACACCCTTGGACACCTTTGGATGTGGACTGCGAGAGGTTAACTTGGGTAAGCATTTTCGGCCTTCCTTGCCATGTCTGGGGTGACAAATTCTTTAGTTTTATAGCTGGAACAGTTGGCGTTTTCGTCAAAGCAGACCTAGAAACCCAAACACATGAGAAGTTTGATGTTGCCAGAATCTTGATTAAAACAAAGTTTGCTATGAACTTGAATGAAGTAATCACTATTGAAGTCAACAAACAAAATTTTCTTATCAAACTGGTTGAGGAAGACCCGACTGTTTGCTCAAAGGTTTCTTCCAAGTTCATGGATGATACTTCAGTAGATAGCTCTGAGATTGTATCTTCTGGTAGTGAGGTGGAAGAAACGATACCGGATGTTCAGGTTCCTCCAGACATTAACCAAAAAACAAACCTTGAATCTGATACATTGGGTAAAAAGATGGGCCCCACTGAATAGACTGATAAGACCCTATATGAGACAGGACATAGGGATAGGGGTTCTGGTGTGGAAATGTCTGATACACGTTTGGGGCATCATAAGGATTCAACGAATAGAAATCAGGTGGACCCATTACCTGATGTGAGTGCTTTTGGTTCAGACGGTGCCAATGACACAGAGTGGCGTGAAGATGAGGCTAATAGGTCTCAGTCTATGCAGAATAATAAACATCATAACAATAGAGAAGATACAACATTTATCAACGTTGGGAATTCCAAGAGTACAGCAAATGGTTCTCCAAAGAATATTGTTAGTGAGGAAGACATTGAGTTAAGAAATAACTCCTCTACTAATGATCTGAACTCTAAAATTGTAATGGGTTTAAACATTCAACAGAAGAAGAAGAAATCATTAGGAGACATTTATAGGAATTTAAAGATACCTTACACACCATCTTATTATTCAACTCTGTTGCTTGCAGACAATAAGTTGGCAACACCATTGACTCATGTTAGTGAAACTGATAAGGATGAAGTATCTGATTCAATTTCTGAGGAATCGAACAGGCAAAAATCTGGATCAATTGGAGATGAAGAGATAATGAGAAGCAACTCTAGAATTAAAACAAAGTTGTTTTGGTTACCTAACCGTATGTGGAACTCCATTAGAAAGTTGGCAATAGAAGCGGAAGAGAATGATGAAGCCTTCGAATCTATTATCCGTAATTTGGAAGTAGAGGAGAAAAACGCGAAGAATGGTAAGAAGGTGGCTGCTAATATGTTTTTATGAATATAGTAACGTACAATGTGAGGGGTTGTGGTAGTATGGTTAATTAAGAAGCGTAAAATTCGCGAACTGTTGAAGAAATGAGGGGCTGATATTGCTTTCATTCAGGAAACTAAATGCAAAACCATGAGTGATGCAATGGTTCATAAATTATGGGGTAACGAGAGGTGCCAATGGTCGGCCTCAGGTTCTATAGGGTTTTCAGGAGGAATTCTAACCATATGGAAAGAAAATATTCTTGTACCGGTCTGCAGTTATATAGGGAAAGGTTACTTGGGGCTCAAGGCTATTTGGAGAAACAAACTGTGTTACTTCTTTAATGTTTATTTACCATGTGACAATAATGAAAAGAGAGCCTTGTGGAGCAATATTCTGAGTATCAAATCAAAATAAGAGGTTGGAGAATGGATACTAGGCGGCGATTTCAACGTTGTTAAGAGTACAAGTGAAAGAAAAGGAAGAGGCAATCATAATAAAAGATTGATGGCAGAATTCAAAGACTTCATTCAAATGACTGGATGCATGGACTTGGCAGTATCAGGTAACAAGTTCACTTGGTTTAGTCCGGATACAAATTCTTGTAGCAGAATCGATCGTTTGTTGATATCAGTTGGATTACTGAATGGCTGGAACACGGCTTGCCAAAAAGTAGGACCGCGCGACATTTCCGACCATAGGCTTGTCTAGTTATCAATGAGGAACACTGACTAGGGCCCTAAGCCTTTTAGAATGCTTAGCTGTTGGTTCCAACACCCTAATTTCTTGCAGTTTGTAAAACAATCGTGGGAATCTTTTGAATTTCAAGGCACATACAGTTACGTCTTGACCAAGAAATTTCAGGCTTTGAGGTCAAAAATAAGATGGTGCAATAGGAATATATTTGGTTGGATAGATACCAATTTTGAGGAGAACACTATCATTCTAAATAAGGCAGAAGATTTGTTGACAGAGAATGAGGATTTGATTTTGAACCAGAATGATACGAACTATAAGAAAGCGGAAGGGGATCTATGGAAATGTTTAAGAATTAAAGAGAGTCTACTTCATCAAAAGGTTGCTACTAGATGGATTGAAGATGGAGACAGGAATACAAGCTACTTCCATTCAGTTATCCGTCACCATAATCTGATGAACACAATTCATAAGGTGATAGTAGATGAATATGTTATTGAAGATGTTGCAGGTGTAAAAAAAGCAGTTGCAAACCATTTTGAAAAAAGACTAACCTCCACCAACAAAACGTTTCTGAGTGTAAATCCTGAACATTTCAAGTGTCTAAATGAAATGGAAAAGACTTCGTTGGAAGAAGATTTTACGGAATCGGAGATTAGAGAGGCAGTATTTCAATGTAAAGGAGATAAATGTCCGGGACCAGACGACATCAGTCTGGAGTTTATTCAGAAATGTTGGGAATTTTTAGGACACGACTTTACTGCTTGTATTAAACAGTTTTTCCATGAAGCCAAGTTACCTAAGGTTCTATCTTCGTCTTTTCTGTCCCTCATACCAAAAACTGAAAATCCCAAAAAGCTTGATGATTACAGACCAATCTGTCTGGTGGGTAGCGTTTATAAAGTGATCGCCAAGCTTTTGGCGGGCAGGCTAAAGAAAGTTCTGAATGTTATTATATCCTCATCTCAAACTGCATTCATTGCCGGGAGAAACTTACTTGACGGAGTGTTATCTATGAACGAAGTGATTGATTTCTCGAAGAGAAGCAAACTCAAGAGCTTATTCCTTAAAGTTGATTTCGTAAAAGCGTATGATTGCACTGAATGGTCATATATTAGAGAGGTTATGAAGATTATGGGTTTTGGCAACAGATTTTTGGACTGGATCGAAGGTACTGCATTCAGCAGCTTCATGTCAGTTCTAGTGAATGGCAGCCCTTCGCGTGATTTCAAAGTCTCTCGTGGCCTCCGACAGGGGGACCCTCTTTCCCCATACCTCTTTGTTATTGCTACTGAAGGCCTAGCTGCTATGATGAAAAAGGCTGAGGAGGTTGGCATATTTCGTGGGCTCAAGATTAATCATCAAAATGCTTTGAATCTTCTTCAATATGCGGACGACACTGTCTTAATCGGGGACGCCTCATGGAGCAATATTTGGGCTTTCAAAGTGATACTAAGAGGCTTTCAATTAATGTCAGGTTTAGAAATCAATTTCAAAAAGAGCAGCCTCATTGGATTTGGAGTAGATGATTGGTTTCTAAAGGCAGCAGAACGATTCCTATCCTGTCAAAGTCAAAATTGCCCTTTCAAATTTCTTGGAATTCAGATTGGAGGGAATCATAAATTGATATCCTTTTGGAAACTGGTGATAGAGAAGATCCAAGCCAGGTTAGCCTCTTGGAAAGGTCGGCTGTTATCGATGGGAGGTAGAATCACACTTATAAATTCTGTTTTAACAAACCTACCAATCCATTATATGTCTTTCTATAGGATGCCAAAGAAGGTTATTAAGATATTGACAGCTCTTCAAAGGAAGTTTATGTGGAATGGTTCTCCATTAAAGGATGACATAGATTGGATTTCTTGGAACACGATTTGTAAACTTAAGGAGGTTGGGGGTTTGGATATTATGAATATTCAGTGCTTGAATGAGGCCCTAATAGCTAAATGGATTTGGAAACTCATGTCAAATGGACAGCACATCTGGACCAAAATATTGCAGGCAAGATATGGAAACTTCTCTTTATCTCTGGTACGTGGTACTGTAGACTGCGGTGAGGTCCAAACATCCTTATGGTGGCGTGACTTGGTTGCCTTAGCTTATGATTTTGGTAACAATCCAATTTTTAGTCTTATGAAATCATAGATTGGGAATGGCCAAAAGACGTCTTTTTGGAATTCATATTGGTGCTGCGAAGACTCATTGGAAACCTTGTTCCCGGATTTGTTCAGAGCTGCTGTCAACAAAAGAAGTTCAGTGCACGACAACGGTGGTTGGAATGAGGAATATTGGCAATGGGAAATAGTGAGAAGTTTGGACGATACCAACTTGACTTTAAGGCAGCAGGAAGCAGAATTATACCAGGTTCTGCAGACGCACACTTTATGCAGGAATGTTGTTGACAGGATTTCTTGGAGCCTCGAGTCGGATGGAGATTTTGCCGTACATTCTGCCTACGAGTTCCTACTAGAAAGGAGAATTGCATCAGCTCAATTTTCAGCAGAAGTCATAAATGCTCTTAAACTTAATTGGAAAGCCTCTTCCCAAGTTAAGACGATGGTCTTTGGTTGGCATCTAATTCATAATCGTCTTCCAACACGAGACAACTTATATGCGCGCGGCATTATAGAATCTCCTCACGATAAAGTTTGTCCCTTCTTTTTTCAGGTTGAAGAAAATATAATCCATCTTTTATTTTATTGTCCTAACTTCCTTTTAGTGTGGAAGAAAATAATTGTATGGTTAGGGGTGACGGTTCCTTTGAACGGATCTGTGGGTGATCTTCTAAGAAGCTGGACCTGCTCGTTATATGCGGCTGGTGTGGACATACAAAATGCAGTTGGCCTGTGGCTTGTCATTTGTTGGAGTTTGTGGCGAGTTCGGAATAGTATCTTGTTTACCGACGAAATATGGCGTGTTGAGTCAATAGTTCATAACATAGTTGTTCTAACTTGGAGATGAATTGAAAAAAAAAAAACTAATTTTACTTATAATTATTATGACTGGACCAAATCGCCAATAGATTTTTTGTAAGGCGAGTCCTAAGTTGGTTTTTGTAATCAGGTTCGATACCCCTTAGTATCCTATAGTGAAATTTTGCCTATAAAAAAAATATCAAATGATGTGTATTTTTGGTTTGGAATAAAAGGAAGTTTTGTAAAAGAATTTCCATTGGTAATGTTATTATTTTTATTATATAGTAATAAATATAGATTTTTATTATATTATCAAAATTATAGTTTTAAAATAATTGAGATTCAACGTATCTATAGGATAAATATTTCCATTCGTAATGTTATTTCCATTGGTAATGTTATTATTTTGTACATTTGAGTCAATGTTATTCAGTGAATAGTTTCAAATCAAATGACGTGTCTTTTTGGTTTTGAATAAAAGGATGTTTTGTAAAAGAATTTACATTTGTAATGTTTTAATCTTTATCATATAGTAATAAATATATACTTTTATACTATTATCAAAATTATAGTCTTAAAATGAGATTTGCATATTTTACACGATTGTCGTCGGTGTTAAAGTTGTTTAATCTAAAGGCAAAATATGGATGGTTGGATAAAAGTTTCACGGAATTACATGAACTGCTAAAGGAAATGTTACCAAAAGATAACAAATTGTCGGATCGTTGTTATGAGGCCAAGACGATATTGTGTCTAATGAGTCTGGAGTATATCAAAATACATGCTTTCCCTAATGATTGCATATTATATCGGAAAGAGTATGAAGACTTGTATCAATGTCCGAAATGTGGTGTGTCGCGTTACAAGCTGAAGGCCAACAATGGTGATGGCAATGACTATGAAAATGTTAGTAGGAAGCATCCTCCTGTTAAAGTGTTATGGTACTTGCCAATAATTTAACGATTTAAGAGACTTTTTGCTAATTCGATTGACGCAAAGAATCTTAGATGACATGCAGATGAAAGGACTTGTGATGGAAACATTCGTTATGTTGCTGATTCGTTGCAATGGAAGAAAATTGATTCGTTGTTTCCGGATTTTGGAGTTGAGCCAACAAACCTTAGGCTTGGACTTGCCACCGATGGAATGAACCCCTTTGGTAATCTGAGCACTAACCATACTTCGTGGCCTAATCTTCTCACTATTAAGTATGATGATTTCTGGACTACGACAACCTGGTAACGACATAGAGATTTATCTACGTCCATTAATTGATGATTTACGTCTCTTGTGGGATGAAGTTGATGATGCATATTCTGGGAAAAAGTTTAAGATGCGTGCAATGTTATTTTGCACAATCAACGACTTTCCTTCTTACTGTAACTTGGCTGGATATAGTGTCGAAAGACATAGAGCATGTCCTATATGTGAAGATGATACTTGTTAACACCAACTTGAGTTTGGAAAAAAGACTGTTTACCTTGGGCATCGAAATTTTTTAAAATCCTATCATCCTTATCGTAGATTGCGGAAGACTTTTAATGGAGAGCGGGAAAGAAGTTTATCAATGGCAGGAACCCATTAATGTTGTCTTTGGGAAGAAAAAGAAAAGAAAATGTGGCAGTCGGGGAAAATATTTGGAAAAAGAGGTTCATCTTCTTTGATCTTCCGTATTGGTCAAGTCTTGATGTTAGACATTGTCTTTTTTTTTAATAATCAATATAGTATTAAAAGGATACAAAGAGGTATTCTAACTCATGTACAAAGAAAGCTCCACCCCTCTAAACTACTTTACAAAAAATCACAAGGGAATTTTACCCAACCATAGTAGCTACAAACAAAAACATCCTTAGATTTCTTACCAATCCACCCCCATGACAGATGAATAATCCTGTCAGTCACAAGGTCAGCCTCCCAAATCTCGTCTTTAAACAAGATATTGTTTCTAGTAGACCAGAGTAGACATTGTCTTGATGTGATGCACGTGGAGAAAAATGTGTGTGATAGTTTGATTGGCACAATTCTAAACATTCCAGACAAGACTAAAGATAGTAAGACTTCCCGTCAAGAAAATCAAGAAACTTTTATCAATGAAAGATCTCAAGTTAATTGATTTAAAATCTCATGATTGTCATGTATTGATGCAATAACTTCTACTAGTGGCTATCCGTGGGATCCTACTAAAAAATGTGAGAGTAACTATAACGAGATTGTGCTTATTCTTCAATTCCATATGCAATAAAGTTCTTGATTTCAAAAAATTAGATGAATTAGAAGATGAGACTGCCATAATCTTGTGTCTATTGGAGATGTAGTTTCCTTCATAATTTTTTGACATTATGGTTCACTTACTTGTTCATCTAGTCAGAGAAATCAGAATTTATGGTCCATTTTATTTAAGGTGGATGTATCCAATAGAGCGATATATGAAGATCTTTAAAGGATATACGAAGAATCATCACCAACCAGAAGTTTCGATTATTGAAAGATACATCACAGAAGAAGCTGTTGAGTTTTGTATAAACTATTTATCGGACGCAGATTCTATAGGAATTCCAATTTCTCGTTATGTTGACACAGACGGAAGAGGTATTCAAGCTCTAAATGTTAAGTCAATGGGTCGGGATGTAGTTATTCAAGCACATTTCTTTATATTGAATAATATAGATGAAGTTCAATTTTTCATAGATACTCACAAAGGACTTTTGAGGAAAAAATATCCCCGAATAAGTGACAAGTTGTTGTTGATAGAGCATCATAAGATATTCATAAAAGGGTTTAATAAAAGTGTATCTAATGATCGTAGTGCATCCGAGATACTTAAATGGTTGTCGTACGAATATAAGATATGGTAGGATATATAAAAAGATAATCAGGTAGGATATTCTCACTCAATTCCTGAATTATATACTACCATATTCAACAATATGATATGGATCTCAACAACTAAACTATTTTCTCCACCATTCAAATTATGTTCATAATGTGATGAAGCATTTTTAGAGTAAAGAAATGGAAAAGAAGAAGAAGAAATGAACAAGATTCTGTTATGCTTTCATAATCTCAGCAGAAGTACAAGCTGTGTATTTATATCTACACATTGGAACCACTAAAAACTAATCTCATGCTAAGGCTTGTTACAATGTGACACATGTCCAGTTATTAAAGTAAAAGCTTATTATATTTGTGAACTAACTAAGCTAAATACTTCAATAGCCCCTCTCAAGCTAAGCATGGTGAATATTTATCATGCCAAGCTTGGAAACAAAATTATTGAAAGTTGAAACTGGTAAGGCCTTTGTGAGAAAGTCAGCAAGCTGGTCATGAGTGGAGATAGGTAGCAGGCGAAACAATCCTTTTTGAAGTTTTTCACGAACCAAGTGACAATCAATTTCTAAGTTTTTTATTCGTTCGTGAAATACCGGATTGGAGGCAATATGTAATGCACTATGACTGTCACAGTAGAGAACAGGAAGTTTGGAGCATTTAATGCTCAATTCCTTCATCAAAACACTAAGCCAAAGTAGTTCACATGTAGAAAACGACAATGCACGATATTCAGCCTCTGATGAAGATCTGGAAATAGTTTGCTGCTTCTTTGCACGCCATGATATGAGAGAGGATCCAAGGAAAAAGCAATATCCTGAAATTGATTTCCTAGAGTCAATGCACCCTGCCCAATCAGCATCTGAAAACCCAAGAAGTTGAAATTCAGACTTTCTATGAAACAAAAGTCCTCTACCAAGACTGGTTTTCAAGTATCTGATCACTCTGCAAGCAACATGATAGTGTACCATGGTGGGTTTGTGTAAAAATTGGCTCAATTGTTGTGTGGCATATGTAATATCGGGTCGCGTGGTGTTAAGATACAGCAAACGACCTATGAGTCTTGGGTAAGCTCCAATGTTCTCAAAGAGTTTTCCATTATCAGCATGTAATTTGACTGAGGGATCAAGAGTAGTTAAGGCTGGCTTGGATCCTAGCAAACCAGATTCCTGCAATAGGTCAAGACAGTATTTTCTTTGTGATAGGGAAATCCCTTCCATGGAATAAGCTACTTCAAACCCAAGGAAAAACCTCAATAAACCAAGATCTTTGATGCTGAAATTTTTGTCCAGAGATGCTTTAATTCGTGAGAATTCAAGCATAGAAGATCCTGCTAGTATTATGTCGTCCACATATACTAGGATAGCTGTAAAATCAGTGTCAGTGCTCAAGGTAAAGAGGGAGTAATCAGAAGTGGATTGAGTGTAACCCTGTGCTATGAGTAAGGTAGTGAGCTTTTCATACCATTTGCGACTAGCATGTTTTAAACCATAGAGGCTTTTCTGAAGCTTACATACCTGATTGGGCTTGTGACATATAACACCTTCAGGAATTGTCATATACACATCCTCTTGTAACTCACCATGTAGAAAAGCGTTGTTCACGTCAAGTTGATGCAAAAACCAGTTATTTGTGGAAGCAATGGCAAGAAGAGTTCTAACTGTGGTAAGTTTCGCAACAGGAGAGAAAGTGTCAAAAAAATCCAATCCTTCAATCTGATTGTAACCCTTGGCAACAAGTTTTGCTTTGTATCTCTCTATTGTGCCATCAGCTCTATGTTTTATCTTGAACACCCACTTACTACCAATAGGCTTAACATGAGAAGGCAAGTCTACTATAGTCCAAGTTCTATTTCTGTCTAATGCTTCTAGTTCAGAATCCATAGCCTTAATCCACTGTTCAGACAAGCATGCCTCTTTGTAGTTCTTTGGTTCATGTGTGAGTGTGATATTTGATATAAAGACACGATGTGATGCAGATAATGAAGATAAAGAATCATAATGTGAAATAGGATAAAAGACTTGATTTGTACCTGAGGATGTCTTGTCTACTGAAGCATTGGATGTACTGCACACATAACCTGAGAGATAGTGAGGTGCAGACTTAATTCTGGGAGATCTAAGTTGTGGTACAGGTTCAGAATTTTGAGGGATAATGTCAGTTTCTATGTTAGTTTGATCAGAAGCATCATGAGTAGGATTAACATCATTATGTTCTTCACAACTTTGTTCTAAATGTTCATGATTTTGAGTGTGGCTATCTATTTCAGTGTTTGTGTTCTGGGATGGTATGGTAGGTTGTTCATGGTCAATTTGTGAAGGAGAGATTGTATATGGCAGAGGTGTAATTGTAGAGTCAGTATAGGGATGATATTCCCAAGGGGCGGAATTTTCACTTGAATATGGAAAAATGTGTTCATGATGTATGACATTTCTAGAAATGAAAATTTCATGACTGTTAATGTCATAGAGTACACTACCCTTCATACCACTTTTGTATCCTAAAAATACACATATTCTGCCTCTTGCCTCAAGTTTGATCCTATGCATATGAAGTGTGGATGCATAAGCTAATGAACCAAAAACCTTATGACTATGCATATCAGGTGTTTCATTGTGTAAATAAAAAGAGGTGAGACTTTGTTTGAAACTTGTGTAGGAGGTTTATTAATGATGAATGTTGCATGTAAAATGGCATAGGACCAAAATTTCTTAGGAAGTTTTGACTGAAAAAGCAGGGCTCTTCCTACATTTAATAAATGTTGATGCTTCCTCTCCACTCTACCATTTTGCTGTGGAGATTCTACACAACTAGTTTGATGTATGATGCCCTAAGATGCATAAAACTCAGGCATGCTGAACTCAAGGCCATTATCAGATCTAATGACCTTAACAGTAGTGCCCTTTTGATTTTCAATAAGTTTAACAAAATTAATGATATGCTGTCTAGTTTCATATTTTGATTTCATAAGTGTTATCCATGTATACCTACTACAATCATCAACTGCAGTTAAAAAATATGAATGACCATGAAATTACTTTATGGCTAGAGGACCCCAAATGTCAAGGTGGATCATATCATAAAGGTGAACAGATCTACTCTTACTAACAGTATATGGTAATTTTCTTTGTCTAGCATAACAACATACATCACAAACATCTTTAGTATTTAAAGTAATGAATGGAAATTGAGAATGTAAATACATTAGTCTATCTTGAGATAGGTGTCCTAGTCTAAAATGCCATAAGGCTCTATCAGGTAAAGATACATTGGCAGCTAGTGTAAGTACTGAAACAAATAAAGTTGGTGTATGTGTGTGTGAGACTTTGTCATGCAATTCACTATCTCTTAGTGTTAGGTAGTATAATCCATTCTTTTGCTCAGCAGAACCAGTCATCTTCAGGGATGTTTTGTCCTGTATAATGCATTGTGAATCAAGAAACATAACATTACAATGAGAGGATGCACATAGTTTTGAAACAGACAGCAAATTCAAACAAAATTCAGGGATCAAAAAAACATTATAAACAATGAATTCAGGAGAAAACTTAATTGTGCCGGAATATTTGGCAACTAAACAATGCCCATTAGGCAGTTTGACAGTAATATGAATGATTTGTGTATAAGCATGAAACCAATGAATAGAACTACAGATGTGATCAGTAGCTCCTGAATCAATGATCCAAGAGCTAGTATCATAATGATGCATGAAATTATACGTGTTACCTGCTGATGAATGACCAACAGAAACTTGATTGGATGAAGCATGTGCTGAACTTTGGACAAGGCTTGATTTCTGCAATAGATCCATCAGGACAGTAAATTGACCTTGGGTCATAGGAGAACTATCATCCTTTGTATCAGCACTATTGGGCATAGATCCATTATCATGTCCATCAGAAGCAACATTGTTAGTTGTGGATTGATACTGCCTTTGCATATGGGGTGGAACACCATGTTTCTTGAAGCAATTTTCTACTGTATGGTTAGTTTTTCCACAAAATGTACAAACACGAGCTCCTTGCTTGAAAGAACTTTGTCTTCCACCAAACTTCTTAGAATCAGCCGCATTTATCAGGGTTTGAGATTCATCAGTAGGTGTATGAATCTGAGTTTGGCGCTCATGTTGAATAACCATAGAGAAGATTTTGTTAATAGGGGGTAGAGGATCCATTAACAAGATTTGAGATTTAACCACAGCAAATTGATCATTTAATCCAGTTAGAAAACGTATAATTTGTAAAACTTGATGATTTGATCTAGCACTGCGCATAGCTGCACAAGAACACTTTATGCGACATGTACACATTGGCAAAGGTAAATATAGATCTAATTCTTCCCAATGTATTTTGAGAACAGAAAAAAATTCAGTTACCGATTTCGTTTCTTGTTTGAGATTGTAAATCTCTTGCTACAATTCAGATATTCTGATGAGGTCACCTTGAGAGAAGCGTTCTTTTAAGTCGTTCCACACATCAAGAGAATTCTCCATGAATACAATGGATTGAGGAATCGATTCTAAAACCGAGTTCGTGATCCAAGAATGAACCAACATGTTGCAGCGATTCCAAGAACGAACAGAAGGATCGAAAGAATCTTCAGGAGCAGGGAGCGATCCATCAATGAATTCAAGCTTCATCTTACCACTAAGAGCCCACTTCATGGATCGAGCCCAGGAATGATAGTTTGAGCCGGTGAGCTTAGGAAGAACGGTGACGGAACCGGGACCATCGCTGGGGTGAACAAAATACGGCGAAGTTTGATCCAAAGCAGGGTCAGTAGGTGGAGGACGAGGGGGAGCCATGGACGAAAGATGAAGATGTAATAAATGGAGCAGCGGAAAAAGGATCGAAATGACGAGTGATACCATAATGTGATGAAGCATTTTCAGAGTAAAGAAATGGAAAAGAAGAAGAAGAAATGAACAAGATTTTGTTATGCTTTCATAATCTCAGCAGAAGTACAAGCTGTGTATTTATATCTAAACATTAGAACCACTAAAAACTAATCTCATGCAAAGGCCTATTACAATGTGACACATGTCCAGTTATTAAAGTAAAAGCTTATTATATTTGTGAACTAACTAAGCTAAATACTTCAATAGTTTATTCATAAATGATTGCAGAATTGTTGCGGCTTCTCCTTCTTTGATATAGAGATCCTGATTAAATGAGAAGAAATGTGAGGAAACATGTTAAGGGATTATTTCAGCAATAATAACTCGATTACGTCTGGAGAATTCAATACAAGTAAAGAATAATCAAATATTTATTATTTGATTGATTAGTTGCAAAGTAAATCTAAATATTTATATTTAGATTGCATGATATTAATAAAAAGTAAGTAGTCCATAATTTATTTCAGGATTAATGTATAATCTTAACTCTACTACCAAGTCATGCTAGACGTCACCTAAACCAAATGAAACCATAAATAAAACAAAATTTAATTTTTATATTAACAAATAACCTTTGTTTCGTAACTATTAATTGCATTAAAATAAATTTTCAATAATCAATATATTTAGTAGATCAATTACTATATGCATCAGAAAATTGTTATTAACCAAATAAGAGTTTAGAGAAAATTCAACTTCATAATGAAACATTACTATGCATCTAACAAGTATTAATGATGTCATGATAAATGCATATTGTTCCAAACACTCTGCAAAATTCTAGAAACTGCAATTTATTTCAACCATCTTCGGGTCGAAAGTCAGTGCTTAATAATTTTGTTAGCTCTATGCCACGGGGAAAAAGAATTTCTTCCTCAATTTTGCTTGCTTCGGACCTTATCATGCCTTTCTCAACTTTTCGAAGCTAAAGTAGCATGATCAAAGAAAAAATCCATTGAACCTAAAGTTGCAGGATCAGAGAAAAATTCATTTAAAGTCAAAGCCTCAGAACCATCCATCTGACCACAAGACATGTCACATGTGGAGTTTCCTTCCCTAATTTTTCTTAATGGATCTAGTACATGCTCATGTAGTATATATCAATCAAACATTAAACTATAATAACCACCAATTTATTTTTATCTTTACAACATTAATTTAAATTTCATATATAACCATCAAAGAAACTCAACCTATTATTTTAGCTACGCAAGTTTGAAGGAAAAAGAAGATAGCTTTTCTAAAGTAACTTCATTTGAAGGTAAATCATCACCATTGTTGACCTTGTTCAATTTCAAATCTTTATAAGCCTTCTTGAAAAGCATTTCTGATACAGACTTGAAACCTGATGTTTTGGCTGTATGAGCTAGAACACCTGTAGGCTGTTGACCTCTTTTTTTCCCACACGATCACTCTTTGTATAACGTTTTAAATATATCTGTAAAATAATCATTCAAAAGTACACATTGGTTTAACACTAAGGATTAAAACTGCATGCATAATTATTTTGTAGGGACAAAAATAAGCTATTTTTTTAATTGGGACCAAAAATTAAATTTGGTAATTTTATAGGGATCGAAAACATATTTAACCCTACAAATTAAAACCACAATTCTATAGTTAAAACACATAATCAAGGAAGAACTTACGTGCAACAACTACAAATGCAAATACCTCTGCACTATGGATAAATCCAATCAGCCAACAAATTTACATCTTTTAAAATTTCCCCATATCTAAATTCAATCGACAAAACCATCCATACTCACAAAAAAAACATATTAAATAACTATACCTTTTGTACTATTGATAAAATAGGATATTGTGAAAACATAAAATCAAAATGAAAAAAAAGTGAAACCGACCTATTGAACAGGCATTTTAAAACTTTCTTACACAAGGCTTTCCATTTCTTGGATTCTTACAAGTTGCGGAAACATCCTTTATTTTTTATCGACACTTCAATGTGAAAACCCAAGCATACAATCATGTTAAAATCAAAATATTTTTCACAACTAAAAATCCACGACAAACAATTTGCAGTTTGTCATGCTAAATTCCCAAACCCTCGAGGTATCAACAAATTCTCATTTTTCACATAATTTCTATGCTAAGTTAATGCCCCTCGAACAAAAAGTCACCCAATCATATAATAAAAAGACTCGGGAACAAAGAAGAAGAAAAAATCAAGAATACACACAAATTAAGTGTAATTCTTCAAACGTCATCACACAAATTAAAAGAAACAATTTTTACTCATTCATTAATCTCCATTAATCACGTTCACCGAGAAAAGAAATAGAAGATCAATCCTACCTCAGTATTGTATACCATGTTGCAAAAACATTAAACATTAAAATCTTATTAGATATTATTTCATAGGAGAAACATAACAAAAACTCATCAAGTCAAACTGTATGAATTTAGTTTTTTTAATATATAATATTTGGAGGACTAGAAATCAACATGATGACAAGTTTTTCCATTTGAAAAATTATGGATTTTGTTTCAAACAACCTGAATTTCGCTAGTATCAACCTCATTAACATTGATTTGTGGGGAAAATATTTCCAGTTCCATGTTATAAGTGGTATTATAAGTGGTAGAGAAAATGATTAAAATGGAACACAGTGCAATGTATGTATTCGAGAAAGAAAATTGAGAGATTGGTGAATTCGCAAAAGTGGCTTTACCCAAAAAATATAGGGAGTTGAACGATTAAAACTCTTGTTGCTTAAACAAATTTAGAGATGTCACTACTACAAAATACGTCTTCGGGAACACTAATTCTACTACGCTTATGCATTCCACCGTTGTAATATCGCAAATTGGATGCGTCTGATATACGTTTTACTTCTTGAATGTTATTTTATCACGGTTGATATAAACAACTGTGGTGATAAAGTAATAGTTACAAACTTCGAATCGTAGCAACTACATTTTTTTAGATTTTTCTTATTACAAAAAACGCGTGTCACTTAAGCTCAGAAATAAATAATAAATTGAACGCTATTTAACCACAGTTTTAGTATACAAGCGTTGTAATTATATTTTCATTTCACTGCGGTTGTAAATATCAACCGTGATTCAAATTTTTTTTTTGATAAATTTAAAATAAAACAAATTCATTATTTCCTTCATAACATGTCCTAAGCGAACTGGTGAACCAGCGAACCAGAGACGACAACAATAGCGATAGCGAAATCTTCATCTTCACAATTTTCGTTCATTTGAATTTTTATTTCTTGACAATCTTCACTATCTTCTTTATTGTTCTTTTCGAAGTATGGTATGTTTTGTGCAAACTACACTCTCTTCCTCATCTTCCTCATTCTTGATAATCATCAACATCTTCATTCTTGTTTGATTTTGTGGTATGTTTCTTTCAGCGCTCATATGCTTTATCCATATGCTTAATATTTAGAGTTGTATTATTGTACTGAATATGCTTTATATTTTGTTGTTGAATTTTGTGGTCTGTTTCTTGCAAAGTTCATATGCTTTAACAATATGCTTAAGATTTAGAGGTGGATTATTGTTATTAATATGTTTTAGTTTTTCGACATGCTATAGGTTTAGATTTTGTTGTGCCATTCACAACATTGTTTTGATATAAATTTTAGAATTTATTATGGATCGTAGTTGGTTGAAAGTAGACAGATTAGGCTTGGTATATGAGAAAGGAGTTCTTGAATTCCTTGAATACGCTGATCAAAATCTTTCTGGCAATAATGTTATCTTTTATTGTCTTTGTGTTAATTGTGAGAATATAAAGAAAAGTACAAAGGATAAGGTGGCATGGTGAGTTGGAAAAAAATCGAAACCTTGCGTCACAAAGTCACTAAGTTAATGAAAATGAATATATAGATGGTCGTCTAAAAGATATGTTCCATGATATTGGAGAATTATCTTTTAAGAAAGCCCATATTTATGATACTTTATGTAGTGATAAGAATGTCCATTTATATAAGGGGTGCACAACTCTTACACGATTGTCCGCGGTTTTAAAATTATTTAATCTGAAAGAAAAAAATGGGTGGTTGAATAAAAGATTCACGGAATTGTTTCATTTGCAAAAACAAATGCTACCAGAAGATAACAATTTGCCTGATCGTTGTTATGATGCCAAGAAGATATTGTGTCCAATGAGTTTGGAGTATATCAAAATACATGCATGCCCTAAGGATTGTATATTATACGGGAAGGACTATAAAAATTTTGATCAATGTCCGAAATATGGGGTGTCGCATTACAAGCTGAAGGACAACAATGGTGATGACAATGACAATGACAATGTTAGTAGGAAGAGGCCTCCTGCTAAAGTGTTATGGTACTTACTAATAATTTCAAGATTTAAGAGACTTTTTGCTAATGCCTATGACGCAAAGAATATTAGATGGCACACAGATGAAAGAAAATGTGATGGAAACATACGCCATGTAGCTGATTGTTTGCAATGGAAGAAAATTGATTCATTGTTTCTGGATTTTGGCACTGAGCCAAGAAACCTTAGGCTTGGGCTTGCCACCGATGGAATGAACCCCTTTTGTAATATGAATACTAATTGTTCTTCCGAGTATGTTCTTACCACGATTTACAACCTATCTCCTTGGTTGTGCATGAAGCGTGACTATATGTTGTTAGTATGATGATTTATGGATCATGACAACTTGGAAACGACATAGATGTTTATCTAAGTCGATTAATTGAAGATCCAAAAATTTTTTGGGAGGAAGGCGTTGAAGTTGATAATGCATATTCTGATGAAAAGTTTAAGATGCCTGGAATATTATTTTGCACAATCAACCACTTTCCTGTATATAGTAATTTGGTTCGATATAGTGTCAAAGGACACAAAGCGTGTCCTATTTGTGAATCTGATACATGCTATCACCAACTTGAGTTTTGAAAAAAGATTGTTTACCTTGGGAATCGGAAATTTCTATAACTCGATCATTCTTATCGTAGATTGCGTAAGGCTTTTAATGGAGACCAGGAGTTTGATATCGCTGCTAAACCTTTAATCGGAGATGTAGTTTATCAACAACAGAAACACAATAATGTTTTCCTTGGAAAGAGGAATAAAGAAAAAGGGCAAGTTGTTAAGAAAAATATATGGAAAAAGTGGTTTGTGTTCTTTGATCTTCCGTATTGGTCAAGTCTTGATGTAAGACATTGTTTTAATGTGATGCACGTGGAGAAAAATGTGTGTGATAGTTTGATTGAAACACTTCTAAACATTCCAGGAAAGACTAAAGATAGTAATCAATCTTGTCTCGATATGGAGGGGACGGGTATACGAAAAAAATTGGCTCCAATAGAAAAAGGGAAAAGAACTTATCTGCCTTCGGCTTGTTACACTCTATGTACACTACTACAAAACACGCAAACAACAATGTCAGGTTTACAACAGCATCATATACACCACTTTAATAGTGCATACTTGATGCGCACATTTTTTAAAATCTTATTAAAATGCTTTTAATGACGGTTAAAATTCCAACAATGGTGAAATGTGAGACCTTTCACCACGAGTATTAGAAAGACAGTCATTATAGGTAGCGTCTGGTCATGGGTTCAAGTCCCAGCACCAACACTTATGCTTTTTTACATATTTTTTCAAAATGCTGACAACCTTTCACCGCGAGTATTTAAAAAATCATCATTATAGCCTATAGTTTAGTTTTAGGTCTTGCTCTTCAAAAAATCAGTTTTATGGAAAATCGTCTCCTTTTTTAGATATTTTTCGTACATTTAAAAAAGAAACAATGAAAAGAGAAAAATGAAAAAGAAAGAAAGTTGGGCATGAATTATCAACAAATGAGCTCAGGCTGTAATGATACATCATTGAAAAGAAAATAAGAGAGTTAAGGTCTTGGATTGTGTATGAATGTGAGAGATGAATGCTCTCATAGTATTAGGCATTTTTGTTTAAATGAATTTGATCAATGACCCTTCCTTGTAGAGCAAACCAAATTTCAACCTTTGAATTCCTTGTGATTCCTTCTTTTACACTCATTAATGCCTGATTGTTTGTTGAATGCATAATTCGATCCAGATGTTTTTGCAGGATTGTTTGATAAGTGATAAAACCTCAAAATATTTTCATCCCATGATGAATATGTGCTTAGCTGTCATTTATGATGGAATTGTATTTCTTTAGAAGTTTTGATTTGTGTTTTGCACTTAGCTATAGTTTCATCTCCATGATTGGTTTTGAGTGTGGTAAGTTTAACTTGTTTGTACTTCTACTTTTTGAACCATGAAATTGTCGTTGTTCTAACTTGTTGATTCTGATTTCTTGTACATTGCTTTGGGTTCTTTTATGTTTGGTAAACTTTGGTTTGAGGACAAAAAAAATAATAAGTTGGGGAGAGTTGTTAAGGGCCAAATTGTGCATACTTTTTATAGTATTTTGTGGCCCTTTCCAATTGTTTCTTTAGAATTTTAGTAGTAAATCAAAATGTTTTAGGGTAAATACGCCGGTTTTTCGATTATTCATCTAAATATCTTTAATTGTGATTATTTTGATTCTTTTTGATAGGTTTTCTTGTTTGATTTGATCCTTGGAGCATTTGGATGATGAAAGGAAGTTTTGAAGTGAAAATTTTTGGCAAATTGACGGTAACTCACGCTTAGCGCGTTTTCCAGGGTGGGTTCAGCACGGTTTTGGACCAGACGCCATAGCAAATTAAGGATAATCACGCTTAACGCGTTATGGCTACGCTTAGTGCGCTTTCTTTAATTTTGCCACCTTTGAACTGATCGCGCTAAAGCGCGCTCTACAGGCGCTTATCGCAGTGCCACTTGTAGGCACCTTTTTGGACTTGTATAAAGGGGAACTTGTGAGATGTTTTGGGGACACACTTCATTTTTATGCACTTTTCATATTTATTAAGAGATTGTTAAGATTTGAAGCTTAGAAGTTCTAGGAGAAGTAAAAATCAAAACTTTGGAGCATTAATCTTCGATCTTTCGACTTTAATGCTAGTAAAGCTTTCTGAAATTCTGGTATCAGATATGTGATGTCAAGTGAGATGTCACAACATCAATATCTGTTGTATGAACAAGGCAATAATAGTAACAGCACTTAAACACAATAAATAACACAGAGAATTGTTCACCCAGTTCAGTCTAATAACCTACGTCTGTGGGCTACCAAGCCAGGGAGGAAATTGACTATTAGTAGTATCAATTCATAGACTCCACAATCAACACACAATTCTGCCCAATCATAGACACACATCTCAGTAGTAGAGAGAGACACACAATTCTGCTTCTTGCTAAACCGCGAGATAAGATTGTTCCTTAAGAAGAAGCATCCTCCTGAAGTACTTTTTCTATCATCTGCACTTCCTGCCCAATCAGCATCACAATATCCACTCAGTTCAGTGCCTGTTCCATGACTGTATAATATGCCATAGTCACTAGTACCATTCACATATTTCAGAATTCTCTTCACTTGATTCATGTGGCTCACTTTAGGTTCAGATTGATATCTGGCACAAACTCCTACAGCAAAGGAGATATCAGGTCTGCTAGCTGTGAGATACAGCAAGCTTCAAATCATGCTTATATTTAAGCTTTGATCCATACTCACTCCATGTTCATCCTTGGACAGCTTCAGGTGAGTAGGAGCAGGTGTCCTCTTGTGATTAGCATTCTCAAGACCAAACTTTTTGACTATGTTCTTTGCATACTTACTCTGAGAGATAAATATGGAGTCTTCCATTTGTCTAACTTGCAGACCTAGAAAATAGCCGAGTTCACCAACAAGACTCATCTCAAACTCAGACTGCATCTGTTTCCCAAAATGTTGAACCATTTCTTCTGACATCCCACCAAACACTATGTCATCAACATATATTTGAGCTATTAGCAGTTTTCCTCCTTCCTCTTTGACAAACAGTGTCTTGTCAATTCCTCATTTTCTGTAACCATTCAGAGACAGGAATTCAGTAAGCCTGTCATACCAAGCTCTAGGTGCTTGCTTTAATCCATAAAGAGCTTTCCTTAGTTTGTAGACATGGTTAGGAAATGTTGGATCAATAAACCCTTTGGGTTGATCTACATAAACTTCTTCATTTAAGTACCCATTCAAGAAAGCACTCTTTACACCCATCTGGAATAACTTGAATTTGAGGTTACAAGCCACACCTAAGAGTAACCTTATAGATTCCAATCTGGCCACAGGAGCAAAAGTCTCATCAAAATCAATCCCTTCTACCTGAGTGTAACCTTGGGCAACCAGTCTAGCCTTATTTCTGGTGACCACTCCTTGTTCATCAGATTTATTCTTGTAAACCCACTTGGTGCCAATTACATTTATTCCATCAGGCCTTGGTACAAGATCTCACACTTCATTCCTTTTGAATTGTCCCAGCTCTTCTTGCATCCAAAATTCATCTTTCAAGGCTTCTTTAACATTTTTGGGCTCAACTTTGGATACAAAGCAAGAGTTTGACACAACTTCTCTTGACCTAGTGGTAACTCCAGAGTTTGGATCACCTATGATAAGCTGTTTAGGATGGTCCTTATGCACTCTGATAGATGGTTCCTTATTAGGTTGTTCAGGTTCAGCAGCAATAGGACTTGGATTTACACTTCTGTCTTCAGCTTCTGTTGATACATCATAAAAAAATGTTCCAACATCATCTAGGACATCAGCATCTTCCTTCATTCCATTGTCAACAACAACCACATTTATAGATTCCATCATGACTTTGGTTCTGGAATTAAATACCCTATAAGCTCTGCTGTTTGTAGAGTATCCCAGAAAGATTCCCTCATCACTTTTTGGGTCCATTTTTCTCCTTTGTTCACGATCTGTCAGGATATAACACTTACTCCCAAAAACATGAAATTACTTCACACTTGGTTTTCTTCCCTTCCATAGTTCATACAGGGTAGCTGAAGTACCTCTTCTCAAAGTCACTCTGTTGTGAATGTAACAGGCAATATTCATAGCTTCAGCCCAGAAATGGTAAGGAAGCTTTTTGGCATGAATCATTGCCCTAGCAGATTCTTGAATGGTTCTGTTCTTCCTTTCAACTACTCCATTTTGCTGAGGGGTAATGGGAGAAGAAAACTCATGACTGATGCCTTCAGCAGAACAAAACTCAGCAAACTTGCTATTATCAAACTCTTTCCCATGATCACTCCTTATTCTGATGACATTGCTCTCCTTTTTTCTTTGGAGTCTTTGACATAGATCTTTAAACACATCAAACACTTCTGTTTTGTCTCTGATGAAGTTTACCCAAATGTACCTGGAATAGTCATCTACAACAACATAAGCATATTTCTTCCCACCTAAACTTTCCACCTGCATAGGCCCCATTAAGTCCATATGAAGAAGTTCCAAAACTTTAGAAGTAGTGAAATGTTGAAGCTTTGGATGTGACATCTTGGTCTGTTTCCCTATCTTACAATCTCCACAGACTTTTCCCTCTTCAATTCTGAGCTTAGAGATTCCTCTTACTGCTTCTGTGGATATGATTCTCTTCATTCCCTTCAGATGTAGATGTCCCAACTTTTGATGCCATACTCTGGCTTCATCTTCTTTTGCAAGAACACATGTCGAGGAACTTGAGTCTGGTGACACCCATAGGTAACACTTGTCCTTAGACCTAGCACCCTTCATGATAACTTCACCTTTCTCATTTGTGACAATGCACTCAGTTTTTGTAAAATTAACTATGAGTCCTTGATCACATAGTTGACTAATACTGATCAGATTTGCTGTTAACCCCTTGACAAGCAGTACATCATCAAGTCTAGGTGCACCTTCACAATTTAGCTTTCCCATACCCTTGATTTCTCCTTTAACACCATCACCAAAAGTCACATGGCCAGAGGAATGAAGTTTAACATCCACCAGCAAATTCTTCACTCCTATCATGTGTCTTGAATATCCACTGTCAAAGTACCAGTCTTCTTTAGTAGAGACTCTAAGAGAGGTATGAGCTATCAAGCTGATAACATCTGTTTTAGAGACCCACTGCCTCTTTTGCTTGATGACTTGATTATCTTTATGAATGACCTTCCTGGGTGCAAAATTAGGAGTACTCTTAGGATACCCATGCAGCTTATAGTAGAAAGGCTTTATGTGTCCAAGGCTCCCACAATGATGGCATCTCCAACGCCTGAATTTCTTCCTAGAGGGAGTCCTGTCAGGATGTTTCAACATCTGTTTCAACATCACTGGCTTGGAACTCGGAATACCATTATTTGAAGCAGATTCACTGTTGAACCCCGACCCACTTTTGTCTCCTGCAATTCTTCCAACATTAAGAATCTTGTCTAGAACATCAGTTCCACTATTCAGCATTCTGATAGACTTGGACATAGATTCAAGTTTAGAGTTCAACACAGATAATTCATCTTCTAGCTTGGCAATGGTTTCCAAATGCTCTATCTTTTCAGCCTTGAGTTGAGCAATGATCTTCTTTTGCCTTTCCCCTTCTTGACAAGCTTCTTCACTTTTACTGCATATCTCTCTATAAGAAATGGTAAGCTCATCATATATTCTCTCTTCATCCCTAGAATCATCATCAGATATATACCTTCAAGTCAATACTCTAACATGCTTGGCAGTCTCTTCATCTTCCTCACTTTCAATATAAGACCAGGACACAGATAAGCCCTTTTTCTGCTTCTTAAGATATGTAGGGAATTCAGTTCTGATGTGACCATAACCCTCACAACCATAACATTGGATTCCTTTGTCATAATTAGGCTTCTCCTCTGTTCTGGTTTTCTTCATCTGATCACCTGACCTGTTGATGTCAGATGTGATGTTCTTGACATTTGGTTTGTAGCTTCTGTCCATTCTTTTCAAAACCCTATTAAACTGTCTTCCCAGCAGGACAATGACATTGGATAACTCCTCCTGAGTTTCACACTTTTCCTCATCACCTTCTGTACTGGACACCAAGGCTATGCTTTTCCCCTTCTTATCAGACTTGTCATTCAACCCTAATTCAAAAGTCTGAAGTGAACCAATCAATTCATAGACTCCACAATCAACACACAAGTTGAAAATATACTTACTTAATCACTACCCAATGATACTTCTATGTAAGACACTCTTAGATATGAGACACCTCTCACTCCCCCTCAATCACACCAGTGATAACAACTTATAGTTCTGAAAATAGAAGACACACCTCAAGGATAATACTTGATCTTGCTTAAAAGCTTCGATCAAGAACAAACTCTCGTGCTTAAAAGCTTTGAGTGGACAACATACAACTCAACTAAATTAGTCCAATTCACACATCCAAATAGATGAATGAATGGCTCACATACACAGACGAAAACACAAACCCTAATACTTGACACTCAGTACACACTCTCTTGTCTTCGTATCTTCCAAGTAGGGTTGAAACTCCTTTAAATAGAAACAGATTCTTGGGCCTGGGCATTGCGCTTAAAAGTCAAATTTGATGCACAATTAAATCCAGCTTTTATCTTCAAATCTTCTCAATCTTTTCGCTCTAAATAAAGAACCAAACAATTGCAGCTGGATAAATCTTCTCCAAGAATCCCGCCTGCAATCTCTCAAACAAAATAATTAACATGCAACCCTAAAACAAATAGCAGACTGTCAACAGATGTTAAAACATTCGTCTTGACATCATGCACCAAAGACTGCAATACAACACAACACATCACAAGCAGAATGTTAGCAACACATGTTATGACATCAGTCTTGACAACTTGAACACCCATATTATTTTACCAAAATTGCTGCCAAACATAGAACTAACAATCTCCCCCTTTGGCTAATTTTGACTAAAACAATATCAGCACACATCAGAGATACCTGCAGCAGATTCACACCATAGTAACACAAACACTAACATTCAGCAGCACCAAACAAAACAAAGGCTCTCCCTCAAGCCAAGGAACCATACCACCAGACCAAAAATTCATTCAGCTGTACAACAAAAAAGAGCTAACTACTAGACTACTCTCCCCCTTTTTAGCCATAATTGGTCAAAGGAACACTAAAGAAATACTACCAAGAAGGCTCCACTTAGATCATGTTCTGACACTCAGTCAAACATGAGCAAATACCAAGAAAAATTCAGCTTGAAATGAGTGACACATTTACTCAAGAGAGACTTACACAAACACCAAAAACTTTTGACTGACCAGGCGATACACACAAGGGTTTCCCTTTAAATTATAAAACCTACACCAAGATGCTAACTACAGCCAACAAAGAAGGAAACATGAGCCAGTCTACCAAGATAGCTGAAACACACAGGGGTCAGTTGAAGCAAGACCAGAATATCAAGAGTACACAACCAAAGGAGATGAAGTCCAAAGAAAAGACTAAAGAAGGATCCTCTACAGGGGCAACAAGGACAGGAAAAAGAACAGAAACAAGGATGAAGACCATCAAGAAGACACATGTGCAGCTGCATGATTCTGAGGATGAAGTAGATGAAGATTGGGTTAATTTCATCAACTCAGGTGGTTGGAATGAATAACTGAATCCAACCCATAAAACTCTTTGCTTGTAGTTTCTGTTCCAAAAAAAATTGTAATGTTGAGTATTTCAAGTAATAAAAATGTTCTTGCTGCACTCATACACACCACCCTGTACTCCACCAACCACAACTAGTAATCCTCATATATGCAAATCCCTAATTTGCTTCTTAAATTTTCAAATTGATTTGCATCTAAGGCTTTAGTAAAAATATCAACTAATTGCATTTCAGTAGCAACATGTTCCAAAATAACTACTTTATCTTCAACCAGATCTCTTATAAAGTGATGACGTATGTCAATATGCTTAGTCCTGCTATGTTAAATTGGGTTCTTGGAGATATTGATAGCATTGAGATTATCACAGTACAATGTCATGACATCTTGCTTGACATTGTATTCAGTTAACATTTGCTTCATCCAAACCAATTGAGAATAACTACTTGCTGCTGCTATGTACTCAGCCTCAGCAGTAGAGAGAGACACACAATTCTGCTTCTGACTAAACCACAAGATGAGATTGTTCCCTAAGAAGAAGCATCCTCCTGAAGTACTTTTTCTATCATCTGCACTTCCTGCCCAATCAGCATCACAATATCCACTCAGTTCAGTGCCTGTTCCATGACTGTATAGTATGCCAAAGTCACTAGTACCATTCACATATTTCAGAATTCTCTTCACTTGATTCATGTGGCTCACTTTAGGTTTAGATTGATATCTGGCACAAACTCCTACAGCAAAAGAGATATCAGGTCTGCTAGCTGTGAGCTACAACAAGCTTCAAATCATGCTTCTGTATAAGCTCTGATACCAATTGAAATTCTGGTATCAGATATGTGATGTCAAGTGAGATATCACAACATCAATATCTGTTGTATAAACAAGGAAATAAAAGTAACAACACTTAAACACAATAAATAACACAGAGAATTGTTCACCCAGTTCGGTCTAATAACCTATGTCTGGTGGCTACCAAGCCAGGGAGGAAATTCACTATTAATAGTATCCATTCATAGACTCCACAATCAACACACAAGTTGATAATCTACTCACTTAATCACTACCCAATGATACTTCTACCTAAGACACTCTTAGATATGAGAAACCTCTCACTCCCCCTCAATCACACCAGTCATAACAACTTATAGTTCTGAAAATAGAAGACACACCTCAAGGAAAATACTTGATCTTGCTTAAAAGCTTCGATCAAGAACAAAGACTCGTGCTTAAAAGCTTTGAGTGGACAATATACAGCTCAACTAAATCAGTCCAATTCACACATCCAAATAGATGAATGAATGGCTCACAATACACAGACGAAAACACAAACCCTAATACTTGACACTCAGTACACACTCTCTTGTCTTCGTATCTTCCAAGTAGGGTTGAAACTCCTTTAAATAGAAATAGATTCTTGGGCCTGGGCATTGCGCTTAAAAGTCAGATTTGATGCACAATTAAATCCAGCTTTTATCTTCAAATCTTCTCAATCTTTTCGCTCTAAATAAAGAACCAAACAATTGCAGCTGGATAAATCTTCTCCAAGAATCTCGCCTGCAATCTCTCAAACAAAATAATTAATACGCAACCCTAAAACAAATAGCAGACTGTCAACAGATGTTAAAACATTCGTCTTGACATCATGCACCAAAGACTGCAATACAACACAACACATCACAAGCAGAATGTTAGCAGCACATGTTAAGACATCAATCTTGACAACTTGAACACCCACATTGTTTTACCAAAATTGCTGCCAAACATAGAACTAACACTTTCCTTTTTACTTGTCGATCAAGCTACCATGGTGATGTCTAGCTAAACATGTTTTGTGTCAAGATTAAAGGTAGTTAACCTTATTAGTTTATATTTCTTTTGACTTTTTGTATGTGAATAAAGTTGATGATCAATATATGATGAAGATCTTTGCTCTTAATGATATATGTATGATTTTAATCACTCTAGATATAGATTTTCCAAGCCTTGATCTAAGTTCTTCATCTATTAACAAACAAACTCTAGACATAGATTTGTGAGTTAATATTTACTTTGTATCAATCTTATGTTTATTATTTTGATTATTGTCTTGAGAAATCATCTAACGATTGAAACAATAATACTCAAGAAGATGCTTTAGAAATAAACAGAATCAAGAGGATACGCGATTGTATTGATCTAAACCAAGTTCACGTGCTTGATTAATCGGATATGTATGAAATGGGTTAACGAAATCTAATCTTGACATGCTTTTCTTAAAACAAGCATATTTCTATAATTTACTCTTTACTACTAAAACAAGTGAAAAAATATGCTACAAAACCAAAACTCTTTGAAAAACCTTTTCTTGAATCTCATAAACTAATGAACGGCAAGCATCCCATATCAGAACAATCCTTTCGGATACGAGAAAATAACCCACCTAAAATATTTTACAACATTTGGTATGTTCCTGGCATGAAGAGCCACCTGATAAGTGTAAGTTAGCTAATTGAGAAAGGTTTCTCAGTTATTATGAAGGACAATCTATTGAAGTTTTATGATTCTAATCAGAAGTTGATTACGTAGTTTGAGTTGAGAAGCAACAGAACATTCAAGGTGAATGTTGAAACCACTAACACTAAAGGTTTTAGAGTATAAGGTGTTGAAGGTGATAGTGAGTTGTGGCACAAGAGATTGGGGCATCTGAACTTCAGAAATTTAGGGAATCTGAGTTCTAAGAAGCTGGTATAAAGCATTAGTAAGATTGTGAAGCCTGAGAAGTCATGTGAGATATGCATCAAAGGTAAGCAACCAAGATTTCCTTTAGCTACAGAAGTAGTCCCAATATCAAAACATGCTTTAGGAGTAGTGCATTCTGATGTATGTGGACCATTTGAAGTACCTTCTCCTGTAGGAAACAAATGTTTTGTGTCTTTTAAGGATGAGTTCTTAAGGATGACATGGGTAGGACTCAACAAATTTAAGCATGAGGTGTTTGCTGAGTTTCAGAAATTCAAGGCAAAGGCTGAAAACACAGTGGTCAAAAGCTAAAAATTCTCAAAACTAATGGTGGAGGTGACCACAACTATACAGCGTTCAAGAATTTCTATAAGGAGACTGGAATTGAGCATGAGGTTACTGCTCCATACACTCCTCAACACAATGGTAAGTCTGAATGAAGAAATAAAACTTTGCTTGAAATGACAAAGAGCATGTTGAAGAAGAAGAAGAAGAAGCTCCCTCACACATTGTGGGGAGAAGCTGTTGCCAGTACAACATATGTGCTCAAAAGGTGCTCAACTAAGAAGCTGAAGGAAATTTTTCCTTTAGAGAACTGTATTAAAGATACGCAGAGTGTGATCCATCTGAAGGTGTTTGGTTTTGTTTGTTACAAACATGTCTCAGATGCTAAGAGAAGGAAGTTGGATGACAGAATTAGAGTTATGTTGCTTGTAGGGTACCATAGTACATGTGCTTATAAGCTCTACTGTCCCTTCACTAACAAAGTTGAATTCAACATAAATGTTATTAAGAAAGAATCAGAAAGGCGGGATTGGAAAAAGTCTCAATCCAACTCTAGTGCAGTGTTAACACCTAAGGTAATATCTGAATATATTTCAAATTATAAAGGAGAATTTGCCTCTGAAGGAGATTGTACCTCTGAAGATGAGTCAGAGTCTGGAGGTGACTATGATGCTGAAGAAGAGTTTGAAAGTGAGTATGACTCTGAAGGTGAATCTGATTCTGATCCAGATTCTACTGACGATCCAGACTTTGGTGGTAATTATAACCCTGGTGGTCATGCCTATGAAGGTGAACCAGACTCTAAAGGTAATCCAGCATGTGATTCTGTTCCATCATCTGAAGAGGATTCTGAACAAGTTTTGACCATAAATAATATTAAAAATACCAAGAAGATTTGCAGAGTTTTGTATGTTGTGAGATACTTAGATAGACTCTGAAGGGGGGGTCATTTAGTGTGCCATGTTGGTAGACTCTTAAGCCAGTGAGTACTGGATAAGCTCTCAAGAAGAAATTGTGGCTGAAGGTCATGAAATAAAAACTTGAGGCTATGTAAAGAAATGAGGTTTGGAAGTTAATTGAGCTTTCAAAGAACTGGAAAGCCATAAGCGTGAGATGGGTTAAGGTGAAACTAAAGCCAGAAGGATCAGATGGAAAACACAAAGAAAGGTTAATAGCTAGAGGATTTCTACAGAAATTTGGTTTAGACTACTTTTAAGTGTTTGCACTTGTAGCTAGACATGAAACAATCAGACGGGTGATTGCTATAACTGCTAGTAGAAATAGGCCTATGATGCATTTAGATGTGAAATATGCATTTCCGAATGGTTTGTTACAAGAGAAAGTTCATGTGTCACAACCCCTTGGATTTGTGAAAAAGAATCAGGAAGAGATGTTGTACAAGTTACATAAAGCCTTGATTCATTTTTAGAGCTTCAAGGATCCAGAAAATGTGAGATGGAGTATGGTGTTTATGTTCAGCATATATCTGATAGAAATATGATTCTGGTGTGTCTCTATTTTGATAAGATATTGCTAACAGAGAGTTGTTCATATGAGATAGCTAACCTTAAGAAGGTGTTGATGAATGAGTTTGAGATGACTGATCTAGGAAATTTGACATATTTTCTAGGCATGGAAATTATTTATTTTGATAAGGGTATAATCTTACATCAGCTGAAGTATGAACTGGAGCTTCTGAAGAGATTTAAGCTAACAAATTGGAAGTCTGCAATCACACTTGCTGAAATAAATGACAAGATGGGTTCTCATGTTGAGGGTGATGATGTGGATGCTACCATTTTCAAACAGTTGGTTGGCTCATTGAGATATCTCTATAATACCATACATGATATTTACTATGCACTTGAAATGAGGAGTAGGTTTATGAACAAAACAAAATGGTCAAATTATCAAGCTGTTGTCAGGATACTGAGGTATATTAAGCGGACATTGAAGTATGGAGTTTTATTCTCCTCTGATGCTAAATCTGATTTAGAGATGATATGATATTCAGACTCTGATTGGTGTGGAGACAAATTTTACAGAAGAAGTACTTTTGGATATTTCTTTAAGGATTTGGAAGGTCCTATTTCTTGGTGCTCCAAGAAGAAACTATTTGTTGCATTGTCAACCTGTGAAGCTGAGTACATTGTATGTGCTTTGACTGCTTATCAAGCGATTTGGATTCTAAACTTACTGCATAATCTAAAGATCAAGATGAGCAAGCCTGTAAAATTATTGATTGACAACAAATCATCTATAAGCCTTGCCAAGAATCTGGTGCTACATGGAAGTAGCAAACATGAAAAAGATGTAATATGTAAGAGAAATATGAAAAAGACGTAAGCCCAAAATCAAAACTATTTCCCTTATATTAATTGATGGGTTGCTCTTTCCCCTTGCGACCTACACTTTCTCAATCTAAAAATCTAAAAATGCCCTTGTGTTCAGAGATACATATCCGAGCGCACCTAAAATCAAATCATCAAAAGCGTTGCAAGTGTGACACTCTTATTTTTCCAACACAAATCCGGAGATGCATCTCTGAATTAAAAAAAAAAGTTATTTATGATCAAGGTACACTTTACTATTGTCATTCTTTTTAAAGTGATGTTGCAGCATTACTTTGTATCAAAAACTATATTTTAAGCGTTTCTATCTATCTTCTTCAATTGCAAGTGTCATAATCAATCTTATCCCAGAAGTTATGTTTATAAAAACAGCTTTTTGTAGGATATTTTCTAAACTTAAATTATTTTTATTGTTCAGTCAAAACTCAAACCAATGTTTCACCTTGAATGTGAAATTGAATTATGTTACAGGTTGGAGAAAGAAACTATTAGAAGTTTGAGAACTATACCAAAATTGCAGGGACAATAATGTGTTAGTGGCGCAGTGTCCATAGAATTGTTGAATGATCCAAAACTACTAAATGCATAAAACTTAGATTCAAAGTCTATCATAGCTGCAATTTTTGCAAGTGATGAAAATTAGTTGCTAGGTTGTATTTTTCTTTCGGGATGTGCTTTATGCCCATACATCTATGCAATTCAGAGTTGTATCCCTGAATATTTTTTAATTAAAATAGAGGTTTCTCTCTTACAATATTTGTGTTGGTATGATTTTAAGTGCTTTTAAAAATATAAAGATAGTTGTGACTTTTCACGATAATGAGAAAACACCGATAAGAGCGGAAAATGTGACCCTCTAAAAAAAATTATGTGAATAGAACTTAATTAAATGAATGGAATGCAAGTAACCATATTACACATCTTTTAAATGAACAATTCCAAAGAAAATCTAAAGATTGATTTTTAAATTGCATGATATTAATAAAATAGTAAGAAGTATAAATTTTATACTTATTTTTGTTTAATATTAACTTTATTGTCATAAAGTGTGCCATGTTATACCTCGCTTTTCTATACATTTAAAGTTGTTCAATGTCCAAATAAAAATTACACATCATTATCATCTATGACAAAAATATAATG
This sequence comes from Lathyrus tuberosus, assembly GCA_022829125.1. Taxonomy (NCBI): domain Eukaryota; kingdom Viridiplantae; phylum Streptophyta; class Magnoliopsida; order Fabales; family Fabaceae; genus Lathyrus; species Lathyrus tuberosus. Next base: position 4,074,340 of record JALAZF010000491.1, on the reverse strand, counting down.
CAAGTAAAGATAACCAATTACACATGTTTTAAATGATCAATTCTAAAGGAAGTCTAAGAATTGATATTTAGATTGCATGATATTAATAAAATAGTAAATAGTCTCAATTTTATAGTATGATTTTTGTTTTTTTTTTTAATAACCAAAATTGTATTAAAAGTATTACGATGAATCCAAACATTTACAGAACCACCCTCCAAACATGATTACAAAAACGATTTTTGTTTGATCTAAACTTTATCATCAAAAAGTGTGACGTGTTATATCTCTTTTTTCTATATTTTTCATTAGTTTTAGAAGTTGTTCAATATCTATATGAGAATTACCTCATTATTATCATCAATTAGAAAAATACCATTTCATTTTATTTGATACATTGCTTTAACATCTAATGTAATAGAATTGACGAATAAACCATTCGAAATCAAAGTAATAGGATAAAAAATTACCATGCCATGAAAAATAAACATTTTAACTACTACTATTATAAACTCACTTTTCCTCTTCTCATAAATATTTGAATCGCATACATGATAAGAAACTTATTAATAATTAATCAAATTGATAGTGTCAACAGCATAAATAGAGGTTGACAAAACACACATTTTACAAAGTAGTTTTGTTAGAAGGAACATGGTCGGCATCAACAATCTTGTTAAATTCTGAATCTTCGGAAGCCTTTTTAAAATTGGATGCCTTGGCAATATAAGATAGAGGACCAGTAGGTTTTTTACCTCTTTTTTTCCTACAAATGTCACGTTTCTTTTAGAACAAACACAGAAAATAGTACTAAATTAAAATCACAATATTAATTTCAAAAACACATAATTAAAGTACAACTTACATGCAATAACCACAGTTGCAAATATCTCGGCATTTTGGACATATCCAATCAATCAAAAGATCATCCTCTTTTATCTTGTCACCATATCTAAATTCAACACACAAATACTATCGGCATAAAAACTTGTACTATAAATTAAATAAAATAGACCTAAAAATCAAAAAGTGAGACAAACCTATTCCAGAGACATTTGTGACAAAATCTAAGGACGCATGGCTTCCCATTTTTATGCTTCTTACAGGTTGCTGCAATGTTGCTTGTTTTTCTCTTGCACTTTCATGTGAAAATCCATGCAAACGAACACATTAGCATTAAAATTAGAAGTCCAAAGTTACACAATTTTTATCTAACAAATTAAACCTCAAAACATTCTTTCCTACAATTGATTTGCAAAGTTCTCTTTTATAATAATTTTTATACCAATGAATAAAAAAAAACACTACACGTCAAAAAAATGAGACATGAATAAAACAATCAAATATCAAAAAGCACACAAAAACAATAAACTTTCTAACAACGTCACTCAACACGATTTGGAGCTACACTGATTATGACACAACCCTTACATTAATTTGAAATAGTGAATATAACACATACGTCGGTGTAGCAAGAATACCATACATGAACATTAGACAAGATCATATAAAAAATGAATCAACAAAACAGAAAAAAAGAGTTAGTAAAGAACTATCATAGAATTAAAGTTAGAAATCAACCTGGTGACAACTTTTTCGATTTTCAACGGTTGATATTCTATTAGTATCAATCTTATTTCCATTAACTTGTGGTGAAAAGAAATCAAACTCTATGATAGTAGTGGGGGGAAATGATCGGATTGGAATACCAAACATTGTTTTTGAATAGAACAAATTAAATTGAAAAAGAGAGAGAGATTTTCAATTTAATGTGAAAAGATTAATAAGTGAAAGACAAGTTTTTAAATACAACAATTAGTGTGTAGTTTGAAGCATTGTTCTTTTTTCTAGTTTAAGTTGGTCAAGTCAAGAACCTTAAATACTCGTTTACTTATGTTCAAAATTTAGAGTCAGCATTTTCTTCTTTAATGTAATGTCAATTTGTTAATTTTATTCGTATTGTGTTAATATAATTCTAAATGACACTTGGATTGGCCAAAACTCATAATTGGTATCATGTGACGGCTTTACCATCCTTTCACCGTGCAACTCTTGGTATTTGATCTTCTTTACATAAATCTTTTGCATCAAAGTATTTCTCAACCTCGATTATTTATCAAGCAACATCCCTTCCTTTGATTGGTATTTTTAGTTGTAACTTTGAGTTATCTGCTTCAATCTCTAATTTTTTTCAATACTTCATAAAAGGTTAAATATTTCTTCAAGAATGACAAGTTTTTTTATCAATATTGTTTATTATATTTGCACTTCCGGATCAAAAATTCTCTCATACCAGTTAATAGAAACCGACTCGTTTAAATTAAGAAATAGGGAAAATCACTTTTAAATTACAAAATAATATCACACGACTGTGAGGCTTTGCAACAGTATTATAAAAATCAGATCAGTCATTAATCAGATCAGTCCGGGGGGGGAACATTGGTAGGCTCTTAGGGTTTGGTTTAAAGTCCTAATTTTTGAATTAGGGACCTTCACTACCACAAAAAAGACCTTAGACAGCGTTTTTTTTGCCCTTAGACAGCGCTTTTAAGCGCTGTATAAACCTGCGCTGCTATAGGTTTAGACAGCGCTTTGGGTAATACCAAAAGCGCTGTCTAAAGGGGGGTATATTTAATGAAAAGCGCTGTCTATGGTACCTTTAGACAGCGCTTTTTGACATTATAAGGTATACCTTAGACAGCGCTTTTGGAAAAAGCGCTTTCTAAGCCTCACCTTTTTTGACATTTTTTTGGTATACCTTAGACAGCGCTTTCACCAAAAGCGCTGTCTAAGCCCTACCTTTTTTGACATTTTTTTGGTATACCTTAGACAGCGCTTTCACTAAAAGCGCTGTCTAAGGTCAACCTTTTTGAACTTTTCTAGGTATACCTTAGACAGCGCTTTTGTCAAAAGCGCTTTCTAAGCCCTACCTTAGACAGCGCTTTTGTCAAAAGCGCTGTCTAAGCCCTACCTTAGACAACGCTTTCTCCAGAAGCGCTGTCTAAGGTATACGAAAAATTTTATATAAATTTTTTTAAACCACAATTTTTACCAGGTTTTTTCAACCAGAATTTTACCTGTTTTTCAACCAGCAATTTTTTTCAGAAATTGGCAATTCAAACCATTGGCAATTTACACCAAAATTATATATGCAAAACAATTGGCAATTCAAACCAATATATATATTTAAAATTACAAACCAAAATTATATATACACCTATTTATAATTACAAATCATTACATTTTTTCTACAAATGCACATATTACTTATACTAATACTTTTGCATCCAACCAAAGCATTGCTTCAAATCTACATTATAGGTCTTGAAAACACAAAGATTGTAATTCAATTAAAAGAATACATAAACAAAGTTACACATATTTAAATTCTCATCAATTAAAGTAAGAGTACAATATTATACCTTGTAAAATTCCGAGTTAGAAATTGAGTAATGAGCACACTTGCATTCTTCAAAGTACTACATAATAATATAACATAGTTTGATTTAGTTTTAACTATTTCATTAGACATGAGAGATATGTGTTTATATTAAAATAACTCATAAGTTAGAAATACATACATCAGATGAAATCTCTATTCGATCCAACAAAAGAGTGTCTCTCATAAACCTCAACATGAAATAGCCGCAATCTATTTGATTGCGTTGCCGAGGACACTACAAATGAAAAGAAAATATGGATAAATCCTAAGTTTTATCAAGTAGCATCACTAATGTAATAAAACATGTGATAATTAATATACCTTCACATAATTCCATGTAATAATGGGGTTGACTCTCCGCTGTGGTTAATTGCGACCAACAACCAATGTCCACTGTAAGATTAAACAAGTGTAAGATTAACAGCTATATATCATATAATTTGTTAGATGAAGTATAAGATATCCAATTTAACATTTTCTATGCATAAATATCATATAATTGTGATGTACCTGTTTTTTTGAAACAACGGACTCGGTATGCTCCGGAATCCGCTTATCCTTTGTTTTGGATCTTGTTGGAGTCTAAATAACATTACCATGTAAAAAATGAAAATAAAATGCTCTTTCACTAATATATAACAAATATGACATAATATATAACAAATATAATAAAGAAATCAAGTATATAACAAATTTTACCTCTTTCACTAACATCTCTTTCTTTTCTTGGTTGGAATATGAATTTCTTGTGTCTTAGCAATGCGGACGGATGAATGGATCCAAATTCCCTCGTTATGGTCATTTCTGATATATGACTCATCCGCTATAAGATCCTCATCTTGATCATTTGTATTCAACTCATTCCGTCTAATGCATGACTCATTCTCAACATCAATATCACATTGATCTACACCGCTATCATCAACCACTTTGTTAGATAGAAGCACTATAAACCATTTCGTACTCGTCGGGTCAGTGACATAGAACACTTGTCTAGCTTGAGATGCTAGAATAAAAGGCTCATCTTTGTACCCCACCCTATTAAGATCCACTTGCAAAAATCCAGACTTATCCATTCGTATGCCACTACTATTTACCCACTTGCAACCAAAGATTGGAATCTGAAACTTCTCGTAATCAAACACCCAAATGTGCTCAATAACTCCAAAATATGGCAATTCAAAAAATATCGACCTCTTTTTCCACCCACCTTTGACAACCTTATGTGCAAAAGGTTTTCCAAACTCAGTACGCATATCTTTCACCTTTTTAAAAACTTGGTAACCTGACAACATAGGTGGAGCTCTACCTTGTTCGATGTCTCCATTGAATTCTTGTCTCCACCCACGGTAGTTATGTTTGGCATTTAAGAATCTACGATGACCGAGAAAGACATTCTTATGACCAAACTCCAATCGCTTCGAAACTGTTTTATCTTCATAAATAGGACACACTTTTTCACCTTTTAGGCTGTACCCTGATAGATTCCCGTAAGCTGGAAAATCATTAATTGTGCCAAACAACATCGCCCTCAAAATGAAACTTTCTTTCCTATATCCATCATAAACCTCCACACCGTTCTCCCACAATATCTTTAAATCTTTGATCAAAGGTGTCAAGTATACGTCTATGTCATTCCCTGGTTGTTTAGGCCCAGAGATTAACATAGATAACATCATGTACTTACGCTTCATGCATAGCGACGGAGGTAGGTTATAAATCATAAGAATCACAGGCCATGTGGTATGTGAGATACTTTGAAGACCATGCGGGTTCATTCCATCAGTAGATAATGCCAAGCGAAGGTTTCTTGCTTCTTCTCCAAAGTCAGGATAATCATTATCAATTTTCGACCACTGTGGTGAATCAGCCGGATGTCGCAACTTTCCATCAATAATTCTTTCATCTGCATGCCAAGTCAGGTGTCTTGCATCGGTTTCACTACGAAACAAGCGCCTAAATCTCGGTATTATAGGAAAATACCATAAGACCTTGGTTGGAGATAATTTTTTCTTATATCGAGACAAACCGCATTTAGGGCACTCAGTTAACGATGCATATTCGTTTCGAAACAAAACGCAATCGTTTGGACAAGCATGTATCTTATCATAGCTCATGCCAATAGAACACAACATTTTTTTGGCCTCATAGGTTCGATTGGGAAGAACATTATCCTCCGGTAGCATTTCTCTCAAAAGGGCCAACAACTCTGTGTAACTTTTATCCGACCATCCATTGCCCGCCTTTAAGTTGTACAACTTCAATACCGCAGACAGTCTTGTGAATTTAGTGCAACCTTGATAGAGCGGTTTCTCTGCATCGCTTACCAACCTCTCAAACATTTCGGGACAGTCATGAAGATCTTCTACAACTGCTTCTGCAATCTCTTCGACTCGATCACAATCGTATGTTTATGTGTCTTTGTCATCTGAAGCGTAGGTCGTATTACTTTTCCCCGTCGGTTCAACATTCTCGTTAATTTTCTCCCCATGATGTATCCAACACTTATAACTTCGATCAATTCCATTCATCAGTAAATGCGATTTCAATCCATCTGCGTCAACCCTACCCACATAACAACAACCCAAGCAAGGACATTTTATTCGATTGAGCTCTTCAGCGTCAGCGTGTTGAACAGCAAACTTAACGAAATCCAATACCCCATTCTCGTACTCTTTGGACAATCGATCGACATCCATCCATTTTTTATCCATGGTTTTCCTACTTATTAAGGTCAACAAAATAACATTAATTCAACCATATTAATCAAGAAATGAACAAGTTTGATAGTGTTTGATATGTAACTGGTTGAATTTCTTATGTTTTAGTGAAATGTTTATGTTCATTATATTTGTTTATTAACTCAACCATCTCAAATTCTAGAATTTTGAGGCTTCAAAAACAAGCTTTGAATTCTAAAATTTAGAGGACATTTCCATCAATTTTAAGAGTTTTTTAGAAGATTTAAGAGGTGGAAAAAATAAAACTAAACTAAACTATTTCCATCAATTTTAACAAAACTCCATCAATTTTAAGAGTTTTTTAGAGTTTTTTAGAAGATTTCATCAAACATACTCATTCACTACAAAACTTCATTAACAAAACTTCAAACATACTCATTCACTACAAAACTTCATTAATAAAACATTCCAACATAACTTCATTAACAAAACTCATCAAACATAATCATTCACTACAACATTGTAAAGCAACAAAACCCTACAACAACAATGTAAAGCAACAAAACCCTATTCTTCACAACAACGACGTACCTTTAACGACGGTAACAACGGCAATGCAAGAACGAAATGTATCAAAGAGAAGAAAGAGAAACGAACGACGACGGCAATGAGCAGAAACGAAAACGATGGCAGTGAGCAGAAACGGACGGACGACAATGCAACGACGGCAACAACAAACGACGGCACGGTGGAGGACGATTGACGGTGAAGGTTTTTCGTTTGCAAGGATTTTGAGCTCTGTTCGCTAGCAGGGGAGAAGAAAGAGCGGAAATATGAAAATGAATACTGACTATTAATTTAATTAGACCTTAGACAGCGCTTGTCATAAAAGCGCTTTCTAAGGTGGATCTTAGACAGCGCTTTTCAAAGCGCTTTCTAAGTTTGGCCTTAGACAGCGCTTTTGATTTTATTTTTTATTTATTTTTAAGACCTTAGACATCGCTTTTAATGAAAGTGCTGTCTAATATTTTCCTTTAATTTTTTTTTTAAATTAATAAAACTTTAGAAAGCGCTTTTTACGGAAGCGCTGTCTAAGGTCTTATATTTTTTTAAATTTATAAGATCTTAGAAAGCGCTTTTAACTAAAGCGCTGTCTAATATTTTCCATTAAATTTTTTTTTTTAAATTTATAAGACCTTATAAAGCGCTTTTGACCAAAGCGCTGTCTAAGGTCTTATATTTTTTGCGCTTTTATTTTTTTAAATGAATAGATTCCTTGTTTTTAACTTATAGCAGCGCTTTTGTATTAAAGCGCTGTCTAAGGTGCGATGTTATAACTTACTTTTGTTGTAGTGCTTCCTCCCTGTGGGTCTTCCTTCTTAGTGTGTCTTCCTTTGTCTGGTTTTTCTGATCTGATTAATCTTTCGTTGGATCTTGACTTGGTGCTTTTTAGCTATTTATTTGCATACTCGGCGGTCAGTGTTTTTGGAGTAGTGATGGATTCGAAGCTCGACCAAGATGAGGGTTGGGAAAAAGTTCGAAGATCGAATCCGAAGAGAGTGGCAATAGCTAGAAGATCCATTTGGAGGGCTATTGGTAACAAGATGAAAACTCAAGATTTAAGCAAGACATCTTCTTTTTTGTTCACTGAATTTCCTGACTCCTTTGTGGCGAAGGAAATGTTCAACATTTTCAAGGATTTCGGATTGGTTGTTGAAGTATTCATACCCTATATGCTTGACAAAAGAGGGAAATGCTTTGGTTTTGTTTGTTTTAAACAAGTAGATGATGAACATGTTCTTGCCATTAAATTGGACAATATTGTTCTTAATGGCAAAAAGATATTCGCAAACACGCTTTCAAAGAGGAGATAGGGAGAACATTATTGAAGATTCGAGGCCCAGATCGGACGCTAAGAGTTGGAATAAGAAACAGGAAGCTGTGTTAACGAACAAACAAGAATTTTGGAAGGAAAAGAAATCTTATGTGGATATAGCTAATGGAGGTTCAAAGCATTCTCACTCTAACAGAATGATTTTGGATGATAAACCTAGGTTTGCCCACCTCATGTTTAATGTGAAAGAAGAAGACATGGAACGATTTCAACAGGCTTTTATGAGCGTCATGGAGAATCCGGGAATGTCTTATGAAATTCAGGAAGCTCTTCACATAGAGAGCTACTATAAGATTAAAGCAACTCTTTGGGTGCGAATCTGGTTCTGTTGGAAGAAGAGGTTACAGACGATATCACGAAGATGGTCGATGAAGATAAGGATTGGATTGAGAAATTGTTCACAAATATTCATCCTTGGTCTCCTTTGGACGTTGATTCTGAGAGATTGACATGGGTCAACATCTTTGGTTTACCATGTCATGTTTGGGGGGACAACTTCTTCAAATTTCTGGCAGGAACTATTGGGGCTTTTGTTAAAGCAGATGATGATACTCAAAGGCATGAGAACGAAGTTTGCTATTAACCTTAATGAAGTCTTTAATATTGAAGTTAATAAATAAATCTTCAGAATCAAGATTGTAGAAGAAGCTTTGGGATTTTGTTCAAAGAAGATATACATATTTAATGGAGAAAGTTTAGAAGACAGTTCTGAGGTTGACTCTTCCGGAACCGAAGTGGAAGAGACGATGCAGGAAGTTGATTCGTTGGTCAATAACCAATGGGAGAATCATGAAAAATGCACATCAGGTGAAAAAGAGTGTCATAATGAAAGGACAGTCACAGATCCCAATAAAGGAGGTTCTGAGATAAGAGGCACGAGATCGAAATCGTCTGATGTACGCTTGGAAAACCAGCTGGATATAATGGATAATCATGATATAGTGGGGACCTCCTCTGCACCAAGGAATGATAACATTTGTTTGGTAGGCCTGCAAAAAGGAGAGAAGGAGATGTGTCACGCAATTAATGAGACATCACTGTCAAGGTTAAATAAAGACAAAAATACTTTAACCTTAGAAAAGGGGAATCCAAAGAAAGATAAGGTTGGTTATCCAAATATCACGGATTGTGAAAATGCTGTTGGGCCGGTCAAGGATACCATCCGCGGGCCCATACCAATAGATCCATTGGGCTGTCTCAAAATAGATAGAAAGAAGAAATCCTTGAGTGACATATATAGGAGTTTAAAAATTCCTTATACACTATCCTATTACTCGTCTTTACTATTAGCTGTTAACTCCACATCCAGACCTTTGGATCGTGTAACTGAATCTTCTCCTGAAGGTACAAGTGACACAATCTCAAGGTTTTCTGAAGATTCAAACAGGAAAAGCTCGGGTTCCATTGGAGATGAAGAGATTCTTCGAAGCAATTCAAGAATTAAAAAAAAGTTGGCTGATCTCCCTACTAGAGTTTGGAATTCTATTAGGAGACTTGGAATTGAAACTGAAGAAGATGAAGAGGCGTTCGAGTCCATAATTCGGAACTTGGAAGAAGAAGAAAGAAATACCAAGAAAGGTAAGAAGGAGTCAGCTAATATTTCCTTATGAATATAGTTACATATAATGTGACAGGATGTGGGAGTTTGATTGAGAAAAGAAAACTCCGCGAATTGTTGAAGATGAGAGGGGCTGACATAGTTTTCATTCAGGAAACTAAGTGTGAGTTAATGAATGATGACATTGTACACAATATTTGGGGTAATGATAATTGTTTATGGTCGGTGTCACATGCTGTAGGGATGTCGGGTGAAATTCTCACCATATGGAGGAAAAATGCCCTAGAGCCAATCTGCAGCTGTAGTTGGAAATGATACTTGGGGCTGAAGGCTGTTTGGAATAAGAAATTGGTGTACTTCTTCAATATAGACTCGTCTTGTAACAATAATGAGAAAAGATCCCTTTGGAGTAACTTGTTAAGCCTCAAATCCAAGTAGGAGGCAGGAGAGTGGATAATAGGGGGCGACTTCAATGCAATAAAAAATTCAAGAGAAAAAAAAGGCAGTGGCTATAACAACAGAAAACTAATGACTGAGTTTGAAGACTTTATTCAAATGTCCGATTGTATCGATCTGGTGTCAACAGGGAACAAATTTACTTGGTATAGCCCAGCAGGTGATGATTGTAGTAGGTTAGATCGTTTCCTCATCTCGATTAGCTTACTGAATGGTTGGAACGTGGCTTGTCAAAAAGTGGGAAGGCGTGATATTTCAAATAACCTACCGATTTGGATATCTGTTCGAAATGTAAATTGGGGGCCTAAACCCTTTAGATCATTGCAATGTTGGTTTCAACATCCTCAGTTCATGAAGTTCATTAAACAGGCGTGGGAATCTGTTAATATTCAAGGTACTTATACTTATGTATTAACAAAAAAGTTTTAGTTACTCCGTTTAAAACTCAGGTGGTGAAACAGGAATATTTTCGGTTGGATAGACACCAAAATTGAGGAATCTATAGATATCATAAACACGGTAGAAGAGGAAATGGCTGAGAGGGAGGATGTATCAATTGACCATGTAGTTCAGACCCGTAAACACGCAGAAGATGAGTTATGGAAATTTTTAGGATTAAAGAGAGCTTGCTTCATCAAAATGCTTGAACCAGATGGATTGAAGACGGAGATCGAAATACGGCTTATTTCCATTCAGATATGAGACACCGTAATCTAATGAATACTATAACTGAGGTAGCAGTAGGAAACAGACTTGTAGAAGATGTAGCAGGGGTGAAAGAAGGGGTAGCTTGTCATTTTGAAAAGAGGTTGAGCTCGACCAATAAACCTCTTCCTCACATGAATTCTGAATACTTCAAGTGTCTAACTGATTAGGAAAGAGCATCAGTGGAGGAGGAATTTGTGGACACTAAAATCAGAGATGCGGTTTTCCAATGAAAAGGTGATAGAACTCCGGGACCGGACGAATTTAATCTGGAGTTTATCCAGAGATGTTGGGATATAGTAGGCAAAGATTTTACAAACTGTATCAAGGAGTTTTTCTCAGAAGCAAAGTTTCCTAAGGTTATATCTTCTTCTTGTTTAGTGCTCATTCCAAAAAATGAGAAGCCCAGAAATCTTGACGAGTATTGACCGATCTGTTCAGTCGGGTGTGTTTAGAAGGTGGTATCTAAGTTTTTGGCGGGCAGGCTAAAAAGAGTCATGGATAGGGTAATTTCTCCTGCACAAACTCCTTTTATCGCTGGGAGAAATGTACTTGATGGAATATTATCTTTGAATGAGATAGTGGATTATTCCAGAAGAAGCAAGCTCAAGAGTCTAATCCTAAAAGTTGACTTCGCAAAGGCTTACGACTGCATTGAGTGGCCATACATTCGATAGGTGATGAAGTTTATGGGGTTTGGTAACAAGTTTATGCATTGAATTGAAGGAACGGTTTTTAAATGCTTTATGTCAGTGCTCGTCAACGGCAGCCCTTCACGTGATTTCCAGGTATCTCTTGGACTTCGTCAAGGTGATCCTTTATCACCTTACCTCTTTGCCATTACCGCGGAAGGGTTAGCAACATTGATGGAAAAGGCGAAAGAAGTAGTGTTATTCCATGGCATCAGGATAAACCAGAAGGAAACATTCAATTTACTGCAATATGAAGACGATACTGTCATCGTAGGAGAAGCCAATTGGAATAATGTTTGGGCGATAAAGGTGATTTTGAGAGGGTTTCAACTTATGTCCGGTTTAGAAACCAATTGGAAGATTTAAACCTATCCTTTCAAATTTCTCAGCATACAGAATGGCGGGAACCATAGATTAATCTCATTCTGGAAGCCGGTAATAGACAAAGTACATGCTAGACTTGCATCTTGGAAGGGCAGACTTTTGTCGATAGGTGGTAGAACTACTTTGATCAAATATGTACTTACCAATCTTCCAATACATTATATGTATTTTTACCGGAAGCCGAGAAAGGTAGTTAAAATTCTGATAACACTTTAAAGGAGATTCCTGTGGAATGGTTCGCCTTTAAAACATGGCATTTCATGGATGAATTGGAATTTAGTGTGCAAACCAAGAGAAGAAGGTGGCCTGGACATAATCGATATCCAATGTTTGAATGAAGCCTTACTCGCCAAGTGGGTTTGGAAATGTTCAAGTCCACATAAATTCATTTAGTCTGACATATTCCAGGCCAGGTATGGTAATTTCTTGATGCATTTGGTGCGTGGAGATTCTCAAGTAGGATCGGCTAAAGCTTCATTATGGTGGCATGATATTTGCTACTTGTCACGCGAATTCGGTGGTGATTCTTTTATCAAAAATACTGTTGCTATGGTAGGAAATAGAGAAATGACTTTTTTTTTGTCTTCACTATGGTGTGGAAGTGGTGCTTTGGCTCAGATATATCCAGATTTGTATCAAGTGGCGAAGGATTCTCGGAGTGTAGTGGCAGAGAATGGATTTTGGAATGGAGAAAGCTGGAATTGCAGGAAACAGATGGAAATCAACTCATTTTGCAACAGATGGACATTTTACTTAACATGGTTCAAAACATAACACTGCGCAAGGAAGGCTTGGATATTCTCAAATGGAATCTAAACCAGAACCATGAGTTCTCTGTACATTCAGATTGCGAAATCTTAGCCAATAGAAATTTACTTTCTGTCCATTTTTCTGCTGAATTTCTGGAGGCTTTTAAGTTAGTATGGACTGCCTCATCGCCGTTTAAGACTTTGGTCTTTGGTTGGCGCCTTCTTCATAACCGTTTGCCTTCGAGAGACAATTTAAGGGCGCACAACATCATCTACTCAACTCACGATATGGTATGTCCGTTTTGTTTTCAGGGTGATGAAAATATGGTCCATCTGTTGTTTTATTGTAGAAAATCAAGTCAGATTTGGAAAAAATTATATATTAGATTGGGGCTGTGGTTTATTTCAACGGATCTGTGGTGGAAATTCTAAGGAATTGGACATCTTCGTTACATTTAATGGGTGTCTCAATTCAAAATGCGGTCGGCTTATGACTTATTATATGTTGGAGTTTGTGGAATGTTAGGAACAGAATTATGTTTAAAGACGAGATTTGGAACGACGAAAACATAGTTCACAACATTGTGATACTAACATGGAGGTGGATTGGTAAAAAGTCTAATTTTACGTGTAATTATTACGATTGGATCAAGTCACCGATAGATTTTTTGTAACGGTGGATCCATAGTTGAATTTTTGTAATCGGGTTCGAATACCCCTTTGTATCCGTAATTGAATACATTTTGCTTAGAAAAAAAAATATTATTCTAAAATTTAATCCTTATCCTTAAATCTATCTGCCTCAGGTGAAAATAAAAATAAAGCCCTTTAGAATCAAACAATAATAAAATAAGAGAGAATGTTATTTTAGTGTGCACTGCGTCAAAATATAAATGAATATTTTATATTTAACTTTAATTTCTCATGTAATAAATTTTATGATATACATTTTCATATTTATCTATGCACACGTAACAATTGTAAAATATTATTTTGTCTTACTTTTAATTTTAAATTAAATTATTTATTTAATTAAATTACCAAAAACCAAAAACAAAAATTTAGAGCAATCAATCACAACTAAAAAATTATTAATGTTAAAAAGAGATTAAATATAAGAGTTTCACTCAAAAAATAATTGTTGGTTGGACAAAACAACATAAAAGATATGGAAAATATTCATTGATATATACTTTTTGTATTTTTTCTTTCAATATATCGTCTATGATTCATTTGTTCTAAATAAAGGATATAAATTATGAAAAGTGAAAAATAAAAAGATGATTAAAATTAACAAAAAAATATAAACAATTCAATTTCATTTTCTCCATTCCTCTTCTCCCTCACTCTGTCATCTTTTTCCACTTTAAGTAGTTGGTAATAATACCATGGTTTTATATATTTTTATGGAAGTTATGAAAATGTTTGAGAGAAGTTATGAAAAAAGAGAAGTTATGATAAAGGAGAAGTTATATTATGTCTCCAACATTTTTTAAACTGCTCCATAAGTATTGGTTATTCTTGTGTTAGGTATTGAATAATAAAATTCTTATTCCAGATACTAAAATTTAAGGGATAAAATTGAAAAATGTCAGGTCAGTACAAAAATATATATTCCCAACATAGTTTTAAAAATTACAATTATATATCGACTAATGATTTAATCCATTAAAAGAAACGGTATAGTTTAGGAACCAAAATCATATATCCTCCTTTTTATCCACCATTATAAATAAGAGAAAAGGGACTATGTACTGACAATGTAAATTAATTTTACACTGTCAACTAATGACGACGATGCATCTCGCCAAGTCATACTGTAAAATTTAAAATAATTGTATGATATAGCAAAATAATATATTTTCATTGGATGACAGTTTAAAACGTTTTTACACTGTCAGTGCATCACCATTAAACCCTATAAATAAATAGATAATTATAGAAGATAATATATGTATATATATATATATATATATATATATATATATATATATATATATATATATATATATATATATATATATATATATTTGTTTGTGCTGGAAGCTTGCTCACCTGTAAGTCCTTCTACCCTCTTTTACATACAATATATATTTCATCTGTATATATATATATATGCTTGTATATATCTACTTAGAGTTTTCCCCGGTAATTAGGTCTAGGATTAGATAAAGCCAGTGGTCACTCTTTCAACACAGTCAAAATTAGTTCCCCATAGGAATTTCCAGAAACAGTCTTGCCTCCTCTTGGGCTTATACAATAAGGAACAGAGAAAGACATTATTCCCGGTGAAACTTTTCTCAGACTATCACTATTAGAAAATTGTCAAAGAAATTCACTTCCCCAGAGAAGATTAATTTCCGACGAAACCTCTCTTGAATTTCTTCAAACCCTAGAACTGTTCACTAAAGAAAGGATTAATTCCCGGTGAAACTTTTCTTGAACTTTTCTAAGGTTCGGACCCATGGTTTGCTTTGGTTCTTGGCTTTGTTCGATAGGGGTAAGGACGACATGAGTTGTTTCGTGTGGACCATTACTTCTTGGTGTATTTGGAACACTCGAAACAATATCATCTTCAACGACGTTGTTTGCGATGTGGAGGATATTTTCAATCGTGTGGTTACTTTTTCTTGGAGATGGGTGGAATTAGGTCGTAGAAGATATAATTATTATGATTGGTTGAAACATCCTACAGATTTCTTGTAGTTTTGGAGTTTCTCTATTGCTCTTCCTTTTTGATTGGTTTTTTGTATCGGGCTGGAGAATCCCTTTTTCTCCCTTTTAATACAAATTGCTTATATATAAAAAAAAAAGATACACTATTTAGTTGCTCTTGATTATTCCCTTGAAATATTAAAAAAAAAAGTCAAATAAACACAAAAATATATTAACAGAGAAAAACTAAAATGAAAAATCTAAAAACTATGTGTATAATAAATTTTTAACAAAAAGAAGTTTGAAGAGTACAGCCACTACTCTAATTAAAGTGATTATTACTGCACACATAGATGAAATAAATGTAAATGAGGCATCTAACTCTAAATTTAAAGAGTATAACCTCTACTCTAAATGGTTAATTTTAATTTTTCTACTTGATAAATTAAAATGATACACTTAAATTTAGTGATTTGGTACCAAAAATTAATAAAAAAAACATCACAAACAATTAATTGACAATAATAAAAATTAAATGGTGTAAATCAATAAAAACTCTTAATATAAAAAATATTAATTAAAGAAAACAAATCAAATAATTTGAAGGCCTTCGCTAAATATTTTCAAATGCAAATGCTTAACATATTTTAAAACTTATTGATTTGAAGAGAGAAGGAATGAAAGTTTACTACTTCAATGCAAGATTAGTGCCAAATTTTTTCTACGTGAGAGCCACTTAATATTTGTCTCAAATTATTTTTAAAAAATGAAGAGAGAGAAACTCCTTCTTCTCTCTAGAATTTCCTTCTCGTCCTTTGAACTTCTACCATAGCCTTATTCTGCGTTTTGTGTTCCTTCTTCTGCGTCTCGTATTTTCTTCCGTCTTTCGTTCCCTTGTCAGCGTTTTCATTGTTCTGTTCCTGGTGTTGCTATTGTGATATCTTCGACTTAAAAATCTAGCTTTCGAGTTTAGGGGCCTTGGTATCATCTTAGCTTCTCTAGGTTGAACTGTGAGTTGTTTTCCGGTTCTTCTGTCTCCTCTGACCTTATGGCGTGGGTGAGAGTGAATAGGAATCATAAGAAGAGTACCAGCAGTGGATTCTCAGTATGGAAGGAAAACAAGGGTTTCGGAGCTGCTCCTGGCGAGATCACGACATCCTTCTTCGTCTCTGAGTTCTCTGAAAAGTTCAACGCTAGGGATTTATTTGAGGTGTTCAAGGCTTATGGAGTTATTTCTGAGGTTTTCATTTCTGCTAGGAGGGATAAGCGAGGAAAACGGTTCAGTTTCGCAAAATTTAGGAAAGTTCATAACCCGCGTATTTTGGCTTGTAACTTAGATAGCATTATGCTTGAAGGTAGGAAAATTTATGTTAACATTCCCAGATTCGGATTAGCGAATAACCAACCTAATCGGGATCGTGAGTTCCAGAAGAAGAACAACTATTCCATGCGGATTGGAATTAGGAAGGAGAACTGGTTCGTTTATGGAAAATCCTACGCTAATGTGGTGGTAAACTCCCCAAGTATTGAAGTTAGACAAGGAGGTGATCCTAGGGTTTTGACGCTTGAGGTGGATGAGGGTGTTGTGGACAGGTTTAATCATTATAGAGTGGGCGAAGTTTTGGAGGAAGGTAACGCTTTTAATATGCAGAGGATTTTCAATGAAGAAGGTCACTTTAATTTTAAAGTCACTCCTTTGGGTGCTTCGCTATGCCTATTGGAAGATTCGGTGGGAGGTGACTTTGAAGAATTTTTGAAGGAGAATAAAGAGTGGCTGGAGGTATGGTTCAAGGAAGTTAGAACTTGGTCTCCAGATTTGATTGACAAAGATAGAATAGTTTGGGTGAATTGCTTTGGTCTACCTGGTTGTGCGTGGAGTGATTCCAACTTCAGGATGATTACTAACAATATGGGCTCATTTATCAAGTGTGACGAGAACACTAGGAGCAAGTCCCGTTTAGATGTTGCCAGACTCCTTATCAAAACTAACAAGGATGTCATTCTGAACTTTAAGGAACATGTAAAAGTTCTCAATTCCACCTTTGTTCTTTACATTTCTGAAGACTTGTCTATTGATCGGAAAGATTACCAGCTGGAGGACGAAGATGATAAGGTGATCGATTCTGAGGAGTTAGAATCTTCCCTCCCTTCTGATGTTGAGGGCGCGTGGGAAACAAACGATGGAGAAGAAAGAGTGGTTTTGAACGTCTCGAAAACGAAGCCTTCTCAGGATTCTCCTTCTCTCTCCCCCCTTGTTCAGAAGGAGATTGTAATTTTTCTGATAATGTTTCCTTAGTTAGTGAAAGCCCTGACTTAGGGTCTATTGGGGTTAGACTCAGTGATCTAGAGGTTAACCAAACTTCTGAGACTAGTTTAGAGCAAGCTTGTGTCAGTCGAGAAGCCTCAGCAGGTCTTATCGATTTAGGTGTTAAAAGGGTTAGTCAGGAAGGTTGTGAAGTTGCTGAGCATCTGGTGGTATTTGAACCAAACTTGTTAACCAAAAAAGGTGGTGTTTTGGATAGCGCCTTTGAGGGTGAGTTAGCAGTAGATCTGGGCCCCTCAATCCCTATTTCTGGCCCTCCTGGTGGGCTTATTGGGCCTTCAAATAAGAAGAAGAAGAAAAAGAAAAAATTATTGCATGAGGTTTACGACTAAGATTCCTTACTCCCCTTCTTACTTTTATTCTCTCCTACACTCAGCCTTGAAGGTTCCAGAGTAGGTTTCAAATAGTAGTCAGGTGTTGGTGGCTAACAAGTGTATTCCAAGAAGAGTTTCTCCTTCTACTTCAAATTCGTCCCTCCTTTGTTGCGAGTCTATCACTGATACGGATGTGGTTCGTGGGAATCTGAGATGCTGGAAAATGTTAGATGAAGTTCCTCCTAAAGTTCGAAGTTCCATTAAAAGCTTGGGTATCACTGGTGACTTTGAAGATAGCGAGTTGGATAGTGTTTTGAGGAAGCTCGATTCAGAAGATAAATTAGCAAGGCTAGGGAAGAAGAATGTAGCTACTGTTGGTCAATGAATATTATCTCTTACAATGTTCGTGGGAGCTGCAGTTCCTTGAAAAGGAGGAGAATTTCTCAGACTATTCTCAGAGGAAACGCTGCCCTTTGTCTTATTCAAGAAACTAAAGTCACTGATCTTAACTCTAAACTGGTTCATAGTTTATGGAGGAATCATGAGATTGAGTGGTCAGGTATGAATTCTAATGGTAGATCTGGAGGTTTAGTCACAATGTGGAACTCTGGAATTTTATCAGCTAGTTCTAGTTTCAGAGGAGACGACTTCCTGGGAATTCACTTCTCTTGGAATAATCATAGGCTGACGGTTCTTAATATTTATTCGCCATGTGGCTTCAATGACAAGAGGAGGTTGTGGAGGGACATTGTTGAAGTCAAGAGGAGATTCCCTGGTAATGGTTGGATTGTAGGTGGGGATTTTAACGCAGTTAAAAACCGCCATGAGAGGAAAGGTATTAGTAATTACAATAGTGTTGAAATGAGAGAATTCTGTCAATTTATTAAGGAGATGGAGCTGATTGACCTCCCGGTGGTTGGAAATACCTTTACATGGTTTAATTCTAACAATAGGAGTAGAAGCAGGCTCGACAGAATTCTTGTGGATGACCAAGCTATCTCTTTGTTATCTCTGAAGAATCTAGAAGTTGGAGATAGAGACATTTCAGATCATCGTCCGGTGTGGTTGAAATCAAATACGGTGAATTGGGGCCCCAAGCCTTTTAGGACCTTTAACTGTTGGTTTTCTCACAAGGAGTTCTTGCCTTTTGTTAAACAAGTTTGGAATTCTTACCAATTCTCAGGCTCTTGTTCTTCTATTCTGATAAAGAAGTTTAGTGCTCTTAAAGCTGACCTTAAACGCTGGAATGTTGAAGTGTTTGGATGGCTGGATCTAACTATTGAAGATAATGTTCAGAAGTTAAATATATTGGAGTTGAACTCTTATTGCAGTCAAGATGCAGAAACTGGTGGGGACAGTTTAAATATCCAAGAGGAGCTTTGGGCTAAGTTAAGACTTAAAGAGAACATGTTAGCTCAGAAGTCTCGTGTGAAATGGATTCAAGATGGTGACTTAAACACCAAATTCTTCCATAACTCTTTTAAAGTAAGGAACCGTTCGAACCAGATCTCTGCTATTAAAGTGGAAGATTGCTTGGTTGTCAAACCTGAGGAGTTAAAGGATGAAGCTGTTAAGTTCTTCAAAGAAAGATACAATCACCAGAATCTGCTTAATGTTAGTAGCAATTTGGAGCATATTCCCTGTTTGGATGAAGAAGATCGTAAGTTCCTTGGTTCTGAGTTTGAAAAGTCAGATGTAAAAGAAGCAGTGTTCGGTTGTGATGGTAATAAGTCCCCCGGGGTCGATGGTTTTAATTTCAAGTTCCTTAAGTGTTGCTGGGATGTGATTGGTGATGACTTTTCTAACTGTATCTTGGATTTCTTTAGAACGGGTATTCTACCTAAAGTTTTTGCTTCTTCCTTCGTTACCCTGGTTCCAAAACTTGAAAACCCTCAACACTTTGAGGATTACAGACCTATAAGTTTGGTTAGTTGCGTGCTCAAGGTCATTTCGAAGATGCTTGCTAGAAGGCTGGGAAAGATCATTCACAAGCTCATTAGCAGTTCCCAAACTGCTTTCGTTCTGGGTCGACAGATTTACGATGGAATTCTGTTGGCTAATGAAGTTGCTGATTATGCCAAAAAATTCAAGAATGAGTGTCTGTTTTTCAAAGTTGATTTCGCTAAGGCCTACGACTGTGTGAAATGGTCGTACCTTGAAGACATGTTGGTGAAGATGGGATTCGGATCAAACTGGCTGAAGTGGATATGAGGGTCTACTTTTAATAGTTACTTGTCTATTCTTATTAATGGGAGTCCGTCGAAAGATTTCAAAGCGAGTAGGGGTTTGAAACAAGGCGATCCTTTGGCTCCTTTCTTGTTCTCTATTATAGCAGAGGGTTTAGCAAGCCTAACCAAATCTGCCATTTCCAATGACTTGCTTTCTGTGTTCAAGATTAGAGATTCTCCTTCAGCTGGAATTCTTCAGTTCGCAGACGACACCCTCCTTATAGGGGATGGTTCTGCTTCTAATATTTGGGCGTTCAAAGCAATCCTTCGTGCCTTCGAATTGTTGTCTGGCCTCAAAATTAACTTCCATAAAAGCTTCTTATTTGGAATTGGTACAGCTCCTGAATTCCTTCTATCTGCAGAGGCATTCTTAAATTGCAAATCGGGAAGATTGCCTCTAAAATTCCTGGGCATTTCCGTTGGCGGCAACCACCGGCGTCTCTCCTTCTAGAAACCGGTTATAACCTGTATTAGGAACAAACTGTCTTGCTGGAAGGAGAGAACTCTTTTGATTGGCGGAAGAGTCTCCCTTATCAACTCAGTGTTGGTCAATCTGCCCATCCATAACTTGGCTTTCTTCAAAGCTCCTGTGAAGGTTGTTAACGAAATTATCGGAATTCAGTGTCGGTTCTTGTGTGCTGGTGTATCTAATAAAAAGTTCATTTCTTGGATTTCCTAGAGTACCATCTGTAAACCGAAGGAGTATAGAGGGCTAGGCATTAAACATATTGGTCGGTTTAATAGAGCGCTTCTTGCGAAATGGCTTTAGAGATTCTTGACTGGTGGTAACGAAATCTGGAGAAATACTCTTGAACATAGGTATGGTAATTTGAGTTTGAAAGTTCAGAACTTTCAAAATTTAAAGCAGGAAGAATCAGTTTTGCAAGACGCAAAACATCATCTTCTTTAAGCTTGGCATAACACTTCTCATCGACAGTTTCGCTGTAATACAAACCAAAAATCATAGAATAACAACAATCAATAAAAGAGATAGTTTGAAGAATGCTTACACTACAACACCATTCATTTGAACAAAAATATAAAGTACCTTTGGTAAATGGCATTTGAGAAAAATGAAACACCCAAAATGAGAATAGCAAATTGCGACAGGGCCGAGACAATGCTGAAATATCAAGCATGAACACCTTAGATACTTCTCAAATTAAAGAGTAAAAGATTAAAAAAGTAAGCCTTCAAACTTGTTCTTAAACTAACACACTCTCCCAAGGTTTTAAATAACAGTCGTGGTCGCGTAAAAACTTTCGCTAATTCGGTCGGTATTGGTGTTGTAATAGTAATTGCGGTTGTCGTGGTGATAATTAATCACAAATTATATTTCTTTACCTAATAAATTGCTTTGAATTTCGGTTCTTTAGAACAACAACCTCAAGGATTTACAATATTAAAATAATGAGCAATATTAACACTAACACTAACACTAACCTAAACTAACCTAAACTAAACTAACACATTATATAGCAATAACAATGTAGAGCAACATTAACACTAACCTAAACTAACCTAAACTACAATAACACTAACCTAAACTAACCTAAACTACAATAACACTAATCTAAACTACTCATATTCTATCAAAAGAACATCATTCTATCAAAAGAACTCCAAAACCTAACAGAACAAAACCTAACAGAACATCATTATATCTAAAGAACTCCAAAAATATGGTAACAAGAACAAAACCTAATAGAAAAATATAAAACTCACTTAAAACCTAACATAAAAAGAAAAACCCTTGCCGGAACAGTGGAGCACGGTGGAGTACGGTGGAGGATGGTGGAGGACAATGTAGGAAGGACGACGGCCGGACGGACGACGGCGGTGGTTTCAGCTCTGGTTCGTTCTTGTTCGCAGAAAGAGAGGGAAAGAGGGAAAGAATGAAATGAAAAAGTATAGAATAGTGATACAGTTTCAATTTTTATTTTAATTAAAAAGACCTTAGACAGTGCTTTGAATGAAAGCGCTGTCTAAGGTGGACCTTAGAAAGCGCTTTTGAAAGCGCTGTCTCATATTGGCCTTAGACAGCGCTTTTGATTTTATTTTATTTTTTAATTTATAAGACCTTAGACAGCGCTTTTGAGTAAAGCGTTGTCTAATATTTTCCTTTAATTTTTTTTTTAATTTATAAGACCTTAGAAAACACTTTCCTCAAAAGCGCTGTCTCAGGTCTTATATATTTTTTTTAATTTATAAGACCTTAGACAGCGCTTTTAAGAAAAGCGCTGTCTAATATTTTCCTTTAATTTTTTTTATTTTATAAGACCTTAGAAAGCGCTTTCCTCAAAAGCGCTGTCTAAGGTCTTATATTTAGACGAGCTTTTATATTTCTAAGTGAATAGTTTCCGTGTTTTCTAAATTTTTTAACTTATAGCAGCGCTTTTGTAATAAAGCGCTGCCTATGTAGTGCTGCCAAAGAGTAATTTTGGCGTAGTGGAGAGGGTCGTTCGAATTCTGAATCATCCTGGATGAAGGATATATTGTCTATTTCTGTAGTTGGTCAGTTAGAAAACTTCAACAAGTTCTTTGTCTGTTCAATGGGGGAAGGGGATAATGTGGCATTTTGGCAGTCTGTCTGGACAGGAAATATTGCTTTGAAACTGAAATTTCCTCTCTTGTTCGATCGTACCAGTAGTCCTTTTGCGACTGTGAAGCAGATGGGAGTTTGGATTGGTAATATATGGCAGTGGAGGTTCCAAAACTTGGGGGTCAGTGAGCATACACCAGAAACTGAAGAGGAATTGAGAATCGTTACCAGTATGTTGGCTGACTTATCGCCTCTTAGAGATGTGCTCGATAAATGGATTTGGTCTCTTGACGTATCTAATGAGTTTTCGGTTAAATCTTTCTATCTCCTCTTGAACTCGTTCAATCTTCTTGATCTTGATCCTGAATTTGCGGAACCTCTGGAGTTTCTTTGGAACTCTACGATGCCGACGGATATTCATTTATTTGGGTGGAGATTGATCATCGACAGACTTCCTACTAGATTCAATTTGGAGAAAAGAGGAGTTTTAACTTTTGAGCATGACAAGGCTTGTGTGTTCTGTTTTCGTTCTTCTGAGTTCAATTCCCACCTCTTCTTTTCCTGTAGTTTCTCCTCTTCGGTTTGGATTAAAATCTGTAACTGGGTTGGCATTAGTCGTATTTTGGCTATTTCATGTAGTTCCCATTTGCAGGATTGGAATGCAAAACTCAAAGGCCGTAGTAAATCGGGCAAGGTAAACGCCATTTGGTTTATTACTTGTTGGATCCTTTTAATATCTACCTTATGATTTCAACAACAATTACCATAACTTTTCAGTGAATGCAAAACTTATGCTTTAGCCACCGCATATCTCAATACACATGTCTCTTCATGAAGCAACCTTGCAGGGAACAACAAAGAAGAAAACAAATAAAATTACAATTAAGAAAGAATGCAAATATACCTTTCATCATTTGCAACAATCGTCAAAAATAATTTCAAATTAAATGCAAGAATTAAAGAAAAATGAAGGAAATAAAATTGGTTTCTCTGATTTATTTTCCTTTTCCTCTACCATTCTATTCTCTTTGGTTTAGATGTTTTTGCTGCTCAACTATATATTTTAAATGTGTTGAAAAAACTGCAACAATCAATTGTATCATTACGTAAACCGCTCAACACAACTTCTCAGATACACTTTTTTAGTTTTTTTTTTGTAATTTACAATTTATTTTAAATAAGTAAAAATAAAAATTAAGAAAAAATGATAATTAACTAAGGGTAATATCAGAATAAAATTAGGTCAGTCCAAAACTTTGTATTCCCTTTATTTATAGTTATAAGTTAGTAATTTATTTGTGTGAAATTGTTGCAGTCAAGGATGAACCATTTCTCCATTTATTTGTGTGATATATAATTGTAGTCAAGGATGAACCATTTCTCCTTCCATTTGTATGATATAGTTGCAGGCAAGGATGAATATTTACTCTTTTCCTTCGTCTTTCATTTTATTTTTTTAGTATATTTCCCACATGCACCTAGAGAATTACACAAAATGAAATAACTTTGATAAAATTAATTATAAATGTCAAATTAACTATATATTTAAAATCAAGATTAGAGAGAAACATACCTTCAAAACAAAATAATTAGAAACCACAATCAATAGATTGTTCCATCCAATCAACATCAATAACTACAGTCCATATAGTATGATAAAATCCATTTTCTCATTTTGATTTCAATTAACTATTCTATTATGATTATCATTCTCCTGGGCGTCACATGTATGTAGGTTAATAACTAAATTTGCTGTGCTTATAAATAAATGTAGCAAGTTACGCTGCTTCCGGATCTGCACATCCGGAACATTTCCAGATGTACACATCCAGAAAAATGCTTGAAGCTAATTAATTTAAATTTTCAGCATTTTTGAATATATTTTATTTATACATATTAATTGTTCTATTCTTGTTTATAAATAGATATGGTGCACCCCGATAACATGGCAAAAGAATAAGTTGCGCCGATTTCCCCGAAAGATGAAGGCATGCTTGTAAAGTCGGTTGATGTCGGCGGTGACTTTAACAACAAGCAAGAATTTCATGATCGTGAAAGCATGATTGCATACATTCGTAGGACGGCTATTGAGCTTGGCTTCGGTCTAAATATCGGGAGATCGGATAATGGGTCAGATAAAAAAAAAGCTTTTGTAATTTTGGGTTGGGAAAGAAGCGGCAAATATCAAGCACCTCTACGGAAGTTAAAGAAAGACGAGATCGGTACTAGAAGATGTGAGTGCCCTTTTAAGATTGGTGGTTACATGTTAGTTTCCAAGAAATGGAGATTTACCGTTCGTTGTGGTATACATAACCACGAAATGTGCTCAAAGCTTCAAGGTCATCCAAGTGTATGTCGGCTCAAGGCGGAAGAGAAGACATGACTAGCCGACATGACCTTGAACCTTGTCCAACCGAAGAATATACTTGCGAAGTTGAAACGGAAAGAACCCGAAAATGTTGCAAACATAAAGCAAGTGTATAACATTCGGTATCAAACGAACAAGGCAATTAGGGGAGATAGGAGTGAGATGCAACAACTGTTGAAAGTGTTGGAGGACAACGCTTACGTGTCTCGGTACATATATCGCGATGATGGAATTATGATCCGAGATATTTTTTGGACTCATCCGGATTCCATCAAGTTGTTCAACACGTTCTTGACAGTGCTCATTCTCGATAGCACCGATAAGACAAACAAGTATCGTCTTTCATTGTTTGAGATGGTTGGCTTTTCGTCTATGGATAAGACATATACCGTCGGCTTTGCCTTTTTGGAGTGTGAGAAAGAGGACAATTTCACGTGGGCGTTGGAGACGTGTTGGTCACTTTTGAAGAAACATGTTCAAATGCCAAAAGCAGTTGTTACGTCCGCGACAACGCCTTGATGAATGCGGTTGCAAAGGACTTTCCTTCTTCCAATGCACTACTTTGTCGATTTCACATAACAAAGAATGTGAGAAGTCGGGTTAAAACCGCGGTGGGTGCGAAACAAGTGGAGTCGGAAGACGGAAAAGTGGTCAGGTCGGGTGTCATTGTAGAGAAAATTATGGATGCATGGACTCATATTTTAAATTCTTCCACAACGGAATTATATGCCAATTTGGTCATTAAATTCTGGAAAGTGTGTGAACGGTACCCCGCTTTGTTGAAATATGTTGAATCCACCATTCTTGATCAAGTGAAAGAAAAGATTGTTTGTGCGTGGACCGATAACGTACGACATCTTGGAAACACTACCACCAATAGAGTTGAGTCGGCACATGCCACTTTGAAGAATTGGTTCGGGAATAGCAAGGGGGATTTATGTCGGGATTGGGACTCCGTGTATCTAATGATCAAAAACTAACACAATGAGATACAAACCACTTTCGGTCGGAGCATGACGGTTTTGGAACATCGGTTTAAAGGTAACTTCCTCTACTCTTAATTGATCGACAACATGTCTCGGGTGGGGTTGGGCTATATTTTTCACGAGGCCAACCGAGCCGAAAGGGTAGGTTCCGATAGTGCAAAGTGTGGTTGCACTATTGTCAAAACCTACGGTCTTCCTTGTGCTTGTGCCATTGCTAAAAAGTTGAAACTAGGCGAGCCAATACAAATTAACGAAGTTTGCCCTCATTGGATGAGACTTACTTTTGATGATGATGGTTGTAAGGAAGGAGATAAACTGGATATCTCTATTTTGGCCGAATTGGAAGCGATTTAAAATAGATTTTCGAAGGTCGACGACAATATGAAGCTACACATCAAAGAAGAGTTGAGGAAGATTGCCTTCCCCAAAACAACCGCAATCATACCGCCGTCTCAACCGGTTAAGACAAAGGGTGCTCCGAAGAAGTTGAAGCCTACACCAAATGACAACTCAACAACTCGATCTCCTTCGTATTATGAGCACGTTGACCAAAAATTTCCGGACTATCCGACTCCTAAATCTCTACAAAGTATCATGAAAGGAGCTCGCATTTCCAAACCGGCTCTGACACCGATTCCACGAGTTCCGTCTCTGACTCCAACTACACGTATGATTTCCTTTATTGACGAGATGCCGGTTTTTATGCACAAGCATATCGACGGTATAATCGATGTTGTAGGGGATGGTAATTGCGGTTACTGAGCCGTGTCGGCACTACTCGGTAAAGGAGAGGAAAGGTCATGCACTTGTATGTCATCAACTTATCCTAGAGTTGGAGACGCATAAAGAAGCATACTTGCGTCTCTATGAAAATCAAGAAAATTACAACAAGGTTCATGAGTCACTTGTTCCGTGGTTGAGGGGTCCGGCACCAGTATCGAAATGGATGAGCTTCCCCGAGATGGGTGATCTTATAGCATGTGCCTACGATATGGTGTGTATCGACTTGACGAGATACGAATTTTCTGAAACCTTTTTTCCACTCCACACCGCACCTCCGTCGAATCTAAATGATCGCATCATGTGTATCAGATGGCTTGCGAAATCAAGACATTTCGTACAAGTTATCTTGAAACTCGGATGCCTGATACCACCTAAATCACCGCAATGGGTGACGCATGCAACCGCAATTGCCGAGTCTTGGCCGGATAGTTTTGTTGAAAGGATGCTTGAATTCAAAAGATTGCACGCAATTGAAAAGGCATCAAATGCGGAAAAATTGAAAGTTCTAGCTCCAATAGATTTAGATGGAGAATTTTGTTTTAACTCTTTTGTATAATCATACGACACAATGCACATTTTTGAAGTGAAATATATTGTATTTTTATCAATATGTCTTTTTAATACACTTACGAATTTTATTGCACTGAAAGTATTTCAAGTGGCTGCATAAGCTGTTCAATTCTGTTTTAAAATTGTATCAGTAAAACCTTCTGATTTGCAGATCCGGACAATTTCCAGATTTGCACATCCAGAACCAATATTTGTAGGGTTTGTCCAGATCTGCACATCTGGAACGAACTTAGGCAGAAATAACTTGACCCTACCTTTTCTATAAATTAGGGGTTTCATTTGATATCATTCACACAAACACTGAATGTCTCAAATGTATGATATCAAGATCCACTGGTATGTCGCAACTGTCTCATACACTGACGACAAAACACGCGGTCGCAAGTATAAGTTAACGAGGGACACCTCCATCGGCGAGATCATTGACGACATCGAACATCTCCTACCTTACGGAGACAAACGGAAGGTTGCGAAACTTCAGTATCGTTCGCCTTCCGTTGATAACGAAGGGAACGTTGCTTACAGCCTTATTGAGCTCAAGAATCAAGAGGATGTTAGAGCGATGTGGCAAACTCTTTTGGGCTACGAAGAACGATTCCCGCTCGAGTTCAAGGCGACCGTCAAAATCCGAAGAACGGTCGATGACATCTTAGAGATGTGCAAGCGTCCATAGGGCTATTGATCTTGTAATATTTAAATTTATTTCGATGTCATGGCGATTTTCTCAATGTAATCCCGATTTTATTTTATGAATGTGAGAAATATTGTTGGATTTTTTGGTGTTCTGCATCAGGGTTTTTTTTCCGGATTTGCAAATACGAACGTTTACCGGATGTGCACATCCAGTAAAGACTGAAAATTTTAAAAAAATGGTGCGTCCGGATTTGCACATCCGAAACGCAAGGGTATTTTCGTCAGCACGCTAGGTGCCTAAGAATGCTGAGTGGTGTGTTAAGAAATTCTCAACTATTTCTATGTATCTTAATTGAATTTTTGTATTTAGTAAAAATTTATAAGATATAACTTAAAATTATCAATAATAATATTTTTTATGTTATTAAAATTAAATTAATTTTTTATATTCATATTTTTATATAAAAATTTAATCTATTCGTTTATTTAGTTATGGTATGCGGATCAACGTAAACTATTGTCTCTATCTAACGGGAGAGGCCTCTCATGAAAGTGACCATAAATTTTATGTTTTTTTTTCCTTTAATTTTAACAATATAGCAACAATTTTAAACCGTCATAAATTTTCATAGATTAGTATGCATGGGTTTTAAACCACTGCTAAAAAGTTCAAATTGAAAAATTAAAATTTACATTTGAAAGGGATTTAAAACCGCCATTAAATGGTTAAAACAAAAAAAAAATATATATATATAAACATAAATTTTATGATTGAAATTGAAAAAAAAAATGGATGAAAAATCCGGTCACTTAGTTAGAGACCCATTGTGATCTCTAATGGAGTTAGAACATGGTATCACGGCCATTTAATATACAGGTTAATCGAGAGCAAGTTGTACGTAACAGACCAACCCACAAGCCATATTTACGATAATAAACATCTCAAAAAATAAAATTTTAATTGATAATTGTTTTTTTTAATAAGCAAAAATCTATTTGTTGCGGTGAAAATCGGATAACAAATTATTAATTAATTTGCATCATTTTCTTTTACAACCGACTTTGATTTATCCAAAGGAAATGTTCAAGATCGTTAGAAAAACCTAAAGGGGAAGATCTAAGGTTCGGGGGTTGGTTACGCCTAGGGAAGGTATTAGCACCCTAAACGTCCATAGTATTCTATGGCAACCTCTTGTTAATGTTATCTTAAGTTTGGTAAAGGTTAGTTAGCAGGGGAAGTGATAAATTCATTATGATGAATATCACTAAGAGTTGAGGGACTCTCTCCTAAATCTAGTTATAATTTCTATGGCTTTGATGAGGCCAAGAAATAAAGTTTCTCCTAAGGGGTTACTTAGGTAAGATGGGGGCTAATGACTTTAAGAGTCAACATGTTTAACCTTCCTTTGGAATGGTGGGACAGATACAAATGTAAGTTACTAACAAGATAATGGATTAATGATAGCATGATGACATAAAAGGCATGAATAAAGCTCAAGATATCAAGCAAGATTAGAATCATACAATTTAGACAATGATCAAAATGTGATAAGCAAGAATAGAATGGCAAGATGAATACGGAAATGCAATAAAGACTTAATAAGCATTTATAAACCAAACATGCATAAAGGTCTTAAAAATAAAATATTTTTGTCATTTTCTTTTTATATGTAGAAAGTAGATTTAATTAGAGAAATATGGCAAAAGGAATGGGATAGCAAGGGTTAAAGATGCATAAGTTATAGTGTTTTGAAAATTAAGTAAAAACTAAATATGGTAAGATAAATAAGTGATAAAAAGGGAATGGCAGCCATGGGGATTGAACCCACGCCCCCCTTGAATCCAAACAATGGCCAACTGAGCTGCATGCGCGCAGTGAATAGAAGATACAATCATAAATATATATGTTAAATAAGCAAAATCAGACAAAAGAAAAAAAAGGTTTGGGCGTGGGGATCGAACCCCAGTCCCCTTGCTTGCAAACACTTATAACTCCCTCCATGGACCAGCGGTACTACGCCCTCATCCATAAATTATACGCTTCCAAAATAATATAAGGTAAACAAGTCCATGAAATCCAAACAAAAAAAACACGCGCCATCCTTGCCCACTGTCTCTAAACTAGATTTTCCCCATCCATATCCACACACTCACAACTCAGTTGATACTTAATCAAATTAAACAAAACAAAGCTCTAGATCCATTACCAAAATATGAGGATTATTATGGTGTCTTCCAATCAAACTAAGACTTGTCATACAACATACACACATACTGGAAAGAAGAGTGAATCAATGGAAGCATACCAAAGATGTGAAGGCAAACACATGAATTAATGATAGCAACTTATGGTATGATTTCAGAATGACCACATAACCTTGTACTAACTCAATGAAACAGAAACGAAAGATTTAAGTAAAGACCAACATAAATTCCACGCATATCAAACATTAAGCCAAGACATTTTGAGCATGGATAACAATAACAGCAGCAGGCCAATGGCAGTATAAAAAACATTCACAGTTACAAAAGAGTTCAAGCCAAAAAAAAAATGTTCAAGTCTATATGGATTCATCAAAGCCTCAATTACAAACCGTGTAAGGAAAATCTCAAACCAAGAGCCAAACCTTTGGGAACATAATCCTAAATACATGCTATCATGTCAAATGGTGTTGCATAAATCACAAGACCTAGATTTCTAAAGTACTACAATCAATACATGGACTTAGAATACATACCAATGATTCAAAGTTTGGCAGGAAAAAATAAGCACATCAGTTCAATATGAAAACACAATAGTAAGTTCAAAATATGAGAGCATCAACCCTACCCTAAGTGTATAATAGGATCACTAAGACACATACTTAAACTCAAATATGCAACTGGTCTAACCAAAAAGAGTGATAAAAAGATTGCTCAAATGAAAGAGTCATGGCAGGCAATCAAGCATTCTTAGCCAATTGAAAGCAAATAGTGTAAGCAACTCAGACAAATTGGTCATGTGGTAAAGTGCAGATCAGCCATTACACATTCAGTTTCAAAACTTAAGAATCGACTTTTTCAAAGGTTTGGCAAATACACTTAATTCATAGATATAATGGCTAGTCAACATGATATCAACACATAAGCAAAGCATGATCAGTTACAGATGAAAGTTATTTCAAACAAAATCAACATGGACATTTGCAAATGATGAGTTCAGATTGGCGTGCTTTCACAAAGACAATGAAACAAAGATTTGAACAAATTGAAAGGGCTGTAAACAACTCAACAATTAAGCACACACATCACTTAGATATCCATACATTTTCAACACATGTTAGAGACAAACCAACAGATAAAGAACACACAGTTGTGACTGGTGTGTGATGGTGTGATTGTGTAAGCATTTCGAATAAGAAACATACAGCAACAACAACATTCTTGTACTTGAGGATCAAATAACATTTGAACTTAAACTTTATGCAAAACATGGCATAAGACAAACTGTAGGATAGTTCAACAATCAAATCACACAAAAACATTTAGAGATAGGCAGTGCATAGACTTAGTAAAACAACCAAATTAGGGCAAGCATCTTTAACAAACACATATGCAGTCAATACATTACAAGGGCATGGTCTCTGAGGTAAAAGCTTGGCAGAATGATTCTCATTATGTACCAAATGAAAAAAATGGTGAGCATGAACAAGATGAAAAGGCGGGTTAAGGATCATGAAGCATACGACAAATGTAATATCAACGTAAGGCATGCCAATCTACCATTCAAACTTTAAACATATGTTGTCACAAACAAACCAATAAGGGTTAATGTAAGTAAATGGCTCGACAGTTTGCACACTCAAACAACAGCACAGTCAATAATCCATGAGCAGAAACATTACAACATCCACAAGAATGAGGTTAAAATCAGAACTGAGCACACAACCATATTCCTCCATTAATGATGGCAATAAAAACACTCATGCTATTTGAACAAGAATCATTTGGTAACATCATCAATCATTAACAAATACATAAGATAAACTCAAGCATCCCATATCAGTTACTCAAATAGACAAAGGTTCCAAGCTTCATTTCAAAATTTCATTCATAACATCCAAACAAAACAAGAACATCAATCACTAATCTACTCATAGTAATGCCACGAAGTGAACTCAAAGTTTCAAACAACAAGTTGATAAAATAGAGGTACTCAACATCATAGCATCAGGACATCACTTTTCAGGTGGAATTTAACAACATGTTCAAACATACATCAACCAGACAAACATGTATAAAATGATGATATGCATAATAAAACTGTAAATAAGCATTAATAATAAGAGTATGAGAACACGATACCAAAAGGGAGTGGAGTTTATTATCTTCAAGTGTGATGACTGCCTTCACTCTTTAAGCGCTCCAAGAGATTCCTTCAACTTGATTGCTCAGGCTTATGGAATTGCAGAGAAAACTTTAAGTGTTTTTGAGAGAGAGTCGTTGTTTTTTCTGAGCTGAACATCCACCCTCCTTATATAGGATGCTTGATGGGCCGGGTCAATCCTCAAACACTTGGTGGGCAAAGCAATGGGCAGGGTTTTGAAATTTGAATTCAACCGTTGAACCTTAGGAGGCAAACGCTCCACTTACTGATGAAATGCAGACGTTGCAGGGGTTGAATGCATCAAAATGGCGTTGCTTCTGAGACTATCCCTCTGTTGCCACACAAATAGGCATTGAAAGAGGAAGATGATGGGGACAAGGCCATGGCAATCCGCAGGTGACGCAAAGGTGTAGCAGAGGGAGAGATGAAAACGGTAACGCCTCAAAGACACTATTGATGAACCAAGACTTAAATGCTCAAAGAGAAAAGTATCTCGGGGAAACCAAATGAAACATTCGCGCCAAGGATTTAAGGTTCAAACAATTTGAATGATTTTGATATGTTTGGTGTTTGAAATTCCAATCTGAAGCTCACACACATGGATGAGGAAGAAGGAACATTTGGGTGGTTTTGTCTCTTTGTATGCCACATGTCATCTCCCCACTGGCTACGAACAAGGGCTGAAAAGTCAAAGGAGAAGTGATCATCTCTCATTGGCTGATGGTGAAGCAATTCCTCTAATCACAAACAAGTCAAATGCCACGCAGGACCAGGTAAAATGGCAAGGAAAAGAATATAGCTTATTCTCTTTTCAATTATATCATAATAATAATAATTAATTAAAATGTTAATTAAATAAATTTAAAAAAATAGTAGACTAAATTAACAAATAATCTAAATGATTAAACCAATGCAAAATTAAAATTAAATTGAGATTAATTTATATTAATAAAAATAGGACAACTGATATTTAAATAAAAAAAAGCCATATTGAAATTAAAATAAAACAAAAAGAATTTTTAAAATGAAAGAAAAAAATAAGACATTAAAATAAATATTAAAAAAAATAACAATAAATAAAAATGCATATTAAATTGCAAAGCAGAGAAAGTAAATCAAACATCAATTAGCAGGAAATGAGGGTAAAATTTGGGGTGCAACAGTTGCCCCTATTTAAATATCTTCACCTGATGACATGAGGGATGAAGATCCTTATGTAATCAATAGTGAATGATATTTAAATATAGATAACCGAAAATTTTACCCTCAGATGCACACACATGCAACGCAACAGACATGATGCCAAGGAGATGCAAGAAAATGCAGACACAACAAGACACCAAGGGGCTAACAGGAAGTAAAAAGAACACAGAGCTTCACCGGGAAGGGACGAAAGCTAGTATCCATGAGAAAAAACCTCACTAGGGATACAACCTAACCAACAGAAGAGACCCAACGGGGAGACTCCCAAGAAACACTAGGGAAAAGATCGCAGATAATCTCCACTGGGGAAGTATCCGGGGAGATAGACTACCGGGGGCACAACAAACCCACATTCTTCCTGGGCATGAAACCAGGAAGAAAAACTTGATCACTAGGGATATGCCTAAAAAAGGACAGACAACCACGCAAAGACTTCCTGGGGATTCTATACTGAAGAGTTCAAAATGGGATCCTCATAGAAAGGCCAGGAGGACAGAGACAAACCCTGCGCACCAGACAGGAGTCTTATAAGGTTGAAGAAACTTGTTCCAAGAAGCTTAGCTTTAAAGTAAGTTTTCAAAAAACTAAAGGTAAGGGTTCAATGTCCGACACGATTCGAACAAAAAACAATTTTTAAGACAAGAAGACAATGCTTAACACGATTCAAGCAAAGTTCAAGTTCAAGTTTGACACGATTCAAACGAGAACAAGCTTTAAAACACGAGACGATGCTTGACACGATTCAAACAAAGTCCAAGTTCCGGTTTGACGCGATTCAAACAAAGAACATATTTTAAAGCACAAGACAATGCTTGGCATGATTCAAACAAAGTCCAAGTTCAAGTTTGACACGATTCAAACAAGAACAGTTTTAAAACAAAAGGCAATGCCCGACGCGATTCGAACAAAGACCAAGTTCAAGTCTGACACGATTCAAATGAGAACAAGTTTTAAAACAAGCAGACGAAGCTTGACACGATTCAAACAAAGTCCAAGTTCAAGTCTAGCACGATTCAGACAAGAACATGTTTTAAAACACGAGGCGATGTCCGACACGATTCGAACAAAGTCCAAGTTCAAGTTTGACACGATTCAAGCAAGAACAAGTTTTAAAACACAAGACAATGCCCGACGCGATTCAAACAGAGTCCACGTTCAAGTTCGACACGATTCAAACAAGAACAATTTTACAAAATCTTTAATGTTAAACTTCTTGGGGAACGACAAAAGGTTTAAAGATTCCAACCTGGCACGCAAAGGTTAAGACCGAACAAGCACGACACGAAGCAAGCCGGGAATGTCTTTACTTCACTAGGGAGATAAAGACAGACACCAACAAAAGACCACAAGTAAAACAAAGCACAAGGAGCGAAGATGCTAGGGTATGATGCATATGCTTAGCTATATGCTAGAAACGACGCGAATGACGCAAACAGGAAAGAAGAAAGGATAACATAAGCCAACACCCTGAAACCCAAACATCAAGGATAACCAGGCAATTTTCTTTCTTACTGAAGATGGCAGCTCCATGCCAACAAAACAGTACTACTAACTCTTCCTGTACCAACTTGATCCCATAAAACATCTTAATTCAAGAGTAAAAACTTAGTTTATTTTTGTGTTTTCTTAGAAATTGCAACATTTCCGCTTTCAAAAATCAAGTGAGAATGACAAAGTTTGCAGAATAAAGATGATATTGCAATAAACAAGAAAATGGCTCAATAGCTGATATTCATTAAAAAATGGTGACTTGCCGAATAGCAGAGTCCCATGAAATATTACAAATGCAACAAAATGGCAATTTTGGCAAAGGTTACTATGTATTCAATGATCAATAACAAACTCTATGGACTAAGACTCTAACAGCTGACTTCTCTGGGGACTCCCGGATATAGGTGAGACGTCCTTCAAGCATAATACTTTCGTACCGAATCTGCATTTACAGGGTGCGCAAGCTGTTCACCATCCATAGTTGTAAGAAACAAAGACCCTCCTGAAAAGACTGTCTTGACCACAAATGGACCTTCATAATTGGGTGCCCATTTTCCGCGGGCGTCTCTTTGTGAAGGTAGAATTTTTTTAAGTACCAATTCGCCTACTCGGAATTCCTGAGTGCGGACCTTTTTATCAAATGCCCTCTTCATCTTCTTCTGGTACAAATGACATTGGCACATGGCCGTCAGACGCTTCTCATCAATTAGGTTTAGTTGATCATATCTTTCTTGAACCCATTCTGCTTCATCCAGCTTGGTTTCCATTAATATCCTTAAAGAAGGTATCTCAACTTCTATGGGGAGGACGGCATCCATCCCATATACCATAGAAAAGGGGGTTGCCCCTGTCGAAGTTCTGACTGATGTTCTGTATCCATGTAGTGCATATGGCAACATCTCGTGCCAATCCTTGTATGTTTTGACCATCTTCTGAAGAATTTTCTTGATGTTCTTGTTCGCAGCTTCTTCCGCTCCGTTCATCTTTGGACGATACGGTGAAGAGTTATGGTGCTTAATTTTGAAGCTGTCGCACAGTTCCTTCATGGTTTTGTTGTTCAGATTGGTCCCGTTGTCAGTTATGATCCTATTAGGGATCCCATAATGACAAATGATGTTGTTCTTGATGAAGCATGCAACTACCTGCTTAGTCACATTGGCGTATGAAGCAGCTTCCACCCACTTAGTGAAGTAATCAATAGCCACTAAATAAAACGATGTCCATTAGATGCTTTAGGCTCGATTGCCCCAATCATATCAATGACCCACATAGAGAATGGCCAGGGTGATGATAGCACGTTCAACAGAGTAGGAGGAATGTGTATTTTGTCCGCATAAATCTGACATTTATGGCATTTTTTAACATACTGAATGCAGTCAGTCTCCATAGTCAGCCAATAGTATCCAACCCTCAAAATCTTCCTAACCATGGCGTGTCCATTGGCATGGGTGCCAAAAGCTCCTTCATGGATATCATGGATCAACAAGTCTGCTTCTCTCTTATCGACACATCGTAGCAAAACCATATCATGATTCCTTTTGTATAGTACACCATTGCTGATGAAGAACTTGGCTGATAGTCTTCGTAGAGTCTTCTTATCAAGAACGAAGGCGTTGGCTGGATATTCTTGATTCTTTAGAAAGTTCATAATATCATGGAACCAAGGTTTGCAGTCAGATTCTCCTTCAATGGACTGACAATAGGCAGGCCCAGTTCTCCTTTCAATACTAATTATTGGATCTTCATTGATAAATCTAACTTGCCACATCGAAGCCAGTGTTGCTAAAGCATTAGCCACATGATTCTCAGTACGTGGCACGTGACGAAATGTTATCTCATCAAAACACTTAATCAACTCCAAAGCATACGCCTGATAAGGGACAAGCTTCTCATCTTTTGTCTCCCACTCGCCTCTTAATTGATAAATGACTAGAGCAGAGTCACCCATAACTTCAAGAAAACAGATTCCAAGATCGATTGCAGCTTCCAGACCCAGAATACATGCTTCATACTCAGCAATATTATTTGTACATCCAAATTCCAACCTGGCTGTAAAAGGGGTGTAGCCACCTTCAGGATTAATTATAACAACACCTACTCCATGTCCCTTGTAATTGGACGAACCGTTGAACATCATCTTTCACCTATACTCAGCTCTGGGGTCTTCTTCAGAGCTGGACTCTTCACAATCTTTTACTGCCATGATGTCCTCGTCAGGGAAATCAAACTTGAGTGGTTCATAGTCTTCGACTGGTTGGTCGGCAAGATATTCTGAAAGGACGCTTCCTTTAATGGCCTTTTGAGTGACATATTGAATGTCATATTCAGATAATAACATGTGCCAACGGGCAAGTCTACCTGTTTGGGCAGGTTTCTCAAAAATGTACTTTATCGGATCCATCTTGGAAATCAACAAAGTAGTATGACAAATCAGATACTGTCTTAGACGTTTGGCGGCCCAAGCCAGAGTGCAACAAGTCTTTTCAAGTAGTGAGTAACGACTTTCACTGTCTGTAAACTTCTTACTCAGATAATAAATTGCATGCTCTTTCCGGCAGTCTCGTCATGCTGTCCCAAAACACATCCCATAGACTCCTCCAAAACAGTAAAATACATGAAGAGAGGTCTTCCGGGAACCGGAGGAATTAGAATAGGAGGTTGTTAGAGATAACTTTTGAGTTTCTCGAAAGCTTGTTGACAGTCAGCATTCCATTCTACTGGTTGATCTTTACGGAGTAATTTGAAAATTGGCGCACATATTGGAGTCATGTTGGAGATGAACCTTGAGATGTAATTGAAACGGCCCAATAACTTTATCTGGGTCCACCTCAATGCCTTTCTAGCTAACAATGAAGCCCGATAACTTTCCTGACCTGACTCCAAAGGTACATTTCGCAGGGTTTAACCTCAACTGATACTTTCGAAGTCTCTTGAACAATTTCAGCAAGTGATCTACATGTTCTTCTTCATTTCGAGATTTGGCTATCATATCGTCCACGTACACCTCTATCTCTTTATGGATCATATCGTGAAACAAAGTCACCATAGCCCTTTGGTATGTTGCCTCAGCGTTCTTTAATCCAAAAGGCATAACCTTATAACAATAAGTGCCCCACGGGGTAATGAAAGTGGTTTTATCCATATCAGCTGGATCCATTTTAATCTGATTGTAGCCTGAAAAACCATCCATAAATGAGAACATGGCGAAATGGGCCGTGTTATCTACCAGTGTGTCAATATGGGGTAGAGGGAAATCATCTTTGGGACTAGCTTTGTTAAGATCCCTGTAGTCCACACACATTCGTACCTTTCCATTCTTCTTCATAACAGGAACAATATTAGCTACCCACTCTGGGTACTTGGAAACTGCCAGAAATCCGGCATCTAACTGTCTCTTAACTTCATCTCGAATCTTGAGAGCCATGTCGGGATGACTTCTACGAAGCTTTTGTTATACTGGCGGGCACTCAGGCTTGAGGGGTAATTTGTGGACCACAATATCCGTATTTAAACCAGGCATGTCTTGGTAGGACCAAGCAAACACGTCCACATAATCTTTAAAGAGATAAATCAACCGTTGTCTAATTTCTGGTTTCAGTGATGCCCCAATCTTGACTTCTTTCTTCTCATCCTCCGTGCCAAGATTGATGACATTCACCTGCTCTTCATGAGGCTGGAGATCTGTATACTGGTAGTCACACATATCCGCTAGATCCTTGGGCAACTCATAATCTTCCTCTTCCTTAGCTTGATAAACAGGGGAGTCGAAGTCAATGGTAAGAGCAAGGTCATTGAATACAATAGGTTTATGATTCATTCTGCATGGTAGAATGACTTATATTATTAAAATGCACAACAATTCAAGAACATGCGAGATGAAGATGCTTTTGTTTGAAAAGATTGCCATTTTTAGAAACAGAATGCAATAAAGCAAAACAACAAAAATTTAGCAAAAGAGTCATTTCATTGATTTAAAGTTTGAAAACGGAGGCCCATACAAAACAATCCACTAGCTTTGGGCAAGACTAGGGAGATGAAAACAACAAAACTAAGCAAGTTACTCTGGTTCCGGGTACAGAGTTGGGATCTCAACAGACTCCCAATTGCCTAATGCGCCTTCTTGGCGAAAAATCAAACGATCAATGCCTTCGTTTTCTTCCGCACTTCCTATGATTGCATGGACCTGATGTCCACCTCTGATAAATGTCTCCTGCACAGTCTTCATCTTCATTCCTCTTCCTCTTGTACCTGAAGCAGCTTCATCTTCTGGAGTTGGTCTGTAACCCAACCCTTGGTGTCGGATCCTCTTCTCAACCTCAATAACTTCGCCCCAACCTGCGGGCACGCCTTCTTGAAGGGCAGACTGGATACTCTTATATGAAGAAAAAGATGGATATTCTGGTACCACTGGCTTCTCATTGTCGATCATAACTGCATTAGCTATTTCCAGGGCTTGAAAAGAAGTTTCCAATGCATCCTCATCAGCCTCAATATAACAGAAGGATGACAAGTTACTAACCATCAAGTCTTCTTCCCCATGCACGATGACCAACTTGTCATCGACCACAAATTTCATCTTCTGATGTAAGGTTGAAGTAACAGCGCCCGCCTCGTGGATCCAGGGTCTTCCAAGTAGGCAGCTATATGCAGGGTTAATGTCCAAAACTTGAAACAGAACATTAAATTCCTGGGGTCCAATCAAAACTGGCAGTTCAATCTCCCCCATCACGGATCTTCGTGAACCATCAAAAGCTTTGACAATTAACGATGTGGGTCTCATGATCCATCCCTTGTATGCCAGCTTGTCTAGGGCCCTCTTTGGTAAGACATTCAGAGAGGATCCTGTGTCTACAAGGACTCTAGCCAATGTATCCTCTTGACATTTCATTGATATATGCAGAGCAAGATTGTGTTTCCGACCTGATTGGGTCAGTTCTTCATCACTGAAGTTGAGCATATTGCACGCAGTAATGTTGGCGATAACATGATCAAACTGTCCGGCGGTAATGTCCTGGGCTACATGAGCCTGA
The DNA here is from genome assembly GCA_022829125.1 of Lathyrus tuberosus. Taxonomy (NCBI): domain Eukaryota; kingdom Viridiplantae; phylum Streptophyta; class Magnoliopsida; order Fabales; family Fabaceae; genus Lathyrus; species Lathyrus tuberosus. The sequence continues at coordinate 4,034,308 of JALAZF010000491.1, read as the reverse complement.
GCCAATACTTTCTGTAGTGCTGATCGGTGGATCGGTGAATTAATCAACAGGGTAAAATGGAAATTTTAGACGGAGTCTGGTGGAGCTGATCCACGATCCTGTAATCACTTCTTTTTATTATCTTGAGAAACTCTTCATCATCCTCCTTGGAGATCACTTCTTTGCCCTTGTCACTAGTAGGTATACGCACCTCACCTTCTTTACCAGACACTTCTTTGTTCATAGGGGTACAAATCCTCCCACTCCTTGTCATTCTTCCTGTCCCTACTATATTAGGCACGTTCTTCTCATCAGCCCCCACCTCTTTCCTTGGGCCGGTTCTTCTATAACGACCCCCACCCCTTACCTTGGGATCATTTCCTCCCCCTTCTTACTACCTGTAATGTCTCCGTAGATAAATGGTAATGCTTTGGTTCCTCCGAACCTGAACAGGACTGGTCTGGGGAGATTATTTTACCTGGCGTGATCAACAGGGGAAACAACTTCAGATTTGTTGAATCTTGGAACTGATCGCTTAAACACTGGGCTCACGGTATTTGCCCCAGGATTGTTGAACACAGGGACTACTGATGCGCTTTCTTCTTCATCAAGCACTGGCACTTGCTTTGGCAGATTGAACACTGGTTCAATCACTGCTATTCTGCTTTCTTTTCTGAAAATTTGTAAGAAACCTTCATCAATCAGTTGCTGAATATCATCTTGAATCAACCGACACCCTTTACTACTACCATCACATTCTCCACAAACATCATGGCAAACTTTGACCAATCCGGCGCTGAACAGCTTGGCATGAAATGTTCTCAGGGGAGTTTTAATCTTTGCTGCTTCTGAGATCAATACTTCCTCATCCTCGTCTTCAACAGCATTAGTTCACCCATGAGTTGGCAAGGGGTTACTCTTCACATTTGGCTGGTTATTAGCAAAAGACAGAATGTTCTTTTCTATCAAACTTTTCACCAGATTCTTTAGTGCCAAACACCCTTCTAAATCATGGCCTACTCCTCCTTGATGGAAAGCGCATGTTGCATTAGGGTTGAAGAACTGCAGAGATTTCTCAAATGGTGGCCCCAATGGCCTAGTAACAATTAATCCTTGCTCCACCAGCGAAGGATACAATGTTGTATACGTCATTGGTATGGGTGGGAAATTTGGTGTTACCGCCTGTCTTTTGGGAGGGGTATTTTGTTGTGGCGCTGGCCGCCTCGGCTGTTGGTAATTCTGATGTTGACTCTTCGGCCACTGCTGCTGGTTTTGTGGCTGGGACACAGGAACTTGCTGCATTATCTGATGATTAAAAGTGGGCATAACAGACGCCACGTATGGTTGTTGTGCGAACTGCATAGGGTAAACTGGCTGTTGAGGAAAACTGGGACCTGGTTGTGGTTGGAATAGAGATCGTTTAGGATTTTGCCTCTTCCCTGTCATAATAGCGTTAGTCTCGCCCTCCTTCTTCTTATGAAAATTGCCCGGGGACTTATTGACACTGGCGCTAGTGGAACTGTTTGGTGAACTAGCTACCTTTCCACTTTTCAGACATGCCTCTACTTTCATGCCAATTGCAATGATATCAAAAAAGTTTGCGCCAATATTACTAATCATTTTCTCATAGAGTTCAGGCTTCACAGTGTCTACAAACCAATCAGCTAATTCCTTCTCAGTCAATGGTGGCTCGACCTGTGATGCAGTCTCTCTCCACCTTTGAGCATATTCTTTGAATGACTATGTGTTCTTCTGAGTCATGGTCAATAGTTGTCTACGATCAGGAGCTAAATCCAAGTTATACTTATAGTGCTTTATGAAAACGTCCATAACATCTTGGAAACATTTAATTTGAGATTGGTCTAAGCTTAAATACCACTTTGCGGCAGTGCCCTTCAGGTTGTCCTGGAAACAATGGATCATTAACTTATCGTTATCCATATATGCCGCCATTCTTCGAAGATACATGACCAAGTGTGCCTTAGGACACGTAGCACCAGAGTACAATTCAAAACTTGGTAACTTGAATTTTGGTGGAATTACTAGATCAGTGACCAGACACATATCTTTAAGGTCAGAACTGAAGACATTGCCTCCCTCCATGGCCTTCAGCTTTCTCTGCATAATCTCCATATTGGCGCTTAATTTCTCATTGCTGTCATCCTCTTCTATGGATATGTTGTCATTATCAAAATGGTGTTGGTTCTGGAAAACCGGTTGGAATTGGGTCTGCACCACATGCGGAGCATAAGTTGGAATAGCTTGTTGATTCTACCTGAACAACGGCACCGCTTATTGCGTAGATTGAGGAACCGTGGCTTGTATAAACTTAAATGGCATCCCTAGGGTAGGGTTCACAACAGGTACAATTGGCGGCTCTACAGTTGTAGCAACAACTTCCGAGACCACAGTGACCTGTGTGTCCATCTTTGCTCGTATAATACTCAAGGCTTCCATAATCTGCCCCATTCCTACTCTCAATTCACTGAGCTCATCGTTAAACTGATCCAAATTCTCGTAATTCTCAGGGTGATGGTTCAACGACAACAACAACTGGAGAAGATAAAACGACAATGAGACATAGAAGAAATGCACACGCACATGCGAAAATACAGATGAGATGCGCATGCAGGCTAAACCATCAAGAACTAAAAAGAGTTCGTAAACAATGTAAATATCAGGATTACTAATACATAACTTTCCATTGAAAATAAGATAAGTGCTTACATAAAGGAAATGTTACAGTCATTGTTCGGATCACATTAAGAAGAAATACAACTTTTAAAAATAGGATTACAACAATAGATTACAACTATGGAAAATAGGGCGGCGCTTCGCCTTCCCTGATCCCTTCCATGATTTCTTTGATAAGTCGCTTGGTTTTGGCTTTCTCCAAAGTCAGCTACCCTAATAGCTCCATCCTTCTCTGTTCAGTACTGGTGGACGCCTCATAGTACGGAGTGGGCTTTCTCATGCTGAGTGAAATCCCTTGTGCCCATTTCGGATGAGCTTCAGTGACAGGACCGTTGGTGATCCATTTTTGATAATTTATGAAAAGCCATGCTTCCCCCATCAACTGAATGACCCAACTGGCAACGTCCGAGCACAGGGTTATAGTTTATACAACCGAGTCGACCCATGAGGGGCACATTAGGATAGTCCCCACAACTAACAATTATTATGGTTCCTTCAGGGTTTGTATCGTACCACTTGATGTCAGAATGCCTTAGTTCCGTTAGTTTTTTGACCCAAAGAGCGTTGTCACTTACTTCCCAAAACGTTGGTGTCGTAGGTAAGTATGAAATGAACCACTTGTATAGTAATGGAGCACAACAAACAATCACGCCTTTACTCCTCATAGTCTGCGTGGTGACCGAGAAGTACATGTCAGCCAGTAAAGTGGGAACAGGGTTCTGACCCATAAAGATTCTGATTGCTTGGACGTCGACAAAATCTTTAACATTGGGAAATAGGAATAACCCGTACACCAGCAAGGCAAACATTGACTCAAACATTACAGAGTTTCCGCTTTCCTGAAAGTGGAGAGCTGTCTCAATTAGAAATTGGGCAGGTAATCCACGATACCCCTCCCTGGTGGTCATGTTTTCTCGGATGTGTCTCTTTTGGATCCCCAATCCTACGGCAATCTCTTGATTAATGAATTCCTATTCCACACTAGAAAAAGGGGGATGATGTTGAACGGGTAGTCCTAGCATATGTGAATATTCTTCTATAGTTGGGACTAACTGGAAGTTTGGAAAGATGAAACATCTGTATGCTGGATGATACCGCTGCACCAAGGTTTCTCTAGTAGTCCTTCTTTTACTTGTAATTTCATTAATGATAGCAGGTCCCCATACTTGTCAATGAAGCTTGGCAGATCTTCAATTCTTCCTCCGATCTCTATCAAATGCTCAACATTAGGGATCAGGAAAGTGACGGGCCAGTTTATGTGCTTAGCAGCATCCATTTTCCACATAGTCTGTAAAACAAAATTTAGCATCTTGACAGTTTAGCAAAACAATGTAAAAAGATGCAAAATGATATGCAGTTGCAAAGCTAATCTATCAAGAAACACAGAAAATTGCAAGGCTTTTGACAATGGTATTTCAAAAATTCTTCTTCATTAAGCAAGTTCGGCATTCATTACATTCGGAGCAGAATATCTTCATGCTCTTAGTACAAAGATGGGTTGTTCCCATAATTGAAAAGACAACAACAACAATGAAAATAAATAACATGGGAACCATCAGCAAGATCTTTAGAAGTTAGATTCGCTGGTGGATGTCTCCCCTTCCTCATCCATCTCCCTCATCAGTTTCTCAATGCGTCCCTTAATCCTTTTCTTCTCGAGTAACAACCCTGTCAACGTTTCCTCTAGTCCTTGTCTAGTTCTGAGCGGCTTGTGACGGGAATAGGGCCTCCTCATCACACTGGCTATCTCACGATACCATCCCAGATGCGTCTCATTGACAGAGTACTCCGCCTTCCACAACTGCCTATTGATTTGACACCACGCTTGCTCAAGAAACATTTTAATTTCGTAGTCGTCTCTTTCCCCATAATACATCATGTGTAAATATTCCTTGATTATGGGTCCCTTCCTCATATGACCTAGTTGTCGACGGGCGAGCACAGGATTGTAGTTGATGCAGCCGTTTCTTCCCATCAGGGGTACATTAGGGCAATCCCCGCAGCTGGTAATTATGATAATCCCTTCTTCTGTTGGGCTGTGCCGTTTAACATTTGTGTGCTTCAAACTCATCAGTTTTTCAATCCATACTTGACAATGTTCTACCTCCCAGAAAGCAGGGTTTTTTGGCAAGTAGGCTGTGAACCACTTATAGAAAAGAGGTATACAGCATACAATTTCTCCACATCCTTTGTTGTATTTGGTTTGAACCGCGTGGTACATATCAGCCAACAAGGTAGGGACTGGGTTATGGATTCTAAAAATTTGTATTGCCTGAGTATCAACGAACTGCTTCGCACCTGGAAACAACACCAACCCATAAATCATTAAGGCAAGTGTTGCCTCATACAGTTCCTCCTTTCCCCTATTCTTGAAGTACATTTCTTTCTCAAATAAGAATAGTGAAGGTAGTCCAAGTCGTTCTTCTTTAACAACTAGATTTGTCTGGATATCAACAAATCTGATTCCGGTAGTCGTTGTGATATCTCTAGCTGATGGCATTGATTCTAAATCGGAGAAAATTGGGGCATCGTTGATGGGGATCCCAATTATAGCAGAAAATTCCTCTAAGGTTGGAACCAATTGGAACTCAGGGAATAAGAAGCAACGGTAATTGGGGTGATACAATTGGACCAGCACTTCCTATGGTCCCTCAGTCACTGGAACCCTTAATAGTTGTGAGAGATTCCCATATTTGTCAGTAAAGTCTGAAGGATCCTCAATCATGTCGCACATCCAGATCAGTTGTTGAAGTTCCAGGAGCTCGAAGTAATAAGGCCAAACTTGCTTTTTAGATTCCATATCAACAAAGTCTGCAAAAATATCATTAGTTTCTTGATAGTTAGCAAGAAAAATGCTGATGCAATGCAAAGTTTCATGGAATTCAAATATTCGCAAAATATCGAGAGATACCCAAAGAACTCATTTTCATTGAATAAAAGATGAATTACAATAGTTGATACACTTTCAAAAGCCCAAAACATGAAGCTAAATAAAAGCTAGAAAGTCCTAAGGAAATTCTCCTAGAAGCCTTGTGTTGAGTCTTTTGATTTCTTCCTCCATCTGATATCTTTCTGCGACGAGGTTGTCAAGAATGGATTTCCAAGCGGGAGGTTGAGTGCTTGAGGGACTTGGATCTTCTTGGGTCTTTCTCTTCTTACAGGAGAGTAGCTCCTCATCCTTGGTCTGCAGTTGCTTCTGGAGTTCTAGATTCTCTTCAACGACCACTTGATACTTGAGTTTCCAGGCTTCTTCTGACCTTCGAGCTTGTCTTAGGGAAATCTCCAGCTCTTCTTCTTTTGACATGAAGTACAATACAGGCCCTTTCTTCAAAGTGTTTGGCTCTTGTCTTTTGTAGGGCATCTTTAGCTCTATAGCTCTCCTTCTAACCCATTGGACATAGGGCTCCAAGGATACACAGTTGGGTCTTCCTAAAGAACTTCTTCCTCTTTTTCGTCTGCTACCCCAAGCGTTCAAGATCAACTCTTTTTGTTCTTCGTTCTTGTCATATGTTTCAAAGTAAATACTTTCCACATGAGCGCTGAGAGGTTTGTCTTCTAGAGGATACCCTAATTGGCGTCATGCCAACACAGGGTTGTAACTGATACCACCTTTGATGCCAAGTAGAGGTACGTTACCATAGTTTCCACAGCTATCTGTAATCAGGATTCCATCATACACCCTATTATACCAGTCAATATCTGAATGGGAGAGTGCCATGACTTTCTGAGACCACCACCCTTTCTTGGAATCCGAGAATGCTCCTGCCTTGGGTAGATGCGAAATAAACCATCTATACAGTATAGGGACACAGCAGGTAATCTGTCCATTTTTATGAGCGTTTATTGTATGGACTGAGTGATAGGCTTCAGCAAGCAAGGTAGGTATAAGATTTTGTTTCAAGAAAATTTTGATTGCATTTAGATCCACAAAGTTGTCTATGTTTGGAAACAAGAAAAGTCCATAGATAAGCAATGCAAATACAGCTTCAAAGGCATCCCTGTTGGAATTCTTAGCCAAGTAACGAGCCTTTCCAATCAAGAACTTAGCAGTTAATCCCAAAATTCCTCCCTTAGAGGTTAAATTACCTTTGATATCAACTAACTCCAGATGAGTCTTCTCAACTATCTCTTCTTCTTTTGAATCCTTCTCAAAGATAGGAAACGGGGATTCATCCTTGATAGGTAGACCAACTATCTGAGAGTACTCCTCAAGGGTGGGCAAGAGCTGATAGTCAGGGAATGTGAAGCAGTGATATTTTGGATCGTAAAACTGAAGTAGAGTTGAAAGAAGTCCTTCATCAATAGTCTTCCTTAACAAGACCCACAATTTTCCATATCTGCTTAGGAATCCTTCAGGATCTGTTAACAAATCTCCCAATTTCCTTAGGTAATCCAATTTGGGACCCTTGAAAGTGTATTTGATGGTGTTTCTTCTTTAGCTATCCATGATATTCCTCTGATATAAGAAAAGAAATCTGAGTTCCATGAAACAGATGCAACATGAATGCTTACGCTATATGGATGCAACAAACACACATAGAGCACAAACAAACAAAGGCAAAGGGTAAAAGGTTAAGCATGGAGCCAAAGGTTCACCTTTCCCATTGGTGTGTTCTTTTGGTTTTCACCTGGTGAACGGGTTCTAAGAAGTTCCCAGAGTCTACAATCCATCTTTCGGATTTTAAGGATTTCCCAGATGACTTGGTAATCGATAAAATTCTCAAGAGGATCTCGTCTGAGCGTAGTATCGCGTGACAACCAATTCAGAAATAGACTCCATCATGGTCTCCGCACTACATCTAAAAGGCTTAAGTTGGGTTTGGTAACTACGGTTCTCAATATCCCGGGCTCCTAGTTCGAGAGTAGCACGCTTTCACGAACGAATTCATTCAACATAACTAGACTCTCGAGAGAGCCTCAACTGAGTGATGGTGTTTATCAATTCAACCTTTCAGGATTCGACTCCCTCAAAGCCTCCTTGAATACCATCGTCCTATAATAAGTGTACGCTTAAATCCGGGTATAGGATTTATCTCACTCATAGATATCAACCCAAGATAAACAGGATAATCAAAATAAGAACAGATATACAAGTATGTAAGCAAATATAACATACATAAGCATATAAATAAGCAAACATGAATAACATAAAAACAAGGTAGGCTTAACCCTCTTATGAAAGGACCAACAATAGGTCTAACTTTCCCCAGTGAAGTCGCCATTTCTGTTGCGGTGAAAATCGGATAACAAATTATTAATTAATTTGCATCATTTTCTTTTACAACCGACTTTGATTTATCTAAAGGAAAGGTTCAAGATCGTTAGAAAAACCTAAAGGGGGAAGATCTAAGGTTCGGGGGTTGGTTACGCCTAGGGAAGGTATTAGCACCCTAAACGTCCGTAGTATTCTACGGGAACCTCTTGTTAATGTTATCTTAAGTTTGCTAAAGATTCTATGCTAAAGGTTAGTTAGCAGGGGAAGTGATAAATTCATTATGATGAATATCACTAAGAGTTGAGGAACTCTCTCCTAAAGCTAGTTATAATTTCTATGGCTTTGATGAGGCCAAGAAATAAAGTTTCTCCTAAGGGGTTACTTAGGTAAGATGGGGGCTAATGACTTTAAGAGTCAACATGTTTAACCTTCCTTTGGAATGGTGGGACAGATACAAATGTAAGTTACTAACAAGATAATGGATTAATGATAGCATGATGACATAAAAGGCATGAATAAAGCTCAAGATATCAAGCAAGATTAGAATCATACAATTTAGACAATGATCAAAATGTGATAAGCAAGAATAGCATGGCAAGATGAATACGGATATGCAATAAAGACTTAATAAGCATTTATAAACCAAACATGCATAAAGGTCTTAAAAATAAAATATTTTTGTCATTTTCTTTTTAAATGTAGAAAGTAGATTTAATTAGAGAAATATGGCAAAAGGAATGGGATAACAAGGGTTAAAGATGCATAAGTTATAGTGTTTTGAAAATTAAATAAAAACTAAATATGGTAAGATAAATAAGTGATAAAAAGGGAATGGCAGCCATGGGGATTGAACCCACGCCCCCCTTGAATCCAAACAATGGCCAACTGAGCTGCGTGCGCGCAGTGAATAGAAGATACAATCATAAATATATATGTTAAATAGGCAAAGTCAGACAAAAGAAAAAAAAGTGTTGGGCGTGGGGATCGAACCCCAGTCCCCTTGCTTGCAAATACTTATAACTCCCTCCATGGACCAGCGGTACTACGCCCTCATCCATAAATTATACGCTTTCAAAATAATATAAGGTAAACAAGTCAATGAAATCCAAACAAAACAAACACGTGCCATCCTTGCCCACTGTCTCTAAACTAGATTTTCCCCAGCCATATCCACACACTCACAACTCAGTTGATACTTAATCAAATTAAACAAAACAAAGCTCTAGATCCATTAGCAAAATATGAGGATTATTATGGTGTCTTCCAATCAAACTAAGCCTTGTCATACAACATACACACATACTGCAAAGAAGAGTGAATCAATGGAAGCATACCAAAGATGTGAAGGCAAACACATGAATTAATGATACCAACTTATGGTATGATTTCAGAATGACTACATAACCTTGTATTGACTCAATGAAACAGAAACGAAAGATCTAAGTAAAGACCAGCAGAAATTCTTAAGCCAAGACATTTTGAGCATGGATAATAATAACAGCAGCAAGCCAATGGCAGTATAAAAAACATTCACAGTTACAAAAGAGTTCAAGCCAAAAAAAAAATGTTCAAGTCTATATGGATTCATCAAAGCCTCCATTACAAACCGTGTAAGGAAAATCTCAAATCAAGAGCCAAACCTTTGGGAACATAATCCTAAATACATGCTATCATGTCAAATGGTGTTGCATAAATCACAAGACCTAGATTTCTAAAGTACTACAATCAATACATGGACTTAGAATTCATACCAATGATTCAAAGTTTAGCAGGGCAAAAATAAGCACATCAGTTCAATATGAAAAGACAATATTAAGTTCAAAATATGAGAGCATCAACCCTACCCTAAGTGTATAACAGGATCACTAAGACACATACTTAAACTCAAATATGCAACTAGTCTAACCAAAAAGAGTGACAAAAAGATTGCTCAAATGAAAGAGTCATGGCAGGCAATCAAGCATTCTTAGCCAATTGAAAGCAAATAGTGTAAGCAACTCAGACAAATTGGTCGTGTGGTAAAGTGCAGATCAGCCATTACACATTCAGTTTCAAAACTTAAGAATCGGCTTTTTCAAATGTTTGGAAAATACACTTAATTCATAGATATAATGGCTAGTCAACATGATATCAACACATAAGCAAAGCATGATCAGTTACAGATGAAAGTTATTTCAAACAAAATCAACATGGACATTTGCAAATGATGAGTTCAGATAGGCATGCTTTCACAAAGACAATGAAACAAAGATTTGAACAAATTGAAAGGGCTGTAAACAACTCAACAATTGAGCACACACATCACTTAGATATCCAAACATTTTCAACACATGTTAGAGACAAACCAACAGATAAAGAACACACAGCTGTGACTGGTATGTGATGGTGTGATTGTTTAAGCATTTCGAATAAGAAACATACAACAACAACAACATTCTTGTGCTTGTGGATCAAATAACATTTGAACTTAAACTTTATGCAAAACAGGGTATAAGACAAACTGTAGGATAGTTCAGCAATCAAATCACACAAAAACATTTAGAGATAGGCAGTGCATAGACTTAGTAAAACAACCAAATTAGGGCAAGCATCTTTAACAAACACATATGCAGTCAATACATTACAAGGGCATGGTCTCTGAGGTAAAAACTTGGCAGAATGATTCTCATTATGTACCAAATGAAAAAAATGGTGAGCATGAACAAGATGAAAAGGTGGGTTAAGGATCATGAAGCATACGACAAATGTAATATCAATGTAAGGCATGCCAATCTACCATTCAAACTTTAAACATATGTTGTCACAAACAAACCAATAAGGGTTAATGTAAGTAAATGGCTCGACGGTTTGCACACTCAAACAACAGCACAGTCAATAATCCATGAGCAGAAACATTACAACATCCACAAGAATGAGGTTAAAATCAGAACTGAGCACACAACCATATTCCTCCATTAATAATGGCAATAAAAACAATCATGCTATTTGAACAAGAATCATTTGGTAACATCATTAATCATTAACAAATACATAAGATAAACTCAAGCATCCCATGTCAGTTACTCAAATAGACAGAGGTTCCAAGCTTCATTTCAAAATTTCATTCATAACATCCAAACAAAACAAGAACATCAATCACTAATCTACTCATAGTAATGCCACGAAGTGAACTCAAAGTTTCAAACAACAAGTTGATAAAATAGAGGTACTCAACATCATTGCATCAAGACATTACTTTTCAGGTGGAATTTAACAACATGTTCAAACATACATCAACCAGACAAACATGTATAAAATGATGATATGCATAATGAAACTGTAAATATGCATTAATAATAAGAGTATGAGAACACGATACCAAAAGGGAGTGAAGTTTATTATCTTCAAGTGTGATGACTTCCTTCACTCTTTAAGCGCTCCTAGAGATTCCTTCAACTTGATTGCTCAGGCTTATGGAATTGCAGAGAAAACTTTAAGTGTTTTTGAGAGAGAGTCGTTGTTTTTTCTGATATGAACATCCACCCTCCTTATATAGGATGCTTGATGGCCCGGGTCAATCCTCAAACACTTGGTGGGCAAAGCAATGGGTAGGGTTTTGAAATTTGAATTCAACCATTGAACCTTAGGAGGCAAACACTCCACTTACTGATGAAATGCAGACGTTGCAGGGGTTGAATGCATCAAAATGGCATTGCTTCTGAGACTATCCCTCTGTTGCCACACAAATAGGCAATGAAAGAGGAAGATGATGGGGACAAGGCCAGGGCAATCCGCAGGTGACACAGAGGTGTAGCAGAGGGAGAGATGAAAACGGTAACGCCTCAAAGACACTTTTGATGAACCAAGACTTAAATGCTCAAAGAGGAAAGTATATTGGGGAAACCAAATGAAACATTCGCACCAAGGATTGGAGGTTCAAACAATTTGAATGATTTTGATATGTTTGGTGTTTGAAATTCCAATCTGAAGCTCACACACACGGATGAGGAAGAAGGAACATTTGGGTGGTTTTGTCTCTTTGTATGCCACATGTCATCTCCCCACTGGCTACGAACAAGGGTTGAAAAGTCAAAGGAGAAGTGATCATCTCTCATTGACTGATGGTGAAGCAATTCCTCCAATCACAAACAAGTCAAATGCCACGCAGGACCAGGTAAAATGGCAAGGAAAAGAATATAGCTTCTTCTCTTTTCAATTATATCATAATAATAATAATTAATTAAAATGTTAATTAAATAAATTAAAAAATAATAATAGACTAAATTAACAAATAATCTAAATGATTAAACCAATGCAAAATTAAAATTAAATTGAGATTAATTTATATTAATAAAAATAGGACAACTAATATATAAATAAAAAAAAAGCCATATTGAAATTAAAATAAAATAAAAAGAATTTTTAAAAAGAAAGAAACAAATAAGAAATTAAAATAAATATTAAATAAAATAATAATAAATAAAAATGCATATTAAATTGCAAAGCAGAGAAAGTAAATCAAACATCAATTAGCAGGAAATGAGGGTAAAATTTGGGGTGCAACACTATTCAACGAGATACAAAGGGGTGTATCCAACCCATTTACAAAAGGAGCACCAACTCAACCATAGTGAGAACTACAAAAACTCTTAAGAAAAGTTAGTCCAATCATAGTAATTACAAGTATAATGCGAGTTAATCCTTTTTTCACCCACCACCAAGTGAACATAATGATTTTATTTACTATCAAGTTGCAATCCCACAATTCATTGTTGAATAATATTTTGTTCCTACTTGACCATAAACACCAACCTATTGACACCTATAAACCTACAACATTTTTGACAGCAACCTTCTTCCCAAACAATGCCTCAATCCAATGACGAAAATGCGACAGCAAGTTATCGTGTGTGCCAACATCAGTTCCGAACCATCTTCCAATAGATCTCCAGACTTCCAAGGATTTTACACAATTAAATAGCAATTGAAAAGCAGTTTCGTCCACCATAAAACAAAAAGGACATGGCATATCCAACCTGCTCGAGAGAATACAGTGCCTGCACAAATTATCACGAGTTGGAAGTCTGTCTCGGAACAACCTCCACCCAAACGACTGAACCTTCGGAGGAGACGACGACAACCACAATAGTTTAAAATCCGCCTTCGAGTCTTCGTTTACATTTTGAAGATCTTGTGCCTGCTCCAAGAAATCATAGCCAGAACGGACCGAGTACTCGCGTTGCTCTTCGTAGGACCAAACAGCCACATCACAAACTTCAGAATTCAGTGAAAACCCTCCCAACATATTCACTAGGACAACAACTTCCAACCTACAATTTTCGGCCATTGTTGGATCCTCAAATTCTAACTTCCAAGACCTAAAATTTCCGTTACTACATCCAAATTCCACAACCCTCCTGAATTTGTTATTTGAATGTTCCCATAATGCCGGAAACAAGGAAGCTAAGGATTGATTTCCACACCAGTTAGATAACCAGAAAAGAGCTTCATTCCCGCTTCCAACTTCATACTTTAGCAGGTGCATAAAACCTTCATTTCCAAACAACTTCATGATTTTGAATAGATCTCTCCACCACAAGGATGGAGCTAAAATGTACTTGAAGGTGCGAGAAAGACACAAGAAAGGGGGATTTGAGTTGTGTATTTACTCTTTTTGTAACTTTTCGCATCTTGTTATTTTGGCGCTCAAGAACCTTCAATGTTCGTTGAGAGATTCTGATCTATTAACTAAATATTATGAGAACCGTATAGGTTCTGTTCATAAGATACGATACTCAGAACTTGCAGTGCGGAAGCTTATCAGAGATAGGCTGCATGGTTCTGACTTTGCTTAATATGAGGTTCTGATATTCAATGCAGAAACATAAATATAGATACTAAGCAAGAGAGTAAAGGACACACGGTATATCCTGGTTCACCACGCGAGCTAATCCAGTCCACCCTCCTCAGGTGATTTCGCCTTGAACACAAGGACTTAATCCACTATAACCAAATCATGATTACACTTGCACGGGCAATAGCCGGTGACTAACCACTTGCACATCCGCACTGTGACTAACGACCCAATGAACTATTCAGGGATCCAACAGGATATAACGTTCATTGACCGAGCAGACCCACTGCTGGGATTTCACAGCTAGCCGTTCAGGGATTCATCACAATGAATATAACGTTACTGACCATATTTCATGATTTTCCACAATGACCCTCAGCCATTGTCATCTCAAGTATCTGATCACCATGTGATCTACTCAAGGGCCTCAACTCACAGATGAACCGTTCAGGGATCCCATCAGGATATAACGTTCACTTGAGGAGTCTCAATTCTTCTAGTTGAATTGGCAACTTGGAGATTACAAATTGTGCTTCTTAATAAGAAAGTTTCTCCTAGGTTTAAGTACAAAGAACACACACATGTGTTCAAGCGAGTTTTGAGCAGTCAGCTCCTTGCTTTCCTAAGAAACTACAAAGATGTATTTAGATATTATGATTGTTGACATCTTGTAGATCTTCTTCTTCTTTGTCTCCTGGTTGAGCAAGCTTTGAGCAGCAACTCCTTGCTTCAGATCTTCAATGTAGCTTTAACGAGAAGGTAGTTTGATGACTTGACTATTCTTCAATTGTTGTCTTCTTCATCAAAAGCTTCTGTTTGATTGTTGTTGTTGTGTTAATTTGTTCTTTGGAAATTCAACAACAATTGCCATGAGTGAAATAATGACAGCTTTGAATATTCTATGTGTTACAACGAGAATTCATCGTTGTTGCTTTCTTCACACAATGACTTGGTCAATTTTGTAGATGAACATTCAGTTCATAATTCTACAAGTGATCGACACATCAGAAGCAAAAACTTTTTCCATTAAATAGTCAGTAGAAATATAGCCGTTAGAGAATACTGTTGGCTGATGGAAAAGAGACGTTGTGATATAATGAGTTATACTGACACATCTTCTTTTTGCAGAGGAGGAAGTGACCAGACATATTTTCTTGGGCAGTGTGTACATTTAACTCACAACGGTAATATTTAGACTTCAAAACTTATGTCACTTCTGATGTTAAATTGATAAAGCATGAGTTGAGTCTTTATAGCAGAATATGTGATGCTTCAAGTCTTCCGTTAATTGAAGAAGTCCATTAGGAATCAGTCTTCAGAACTTCAACACTTGGTAGTTAAGAGCGTTATCCTTTTCTGCTTTAAGTCTTCTGAATCTTCAGAGCCTGTCTTCCGAGTCTTTAGAACTTCTTGTTTTAAGCCCTGATCTTCAGAGTCTTCAGAACTTCTTGTTTGAAACCTTGATCTTCAGAACTCGTCAGTCTTCAAATTCTTTCTATACTTGGTCTTCAGCGCCTTCAGCCATCAGAACTTCAAGTCATAGGAGTCTTCAGAACTTTGGTTCTTTCTACGTGTACTTCTTCAGAAGCTTCCCTATCTTCAGAATCTTAATCACTTTCAGAGAGCGTCCACAAGAGCATTGCAACAGTAATCTTGGCATCCTTGGATCTGGCTGATCATGACTAGATAAACAAGCGTTCTTGCTTCTCGCGACTTTAGTCACACATAGTAACTTCGCATATGTGTGTATTCAATCATAGTACATCTAGCTGGTGTATGTTGGTTCTGATGTCTTAAGTTCTTATGATATGCACACAACACACGTTAAACCATAAAATGGTTCTTTCACAAATACTTATTGTTATCATCAAAACATAGATTAACTTGTAGAGACAATTCTTTCTCTCACAATCTCTCCCTTTTTGATGATGACAAAACCAAGTATTTTGATTGAACATTTTATACAAGGTAATCACAAAAGCAAACAAATTCAGAGAGTATGGAGCAACAGCTCCCCCTGAATGAGTTATCCTCAAAGCTTTATCTGAGATCATCTAGGATTTTATATAATCCAAAGATATACAGAGTAACAACTTGAGTTGCCAGAACAAAAATAGAAAAGAGTTACTTTTCTCTTTGTCTTTAAAAAAACGAGGAGTCTTTAGCATCTGGACTAGTTCAACAGAACTTCCATCTTCAGATCTTCAAAACTCAGTTTCCTTTGTTGTCATATCAGAGCTTGTTATCTTCAGAGTCATCTAGAGCATTTCTACTTTTCAGTAGATTCAATTGAGCACAGAATTAGAGCAGTTCTTCGACTGATAAACATAGTTTCGCTGTATATCAGAAACTGTCTTTTGAGACACTCCCCCTGAGTTTCAGGCTATATGAAGATTTTAGATTTTGCATTTTAATCTTCTGGGTAGTCTCCCCCTAATTTCCGTAAGTCAGATATTGGGATCTTTCAGAATCAAAATTCAGAGTTTCTAAATTTAATCACTAGTGTTGATCATGACTTTTTAGAGTTTGAGTTTGAACACAGGTTTATTTCAGAATCAAAGCTTGATTTTTGATCAGATACCAATTGAAGGTTAAAACTTGTGATCAATCAACATTTGATTCTGAATCTGGTACATCATGTTTTAGTAGGATGTAAAAATGATGTGCTGACTCTTATACCAGAGTTTGTTGATTCTGATGCTGAAGGAGTTCTTTTGATATTACTTTGAAGAGTATTTCCTTTGTGTACTGATAGGATACCATTGAAGGTACTTTGACAGTAATCCACAGCTTTGCTTTGATTGAGAGTCTGATACTAATCTTTGTGTACTGAATCTGATTTCTAATTAATGATTTAGTCTGATACCAAATCATCTTTATTTCAAATGGTTCCTGATAGAATGGTTTTTAGCTTGGATCTTTAATCCGGATCTTCAGACAGTTCTTGACTTCTGATTTGCACAAAACTTCTGAGTGAGCATCTTGAAATGTAGACTTTGCCTTGATTGCTTTCAGAGTTTTCCTACCTAATCTGATTCTTTATTCTATGATTGTAGTTCTTTTTCTTATCCTGTCTTTAGAATGCCTAGTGAACTTGTTTAGAGTTCCTCGGATAACATCAAACAACAAACGTTAGTAGTAACGCATTTTATAAGAGTACTTTGTTTAAGTTTTGCATTCTTTCATATTTCCTTCTTTCAAACAAAATCAATCAATATATTTATCCCCCTTTTTGACATCATCAAAAAGTGTCAGGGCATATGAGCATTTATGCGTGTAGTCATTTATATTCAGTTACAGAGTCACAAAGTCATTTAAACATTTAGAAGCATTTAGACATATTTTAGGGAAACACATCTATACTCAGTATGTATTTAATTGAAGGATGGAAGCCAATAATGAGAGACGTGAAACAGTGTTCAGGTACCTTAAAGGCAATTAGGTTTACTAATTGTCGTTATGGCATATTTAATCTGAAGAACAATTAGACATAACCAATAAGAGGCTCATTAAACAGGCTAACTGTAGTCAGACATAGATTAGATAAGGATTAAAAAAAAAACATATAGATACAGATTTGGACTTGACAAAAACAGGTTCTTATAAGAGAAAAACTTTTAGAGTTACGTATTTCCGTGTTATGAAGGATTGAGATGTTCCTTACTAGTTTATTAGTCGAACGACTGTATGCGTATTTCAAGAGAGTTGAACAGCTAAGAAATTTCTAGTAAGAAATAGCGAAGTAGCCTTTTGTATGCGATTTACTAGATGGGATAAATTAATGAGTTTCTTTGAATTTAGCCATTTTGATTTCTAATGCTGGTTAAATTATCTAAGAGACAAATAAGACATTTTCCTTAATTCAATGGTGATTGTACATAACGAATTAAAGACAAAACACAGCAAATGCTAAATGAACATCACCACCTTAATCATCAGAATCATCAACACTGTTCATAGTTTCACAATTGATTTTGACATGAGAACTACGAGGTTCAAGCCTGATAATTAAATCCCAGGCCTTTTCTTGTAGAAGTATTTCCGAAATTATTCTTCCGTATGGGATGAAAGCCTGCACTTTATTTCTGGAGATTTTGATAGAATGTTTCATATGATTAAAAATGGTTTTAGGGAGATCTGTTGTAACATGATGTGTTAGAAGAAAGATAAGGATTCTGTCGTTGTGCGTTAGGATGCTTTCAGGAGTCATAGGAGGACGAAGGTTGGTAAGAGAAAATTTGAACCATGCTTTTGGAAAGGGGAGAAGCCTCTCAGGTTTGTTTGGTTCGTAAGGTACTGAATCGTCAAATAAGATTTTGCACTGATCCACTAGTCTTAGATTTGATTGATAATTATCAATTGTAACTCCGGAGGAGATGCACCCAGTGATTTTCTCTATCGAGGAGACAGAGACAACAATGGGTTGAAGGTAGACTTCCGACCAGATGGTTTTTCCATCGTTACTAATTCTGGAAAATTTCCAGAACTCTTTAACTAGGTTTGGATAGATGGGACCATATAGGAGAGCGTAATAGCCTTGCCAAGATTGGGCTTGCATGCTTCTGAGTATCTCCAAACCATTGTCTCCAGGATGGGCAAGGTTGAGTTTCTTTTCGGGAATAAGGTGTAGATTTTCTTTGTTTCCAAGGAAGGTTGGTCCAAACCTTTGAGAGTTCATGGTTCATAGTGAGTTTAGAATTTTGTAATTGAGAGTTGAGAGACGGAGAGAGGAATCCTACCTTTTATGGGTGAGTTAGGATGAAGTGTGATGATCGCTTTTGGGGATAGGATTTGATTTGTTATTTCCTAGATATTGTATTAAATCTTGGGTATATAGAGAGATGTAAACGCGTGTAGCTAAAGAGACGAGTTAGTTGTCTATTTATTGGGAAGGATACTAGAGTTAATGATGGCTTTTCGATGATTGGTCAATGAGTCGGGTACATTAATGATGGTAATAAATTTGAGTCACAAAAAATTTTTTAATGGGTTAATAATTTTAAGTTTTAACTGTAAAATTCTAATAAGGCTTATTATCTATGTAACATTTTATTGTTTAAAGAGAGACTTTAATTAATGATCATAGATTTGACAATACGTTTTTCTTAAATAGTTTAAGGATAATTGAGCACAAACAAAACAATTAAAGCAAAATTAACATAGTTTCTCTAGTCACTAAAGACTTCACAATATGACTTTAACAGACAGTTTTCTGGAAACTCTTCAGGACCATCTTCTTCAATTCTTTCCTTGATCATGTCCACAATTCCATCTCTGAAGAAAATCTCAGACAAAACTCTTCCATAAGGAATGTAGGATTTTGTGAGGTTTCGAGACTCAAGAATGGTTTTCCAGAGACAGTTGAAGATTCA
Organism: Lathyrus tuberosus; assembly: GCA_022829125.1. Lineage (NCBI taxonomy): Eukaryota > Viridiplantae > Streptophyta > Magnoliopsida > Fabales > Fabaceae > Lathyrus > Lathyrus tuberosus. Next base: position 4,015,215 of record JALAZF010000491.1, on the reverse strand, counting down.
GTGTGGTAAATTTATCCGAAAGTCATTCATTAGTAAATAAATGAACTTATGGCCGGGAGATCGAATTAGATTATTGCTATCTATTATGGGAAGAAAATTTGACAACATGAGTTTGTACCAGGCTTTGGGAGTTGGTATGAGATTCTCAGGATTGTAGGGTATGTATCTGGAAGATAAGTCGTGAAAGGATGCAAAATTTCTTGCAGGAAAGAAATTGTGTTTGTCAAAATTAACATGAATTCCAACATCCTCACATCTTGTTGCAAGAATCACTGAGAATAGGTTGATGTCAATAGGGATTTCAAAAACATAGGAAGTGATGCAATTTCTTTCAACATCAAGATCGACATGTTTCCAAAATTCTTTGACCAGGTTTACATAGATAGGCTTTTCTAGCATCATGGATTACCTAGTCTATTGTTGAGTATACAAAATATCTGTTATACTGAATGTAGTGTCTCTTGAGAGTGAAAGAGTAATGAATGAGAATCGTTTCTCAAGAATAAGTTCAAGAAGATTTGGATTACCGAGAAAGGTTAGTGGAGGCATGATAGTGGATGGACAAAGAGGCTTAGAGTTTTAAGGTTTTGAGTATAGGAGCATGAAAGGGAGATGTGACATTATTGAGTAAGAGGTAGATTGAATTATGCCTAGTCTAGGGAAGATATAGGTTTCAAAAGATTTTAGTAAGATCTTATTAAGTTGTCTGAGATATGTTGTGGTTTCAATAGATTCACAATTATGATTGTATCTTTTGCGTGTAGTTTTTGTTAAAGGGTTTTCTTGTATTTGACAATTTCTTTCATCTATGCTTAACAGATTTTCTATTGGTTGAATATTTCCCTAAAGAAACATGTAAGGATTCCTAAATAATTACTTAGTAAAACATTCTATGACAAATTTGAAAGAATTCTAATTAAGGTATCTCATGAGTTTAACAGATTATTAGTAAAAAGATAAGTGTACCTTAGATTTTTCAGACTTAACTGAGTGCTTTTTGTCTTGACTTTGGTCTTCATTATGATGAATTTTGAAATCTTCGTATTTTTTCGTGAGTGCATTCTTCTGAGCTTTTGATCAGCTTCTGAGAGAGAGTTGAAGGTTCTGAGATTCTTCAAGATACGCCTTAGGGATGCTTAATCTCTTTGAAGAAACACTTTTAGCTAAAACTCTTCGTGACATCATTCCTTTCAGACTCTTGAAGCTTTGAGCATCTTTCTGATTCTACCTATTTCCGAGTAAGCTGCAGATGTTTCTTGGGTTCTTCAAGATAAGCTTGCCTTCAGACTTCTGAAGAGAATATTTTCTTGGAAAGTGATCCTAGTTGGATTATAGCTTTCTCTCTCTTTTCCTGTTCAACCTTGTCCTTTAGTTCTCTAGGTTACAATAACCGAGATTAGGACTTAGCATAAATAGAGTGGCCATTTTATTTAAACTTAGCCAATTACATGCAGTTCTTTTGGATAAGGCGACACTTATATGCGTGGGAGCAATACTGAGTGAACAGTAAATTTCATATGATGACCCCATTCATAAATAACAGATTACATTTGTTTTGAATGTTTTTCACTTCTCATTTCCTTGATCCATAGAACCTGTTTAGTTCCAATACAGTTCATAAGATATGGATCTGAATCTTAAACGACAAACTTCAAGAATTGGTTGAGTTTTCCTTTCAAAGCCCGAATTCAGTTTGCGTTTGTGAGAGTTTCTTGTCTTTGAAAAATGATTGATTTCACCAGTTCAGTAAGAACCTTTGAGAGATTATACGAGGAGGATTTATCATATCAGCATCTGACTTGTTCCTCAAGGTTGTTTCAGAACTTGTTCAGAACCAAAACATCATCATGCCCCATGTGTACATCACTAGACATGATTTGCATGAACCTCTTGTTCTCACAATGATGATCAACTTATTTGGGGTTGTTCACACATCTATGATTTAACTAATTTATTCAAACGAAACATCATTAACGTCATCTTAGTTGGAGAACACAAATACCTGAAATGATAGCATCTAATTTCATATCACAAGTGATTCTGAGAGCACTTGATCTGTCAAAAATGAGATTATTAACATTTGTTCTTTACTGAGATGATTTCAGGTTGTTGGAGCTTGATCACTGAACCAGTTAAGATCTTAAGAGTTTGTTCGGAATCAAGTAATTACTGAGTCTTTGGGATTCAGTTCTCCATTGAATGTTTTGATCATTCCAGGTTCTGACATTGAATCATTTCTAATAATTTGAATTCTTCAGATTCTGAGTTTAACAGATTTCTTTCTGAAATTCAAAGTCTTAGAACAACAATCTTTCCTCTATACATGGAGAGATCCAGAATGAGTTTTAAACGAGAAAGTCAAGGGTGGACCTAATCCGTTTCTTGAAAACATCTTAAAAACTCATAAAGGATTAATCATCAGTAAACAAGATTTCTTGCTTTCTGATGATTCATCTTTTAGTCATATACGTGGTTTTATCCACACGTATTTTCTAGAATGAGCATTCAATAGATACTTCCTTTTATCTGATGAATTTATCTTATCAACTGATTCTTTAACTTTAGTGAGGCTTCATCTCGAATCAGTGAAATGCTCATGAAGTAATCAGATTAATTACAATTTTGTACACAGTTAACTGCTGAACTGTTACAGAAATTGTAAGTGGATTTCAATCTCGCCAAGAGTACTTCTACGCACCACATCTGGATCTTTTTCTGACAATATTAAGTGTTTGATGTAAATCAATAACAGAACCGAAGCTATGATACCAATTGAAGGTGCGAGAAAGACACAAGAAAGGGGGGTTTGAATTATGTATTTACTCTTTTTGTAACTTTTCGCATCTTTTTATTTTGACGCTCAAGAACCTTCATTGTTCGTTGAGAGATTCTGATCTATTAACTAAATAGTAATAGAACCGTATAAGTTATGTTCATAAGATACGATACTCAGAACTTGCAGTGCGGAAGCTTATCAGAGATAGGCTGCAAGGTTCTGACTTTGCTTAATATGAGGTTCTGATATTCAATGTAGAAACATAAATAAAGATACTAAGCAAGAGAGTAAAGGACACACCATATATCCCGGTTCACCACGCGGGCTAATCCAGTCCACCCTCCTCAGGTGATTTCGCCTTGAACACAAGGACTTAATCCACTATAACCAAATCATGATTACACTTGCACGGGCAATAGCCGATGACTAACCACTTGCACAACCGAACAGTGACTAACGACCCAATGAACTGTTCAGGGATCCAACAGGATATAACGTTCATTGACCGAGCAGACCCACTGCTGGGATTTCACAGCTAGCCGTTCAGGGATTCATCACAATGAATATAACGTTACTGACCATATTTCATGATTTTGCACAATGACCCTCAGCCATTGTCATCTCAAGTATCTGATCACCACGTGATCTACTCAAGGGCCTCAACTCACAGATGAACCGTTCAGGGATCCCATCAGGATATAACGTTCACTTGAGGAGTAGCTGAATTGGAAAACTGAAGATTACAAATTGTGCTTCTTAATAAGCAAGTTTCTCCTAGGTTTAAGTACAATGAACACACACATGTGTTCAAGCAAGTTTTGAGCAATCAGCTCCTTGCTTTCCTAAGAAACTACAAAGATGTATTTAGATATTATGACTATTGACATCTTGTAGATCTTCTTCTTCTTCATCTTCTGGTTGAGCAAGCTTTGAGCAGCAACTCCTTGCTTCTGATCTTCAATGTAGCTTTGACGAGAAGGTAGGTTGATGACTTGACTATTCTTCAATTGTTGTCTTCTTCATCAACAACTTCTGTTTGATTCTTGTTGTTGTGTTAATTTGTTCTTTGGAAATTCAACAACAATTGCCATGAGTGAAATAATGACAGCTTTGAATATTCTAAGTGTTACAACGAGAATTCATCGTTGTTGCTATCTTCACACAATGATCTTTCGAATTTTGTAGATGAACATTCAGTTCGTAATTCTACAAGTGATCGACACATCAGAAGCAAAAATTTTTCCATTAAATAGCCAGTAGAAATATAGCCATTAGAGAATATTGTTGGCTGTTTGGAAAAGAGACGTTGTGATATAATGAGTTGTGCTGACACATCTTCTTTTTGCAGAGGAGGAAGTGACCAGACATCTTTTCTTGGGCAGTGTGTATATTTAACCAACAACGGTAATATTTAGACTTCGAAACTTCAGTGGCTTCTGATGTTAATTTGATAAAGCATGAGTGGAGTCTTTATAGCAGAATATCTAATGCTTCAAGTCATCCGTTAATTGAAGAAGTCCATTAGGAATCAGTCTTCAGAACTTCAGCACTTGGTAGTTAAGAGCGTTATCCTTTTCTGCTTTAAGTCTTCTGAATCTTCAGAGCCTGTCTTCAGAATCTTCAGAACTTGTTGTTTTAAACCTTGATCTTCAGAGTCTTCAGAACTTCTTGTTTGAAACCTTGATCTTCAGAACTCGTCAGTCTTCAAATTCTTTCTATACTTGGTCTTCAATGCCTTCAGCCATCAGAACTTCAAGTCATAGGAGTCTTCCGAACTTTGGTTCTTTTTTAGTGTACTTCTTCAGAAGCTTCGATATGTTCAGAATCTTAATCACTTTCAGAGAGCATCCACAAGAGCATTGTAATAGCAATCTTGGCATCCTTAGATCTGGCTGATCATGACGAGATAAACAAGCATTCTTGCTTCTCACGACTTTAGTCACACATAGTAACTTCACATATGTGTATATTCAATCATAGTACATCTTGCTGGTGTATGTTGGTTCTAATGTCTTTAGTTCTTATGATATGCATACAACACACGTTAAACCATAAAATGGTTCTTTCACAAATACTTATTGTTATCATCAAAACATAGATTGACTTGTCGACACAATTCTTGCTCTCACAATCTCCCCCTTTTTGATGATGACAAAACCAAGTATTTTGATTGAACATTTTATACAAGTTAATCACCAAAGCAAACAAATTCAGAGTATGGAATAACAGCTCCCCCTGAATGAGTTATCCTTAAAGCTTTATCTGAGATCATCTAGGATTTTATATAATCCAAAGATATACAGAGTAACAACTTGAGTTGCCAGAACAAAAATAGAAAAAAGTTACTTTTCTATCTTGTCTTTAAAAAAATGAGGAGTCTTTAGCATCTGGACTAGTTCAACAGAACTTCCATCTTCAGATCTTCAAAACTCAGTTTCCTTTGTTGTCATATCAGAGCTTGTTATCTTCAGAGTCATCTGAAGCATTTCTACTTTTCAGTAGATTCAATTGAGAACAGAATTAGAGCAGTTCTTCGACTGATAAACATAGTTTCGCTGTATATCAGAAACTGTCTTTTGAGACACTCCCCCTGAGTTTCAGGCTATATGAAGATTTTAGATTTTGCATTTTAATCTTCTGGGTAGTCTCCCCTTAATTTCCGTAAGTCAGATATTGGGATCTTTCAGAATCAAAATTCAGAGTTTCTAAATTTAATCACCAGTGTTGATCATGACTTTTTAGAGTTTGACTTTGAACACAGGTTTATTTCAGACCTTGTTATTGTCACAACTCAGTTTAATTATCAAAGTTTGATTTTTGATCAGATACCAATTGAAGGTTAAAACTTGTGATCAATCAACGCTTGATTCTGAATCTGGTACACCTTGTTTAAGTCAGATGTAAAAATGATGTGCTGACTCTTATACCAGAGTTTGTTGATTCTGATGCTGAAGGAGTTCTTTTGATATTACTTTGAAGAGTATTTCCTTTGTGTGCTGATAGGATACTAATGAAGGTACTTTGACAGTAATCCACAGCGTTGCTTTGATTGAGAGTCTGATACTAATCTTTGTGTACTGAATCTGATTTCTACTTGATGATTTAGTCTGATACCAAATCGTCTTTATTTCAAATGGTTCCTGATAGAATGGTTTCTTGCTTGGATCTTTAATCCGGATCTTCAAACAGTTCTTGACTTCTGATTTGCACAGAACTTCTGAGTGAGCATCTTGAAATGTAAACTTTGCCTTGATTGCTTTCAGAGTTTTCTTACCTAATCTAATTCTTTATTCTATGATCGTAGTTCTTCTTCTTATCCTGTCTTTAGAATGCCTAGTGAACTTGTTTAGAGTTCCTCGGATAACATCAAACAACAAACGTTAGTAGTAACGCATTTTATAAGAGTACTTTGTTTGAGTTCTGCATTCTTTCAGATTTCCTTCTTTCAATCAAAATCAATCAATATATTTCTCCCCCTTTTTGACATCATCCAAAAGTGTTAGGGCATATGAGCATTTATGCATGTAGTCATTTATATTCAGTTACAGAGTCACAAAGTCATTTAAACATTTAGAAGCATTGACTCATTTTAGGGAAACACATCTATACTCAGTATGTATTTAATTGAAGGATGGAAGCCAATTATGAGAGACGTGAAACAGTGTTCAGGTACCTTAAAGGTAATTAGGTTTACTAATTTTCGTTATGGCATATTTAATCTGAAGAACAATTAGACATAACCAATAAGATGGGCTAACTGTAGTCAGACATAAATTAGATAAGGATTTAAATAAACATATAGATACAGATTTGGACTCAACAAAAACAGGTTCTTATAAGAGAAAAACAATTAGAGTTACGTATTTCTGTGTTATGAAGGATTGAGATGTTCCTTACTAATTTATTAGTCGAACGACTATATGCGTATTTCAAGAGAGTTGAACAGCTGAGAAATTTCTAGTAAGAAATAGGGAAGTAGCCTTTTGTACCCGATTTCCTAGATGGGATAAATTAATGAGTTTCTTTTAATTTAGCCATTTTGATTTCTAATGCTGGTTAAATTATCTAAGAGACAAATAAGACATTTTCCTTAATTCAATGGTGATTGTACATAACGAATCCTCAACACAGCAAATGCTAAATGAACATCCCCACCTTAATCATCAGAATCCTCAACACTGTTCATAGTTTCACAATTGATTTTGACATGAGAAGTACGAGGTTCAAGCCTGATAATTAAATTCCAGGCCTTTTCTTGTAGAAGTATTTCCGAAATTATTCTTCCGTATGGGATCAAAGCCTGTACTTTATTTCTGGAGATTTTGATAGAATGTTTCATATGATTAAAAATGCTTTTAGGGAGATCTGTTGTAACATGATGTGTTAGAAGAAAAATAAGGATTCTGTCGTTGTGCGTTAGGATGTTTTCAGGAGTCATACGAGGACGAAGGTTGGTCAGAGAAAATTTGAACCATGCTTTTTGAAAGGGGAGAAGCCTCTCAGGTTTGTTTGGTTCGTAAGGTACTGAATTGTTAAATAAGATTTTGCACTGATCCACCAGTCTTAGATTTGATTGATAGTCATCAATCGTAAATCCGGAGGAGATGCAACCAGTGATTTTCTCTATCGAGGAGACAGAGTCAACGATGGGTTGAAGGTAGACTTCCGACCAGATGAGACCATATAGGAGAGCGTAATAGCCTTGCCAAGATTGGGCTTGCATACTTCTTAGTATCTCCAAACCATTGTCTCCAGGATGGGCAAGGTTGAGTTTCTTTTCGGGAATAAGGTGTAGATTTTCTTTGTTTCCAAGGAAGGTTGGTCCAAAACTTTGAGAGTTCATTGTTCATAGTGAGTTTAGAATTTTGTAATTGAGAGTTGAGAGACGGAGAGAGGAATCCTACCTTTTATGGGTGAGTTAGGATGAAGTGTGATGATCACTTTTGGGGATAGGATTTGATTTGTTATTTCCTAGATATTGTATTAAATCTTGGGTATATAGAGAGATGTAAACGCGTGTAGCTAAAGAGACGAGTCACTTGTCTATTTATTGGGAAAGATACTAGAGTTAATGATGGCTTTTCGATGATTGGTCAATGAGTCGGGTACATTAATGATGGTAATAAATTTGAGTCACACCAAAATTTTAATGGGTTAATAATTTTAAGTTTTAACTGTAAAATTATAATAAGGCTTATTATCTATGTAACATTTTATTGTTTAAAGAGAGACTTTAATTAATGGTCATAGATTTGACAATACGTTTTTCTTAAATAGTCTAAGGATAATTGAGCACAAACAAAACAATTAAAGCAAAATTAACATAGTTTCTCTTGTCACTAAAGACTTCACAATATGTCTTTAACAGACAGTTTTCTGGAAACTCTTCAGGGCCATCTTCTTCAATTTTTTCCTTGATCATGTCCACAATTCCATCTCTGAAGAAAATCTCAGACAAAACTCTTCCATAAGGAATGTAGGATTTTGTGAGGTTTCGAGACTCAAGAATGGTTTTCCAGAGACAGTTGAAGATTGAGTGTGGTAAATTTATCCGAAATTCATTCATTAGTAAATAAATGAACTTATGGTCGTGAGATCGAATTAGATTATTGCTATCTATTATGGGAAGAAAATTTGACAACATGAGTTTGTACCAGGCTTCGGGAGTTGGTAGGAGATTTTCAGGATTTTAGGATATGTATCTGGAAGATAAGTCATGAAGGGATGCAAAATTTCTTGCAGGAAAGAAATTGTGTTTGTCAAAATTAACATGAATTCCAACATCCTCACATCCAGTTGCAAGGATCACTGAGAATAGGATGATGTCAATAGGGATTTCAAAAACATAGGACGTGATGCAATTTCTTTCAACATCAAGATCGACATGTTTCCAAAATTCTTTGACCAGGTTTACATAGATAGGCTTTTCTAGCATCATGGAGTACCTAGTCCATTGTTGAGTATACAAAATATCTGCTATACTACATGCAGTGTCTCTTGAGAGTGAAGGAGTACTAAATGAGAATCGTTTCTCAGGAATAAGTTCAAGAAGATTTGTATTACCGAGAAAGGTTAGTGGAGGCATGATAGTGGATGGACAAAGAGGCTTAGAGTTTTAAGGTTTTAAGTATAGGAGCATGAAAGGGAGACGTGACTTTATAGAGTAAGAGGTAGATTGAATTATGCCTAGTCTAGGGAAGATATAGGTCAGTTCAAAAGATTTTAGTAAGATCTTATTAAGTTGTCAGAGATATGTTGTGGTTTCAATAGATTCACAATTATGATTGTATCTTTTGCGTGTAGTTTTTGTTAAAGGGTTTTCTTGTATTTGACAATTTCTTTCATCTATGCTTAACAGATTTTCTATTGGTTGAATAGTTCCCTAAAGAAACATGTAAGGATTCCTAAATAATTACTTAGTAAAACATGCTATTATTTCTTGTAATTGGCTGAAATTTTGGTAAAACAATATTAATGTCATGGTTGATGTCTCAACATGAGCTTCTAACATTATTGTTATGTTTGATTAACATTCAGGTTTTGTGAAAGTATTTAAGATGCTGATGAGTGGTGTCACATGCGATGTCTTGACATCACTATACCAGAACATTAAAACATCAGGTTGTGATGTCTTTAGGGCTGCGCGTATTTCTGGTGTTAATGAGATATTCTGCTGAAAAGAATCAGAGACTGCAGGCGAATATCATGGGCTAAATATATTCTGTTGCAATCATTAGTTTGTTGCTAATTTAATGCAAAAAGATATGGAGAATAATCAGAGTTTATTATGAAGATTTAATTGAAGATATGAAGATTGAATTGAAGATCTAATTGAAGAACATAATCTGTTGCAGATTTGGTGCAGAAGATTTGAAGGCCCAAATCCAGTTGGGAAAAAGTTTTAAATAGAATGCTTGTAATCTAGAATAGGTACGGGTCCAAGATGTAGATCATTAGGGCTTTGTCTAAGTGAACCACTCGGGTTGTGAGATGGTCACTATGTTATTACTCAGAAACCTGTAGGTAATGAGTATTGTATTGTTCTTGGATGAAGCTTTGAAGCAACTCCAAGGTGTGTCATGGAAGTGTGTGTTCTACTTTTCTGTGTTTGAAAAGTTGTTGGTAATCAAGCTGTTGATGCAGTGGCGGAGTAGTTGACTGCTAGACATCATTGCGATGATTGGGAGTGAGATGAAATCTCTTACCTAGGGAAGACTTAGGTAGAAGGGTCATTGGGTAGTGATTGAATTAGGTAGATTGTCAACTGGTCTGTTGAGTCTGTAATTTGATACTGCTAATAGTGGACTTCCTTCCTGGTATGCCCCCAGATGTAGGTTGTTGAACCGAACTGGGTGAACAAACCTTGTGTGCAATTATGTGTTTTTATTATCTTGTTCATATTGCAGAGTGTGTTGTTATGACATCGCACTTAACATCACACGTCTGGTACCAGAATTTCAATTGGTATCAGAGCAGGCATCCTGTCTGTTTCTGGATGAGATCTAGGGAAGATACTTTCTAGTTCATGAGCAAGGAAGATAGTTGTTTGGATGATCCTTTAGAGTGAAGGATGGACTATTCATGATAGAGTATTGTTGGCACGTGGTGTGCAAGGATTATTGAGTAGTGGCTGAAGGTTGTTGAGGAGTTGCTGTGTGGTATCTGATGTAACCCTGGTTGGTTCTTGTATCTCTGGTTGTGAGATTCTAGGAAGGTATTCTCTTGGAAAGACATTAGGGTTTGGTCTCCTCGGCAGGATATTCTATGATGTTGTAGACAGCTTCAACCGGTTGGTTAGAGATGCCAAAGTTACTTGAGGATTATCTCATATCCTTGTTTGGGAGAGAAGTGTTCATAAGGTGAATGGATCTTATTAAAGACTGGATGACATGGAAGTTTCAGTCTTTTTGAAGAAGAATATATTTCAAATCAGGCATTGAAGACCAATCTGTCCAGAACAGTGATTCCTTCTTTATCATTTTTTCTTGAAAGAAGAGGGTAGAGCCAAAGCAAAAGAGTATCACTGTCAAATATGTCATGCGGGAGTGAAGATCTTGATAAGTTATCTCTTAAGCTTAGTTGTGGTGACCTAATTAGGAGGATCTTCCTAGTTATGATAAGATACATGTTTCTGATTTTCAAGATCATGAACGGGAGGAAGTTTCATCAAGAAAGAAGCTGAGCTTAATATGTCAATTCTAATGTCTCGGAGCTGGTTGAAGAAAATGTAGTTATCTTGGTAGCAGAAGAGAAGGAGATGATCCTTGCTATAGGGAAAATGCATCCAAGAGTCTGCGTGCAGTAGCAGTGTAAATCAGCCTGTGATCAATTAGTTTTATGGCTTGAAGGATTAGAAGTAGCAGATTGTCTATGGTATGTTTATGCAGAAGGATGGCAGTTATCACTCTTAAGTTAGACAAGAGGTTTGAACCTTGTGCTTATAAGAAGAAGCTTCTGGAAGAGTGTGTTATGCAAGTTACTGCAGTTTTGTTGGTCTGATCTTGGAAGTTGATCAGATGTTGATATGTTCTCGTGTGTTCCCTACAAGAGATTTGTGTGGATTAATATGGGAGGAGATGTTTAATGTGATTTAGACTGATGTCGGAGCTGATGTTGAAACATCATTTCAGCCAAAGAAAGTTAGTTGTGCTCATGGTGAAGTATCAGGTCAAGCCACTTATCTAATCTGAAGAGATCAGTGATGTGGATCAACAAAAGAGGGATTAGCTAGTGCCTCAAGTGTGCAGGAAAAGATTGTCAGACCAGTTCAAATGTCGTACCTTGTGTGAGAAGGTTACCTTATCACATATGATAAATAGCTTGACAGTAGTTGAGTATTTTTCTGCTGCATCTAACCAATAGTGTATACTCTGACGGGAGCTGAGCGGTTATCTAAGATGTTATGCATTCAACTAATGACAATATACAATGACGGGAGACTATGTATATGTCTGAAGTAAAAGTGCAGGACTGCAGAAGTGTTGAGAATTTACTTTTGTCTATGTGGCTATGGCGTGTTGGTGTGTAACGACTTGAATGCTTGGATCAGTGGTTTGGAGCATGGTGTTTACTCTGGTTTTGAAGGTTGAGGAGAAGTGCCAGTTATCTCTGGCTTTCTACTGACGGCTCTACTAAGGGAAGTGACTTTCTTTAGTATTGCTATTGGTAGTCTTGGACTACTTATTTTCTGAAGATTCAGATGTGGTAGGTTTGAAGTCTTTGGAGTTTCTAAGCAGGATAGAGGTTGTCTACTCAAACTTGATTGTTGAATCTAGTCTATGAGAGCATGGAAATCTATTTCTGCAAAGGGAGGAGGTTCTTCTAAGTGGCAGAAGAAAGAGCTGAATTCAACAGTTGGATGACATAATGTTCTGACATCTAGCTTAACATCAGGAGTCTCAGCTAGTGATGTGGCACATCAGCTAATGATAGGATGATCTACAGGGATGAACAATAGGATGCTTCAAAAAGATCGTTCTTATGGCAGTTTGCGGGAGCTGCAGGAAGGAGAAGATGTTACCTGACCATGGCTTAGGGAGTCTAAGCGTGTTTGCTTTTGAGCAAGTGGAACATGTGACTTGAATATCAGGGTTCCTTGGTGGATCAAGATATCTGTGTGTTGTGACATTGCACTTGACATCACATGTCTGTACCAGAGTTCTGACAAACGTGAAAAAGGTCAAAATGTGGCATTTGGCTGTTTTCATATGAGGATTCATGAATGAGGTGATCAAATTGTGGCATTTGGTTGATCTTAAAAGTGGATTCGAAGAATCAAGAAAATCAGAGTGTGGCAGCTGGTTATTATTAAGGATTGTCTCGGAACAAGTTACTCTTGGGAAGAAGGGTGATGAGTTGAAGACTCAAGGAGAATATTCTTCTTGAAGGTGGATGAGAGTTTAATTCTCTAGTTCTTTGGATTACTATGCAATAGTAAGTCCAGTTGGTGGAGCATATCAAGAATCATGGTGATGATATCTTGGTGTGTGGAAAATGTTCTAACTTGTGTTGGGACAATATCTGGTTGAATATCCTTGAAGGATGATTTTGTTCTGGTTCTGAAGCTTGGTGCATACATTATGCCTAAGGAGCATCTACATAGTCATACGGGAGAATGATGAAGTAGAAGGTCTTCCTTGGATGGAAAATGTAGAGAAAACTGAAGTAGATCAGGTATTGATTGATTGGAAGTCTAAAGGTGAAGATACTCATCAACTGATCAGGAGTACTCCAATTTATCATATGGGAGAATGATAGGGAATGACTGCCTTTGGATAGTTGGTTGATGCAGGGCCCTGCTAAAGCCAGGAGAAAAGCTTGAGGAGAGAGAGTCCGTTGAATGGTAATGAGAAGCTGATGTCTCTAATGATGTTGTAACATCATGATTGCTGATTGAGATTGCGCACATGGAGGTTGATGCTCAAGAAGTTTTGTCAGAAGAGGTGTATCTGACTATGTGGATTAGAATGTGGAGATTCTGACCTTGTGTCAGTAGTATGTCTGGCAAAGCATGACTACGAATTTGGAAGACTTCACTAGTATCTACAACCACTAGTGGATGTAATGGCAGAGGATTTGCGTCAGATATGTTGAGCTGTTCAAAAAGCTTTTGGCTGTTCTTACTTCTGCTGTAAGTATCTCTTGAATAGATTGGTTCTCAGTAAAGCTTTTAAGTAAGCTGAGAAATCGTGGAGTTTGTGAACAGAGTCAAACAAGCCAGAATACTTGGTTGTGTACTCCAAAAGTGAAAGTACAACATTTGAATGTACTCAGCTAGTGTACTCAAATGTTCACCTAGAGCATTGGTTAACCATGACAGGGGGAGTATCTATCTATGGATTCTGCAAGAATGGTGCATTGAATCTTCTGAGGATATAATGTCAGGTAACATGTTATGACACTAGGCTGCTGGTTGGCATTGGTTGGTATAACAATTGGTTCTAGTCATATGAATCATGTGTGCATATGCCTTTGAGAAGAAGTCTGAAGACAAGGTTGTTGGTTTGGAATGTATAATCTTCTGTGAAAGTCTTGGAGGGATAATATTGTGAGCAAGAAGACAATGTGTGATAAGATGTCAGAACATGATACAGGACATGTTTTTCTTGAGCCAAACAAGAATTTATTTTGGACGGTGGTGTAAGGATAAGGTGAAACACGTGTCTACGACTGTGCATGAAACTGTTTTGGCACAATTTATGGTAAGAATTTGTTAGAGGCAATAAAGGTGGTCAAGACTGTTTTGGATGGGAGACATTGAATTTAGATGGAGTTTTTAGTTCCTAAAATAGCGTTTTTGTGACCAAAAACTTTGACTATTCAAGGCTCGTTAATTCCAAAGTAACTGGTCAGCTATTTATAGGGGTTATTCTGTGCTCGTTCAGCCAGTGAGTGTTCTTGTTTCATAAGTCTTATGGCTTTTGTTCGTTTTTGGGTGAGCACTACTTGGGTCTGGTTCTGTGAGGGCTTTGTTTGCCAATTTGTGGCTAAAAAGGGGGAGAAAGGAAAGGGTTTTGCTAAATGGTTTACGCAGAAGTTATGTCTGGAGTCTGCAGTTCCAGATGTGGAAGAGGATGTCTTATCCCTTAAGCTGGTGTTGAGTCTTTGTGACTTGTGTCCTGAGTTATGAACACAGTTGTGACTTGTGTTCTGAGTTACCTGGGTTGGCAGAATGGCACTTCACAAAGTGTCATGTTATGCCATAGATTGACCAGGGGGTCTGATCAAAGAAGGTGTGCAGAATTCTCTTATGCCACCATTGGTCTTTGATGTATAGACAAACATTTCTTTTCTAGAGGAGTCTTCTACAATTGTTCTGGGTCTGACCTGGTAGGAAAAAGAAATGTGTTGTATTGAGGGGGAGAGTCAGATATCTTCTTCCTCATGTGCACCAAATGACTTCTGATGTGCTACTGTGCTATGGTGATGTTATGTCCAACATGATGTCCTAACATCATTCAAAATGAGCCAAGAAGATGATTCTCCATGGTTGCTGCACACAGTAGCTCCTGATGATGATTGTTAGGATCAGATGACTTCTAACAGTAGTGTAGATTTGTAATCTGAGTTGTAATGTATATATATAGGTTTTAGCCAAAATTAGCCAAAGGGGGAGATTGTTAGTTCTTGTAATTGGCTGAAATTTTGGTAAAACAATGTTAATGTCATGGTTGATGTCTCAACATGAGCTTCTAACATTATTGTTATGTTTGATTAACATTCTGGTTTTGTGAAAGTTGTTAAGATGCTGAAGAGTGATGTCACATGCGATGTCTTGACATCACTATACCCGAATATTAAAACATCAGGTTGTGATGTCTTTAGGGCTGCGCGTATTTCTGGTGTTAATGAGATATTCTGCTGAAAAGAATAAGAGATTGCAGGCGAATATCATGGGCTATATATATTCTGTTGCAATCATTAGTTTGTTGCTAATTTAATGCAAAAAGATATGGAGAATAATCAGAGTTTATTATGAATATTTAATTGAAGATATGAAGGTTGAATTGAAGAACAAAATCTATTGCAGATTTGGTGCAGAAGATTTGAAGGCCCAAATCCAGTTGGGAAAAAGTTTTAAATAGAATGCTTGTAATCTAGAATAGGTAAGGGTCCAAGATGTAGATCATTAGGGCTTTGTCTAAGTGAACCACTCGGGTTGTGAGATGGTCACTGTGTTATTACTCAGAAACCTGTAGGTAATGAGTATTGTATTGTTCTTGGAGGAAGCTTTGAAGCAACTCCAAGGTGTGTCATGGAAGTATGTCTTCTACTTTTCTGTGTTTGAAAAGTTGTTGGTAATCAAGCTGTTGATGCAGTGGCGGAGTAGTTGACTGCTAGAAATCATTGCGATGATTGGGAGTGAGATGGAGTCTCTTACCTAGGGAGGACTTAGGTAGAAGGGTCATTGGGTAGTGATTGAATTAGGTAGATTGTCAACTGGTCTGTTGAGTCTGTAATTTGATACTACTAATAGTGGACTTCCTTCCTGGCTTGGTATGCCCCCAGATGTAGGTTGTTGAACCGAACTGGGTGAACAAACCTTGTGTGCAATTCTGTGTTTTTATTATCTTGTTCATATTGCAGAGTGTGTTGTTGTGACATCGCACTTAACATCACACGTCTGGTACCAGAATTTCACATGCTATGACAAATTTGAAAGAATTCTAATTAAGGTATCTCATGAGTTTAACAGATTATTAGTAAAAAGAAAAGTGTACCTTAGATTTTTCAGACTTAACTGAGTGCTTTTTGTCTTGACTTTGGTCTTCATTCTGATGAATTTTGAAATCTTCGTATTTTTACGTGAGTGTATTCTTCTGAGCTTTTGATCAGCTTCTTTCAGACTTGGCTTGCTTCTGAGAGAGAGTTGAAGGTTTTGAGATTCTTCAAGATACGCCTTAGGGATGCTTAATCTCTTTGAAGAAAAACGTTTAGCTAAAACTCTTCGCGACATCATTCCTTTCAGGCTCCTGAAGCTTTGAGCATCTTTCTGATTCTGCCTATTTCTGAGTAAGCTGCAGATGTTTCTTGGGTTCTTCAAGATAAGCTTGTCTTCAGACTTCTGAAGAGAATATTTTCTTGGAAAGTGATCCTAGTTGGATTATAGCTTTCTTTCTCTTTTCCTGTTCAACCTTGTCCTTTAGTTCTCTAGGTTATAATAACCGAGATTAGGACTTGGCACGATCAGAGTGGCAATTTTATTTAAACTTAGCCAATTACATGCAGTCCTTTTGGATAAGGCGACACTCATATGCGTGGGAGAAATACTGAGTGAACAGTAAATTTCATTTGATGACCCCATTCATAAATAACAGATTACATCTGTTTTGAATGTTTCTCACTTCTCATTTCCTTGATCCATAGAACCTGTTTAGTTCCGATACAGTTCCTAAGATATGGATCTGAATCTTAAACGACAAACTTCAAGAATTGGTTGAGTTTTCCTTTCAAAGCCCGAATTCAGATTGCGTTTGTGAGAGTTTCTTTTCTTTGAAAAATGATTGATTTCACCAGTTCAGTAAGAACCTTTGAGAGATTATACGAGGAGGAATTATTATATCAGCATCTGACTTGTTCCACAAGGATGTTTCAAAACTTGTTCAGAACCAAAACATTATCATGTCCCATGTGTACATCACTAGACATGATTTGCATGAACCTCTTGTTCTCACAATGATGATCAACGTATTTGGGGTTCTTCACACATATCTATGATTTAACTAATTTCTTCAAACGAAACATCATTAACGTCATCTTAGTTGGAGAACCTAGATACCTGAAATGATAGCATCTAATTTCTTATCACAAGTGATTCTGAGAACACTTGATCTATCAAAAATCAGATTATCAACATTTGTTCTTTATTGAGATGATTTCAGGTTGTTGGAGCCTGATCACTGAACCAGTTAAGATCTTAAGAGTTCGTTCGAAATCAAGTAATTACCGAATCTTTGGGATTCAATTCTCCATTGAATCTTTTGATCATTCCAGGTTCTGACATTGAATCATTTCTAATAATTTGAAGTCTTCAGACTCTGAGTTTAACAGATTTCTTTATGAAATTCAAAGTCTTAGAACAACAAACTTTCCTCTTTAAATGAAGATATCTAGAATGAGTTTTAAACGAGAAAGTCAAGGGTGGACCTAATCCGTTTCTTGAAAACATCTCAAAAACTCATAAAGGATTAATCTTCAGCAAACAAGATTTCTTGCTTTCTGATGATTCATCTTTTAGTCATATACGTGGTTTTATCCACACGTATTTTCCAGAATGAGCATTCAACGGATACTTCCTTTTATCTGATGAATTTATCTTAACAACTGATTCTTTGACTTTAGTGAGGCTTCATCTCGAATCAGTGAAATGCTTATGAAGTAATCAGATTGATTACAATTTTGTACACAGTTAACTGCTGAACTGTTACAGAAATTGTAAGTGGATTTCAATCTCCCCAAGAGTACTTCTACGCACCACATCTGGATCTTTTTCTGACACTATTAAGTGTTTGATGTAAATCAATAATAGAATCGGAGCTCTGATACTAATTAAAGGTGCAAGAAAGACACAAGAAATGGGGGTTTGAATTGTGTATTTACTCTTTTTGTAACTTTTCGCATCTTGTTATTTTGACGCTCAAGAACCTTCAATGTTCGTTGAGAGATTCTGATCTATTAACTAAATAGTATGAGAACCGTATAGGTTCTGTTCAAAAGATACGATACTCAGACCTTGTAGTGCGGAAGCTTATCAGAGATAGGCTGCAAGGTTCTGACTTTGCTTAATATGAGGTTCTGATATTCAATGCAGAAACATAAATAGAGATACTAAGCAAGAGAGTAAAGGACATACGATATATCCTGGTTCACCACGCGGGCTAATCCAGTGCACCCTCCTCAGGTGATTTCGCATTGAACACAACGACTTAATCCACTATAACCAAATTATGATTACACTTGCACGGGCAATAGTCGGTGACTAACCACTTGCACAGCCGCACTGTGACTAACAACCCAATGAACCATTCAGGAATCCAATAGGATATAACGTTCATTGACCGAGCAGACCCACGGCTGGGATTTCGCAGCTAGCCGTTCAGGGAATCATCACAATGAATATAACGCTACTGACCATATTTCAGGATTTTCCACAATGACCCTCAGCCATTGTCATCTCAAGTATCTGATCACCACGTGATCTACTGAAGGGCCTCAACTCACAGATAAACCGTTCAGGGATCCCATCAGGATATAACGTTCACTTGAGGAGTCTCAATTCATCTATTTGAATTGACAAACTGGAGATTACAAAATGTGCTTCTTAATAAGCAAGTTTCTCCTAGGTTTAAGTACAAAGAACACACACATGTGTTAAAGCAAGTTTTGAGCAATCAGCTCCTTGCTTTCCTAAGAAACTACAAAGATGTATTTAGATATTATGATTGTTGACATCTTGTATATCTTCTTCTTCTTCGTCTTCTGGTTGAGCAAGCTTTGAGCAGCAACTCCTTGCTTCAGATCTTCAATGTAGCTTTGCGAAAAGGTAGGTTGATGACTTGACAAATCTACAATTGTTGTCTTCTTCACCAACAGCTTCTGTTTGATTATTGTGGTTGTGTTAATTTGTTCTTTGGAAATTCAACAACAATTGCCATGAGTGAAATAATGATAGCTTTGAATATTCTAAGTGTTACAACGAGAAATCATCGTTGTTGCTATCTTCACACAATGACTTAGTCAATTTTGTAGATGAACATTTAGTTCGTAATTCTACAAGTGATCGACACATCAGAAGCAAAAAATATTTCCATTAAATACCCAGTATAAATATAGCCGTTAGAGAATACTGTTGGCTGTTTGGAAAAGAGATGTTGTGATATAATGAGTTGTACTGACACATCTTCTTTTTGCAGAGGAGGAAGTGACCAGACATCTTTTCTTGGGCAGTGTGTACATTTAACTAACAATGGTAATATTTAGACTTCGAAACTTCAGTGGATTCTGATGTTAATTTGATGAGGCATGAGTGGAGTATTTATAGCAGAATATCTGATGCTTCAAGTCTTCCGTTAATTGAAGAAGTCCATTAGGAATCAGTCTTCAAAACTTCAGCACTTGGTCGTTAAAAGCGTTATCCTTTTCTGCTTTTAGTCTTTCGAATCTTTAGAGCCTGTCTTCAGAGTCTTCAGAACTTCTTGTTTGAAACCTTGATCTTCAGAACTCGTCAGTCTTCAGATTCTTTCTGTACTTGGTCTTCAGCGCCTTCAGCCATCAGAACTTCAAGTCATAGGAGTCTTCAGAACTTTGGTTCTTTCTGAGTGTACTTCTTCAGAAGCTTCGCTATCTTTAGAATCTTAATCACTTTCAGAGAGCATCCACAAGAGCATTGCAACAACAATCTTGGCATCCTTGGATCTGGCTGATCATGACTAGATAAACAAGCGTTCTTGCTTCTCGTGACTTTAGTCACACATAGTAACTTTGCATATGTGTATATTCATTCATAGTACATCTAGCTGGTGTATGTTGGTTCTGATGTCTTTAGTTCTTATGATATGCACACAACACACGTTAGACCATAAAATGGTTCTTTCACAAATACTTATTGTTATCATCAAAACATAGATTGACTTGTAGAGACAATTCTTTCTCTCACAGTACTCAGGCAAAACACCAAGATGGAAAGTCGTGATATGGTTTGTGTATCTGGCTTCCAATATTCCTTGCCGCAACCTATTTTTAAGGAACAATGATTTCCATAACCATTTTAACATTAATGCAAAGCTGAACCTTTTGACATTTTTAATCCCAAGACCTCCATCGACTTTGGGTCTACACACGTCACTCCACTTAATCCATGATATTTCTTTAGATATCACAGAGTCGCACCAGAGAAGCTTTCTTTGAATGACCATTAGAATCCTAGCCACTTTACACGGAATCAAGTATACGGACATGTAATGCAATGGAAGGTTGGTCAGAACTGAATTTATGAGCATTGCCCCGCCTGCCATAGAAAGGAATCTTCCTTTCCAAGTTGTAAGCCTAACCTGAACTTTCACATTCATAGGCTTCCAAAACGAAGCAATCTATGATTACCACCGACGAAAACACCAAGGAATTTTAACGGAATACCATCAATTTGAACTCCTAAAAAACTTTCAGCCGCTTTTAAGAAACCATCCTCCATACCTATTCCATATAACACACTCTTCTTGAAATTGATCTCTAAACCGGAAACAAGTTGGAATCCTTTGAGTAGTGTTTTAACCGTCCAGAGAGTACTCCAAGATCCTTCTCCAATGATAACCGTATCATCAGCATATTGTCATAATTCATAACACACACTATGGTTGAATTTTATTCCATGAAACGCAGAATCTTGAGTAGCTCTCTTCACAAGAACAACAAGACCTTCAGCAGCGATAGCAAAAAGACACTACAACATTTTTGGCTTACGACCACGCTAAATTTTTCCACAACTCAAAAACTGTGGCGACATACAAGCTTTGGCCAGGGTTTTAAAATCATAGACATATGTTTAGAAACATTGAATCTGGAGTGTGAAACTGTGGCCTTTTCTTCAATTGCCACGGTTACAAAATCACACTTATATTTAAGCCACGGTCAATAAACTGTAGATATTTTAAGCAACAAAGAAAAACCGCGGGATTATAATTTTCACTTCAAACTGTGGCCCTAGTCCAAAAAAATATACCCCGCCAGAATTTCCCTCTCGTTTTTTAGTTTCCCTCTCGTTAATTATTTTCTTTTCTAATTTTTTTTAGATTAAAAAAAGAAAAAGAAATTGAAAAAGTAAATTAGGTTAGAAACAAAATAACTTTCACTCTTCGAAACAAAGATTCTCCTGTACGATCCTCGTCTCCTCTGTTTAACTAAATTTTCACTACTAGAAGTTTTAAACCAAAATTTAACTTAAAAGCTACTTAGTCGATTAATTGAAGGTAAAATAAAAATCTAATTAAAATCAAGTACTAAACTAAATTCTAATTAAAACCAGAATAAACTCTAATTAAAATTAATTAATTTAAATTTTAATTAGAATTAATTTAATTAAATTGATTAAACTAAAAAAAACTAAATTTTAATTAAAAATCTATTTTAAAAAAACTTGAAAATTCAAAGGAGAAACAAAAACAAGAAAAGCGCCAGCGGATCTATCTTTTCTCTCTCTCTCTCTCTCTCGTGAAAATCGTTCTTCTCTCTCGTCAACTCTTGCTCACACAAAACCCTAGCCGTGAAACCTTCCTTCGTCATCACCTTCCCTGCATCAGCGTCGCCGGTTCAAACATCAATCTTTCGCAACAAAACTTTCAAGGGCCACAACTCGTCTCTCTCGCTCGCGTTCAATCTCTCACTCGCGACTCTGATGATCCTTTTCTCGATATCTTAAAAATAAACCTTGGCCACATTCTATTTCTGCTACAAGATCAATATTGTCGCCCTCCGTCATGAGCTCCGACGAGGTTTGTATCATACCACAGGTATCGCCTACTCCTCCTCACTACTGGTTTACATCCAAGACTTACAACATCACTAATGAATCAGGAATCCTAACCCCCGAAATTAAAATCAAGAGTTCAACTCCAGGTGCTTCGAACAATGGGCAAAGGGGCGATGAGGATGCCCTTGGATCAGACTTGACTCAGACTCGCATTCGCTCACATCTGGTGCGGTTTTCGACTTA
The DNA here is from genome assembly GCA_022829125.1 of Lathyrus tuberosus. Classification (NCBI taxonomy): domain Eukaryota; kingdom Viridiplantae; phylum Streptophyta; class Magnoliopsida; order Fabales; family Fabaceae; genus Lathyrus; species Lathyrus tuberosus. Next base: position 3,993,232 of record JALAZF010000491.1, on the reverse strand, counting down.
GTTTCTAATTTGATTCAGTTCTTTCTTTGGATGTCTGTTTTGATTCGGGTTTGCATACCAATTTATGTTTCAGTTCAGACGGAGTTCGATTTTTGAAGCAGTTCCAAATGGGTTCAAATGGTGTAATGTTTGATTTTGATTTGGCTGGGGTTCGATATCTCCTATCCAAATACTGGTTTTAATAAGGTCAGGTTTTGATTCCCGAATACGTTTTCGAATTGGCTTTGATTCGGAGTGTAAATCCTACTCAAATTGGTTTCAACCATTCTACAGTGTTTGGATTCAAACCTGTTTGTTTTCTTTAGATTTCGTCTCTTATCGGTTTGTTTTGTGGTTTCTATTTATGACAGTTCAGAAGTAATTCAAACAATTGGGTTCCACTGCGTGAGGTATGGTTTTTCTTAATCAGAAACAAGTTGCGGTTCTGACTTTGAAACAGGCTGTGAGTATTATTTTGATACAAGTTATTCTCATTTATTAGCTTTAAAATAGGTTGTGAAATTTGATTATGAACTGAGTGTGGTTTAGGATTTAAAACTGAATATTTCAAGATACTGGTTTTACTGGAATGATTCGTGATACTTCTAAAAACTTGTGGTTTAATTGCATGACTTGGTGATTTGATTACATTAGGAATTATAATTTGACAGTTTGAGGAAATTATGGTGGCGATGAAGGTTTACTAAAATCACATTGATGCAAAGTGATTATGACAAACTTAAACATGGGTCTAAACATGTGTTGAATAGTTGATAATTTACTGCATTATCCATATCATTTCTGCTAGGGTGAAAATTTTAGTAATCATGGTTTTGGAATTCTTGAAAAGAGTTGGAAATACAGTTGTTTTATAGTGTTATTTTGATAGAAAGCTGTTACATACAAGTGTACGAATGGATGAAAATCAAGTTGAAGGTTTGTAACAGTTAGATAGATGAGCTGAAAATGGTTTAAATTCCTAGTAACTATGAGCCTCTCAATGGGATGGCACTTTATTTCTCTTGTCTATTATTTGGGAACATGAAAGATAAGCAAAGTAGATAAAGCTTTGCTTTTTCGGTTGATATTAGAACATGGAAAATCTGTATGTATAACTATGATTGTTGTTGTTATGAATGTTAGGCTTCAAATGTGTGTTACTACTCTTACAGTGATTATGGAGAGTAGGATAAAGAGAGTGTGAATAATGTGATTGAATTGTTTCTGCATTTTGTTGTTTGGTTTTTGTTGATGTTATGTTTCTTCAATAGTTTCTATGGAGATAAGATTTCTTCACTCTTTTGAAATGAGTGAAGGATAGGGTTATGATGAAAGTGTTGTGGTGGGTTTTCCTTGTTGCTGGTATGGAATGATTTATAGAATTATTGTAGTTTGTTTGGTATCTGAGCTCAACAGATATTATGAATAATTTTAGCATTAGCGCCATGTAGTATAATGAATCCAATGTTTATGTTTGATGTGTGTTTTGGTTAGATTGTAGTACTAAAAATGTTCACGTGCTTGAACAAGGAAGAAATAAAATTTCAGTCTTCTTTATGACATTTAATGCACTTTGCTACTCGTAACCTTATATATTGTATTCAACAAATAATACTATTTCTAAATAAGGAAAATGTTTGATTCAGCTTTGGTATGCTTCTGTGTTACATTAGAATAATGTATGGGGTATAGTGTAGGGATGCGACTATGTCATGAAGATTTCCATCGCTTCCTTTGGGCCTCAGTCTTCCTTTGGTGCTGATTTTTGGAACATTGGAAGGACTCTATTTCTTCCCCTCATTATGAAGAGTATTTTTACATGACTAAAAGTCTTGCTTTATTTATCCTGCTATGAGTTGCATTTGGTTTTTGTTGTTGAAATGGACAACAGATATTATGAAAACTCCATATTGGCTTGGCTGACTTTGTGTTTCTTGTGAATGGTTATGCTATATGTTCTTCTTATCTTTCTTGTATCTTTGCTTCATATGTTGTGCATCCTAAACTTGGTATCACGTGGCTCAATAATGGATCATGATCCTCTTTATGGTATGAGCTTTTGAAGCTTCTTGTTTTTTGGTTTCCATAATTCCTCCTTGCTAAAAGATAGGGGTACAAAATGTATTCTTGGGTATACTCATCAATATGTTTCAAAGTTGCTACTATTTACTCTACTCCTTCCTGATTCCACTGATCTCTACTCATCTACGACTTTTACTTGTTTTGCAGGTTCATCATCCTTGGTCGTAGCTTAGAGAAAGGCTCACTAGTTCTTTTGTCTTCCTAGGATTTTCACTAATTGTGAGAGGTATACTTGATGCTACTGTTATGACTTTGTGCTTCAGCTATAACGATAATCCTTTTTAATTTCCTGCTGCATAAACATTCCCTCCTACTCTGATCTTGCTTTTTTCAAACAACCCTTAATTTTGTCATGGTCATTGATCCCTTGTAGAGAATTGAAGCCCACTAACTTAATCATGGAAAATCCAAGTAATATGTTTTAGTTTTTACAATTATGTTATAATGTTTCATTGGTTCTGTCTAATTGTTAGGAATTTAGAACATCTTTAAATATAAGCTCATTCCAATATTCCAATATCATTATTCCCTTGATCCGTTATGAAACTTTGATTGTCATAAAGATTTCCATTGTTGGAGGGTACATCACCTTCCGCATTTTCACATTTCATCAATTAGTTTGAATATGCTTTTTGACTAGTGATATGTTTATAAATCATGGTTGTGCTGATCACTGAAGGTTAATTCGATGTTGTGGATGAGCTTTGAGCTTTTGTTTTCTTTTCTGTTGTTGTTTGGTTTGAGTTTCTCTGTATTTGTATATAGCAAGGGTGGAATTTTACTGAAAATTGAGTTTACGAAATTTTTTATGTTTATGTTTTTATCCTTTATGTTATTGAATAGATATTGATGTTCATACATGTAATTTAATACTGCTCCATATGGATCATAGAAGAACATGTTTGTGCAGTGGATTACTGATAATCCCTCAGCATCATACCAGTATTTTACATGCCAGAATAGTGAAGTATTTTTCTTCTTTCTTTTGCTTCTTGGTTCACCTTTCTTGTTACTGCAAAGTATGGTCTTGGAAAGAATTCAAAATGTGTCGGGAATTTATTTTGGAAAGAATTAGGTTGTTGTCTGAACATGCTTGATTTGGTTTTGAATTAATTCAAAAACTTCCCATAACTGTTTAACTCTTGTTTGAGGTAGCTCTAGTTTATGTTAATGTTAAATTGTATTTTTAGCCATTCATGATCAAATTTTGGGATGTGTTAGTGTTTCAGATATAGATACTATCATGACTATCTTTATTCTAGTTCCAGGAAAACAAGTGGATGAGGAAACACAAACTGCAATTGTAAGTTTTCTGTTTTACTGATTCTCATGCACATATACTTATAGTATCTTGAGTTGTTGTTGAAGTTTGTGTTTCTTACAGTAGTGTTGAATTGTTATCCTTATATTTGTTATCCTATGAAAACCCATGTCACGTCATTGTTATCCTTATATTTGTTATCCTTTTATTTGGGACTTATTTCTTTGTTTGATGTAAGACATTTGAATGAAACTGTGAATTGTCGGTTCCAATCTTGTGGTTCTAAGTTGTGAATATTTTTTAATTAGGATAAGCTTCAAGATTCAGTTCAAAACTCAACTGAATCTGAGACATTTAAGTCATTTTTTGGGAAAGAAAAATCGCTTATATTAATTTATGTATCATGTTCCTTGGAGAATGGACACAAAGAAGCGTGTCATGAAGATATGGAAGAAGAAGAAGAAGGAGGAGATGATCTAGAAGAATATTATGATGCATGAGTTTAATTAATATTAGTTGTGTTTTACATTATCTATCTCTTAGAACTTTTGTTTTGAATTTGGGATGACTCTCGAGAGAGAAACTTGGTTTCGTTTAAGAATGATAATATCAAAACTTATCCATATTTTTGCGACTTATTAGTCGGTAGCGTCACTTGATGTATACTTACTTATTTCTTAATGGATATTTTGACGTTGTGTCTTAATATTTTCTTGTATAATTAGATTTTAATTTTTTTAATCAATATCTACAAAAATGAGTATTCTTGTTGGAAGACATTATATTGATCTAAAATGGTTCTTTAGGTCATGTTATGAAGAACAACATGGTTACAACTATGCGGAACAAAAAGAAACAGTGGCCTACTTAAATGGTGTAAAACCATGAGTAAAATGTAGCCGCGGTTTTAATTAGTGGCCAGAAATTAAAACCCTATACATTAAATAAGAACCGTGGCTAGATGCGGCCACTGTTAAGAACTGCGGCGTATGATAAACCGCAACCTTAACCTAGATACCTAAGTCATGGCCTATTCAAGCCACGGATGTATATAAAACGTGGCCCAAACACGAAAACTGTGGCTTATAATTTAGGCCACGGCTGCATATCCCACAGTCACTTATTCGTGGCCAAACTGTGGCCAAAGCTTTCAAACACGATTATTTTTCATATAACCGTGGTTTTCTGGCCGTGGCGGATAACCTTTTTTTTGTAGTGAGAAAAGGTGAAATTGGGTCTCCTTGGCGAAGTCCCCTCGTAACCTCAAAATCTCGGGTGGGGCTTCTGTTGACAAGAACAAACATGAAGTTGTGCATGACTGTTCCTTCAAGCCAAGACATCCATTTCCTCCCAAAACCCATGATATTCATGATATCTCTCAAATAACTCCACTCCATACGATCATACGTCGTTGCAAAATCTACTTTGAGCATCATGGGATTGGTCCTGCTTCTCTTTGCGTAATCTATTAATTCATTCAGCACAATAACACCATCAAGTATATTCCTTCCCGCGATAAAAGTCGTTTGAGTAGCTGTGACAATGGTATCCATGACTTTCTTTATTCTGCCCGCCATTAATTTTGACACAACCTTGTATACTGAACCAATCAACCAGATGGGGGGTATTCGTCTAACCCACTCGTATCATCCTTTTTTAGGATCAACGCAATAAAAGATGACGTAAATACCTTTGGAAGGTAACTCGTCTCAAAGAACTCTAAAATACACTTCGTGAAATCATTCCCTAACACCGCCCAACAATGCTTAATAAATTTCAGATTGAAACCGTCTGGCCCAGGACTCTTAGCCCTAACACTTATGCAAACCACATTTTTCACATCTTCATAAGTAAAAAGTGCCTCAAGTGACTTACCCTCCATCTCAATCAGCCTTTTGAAACCGCAACTGCCTATACGAGGCATCACCCTATTAGCCTTTTGGAACCTATTTTCAAAATGATTTTCCACTGCATTTTTTATACCAATAACATCTTCTATGATATGCCCCTCAACATTAACAGAGCGAATTGCATTGGATCTGTTACGTTGTCTAATTGCAGCATGAAAAAACTTTGTATTTAAATCTCCTTCATTGATCCATTTCAAATGTGCTTTCTGTTTAAGGATGCTTTCCTTGATTCTCATATTCTTCCATAGATCATCCTCAACATTCTTTCTTGACAGTAACACAGAATTATTAATTCCCCTATTGTTTTGTGCAATAAAATCTTCTGCTTCATTGATGACTTCAATATTATCACTTATCTTTGTATCTATTCATCCGAATACCTTACCATTCCACCATCGTAATCGCGATCTCAAATGCTGAAACTTCTTTGATAGGATGAAGTAAGCTTTTTCCTTTACCTTGACTGATTCCCAAACCTCGTTAACAAATGGTAGAAATTCATGATACTCAAACCAACAATTTAACGCTTTGAACGGTTTCGGTCCCCAGTTGATATTTCTAGCAGATAACGTCACTCTCCTGTGATTAGAAATATCCCTGGTTCCAACTTTCTGAGTCACCGTATTCCAATTGTTAAGTAGACCCGGTGAGACAAGAAACCTATCCAGCCTGCTACAGGACTTCCCCGATGCGTTAAACCAAGTAAACTTGTTACCACAGACCAGTAAGTCTATACATCCAGACATTTCAATGAAGTCCTGGAATTCTTCAAAAATTTTCCTACTTTGAATGTTACACCCAATTCTCTCCCTTCTAATTTTGATGGTATTAAAATCCCCACCTATAACCTATTCCCGTTCCGCCAACGAATCTTTGAGTTGAAGGATTTTACTCTAAAGTTATCTATTTTCTGTTTTGGAACAAGAGGAATATATGATCAGGAAATAACAATTAAAACCTCTCCAAATTGCATTGACGCCAATGTACCCTCTTCCTTTGAAACTACTTAGAGGCACCATAGTATTATTTCTCCACATAGTGAGTATCCCACCAGCTTGACCTGTGGAATTTGACACTGACCATAAGCAATTCTTGTCTCCCCAAATACTAGCTACAATGCCTTCTGTCATATGTTCATATTTTGTTACTTGCATAAAAACCAAATCGACTCCCTCCTTTTGTAGCAAAGCTCTCAGTCTTCTTTTCTTGATGTGGTTGCCACACCCTCTAATGTTGTAAGTCATAAAATTCATGTCTTACCCATAGCTGCTGTAACGCCCCATTTTCCTTTTTATTTTTATTTGCGAATGATTGTGAATTTCTGTGATTGATGGTGTGATTTGTTGTATTCGTTCTATTTCATGTACCAGTAGTAAGGGGTAGTGGCCTTAAGAGATACGTCTTTGGGGTAGTAGGGGTGTACGACTAAAATCGTAGAAATCGACGGTGCAGAGAGTAAGATTAATTAACCTATTTTTAATTAATTAATATTTTCTAACCATAGTGTAAAATGGACATTAGTAGAAGTATATGGGTGATGAGAATTATTATTATTATTATTATTTAGTAAGGTTGGATCAAAATATTAATAATAATATAATGGGATAAATAAATAGAGATAATTAGATGTATAGTGAGTGAGAAGGCATTGTGGTAATTGTACAAAGTTGAGTGAGGGAAAATAGGGTGAATCATAATTGGGGGTTATGTAAAGAGTCAGAGGATGAGAAGTTATTTTTCATTCTGCGTAAAAGTGAGAGCAAGGGAGAAAAGCTGAAAAGAGGCTAGGGCAAGGTGAAGGGAGAATCCATTAGAGAAGAAGGAAACTCATCAATACAAGGTAAGGGTGAGAATTCTTTAATCTCTCAAGGGTTAGATGATATATGTATTTGGGTGGGAATCCTTAGGTTGAACTCATGTGGATGTTGAATTTTGTTGATAGGTAGTTGGGGTTTTGATGGGGTCCTAATGAGTTAGGATGTTGATATTTGCTTATGATGTTGTCTATAGAATAATGCTTGTTATTGTTGCTAAATATTGCTGAGATGTGGTATGATTTTCGTGCACTATGAGGACTATTTTGGGGAGGAAATTGGGTATGGTGTTGCAGATAGTTGGATTGCAGGGAATCTTTTACGCGCACGTAGCGTCGGGCGGTGGAATCGTAGCGCCGGGTGGTGCTGCTGTAGGCCGGGCGGTGCTCAAGAGGCACAGCCTGGAACGCTACTGGAACTTGTGGGAATTGAGGGAAGAAGCTACGCCTGTGCGCCACCGGGCGGTGCGAAGAGGCGCAACAATGCTGTGTCGGGCGTTGACCAGGAGGCGTTGTATGGAACGCTACTAGAAGTGTAGAATTGAGATGGGGGAACTACGCATGTGCGCCGCCGCGCGGTGCAAAGCGGCGCTGCAATGTTGTTGCAGTGCCGGGAGGTGTGATGAGGCGCAGCAATGCTGCTTGCGCAATTTTTGTTGTTTCTGTGCTGTTTTCTTGTTGTTTCACATGGTTTCCTGTTGTTTCGTTGATGATTGCTTTAGATGATGTATTTTGGAGGTTTGTTATGATTATGCACGTTCGAATAGGTGTATGTATATTGTTGTGAAATAGTGAGTTGAGTAATGATGATATGTTATGTTTATGCATTGGTTTCGTTGTTGCATGTTGTCGTTGAAGATGCAAAACATGATGCATGAGTTGAGGGATGACGTGTGCCCATGTGGGGTGTGAGCGTTTATCCGGATTCCTTTTAATGGAATCGATGTTGTTGTTGTTGTTGTTGTTGTTGAGGTGATTGTGTGCCCATGTGGCGTGTGAGCAATCATGATTGTCGTGTGCTCATGTGGGCTGTGAGCGACTCAATAGACATTCTGACGGGAATTGTGATCATGAAACAGTGATCGAAATTAGTACCACATGCATTGAGTGTAGTTAGCGTCTCATTGTATTTTGTTGTTGTTGGGTTGCATTATGATTGCTTGGTTATCTGTGTGTGTGTTAGAGAGTGTGATGCTTGTTGATAGTTGTGATATGGGTGAATTACTTAATGATTTATACATCTTATATTTATATCATCTTCTTCTTTTGTTGATTTGAGAATCTCACCCCTTCTGTTTAAATGTTACCTCCGAGTGGGTAACATGCAGATAATCAGGAGTAGTTTGGAAGTCGTGGTCGGTGAAGACGAGGTGCTTCACTTTAGTGGCGTCTGCTCTAATATGTAACATTGGGAGTCAGGAACGCTTTTATGCATGTTTTATTTTGGTTAGAGAATTTTGGTTGCATTTTACGGTTTACAAAACTGAATTTTGGAGTATGTCAAAATACATGCTTGCCCTAATGATTGCATAGTATACCGAAAAGAGGATGAATACTTGTATCAATGTCTGAAATATGGTGTGTCGCATTACAAGTTTAATGCCAACAGTGGTGATGACAATGACTATGACAATGTTAGTAGGAAGCATCCTCCTACTAAAGTGTTATGGTACTTGCCAATAATTTCATGATTTAAGAGACTATTTGTTAATTTGAATGACGCAAAGAGTCATAGATGTCCTGCAGATGAAAGGACTTGTGATGGAAACATTCGTTATGTTGCTGATTCGTTGCAATAGAAGAACATTGATTCGTTGTTTTCGGATTTTGGTGTGAGCCAAGAAACCTTAGATTTGGACTTGCCACCGATAGAATGAATCCTTTTGGTAATCTGAGCACTAATCATACTTTGTGGCCTAATCTTCTCACTATTTATAACCTATCTCCTTGGTTGAGTATGAAGCGCAAGTATATACTATTAAGTATGATGATTTATGGACTACAACAACCTGGTAACAACATAGATGTTTATCTACGTCAATTAATTGATGATTTACGACACTTGTGGGATGAAGGCGTTGAAGTTGATGACGCTTATTCTGGGGAAAAGTTTAAGATGCGTGCAATGTTATTTTGCACAATCAACGACTTTCCTACTTACGGTAATCAAATATTTATTATTTGATTGATTAGTTGCAAAGTAAATCTAAATATTTATATTTAGATTGCATGATATTAATAAAAAGTAAGCAGTCCATAATTTATTTCAGGATTAATGTATAATCTTAACTCTACTACCAAGTCATGCTAGACGTCACCTAAACCAAATGAACCATAAATAAAACAAAATTTAATTTTTATATTAACATATAACCTTTGTTTCGTAACTATTAATTGCATTAAAATAAATTTTCAATAATCAATATATTTAGTAGATCAATTACTATATACATCAGAAAATTGTTATTAACCAAATAAGAGTTTAGAGAAAATTCAACTTCATAATGAAACATTACCATGCATCTAACAAGTATTAATGATGTCATGATAAATGCATATTGTTCCAAACACTCTGCAAAATTCTAGAAACTGCAATTTATTTCAACCATCTTCGGGTCGAAAGTCAGTGCTTAATAATTTTGTTAGCTCTATGCCATGGGGAAAAAGAATTTCTTCCTCAATTTTGCTTGCTTCGGACCTTATCATGCCTTTCGCAACTTTTCGAAGCTAAAGTAGCATGATCAAAGAAAAAATCCATTGAACCTAAAGTTGCAGGATCACAGAAAAATTCATTTAAAGTCAAAGCCTCAGAACCATCCATCTGACCACAAGACATGTCACATGTGGAGTTTCCTTCCCTAATTTTTCTTAATGGATCTAGTACATGCTCATGTAGTATATATCAATCAAACATTAAACTATAATAACCACCAATTTATTTTTATCTTTACAACATTAATTTAAATTTCATATATAACCATCAAAGAAACTCAACCTATTATTTTAGCTACGCAAGTTTGAAGGAAAAAGAAGATAGCTTTTCTAAAGTAACTTCATTTGAAGGTAAATCATCACCATTGTTGACCTTGTTCAATTTCAAATCTTTATAAGCCTTCTTGAAAAGCATTTCTGATACAGACTTGAAACCTGATGTTTTGGCTGTATGAGCTAGAACACCTGTAGGCTGTTGACCTCTTTTTTTCCCACACGATCACTCTTTGTATAACGTTTTAAATATATCTGTAAAATAATCATTCAAAAGTACACATTGGTTTAACGGTAAGGATTAAAACTGCATGCACAATTATTTTGTAGGGACCAAAATACGCTATTTTTTATATTGGCACCAAAAATTAAATTTGGTAATTTTATAGAGATCGAAAACATATTTAACCCTATAAATTAAAACCACAATTCTATAGTTAAAACACATAATCAAGGAAGAACTTACGTGCAACAACTACAAATGCAAATACCTCTGCACTATGGATAAATCCAATCAGCCAACAAATTTACATCTTTTAAAATTTCCCCATATCTAAATTCAATCGACAAAACCATCCATACACACAAAAAAAACATATTAAATAACTATACCTTTTGTACTATTGATAAAATATGATATTGTGAAAACATAAAATCAAAATGAAAAAAAAGTGAAACCGATCTATTGAACAGGCATTTGTAAAACTTTCTTACACAAGGCTTTCCATTTCTTGGATTCTTACAAGTTGCGGAAACATCCTTTATTTTTTATCGACACTTCAATGTGAAAACCCAAGCATACAATCCTGTTAAAATCAAAATATTTTTCACAACTAAAAATCCACGACAAACAATTTGCTGTTTGTCATGCTAAATTCCCAAACCCTCGAGGTATCAACAAATTCTCATTTTTCACATAATTTCTATGCTAAGTTAATGCCCCTCGAACAAAAAGTCACCCAATCATATAATAAAAAGACTCGGGAACAAAGAAGAAGAAAAAATCAAGAATACACACAAATTAAGTGTAATTCTTCAAACGTCATCACACAAATTAAAGGAAACAATTTTTACTCATTCATTAATCTCCATTAATCACGTTCACCGAGAAAAGAAATAGAAGATCAATCCTACCTCAGTATTGTATACCATGTTGCAGAAACATTAAACATTAAAATCTTATTAGATATTATTTCATAGGAGAAACATAACAAAAACTCATCAAGTCAAACTGTATGAATTTAGTTTTTTTAATATATAATCACTACAAGAAAATTGGTAAATAACGACGGTTATTTTTGACAGATTACGGCAGTTTGAACCGACGCAAATTGCAAGTCACGACGGTTCCCCTTCTGTCGTAGAAACATGTGTCGCGAGGTTGTTTTGCGATGGTTTCTAAAAATGTCGCTCCAACTGTCGTAACATTCCACGACAGTTTTAAAACTGCCTCCAATATATTATTACAACGGTTGTAACCGCCATAATTGTATAATATATATTTAATTAAATATAGCGACGGTTGTAACCGCCACAATTATATAATATGTATTTAGTTAATAATAGCGACGGTTAGAACCGCCATAATTATATTAATTTTTTAAAAAAAATTAAAAATTTCTACATTGTCTCTTGTAGAATACCAATACTATTACAGTTATTCAATTCTGACAATACAAAATACCATAAAAAATTATAATTTTATTAAACAAAAAAACTATCAAGATCCACAATAAGGTCAAGAACATGTTTAAAATCATCATGATAAAATTTTGCAAAAGCAAGTTACATCATCACCATTCCCCTCACTAAGTAGGTATATCATCTATTATATCTCCTTCTAACGTTAACATTTTCTGCAATGATGCTGCAGCTGTCTGGAGTACATGCCTTACTTCCTCTCATATCTCCTTCTAACGACAACATTTTCTGCAATGATGCTGCAGCTGTCTGGAGTACATGCCTTACTTCCTCTCTTGGCCTGAATTTGGTAGCTTCCAATTTCATAGCTCCTACAGATGATTTGTGAAGTGAGAAGAAATTTAATTATTTGATACAGATTCTTAAATAAATGAGAATCTAAAAAAATTCTAAAAATTGCTTTAAAATGGAAGTTATCCATAAGTTGTTTTAAGCTTATTTTCATAAGCTCTCTACAAAAGTGTAGAAGACAACTTATAGCTTATATGAAAATTGTTTTACTTTATTTTATCTTTTATTATAGAAATTTCTTATACATAAGTCCTTATATGATAAGCGTTTATGCTATAAGCACCTATTTGAGTTGTTTCTCCAAACGGGACCTAGTATTCACAAAACATAAAAATCAGTATTTGAATAAGTCAATAATAACAAGCAACAGTAAAGGAGATTCCTAACCTGACTCAACTTTCGAAAGATCATGTATGTCATTTATAAGTTGAAGAACCATATCTCCTGAAGATATCATGACATCCAAGAGCTGTCTTTGCTCCCTATCAAGTTTTGTAGATATTCTTCCTAATCGCCATATGTTTCCAAATACGATACAAACAATGGAAAATTAAACCAGTTAAAATGGGGCTTGAGAGAAGACTTTCAACAAAATGTATTGCTCCAAGATTTAATAAGTTATGTTGCCTTGATACACAAATTCTAGTTTTGGAAGAATAACTTGTTCATCATCTTACAGGACAGTAATACTGCAGTAGTGATGGAGAACTCAAGTTTAGCTAGGCAATGTAGTATAGAAGAAAGCCAAGGTTCGGGGGTAAGCAGTAGGGTTGGAGGGGTGATTAAAACAGGTAATAGTGTAGAAGAATGTACTATTCTGCCACGCAAGTTCAAGCTGCCACAACCTTCTTGGATTTCTTTTATGGTCTGCACAAAAGATATTAATTTAAAAAAACATACAGAGAATGACCTAAAGATAGTAGATACACGTCAGGCATAAATTATGTCACTCACCAGGTTTGCTTTGCTGCTTCAACTAGTGGAATAGCAGCAGGAGCTGCTGCTGGCTTCTCTACTCCTCCAGGACCCTAAACATTTTACTTCAAACATTTTTATCAGGTCATTCCTGCCAAACTCAGATGTGACTGACAAAAAGTCGTTGCAATAATATCAGGTCACTGTGGTTAATGAATAGATGGGCTGTGAAATTTGACAACTATTTAATCCTTGTTTTTTTATCTTAACTATTTAATCCTAAAATCGTGAAATCAAACCAAAATAACAGACGAAGCGGAGGGATTTTATCCATTTATAAAATTGTCTACATTAACTGATACTATTACGGTGCTGATTATGCTCAACTAGTTCAAAGATTTGAAAAATGAGGAGAGAGAAAAAACTACCTTTGGCATCATAGGTATGTCTTTGCGCTCCCACTTTGGCTGGAAACCAATCCCCAGAAATCCAATTCCCATTTCCTCACTAACAGCTTTTACCTGTAAATAGAAATATATAGGGAAATTATTAACAGATTAGAATGAAATATCTTGGTCGCTACTCAGATTACAAAAAATCAAGCATCGCCGGCTAGTACCAAAATTTAGTAATCGTCTATTATGTCAGAATACAAAACATACAATGGTTATGTTACTATAACTGTGATGACGATGCATATTGACTTGTGTTGGGAATATTATTACTAATTGAAAAGAAAGAAGAAAAAAAACAGATTCTTTTATCATATAATTCAAAACTAGTATGCAAGACTAACTTGATAGAGGTGTGAATTAACTTCACACAAGTTTGATGCAGGGTTTCAAGAGGGGCTCCACTAAGTTCAAACTGACCCCCTGGCTCCAATGATATGCTTTGCTTCCCCTGGTTCACGTAATGTTGGAAAAAGTTACACTTTGATTCTCCAACAGTAACAAGGCATACAAAAGTTACACTTTGATTCCCATTGGAACTGTTCTCCTCATCTTGCATACATTCTAGCTCTCATGTCCACCCTCAATTCTCAAATCTACCGACTAATTCAGAGGAACATGTAAAGCACCAACCTAAAAAAGACACCCTAAAGTTTACAAAATTATGATAGTAAAATCAAAAGGTAATTATCACAAATGATAAGATAGAAAAGCAACAACTAGCAAATAGCCAATATTCTGACATTGAATTCGTTTATCAAGAAAGGATACCATAACATATAAAATAAAAGCAATATTATCTTTGATTTTCTTATTTATCATGATTCCAATGCCTTCAGAAAAACAAGATGATAATTACCATCCTTCCATTCCATTCCCACCAATTAACTCACACTAACCCCAAACCACTACACAAATTTTAATTTATCCTAAACTTAAGCAATTGACAGAGACATGAATGAGGAACATTTAGAACATTCTTTCAAATTGAAATGTCCTCTGAATTTTCGTTACTAAATAGAGAATGCTCACGATTTCGAAACATAGGGGTAACAGTATCACGCTACAAGAGCAGTTGCAAAACTAAATAGACTATTGATAGTTACTATAGCAGTCAGGGGCCAATCCACAAAGGTTATTGTTTAATTCCACAGTGGCTCCGTGATGTTTACACTGAACCAAACAAAATTTTATATTAAGAGTGTTTCAATAAAGAGTAATAATGTTTCTTGTTACAGAGTCCTTTTAGCGAAATGTGCGAAAGGCGTTATCATTAATTGACATTTATATTTTTAGTCTAGAAATCACTTATAGGTCAGTTTTCCCAATAGTCGTCCAATTTTGTATTTACAAACATCGTAAGAATTCACAGGTAAATCAACTTGAAATGTTGAAGAGCAAATATGATGAACGAACGGAAGATGAAACTGAAACTAAAATATATTTTGTTCGTACTTGCAAAGTTGCTGAGAAATCAGCAAGCCTATGTTCATCTCCGTACCTAGTACAAACAAAAGTGTGAAAGAAGAAATAGAGAGACACGACATGAGTTTAAGGCAGAAATCATAGATATACATGAACAGTAACCAAGGGAAGCTCATGTGCGGTCCTCCTACAAATATGATGATAAAAATGCAATAAAAATGTATTCAATGGATACTAAACAATTGCAATATAAGTTGTCTAATATAAATAGTTTAAGTCATTTATAATATTTTGAAGTTCTACAAATAGAAGCAAACTTTAGCCTGAAATCTTATGCATTCATTTCAGTACTTAAGAATAGAGTCCCCGTCAAAGGAACCTGATGAACATACCTAAAGTGATTCCTCAGTATAGTTTTCTTTGACTTTATTTAAGTTTGAAACCTCAACCACAATAGAATTTCCATTTGAGTAACTCAGTTTTCCATCTAACAATACTTTTGTACTAGTCTCAAAAACACCTTCATGTGAGCTTGAACCAGATACACTTGGAGCAAGAGGGCTGTTCGAGGAAGCAGGCCCTACCGAAGCTGCACCAATACTGCCATCAAATAATGACACAATGGATAATCAAATGAGATATTGCAAAGCCAAGGCCAAGAGAATATTAAATAGAAAAAGATAACCAACCAAAGCTCCAATTCCAATCCAATACCAATAAGCTTGTGCGAAAAATCTGCGAGATTTTTGTAACAATACTCCCAATGTTTCATTAGAATTAGGAATTACATGAAACATTCAAGGAATATCATCTTATACAAAAATATCATTGAATTGTCTATCATATGATTTCTTAACAATTTGATTCACATTACCTTTCTCCAGCTATTACCAAGAAATTCATTCACAACTATAGCATTTTGTACTCACCCGATTCACCTCTCCATCAATAAAAATACGTTGAGTAATTTCCACATGCAAAAAAAAACATGAATAATTATTTAGGAATTTCATCAAACAGTTGGTACCCATCAAACCAGTAGTTTGGAAATAAAAGAGACAAAACCTAAATCCCAAAATCAAAACAAACAAAATCGAAAAATAATTCTATGGGCATTAAAACAAATAAACCCTAAATCCCCTATCGAAGCAAATTTCTTCTTAAGAGATTAGATCGAATAAGAACTTTTTGCAATTTTAAGAAAATGGAATATGGTTTCAAATTGGATGAAAAAATGACAAGGGTTTACGATTCTAAAAGAAAACAAAAGCGCGGTAGAAATTAGAAGCGGTAGAATCATACCCACGTGAATTGTGAATTGAAAGATTAGTAAAGAAGAACACGACAGATGGTGGAGAACGGTCGCAGAATTTCAGCGAGGTCGGATTCTTAACCGTCGAGGGATATGAATATGAAAATATGAAGTTTCATTCGTACTTTTTCACCAAAGAGTTTTTATATAATTATAAATGAATATATTATTTTTTTAATTAACATTTTTTTTGCTTGAATTAATAAAATAGTGTATGTTGTTTTATAAAAAAAATGTAAACAACTTTACTGCTATAACTAAAAATTTTAATTATTAATTATAATATTTTTTATGTTTATTTAAATATACATATTATAAATTATAAAAGAAAGTCAACTATTTAAAAATTAGATTATATTATTTTTAAAATAAGAAACTATTTGATGTTTGTTTTATAAGAAATATATAATATTAAGTAAAATGTATATTTATAATGTATTAAAAGTTTTGGGTCAAATACTAAAATATAAAAAATTAGTAATTATTTAAAATTCAAAATTAAATAGAAGACAAATGTTATTTTGTATGGTTATATAAATTTAATTACTTTTTTATGGGATAAATTTAACTACTTGGTAGCTTAAAAACCAACCAAATTATTGCGACAGTTGTCAAAAGTGTCGTGTGAACTGTCGCAAAAATTCATAAAATGTAAGTGTCACAAAATGCCTATTTTCTTGTAGTGAATATTTGGAGGACTAGAAATCAACATGATGACAATTTTTTCCATTTGAAAAATTATGGATTTTGTTTCAAACAACCTGAATTTCGCTAGTATCAACCTCATTAACATTGATTTGTGGGGAAAATATTTCCAGTTCCATGTTATAAGTGGTAGAGAAAATGATTAAAATGGAACACAGTGCAATGTTTGTATTCGAGAAAGAAAATTGAGAGATTGGTGAATTCGCAAAAGTGGCTTTACACAAAAAATATAGGGAGTTGAACGATTAAAACTCTTGTTGCTTAAATAAATTTAGAGATGTCACTACTACAAAATACGCCTTCGGGAACACTAATTCTACTACGCTTATGCATTCCACCGTTGTAATATCGCAAATTAGTTGCGTCTGATATACTTTTTACTTCTTGAATGTTATTTTATCACGGTTGATATAAACAACTGTGGTGATAAAGTAATAGTTACAAACTTCGAATCGTAGCAACTACATTTTTTTAGATTTTTCTTATTACAAAAAACGCGTGTCACTTAAGCTCAGAAATAAATAATAAATTGAACGCTATTTAACCACAGTTTTAGTATACAAGCGTTGTAATTATATTTTCATTCATTGCGGTTGTAAATATCAACCGTGATTCAAATTTTTTTTTGATAAATTTAAAATAAAACAAATTCATTATTTCCTTCATAACATGCCCTAAGCGAACTAGCGAACCAGCGAACCAGAGACGACAATAATAGTGATAGCGAAATCTTCATTTTCACAATCTTCGTTCATTTGAATTTTTATTTCTTGATAATCTTCACTATCTTCTTTATTGTTCTTTTCGAAGTATGGTATGTTTTGTGCAAACTACACTCTCTTCCTCATCTTCCTCATTCTTGATAATCTTCAACATCTTCATTCTTGTTTGATTTTGTGGTATGTTTCTTTCAACGCTCATATGTTTTATCGATATGCTTAATATTTAGAGTTGTATTATTGTACTGAATATGCTTTATATTTTGTTGTTGAATTTTGTGGTCTGTTTCTTGCAAACTTCATATGCTTTAACAATATGCTTAAGATTTAGAGGTGTATTATTGTTTTTAATATGTTTTAGTTTTTCGACATGCTATAGGTTTAGATTTTGTTGTGCCATTCACAACATTGTTTTGATATAAATTTTAGAATTTATTATATGGATCGTAGTTGGTTGAAAGTAGACAGATTAGGCTTGGTATATGAGAAAAGAGTTCTTGAATTCCTTGAATACGCTGATCAAAATTCTGACAATAATGTTATCTTTTATTGTCTTTGTGTTAATTGCGAGAATATAAAGAAAAGTACAAAGGATAAGGTGGCATGGTGAGTTGGAAAAAAATCGAAACCTTGCGTCACAAAGTCACTAAGTTAATGAAGATGAATATATAAATGGCCGTCTAAAAGATATGTTCCATGATATTGGAGAATTATCTTTTAAGAAAGCCCATATTTATGATACTTTATGTAGTGATAAGAATGCCCATTTATATACGGGGTGCACAAGTCTTACACGATTGTCCGTGGTTTTAAAATTATTTAATCTGAAAGCAAAAAATGGGTGGTCGAATAAAAGATTCACGGAATTGCTTCATTTGCAAAAAAAAAATGCCGCCAGAAGATAACAATTTGCCTGATCGTTGTTATGATGCCAAGAAGATATTGTGTCCAATGAGTTTGGAGTATATCAAAATACATGCATGCCCTAAGGATTGTATATTATACGGGAAGGACTATGAAAATTTTGATCAATGTCCGAAATATGGGGTGTCGCATTACAAGCTGAAGGACAACAATGGTGATGACAATGACAATGACAATGTTAGTAGGAAGAGGCCTCCTACTAAAGTGTTATGGTACTTGCCAATAATTTCAAGATTTAAGAGACTTTTTGCTAATGCGTATGACGCAAAGAATATTAGATGGCACACAGATGAAAGAAAATGTGATAGAAACATACGCCATGTAGCTGATTGTTTGCAATTGAAGAAAATTGATTCATTGTTTCTGGATTTTGGCACTGAGCCAAGAAACCTTAGGCTTGGGCTTGCCACCAATGGAATGAACCGCTTTTGTAATATGAATACTAACTGTTCTTCCGAGCATGTTCTTCCCACGATTTACAACCTATCTCCTTGGTTGTGCATGAAGCGTGACTATATGTTGTTAGTATGATGATTTATGGACCATGACAACTTGGAAACGACATAGATGTTTATCTAAGTCGATTAATTGAAGATCCTAAAATTTTTTGAGAGGAAGGCGTTGAAGTTGATAATGCATATGCTGATGAAAAGTTTAAGATGCCAGGAATATTGTTTTGCACAATAAACCACTTTCCTGTATATAGTAATTTGGTTCGATATAGTGTCAAAGGACAGAAAGCGTGTCCTATTTGTGAATCTGATACATGTTATCACCAACTTGAGTTTTGAAAAAAGATTGTTTACCTTGGGCATCAGAAATTTCTATAACTCGATCATTCTTATCGTAGATTGCGTAAGGCTTTTAATGGAGACCAGGAGTTTAATATCGCTGCTAAACCTTTAATCGGAGATGTAGTTTATCAACAACAGAAACACAATAATATTTTCCTTGGAAAGAGGAATAAAGAAAAAGGGCAAGTTGTTGAGAAAAATATATGGAAAAAGTGGTTTGTGTTCTTTGATCTTCCGTATTGGTCAAGTCTTGATGTAAGACATTGTTTTAATGTGATGCACGTGGAGAAAAATGTGTGTGATAGTTTGATTGAAACACTTCTAAACATTCCAGGAAAGACTAAAGATAGTAATCAATCTTGTCTCGATATGGAGGGGACGGGTATATGAAAACAATTAGCTCCAATAGAAAAAGGGAAAAGAAGTTATCTACCTTCGGCTTGTTACACTCTATGTACACTACTACAAAACACGCAAGCAATAATGCCAGGTTTACAACAGCATCATATACACCATTTTAATAGTGCATACTTGATGCGCACATTTTTTAAAATCTTATTAAAATGCTTTTAATGACGGTTAAAATTCCAACAGTGGTGAAATGTGAGACCTTTCACCACGAGTATTAGAAAGACAGTCATTATAGGTAGCGTCTGGTCATGGGTTCAAGTCCCAGCACCAACACTTATGCTTTTTTACATATTTTTTCAAAATGCTGACAGCCTTTCACCACGAGTATTTAAAAAATTGTCATTATAGCCTATAGTTTAGTTTTAGGTCTTGCTCTTCAAAAAATCAGTTTTAGGGAAAATCGTGTCCGTTTTTAGATATGTTTCGTACATTTAAAAAAGAAACAATGAAAAGAGAAAAATGAAAAAGAAAGAAAGTTGGGCATGAATTATCAACAAATGAGCTCAGGCTGTAATGATACATCATTGAAAAGAAAACAAGAGGGTTAAGGTCTTGGATTGTGTATGAATGTGAGAGATGAATGCTCTCATAGGATTAGGCATTTTTGTTTAAATGAATTTGACCAATGACCCTTCCTTGTAGCCCAAACCAAATTTCAACCTTTGAATTCCTTGTGATTCCTTCTTTTACACTCATTAATGTCTGATTGTTTGTTGAATGCATAATTCGATCCAGATGTTTTTGCAGGATTGTTTGATGAGTGATAAATCCTCAAAATATTTTCATCCCATGATGAATGTGTGCTTAGCTGTCATTTATGATGGAATTGTATTTCTTTAGAAGTTTTGATTTGTGTTTTGCACTTAGCTATAGTTTCATCTCCATGATTAGTTTTAAGTGTGGTAAGTTTAACTTGTTTGTACTTCTACTTTTTGAACCATGAAATTGTCGTTGTTCTAACTTGTTGATTCTGATTTCTTGTACATTGCTTTGGGTTCTTTTATGTTTGGTAAACTTTTGTTTGAGGACAAACAAAATAATAAGTTGGGGAGAGTTGTTAAGGGCCAAATTGTGCATACTTTTTATAGTATTTTGTGGCCCTTTCCAATTGTTTCTTTAGAATTTTAGTAGTAAATTCATATGTTTTAGGGTAAATACGCCGGTTCTTCAATTATTCATGTAAATATCTTAAATCGTGATCATTTTGATGCTTTTTGATAGGTTTTCTTGCTTGATTTGATCCTTGGAGCATTTGGATGATGAAAGGAAGTTTTGAAGTGAAATTTTTCGGAAAATTGACGGTAACTCGCGCTTAGCGCGTTTTCCAGGGTGGGTTCAGCACGGTTTTGGACCAGAGGCCGTAGCAAATGAAGGATAATCACGCTTAACGCGTTATGGCTACACTTAGTGCACTTTCTTTAATTTTGCCACCTTTGAACTGATCGCGCTAAAGAGCGCTCTACAGGCGCTTATCGCAGTGCCACTTGTAGGCACCATTTTGGACTTGTATAAAGGGGAACTTGTGAGATGTTTTGGGGACACACTTCATTTTTATGCACTTTTCAGATTTGTTAAGAGATTGTTAGGATTTGAAGCTTAGAAGTTCTAGGAGAAGTAAAAATCAAAACTTTGGAGCATTAATCTTCGATCTTTCGACTTTAATGCTAGTAAAGCTTTCTGAAATTCTGGTATCAGATATGTGATGTCAAGTGAGATGTCACAACATCAATATCTGTTGTATGAACAAGGCAATAATAGTAACAACACTTAAACACAATAAATAACACAGAGAATTGTTCACCCAGTTCAGTCTAACAACCTACGTCTTGGGGCTACCAGGCCAGGGAGGAAATTCACTATCAGTAGTATCAATTCATAGACTCCACAATCAACACATAATTCTGCCTAATCATAGACACACATCTCAGCAGTAGAGAGACACACACAATTCTGCTTCTTGCTAAACCACAAGATAAGATTGTTCCCTAAGAAGAAGCATCCTCCTGAAGTACTTTTTCTATCATCTGCACTTCCTGCCCAATCAGCATCACAATATCAACTCAGTTCAGTGTCTGTTCCATGACTGTATAGTATGCCATAGTCACTAGTACCATTCACATATTTCAGAATTCTCTTCACTTGATTCATGTGGAACACTTTAGGTTCAGATTGATATCTGGCACAAACTCCTACAACAAAGGAGATATCAGGTCTGCTAGCTGTGAGATACAGCAAGTTTCCAATCATGCTTCTATATAAGCTTTGATCCACACTCACTCCATGTTCATCCTTGGACAGCTTCAGGTGAGTAGGAGCAGGTGTCCTCTTGTGATTAACATTCTCAAGACCAAACTTCTTGACTGTGTTCTTTGCATACTTACTCTGAGAGATAAATATGGAGTCTTCCATTTGTCTAACTTGCAGACCTAGAAAATAGCTGAGTTCACCAACAAGACTTTTCTGTAACCATTCAGAGACAGGAATTCAGTAAGCCTGTCATACCAAGCTCTAGGTGCTTGCTTTAATCCATAAAGAGGTTTCCTTAGTTTGTAGACATGGTTAGGAAATGTTGGATCAATAAACCCTTTGGGTTGATCTACATAAACTTCTTCATTTAAGTACCCATTCAAGAAAGCACTCTTTACACCCATCTGGAATAACTTGAATTTGATGTTACAAGCTACACCTAAGAGTAACCTTATAGATTCCAATCTGGCCACAGGAGAAAAAGTCTCATCAAAATCAATCCCTTCTACCTGAGTGTAACCTTGGGCAACCAATCTAGCTTTATTTCTGGTGACCACTCCTTGTTCATCAGATTTATTCTTGTAAACCCACTTGGTCCCAATTACATATATTTCATCAGGCCTTGGTACAAGATCCCACACTTCATTCCTTTTGAATTGTCCCAGCTCTTCTTGCATGGCATTAATCCAAAATTCATCTTTCAAGGCTTCTTTAACATTTTTTGGCTCAATTTTGGATACAAAGCAAGAGTTTGACACAACTTCTCTTGACCTAGTGGTAACTCCAGAGTTTGGATCACCTATGATAAGCTCTTTAGGATGGTCCTTATGCACTCTGATAGATGGTTCCTTGTTAGGTTGTTCAGGTTCAGCAGCAATAGGACTTGGATTTACACTTCTGTCTTCAGCTTCTGTTGATACATCATAAAAAAATGTTCCAACATCAGCATCTTCCTTCATTCCATTGTCATCAACAACCACATTTATAGATTCCATCATGACTTTGGTTCAGGAATTAAATAACCTATAAGCTCTGTTGTTTGTAGAGTATCCCAGAAAGATTCCCTCATCACTTTTTGGGTCCATTTTTCTCCTTTGTTCACGATCTGTCAGGATATAACACTTACTCCCAAAAACATGAAAGTACTTCACACTTGGTTTTCTTCCCTTCCATAGTTCATACAGGGTAGCTGAAGTACCTCTTCTCAAAGTCACTCTGTTGTGAGTGTAACAGGCAGTATTCATAGCTTCAGCCCAGAAATGGTAAGGAAGCTTTTTGGCATGAATCATTGCCCTAGCAGATTCTTGAATGGTTCTATTCTTCCTTTCAACTACTCCATTTTGCTGAGGGGTAATGGGAGAAGAAAACTCATGACTGATGCCTTCAGCAGAACAAAACTCATCAAACTTACTATTATCAAACTCTTTCCCATGATCACTCCTTATTCTGATGACATTGCTCTCCTTTTCTCTTTGGAGTCTTTGACATAGATCTTTAAACACATCAAACACTTCTGTTTTGTCTCTGATGAAGTTTACCCAAATGTACCTGGAATAGTCATCTACAACAACATAAGCATATTTCTTCCCACCTAGACTTTCCACCTGCATAGGCCCCATTAAGTCCATATGAAGAAGTTCCAAAACTTTAGAAGTAGTGAAATGTTGAAGCTTTGGATGTGACATCTTGGTCTGTTTCCCTATCTGACAATCTCCACAGACTCTTCCCTCTTCAATTCTGAGCTTAGAGATTCCTCTTACTGCTTCTGTGGATATGATTCTCTTCATTCCCTTCAGATGTAGATGTCCCAACTTTTGATACCATACTCTGGCTTCATCTTCTTTTGCAAGAACACATGTCGAGGAACTTGAGTCTGGTGACACCCATAGGTAACAGTTGTCCTTAGACCTAGCACCCTTCATGATAACTTCACCTTTCTCATTTGTGACAATGCACTCAGTTTTTGTAAAATTAACTATGAGTCCTTGATCACATAGTTGACTAATACTGATCAGATTTGCTGTTAACCCCTTGACAAGTAGTACATCATCAAGTCTAGGTGCACCTTCACAATTTAGCTTTCCCATACCCTTGATTTCTCCTTTAACACCATCACCAAAAGTCACATGGCTAGAGGAATGAAGTTTAACATCCACCAGCAAATTCTTCACTCCTATCATGTGTCTTGAACAGCTACTACCAAAGTACCAGTCTTCTTTAGTGGAGACTCTAAGAGAGGTATGAGCTATCAAGCTGACAACACCAGTTTTAGAGACCCATGCAGCTTATAACAGAAAGCTTTTATGTGTCCAAGGCTCCCACAATGATGGCATCTCCAGCGCCTGAATTTCTTCCTAGAGGGAGTCCTGTCAGGATGTTTCAACATATGTTTCAACATCACTGGCTTGGAACTTGGAATTGCATTATTTGAAGCAGATTCACTGTTGAACCCCAACCCACTTTTGTCTCTTGCAGTTCTTCCAACATTAAGAATCTTGTCTAGAACATCAGTTCCACTATTCAGCATTTTGATAGACTTGGACATAGATTCAAGTTTAGAGTTCAACATAGATAATTCATCTTCTAGCTTGGCAATGGTTTCCAAATGCTTTGTCTTTTCAGCCTTGAGTTGAGCAATGATCTTCTTCTGCCTCTCCCCTTCTTGACAAGCTTCTTCACTTTTACTGCATATCTCTTCATAAGAAATGGTAAGCTCAGCATATGCTCTCTCTTCATCCCTAGAATCATCATCAGATATATACTTTCAAGTCAATACTCTAACATTCTTGGCAGTCTCTTCATCTTCCTCACTTTCAGTATCAGACCAGGACACAGATAAGCCCTTTTTCTGCTTCTTAAGATATGTAGGGAATTCAGTTCTGATGTGACCATAACCCTCACAGCCATAACATTGGATTCCTTTGTCATAATTAGGCTTCTCCTCTGTTCTGGTTTTCTTCATCTGATCACCTGACCTGTTGATGTCAGATGTGACGTTCTTGACATTTGGTTTGTAGCTTCTGTCCATTATTTTCAAAACCCTATTAAACTGTCTTCCCAGCAGGACAATGGCATTGGATAACTCCTCCTGAGTTTCACACTTTTCCTCATCATCTTCTGTACTGGACCCCAAGGCTACGCTTTTCCCCTTCTTATCAGACTTGTCATTCAACCCTAATTCAAAAGTCTGAAGTAAACCAATCAATTCATAGGCTCCACAATCAACACACAAGTTGAAAATCTACTTACTTAATCACTACCCAATGATACTTCTACCTAAGACACTCTTAGATATGAGACACCTCTCACTCCCCCTCAATCACACCAGTGATAACAACTTATAGTTCTGAAAATAGAAGACACACCTCAAGGACAATACTTGATCTTGCTTAAAAGCTTCGATCAAGAATAAACACTCGTGCTTAAAAGCTTTGAGTGGACAATATACATCTCAACTAAATCAGTCCAATTCACACATCCAAATAGATGAATGAATGGCTCACATACACAGACGAAAACACAAACCCTAATACTTGACACTCATTACACACTCTCTTGTCTTCGTATCTTCCAAGTAGGGTTGAAACTCCTTTAAATAGAAATAGATTCTTGGGCCTGGGCATTGCGCTTAAAAGTCAGATTTGATGCACAATTAAATCCAACTTTTATCTTCAAATCTTCTCAATCTTTTCGCTCTAAATAAAGAACCAAACAATTGCAGCTGGATAAATCTTCTCCAAGAATCTCGCCTGCAATCTCTCAAACAAAATAATTAACACGCAGCCCTAAAACAAATCGCATACTGTCAACAGATGTTAAAACATTTGTCTTGACATCATGCACCAAAGACTGCAATACAACACAACACATCACAAACAGAATGTTAGCAACACATGTTAAGACATCAGTCTTGACAACTTGAACACCCATATTGTTTTACCAAAATTGCTGCCAAACATAGAACTAACAATCTCCCCCCTTTAGCTAATTTTGGCTAAAATAATATCAGCACACATCAGAGATACCTGCAGCAGATTCACACCATAGTAACACAAACACTAACATTCAACAGCACCAAACAAAACAAAGGCTCCCCCTCAAGCCAAGGAACCACACCACTAGACCAGAAATTCATTCAGTTGTACAACAAAAAAGAGCTAACTACTAGACTACTCTCCCCATTTTTAGCCATAATTGGTCAAAGGAACACTAAAGAAATACTACCAAGAAAGCTCCACTAAGATCATGTTCTGACACTCAGTCAAACATGAGCAAATACAAAGAAAAATTCAGCTTGGAATGAGTGACACATTTACTCAAGAGAGAGTTACACAGACACCAAAAAATTTTGACTAACCAGGCGATACACACAAGGGTTTCCCTTTAAATTATAAAACCTACACCAAGCTGCTAACTACAGCCAACAAAGAAGGAAACATGAGCCAGTCTACCAAGACAGCTGAAACACACAGTGGTCAGTTGAAGCAAGACCAGAATATCAAGAGTACACAACCAAAGGAGATTAAGTCCAAAGAAAATACTACAGGTGGATCCTCTACAGGAGCAACAAGGACAGGAAAAAGAATAGAAACAAGGATCAAGACCATCAAGAAGACACATGTGCAGCTACATGATTCTGAGGATGAAGTTGATGAAGATTGGGTTAATTTCATCAACTCAGGTGGTTGGAATGAATAACTGAATCCAACCCATAAAACTCTTTGCTTGTAGTTTCTGTTCCAAAAAAAAATGGTAATGTTGAGTATTTCAAGTAATAAAAATGTTCTTGCTGCATTCATACACACCACCCTGCACTCCACCAACCACAACTACTAATCCTCATATATGAAAATCCCGAATTTGCTTTTTAAATTTTCAAATTGATTTGCATCTAAGGCTTTAGTAAAAATATCAGCCAATTGCATTTCAGTAGCAACATGTTCCAAAATAACAACTTTATCTTCAACTAGATCTCTTAGAAAGTGATGACGTATGTCAATATGCTTAGTCCTGCTATGTTGAATTGGGTTCTTGGAGATATTGATAGCACTGAGATTATCACAGTACAATGTCATGACATCTTGCTTGACATTGTATTCAGTTACCATTTGATTCATCCAAACCAATTGAGAACAACTACTTCCTGCTACTCTGTACTCAGCCTCAACAGTAGAGAAAGACACACAATTCTGCTTCTTGCTAAACCACGAGATAAGATTGTTCCCTAAGAAGAAGCATCCTCCATAAGTACTTTTTCTATCATCTGCACTTCCTGCCCAATCAGCATCACAATATCCACTCAGTTCAGTACCTGTTCCCTGACTGTATAGTATGCCATAGTCACTAGTACCATTCACATATTTCAGAATTCTCTTCACTAGATTCATGTGCTCACTTTAGGTTCAGATTGATATCTGGCACAAACTCCTACAGCAAAGGAGATATCAGGCCTGCTAGCTGTGAGATACAGCAAGCTTTAAATCATGCTTCTATATAAGCTCTGATACCAATTGAAATTCTGGTATCAGATATGTGATGTCAAGTGAGATGTAACAACATCAATATCTGTTGTATGAACAAGGCAATAAAAGTAACAACACTTAAACACAATAAAAAACACAGAGAATTATTCACCCAGTTCGGTCTAACAACCTACGTCTGGGGGCTACCAAGCCAGGGAGGAAATTCACTATCAGTAGTATCAATTCATAGACTCCACAATCAACACACAAGTTGATAATCTACTCACTTAATCACTACCCAATGATACTTCTACCTAAGACACTCTTAGCTATGAGACACCTCTCACTCCCCCTCAATCACACCAGTGATAACAACTTATAGTTCTGAAAATAGAAGACACACCTCAAGGACAATACTTGATCTTGCTTAAAAGCTTCGATCAAGAACAAAGACTCGTGCTTAAAAGCTTTGAGTGGACAATATACAACTCAACTAAATCAGTCCAATTCACACATCCAAATAGATGAATGAATGGCTCACAATACACAGACGAAAACACAAACCCTAATACTTGACACTCAGTACACACTCTCTTATCTTCGTATCTTCCAAGTAGGGTTGA
The DNA here is from genome assembly GCA_022829125.1 of Lathyrus tuberosus. NCBI lineage: Eukaryota > Viridiplantae > Streptophyta > Magnoliopsida > Fabales > Fabaceae > Lathyrus > Lathyrus tuberosus. The sequence continues at coordinate 3,965,221 of JALAZF010000491.1, read as the reverse complement.
AACTCCTTTAAATAGAAATAGATTCTTGGGCCTGGGCATTGCGCTTAAAATTCTGATTTGATGCACAATTAAATCCAACTTTTATCTTCAAATCTTCTCAATCTTTTCACTCTAAATAAAGAACCAAACAATTGCAGCTGGATAAATCTTCTCCAAGAATCTCGCCTGCAATCTCTCAAACAAAATAATTAACACGCAGCCCTAAAACAAATCGCATACTGTCAACAGATGTTAAAACATTTGTCTTGACATCATGCACCAAAGACTGCAATACAACACAACACATCACAAGCAGAATGTTAGCAGCACATGTTAAGACATCAGTCTTGACAACTTGAACACCCACATTGTTTTACCAAAATTGCTGCCAAACATAGAACTAACACTTTCCTTTTTACTTGTCGATCAAGCTACCATGGTGATGTCTAGCTAAACATGTTTTGTGTCAAGATTAGAGGTAGTTAACCTTATTAGTTTGTATTTCTTTTGACCTTTTGTATGTGAATAAAGTTGATGATTAATATATGATGAAGATCTTTAGCTCTCTTTCTTCGTTACTTCTCCTTCAGGAATGATGCGCATTATATAGCTATATGATCTGGTCTTGGACCTGCTACAATATCTGACCTGATTTGTTATTTAAAACTGAATCTTCAAAACAGATTTTATCCCCAAAATCTTTTTAAATCTCAGTCTTTAAACCTCCCTATAAATCTGCATCAAATCTCTATGCGGCAGAGAATATCTATCCCAAGATATCCGCATCCAATTACTCTACCAGCTGTCTCAAAATCCAGCTAAAACGCAAACCCTAACAACATCACTAAACCTGATGTTATTAATCTTCTGTAGATCTAATGTCATGACATCGCACGTGACATCAAACTTCACAACTCCAACAAGTTAAACACTTAACATAAACCAATGTTAAGACTCAATGTTAAGACATCACCCATGTGACTTCAACATTGAACAACTTTGTTTTACCAAAATTTTAGCCAATCTAAGAACCAACAATCTCCCTCTTCGGCTAATTTTGGCTAAAACTGTCTCTGCAACATCAGAGACTTCAGCAGCGGATAAAAAATTTAACAACAACCAACAAACAGCTCCCATCAACAAAGATCAAACTCCCCCTCAAAACCAGAACCAGCATAACCAGTTGTTTAACATGCACACTCCCCCTCAACATCTGCACCACACCAGATATAGGGTACACTCTACACACCTAGGCTAACTCTCCCCCTTTTTAGCCACAATTGGACAATTACCAGGCACAATGTCCTGACATAAAGTCATAGGCAAACATCATGCTTCCCAAAAACACAAGTTCCAACACATTGACTGTCCAGTCGATACAAACGATGCTCCTTGTTTTTCATTATAAACACAAGCCTTCTTCCTTCTAGCATCACCAAACAACAACTAAGAATGAGCCATTCAAACTCCAAAGATGCAGCAAAGAACCTCAAGCAGGAGGACAAGAACCCAGATCCACTGAAGAAGAAGAGCAAAACACAGACACCAGCTGGAACTTCTTCAGAAGCAACAAGAGCAGGCAGGATCTCAGAGACAAGAATGAAGACAAGCAAGAAACCTCCAGTGCAACTACATGCTTCTGATGATGAATGGGATGAAGACTGGAAAACTTTTCTAGATTCAGGGGGTTGGGACAATCTGTAGACTCTTTGTTTGTAACTTTTAGATGTACTCCAATCTTGTATTCCTTCAGCAGTTGAATCAATTTTCAATAAAGTACACAACTGCACAATACACTCTCCAGCACATTTATTCTTTATAAATGCAAATTCCCAATTTACTTCTTAAACTTTCAAATTGGTTTGCATCTAAGGCTTTAGTGAAAATATCAGCTAATTGCTAATCTGTAGCTACATGTTCTAAGACAACAACTTGGTCTTCAACCAACTCTCTTATAAAATGATGCCGTATATCAATATGCTTAGTCCTGCTATGCTGAGTAGGGTCTTAGAGATGTTGATTGCACTCAAATTATCACAGTACAATGTCATGACATCTTGCTTGACATTGTATTCAGTTAGCAGTTTCTCATCCAAACAAGTTGAGAGCAACTACTCCCTGCTGCTATGTACTCAGCCTCAGCAGTAGAGAGAGACACACAGTTCTGCTTCTTACTAAACCATGATATCAGATTATTCCCTAAGAAGAAACAACCTCCTGAAGTGCTTTTCCTGTCATCAGCACTCCCAGCCCAGTCAGCATCACAATATCCCCTTAACTTAGTCCAAGAACCATGACTATACAGCATCCCATAGTCACTAGTGCCATTAACATATTTCAAGATCCTTTTCACTTGATTCAAGTGACTAGCCTTAGGTTCAGATTGATATCTAGCACAAACTCCAACAGCAAAAGCAATGTCAGGTCTGCTAGCTGTGAGATACAATAGACTCCCAATCATGCTTCTATATAAACTTTGATCCACACTGACACCATGTTCATCCTTGGATAATTTTAGATGAGTAGGAGCAGGAGTTCTCTTGTGATTAGTATTCTCTAGCCCAAACTTCTTCACTATGTTCTTTGCATACTTGCTCTGAGAGATGAAAATGGAGTCCTCCATTTGTCTAACTTGTAGACCAAGAAAATAGTTCAGCTCACCAACAAGACTCATTTCAAATTCAGACTGCATCTGTTCCACAAAATGTTTCACCATTGCATCTGACATCCCACCAAATACTATGTCATCAACATAGATTTGAGCTATCATCAATTTTCCTCCTCCCTCTTTAACAAACAAAGTCTTGTCAATCCCTCCTTTTCTGTAGCCATTCATAACCAGGAATTCAGTAAGTCTTTCATACCAAGCTCTTGGTGCTTGCTTCAAACCATATAGAGCTTTCCTTAGTTTGTACACATGGTCAGGAAATGTTGGATCAATAAATCCTTTTGGCTGATCAACATACACCTCTTCATTTAAGTAACCATTCAAGAAGGCACTTTTAACATCCATCTGAAAAAGCTTGAATTTGAAATTACAAGCCACACCTAAGAGCAATCTGATAGATTCCAGTCTTGCCACAGGAGCAAAGGTTTCATCATAATCAATTCCTTCAACCTGAGTGTATCCCTGAGCAACTAATCTGGCCTTGTTTCGGGTGACCACTCCTTGTTCATCAGATTTATTCTTGTAGATCCACTTGATGCCAATCACATTAACTCCATCAGGCCTAGGTACAAGCTCCCATACTTCATTCCTCTTGAATTGCTCCAGCTCTTCATGCATTGCATTTATCCAAAACTCATCAGTCAATGCTTCCTTGACATTCTTTGGATCAATTTTGGAGACAAAGCATGAACTTGCTATAACATCTCTTGACCTAGTCCTCACTCCAGAGTTTGGATCACTTATAATGAACTCCTTTGGGTGGTCCTTCTGCACTCTGATGGAGGGATCCTTATGAGGTTGCTCAGTTTCAGGCTCAACAACAACACTAGGAGTTGGACTTCTGTCTTCAGCTTCTGGAGCAACTTCACCAACTGATGTTCCAACATCATCTAGGACATCATCATCTTCCTGCTTGTCATTGTCATCAATAACCACATTGATTGACTCCATCATCACCTTGGTTCTAGAGATGAAAACCCTATATGCTCTGCTGTTAGTAGAGTATCCCAAAAATATTCCTTCATCACTTTTGGAATCCAATTTTCTTCTCTGTTCTTTATTAGCCAGAATATAACATCTACTTCCAAAAACATGAAAGTATTTAACATTAGGTTTTCTTCCCTTCCATAGTTCATACAGAGTGGATGAAGTGCCTCTTCTCAGGGTAACCCTGTTGTGAGTGTAGCAGGCAGTATTCATGGCTTCAGCCCAGAAATGATATGGAAGTTTCTTGGCGTGGATCATAGCTCTAGCAGACTCTTGGATAGTTATGTTCTTCCTCTCAACTACTCCATTTTGCTGAGGAGTAATAGGAGATGAAAACTCGTGACTTATACCTTCAGCAGAGCAGAACTCTTAAAACTTGCTATTCTCAAACTCTCTTCCATGGTCACTCCTTATCCTGACAACATTACTCTCCTTTTCCCTTTGGAGTCTTTGACAAAGATCTTTAAAGACATCGAGCACCTCTGATTTGTCTTTGATGAAGCTCACCCAGGTGTACCTCGAATAGTCATCCACAACTACATATGCATATTTCTTTCCACCCAGACTTTCCACCTGCATAGGTCCCATCAAGTCCATATAAAGGAGCTCCAAGACCTTGGAGGTGGTGTCATGTTGAAGCTTCGAATGAGACATCTTTGTCTGCTTCCCTTTTTGACAGTCTCCACACACTTTTCCTTCCTTAATATTAAGTTTGGGAATTCCTCTGACTGCTTCTGAGGAGATGATTCTCTTCATTCCCTTCAGGTGAAGATGTCCCAACTTCTGATGCTAGATTTTAACATCATCTTATTTAGCAAAAATACAAGTGGAAGAATTTGATTCTTGTGGCACCCAAAGATAACAATTGTCCTTAGACCTGACTCCCTTCATAATGACTTCTCCTTTATCATCTTTGAATATGCATTCAGACTGGGTAAAGTCTACTTTGAATCCTTGATCACAAAGTTGACTAATGCTAATCAAGTTTGCAGTCAGTCCTTTATCAAGAAGAACATCTTCCAGTCTGGGAGCACCAGCACAGTTTAGTTTACCAATCCCCTTGATCTCTCCTTTGAACCCATCACCAATGTAACATAGCCTGAAGAATGAAGCTTCACATCTACCAACAGATTCTTTACTCCAGTCATGTGCCTTGAACACCCACTGTCAAAGTACCAATCATCTTTCGTAGAAACCCTTAACGAAGTGTGAGTTATCAAGCTGGTAACCTTAACTTTAGGGACCCATTGCTTCTTAGGCTTGGAAACCTGCCTTCCTTTATAACAGTGTTGTTTGGGAACAACCTGATGAGCCTTATGTGGATACCCATGTAGCTTATAACAATAAGCCTTAATGTGTCCAAAACATCCACAATGGTGACATCTCCAGTGCCTGTATTTCCTCTTTGATGGAGTTCTGTCATGATGTTATAACATCTGTTTTAACATCACTGGTTTGGAGGTGATATCATCAATAGAACCTGCATTATTGGTGAATCCCAAACCACATTTGTCTGCAGCCATCTTCCCAATACTAAGAATGTTGTCTAAAGCATCAGTACCATTGTTCAACATTCTGATAGTTTTGGTCATAGAGTCTAGTTTATAGTTAAGCATACTGACTTCAGCTTCGAGTTCAGTCTTTTCAGCTTTTAATTGTACTATGGTTTTCTCCAGCTCTTCTCCTTCAAGACACACTTGTTCACTTCTTATGAAAAGATCTTTATAAGTGACAGCAAGTTCATCATAAGTAACCTCATCATTCCAAGACTCATCATCTGACTCATAAACCCCAACCATAGCTCTAACAAGTTTAGCTGAATTTTCTTCAGATTCACTCTCACTGTCAGACCAAGAAGCTGATAACCCTTTTTGCTTCTTTAGAAAAGTAGGACATTCCTTCTTCACATGTCCATACCCTTCACACTCAAAGCATTGTATCCCTTTGTCATTACTGGATTTTTCTTCATCTTTATACTTCTTCCCTTGTTCTCCTGATCTGTTGATGTCAGAGGTAATGTTCTTGACATTGGGATTATAACTCCTATTTATCCTCTTCATAACTTTGATGAACTGTTTACCCAGCAAAGCAATAGCCTGAGACAGCTCCTCCTGAGAGTCATCTACTTTCTCTTTCTTGGCTTCTTCAAAACTGGAAACTAAAGCTATACTCTTGGACTCCTTCTCAGGTTCTTCTTCACTTAACCCTAGCTCAAATGTTTGAAGAGATCCAATAAGCTCATCAACCCTCATTTTGCTGATGTCTTGAGCTTCTTCAATTGCATTCACCTTATTCTTGTACCTCTTAGGAAGGGACCTAACGATTTTCCTTACAAGCTTTTCTTCTGACATCTTTTCTCCAAGAGCACTGGATGCATTGGACAGCTCAAGAATACTCATGTGGAAGTCATGGATAGTCTCATCTTCCTTCATCTTCAGACTTTTAAACATCGATGTTACAAGCTGAAGTTTTGACATCTTCACTCTAGATGTTCCTTCATGTGTAGCCTTCAAAATAACCCAAGCTTCCTTAGCAACTTCACAGGTATTGATCAACCTGAATATGTTCTTATCCACTCCATTGAAAATTGCATTTAAAGCTTTGGAATTACCAAGGGTAAGCTCATCTTCTTCCTTGGTCCATTCTTTTTCAGGATTCGGCTTTGAGGTGCCCTCTTTATCTTTCCCAGCATCATCTTTTTCAAACACAACAGGTGCTTTCCATTCTTTAATGATAGCCTTCCAAGCCCTGCTATCCAAGGATTTCAAAAAGGTGATCATCCTTGGCTTCCAATAATCATAATTCGAGCCATCCAAAATAGGGGGTCTGTTGACAAATCGTCCAACTTCTTTGTCCATCTTTACACCAGAAAGTAACTTCCCTAGATCTCACCCAGAGACAGACAGAATGCCTGCTCTGATACCAATCGAAATTCTGGTACCAGATATGTGATGTCACACTTAATGTCACAACAACACACTCTGCAATGGACAATAACAAACAGCAACAGAAACACACACAGAGTTGTTCACCCAGTTCGGTTTAACTACCTACGTCTGGGGGGCTACCAAGCCAGGGATGAAATTCACTACTTGTAGAATTAATTTACAGACTCAACAACCTCGTTGACAATCTCCTAAACTTAATTCTTATTAATGAACTTTCTAACTAAGAGACCACTTAGGTATGAGAACACTACTCAATCCCTAAATCACTTCAGTGATATAATTCAAAGATCACACACTTTGAATAACACTACTTGATTCTGCTTCACAACTTTGATCAAGAACAACTCAAAACAACAATACCAATTCAAACTCGAATGGTTTACAAAACACGAAGACTCAATCGACTTTCAGTCTTTAGCTCTCTTTCTTCGTTACTTTTCCTTCAGGAATGATGCGCATTATATAGCTATATGATCTGGTCTTGGACCTGCTACAATATCTGACCTGATTTGTTATTTACAACTGAATCTTCAAAACAAATTTTATCCCCAAAATCTTTTTAAATCTCAGTCTTTAAACCTCCCTACAAATCTGCATCAAATCTCTATGCAACAGAGAATATCTATCCCAAGATATCTGCATCCAATTACTCTACCAGCTGTCTCAAAATCCAGCTAAAACGTAAACCCTAACAACATCACTAAACCTGATGTTATTAATCTTCTACAGACCTGATGTCATGACATCGCATGTGACATCAGACTTCACAACTCCAAAAAGTTAAACACTTAACATAAACCAATGTTAAGACTCAATGTTAAGACATCACCCATGTGACTTCAACATTGAACAACTTTGTTTTACCAAAATTCTAGCCAATCCAAGAACCAACAGTATGTTCCTGGCATGAAGAGCCACCTGATAAGTGTAAGTTAGCTAATTGAGAAAGGTTTCTCAGTTATTATGAAGGACAATCTATTGAAGTTTTATGATTCTAATCAGAAGTTGATTACGTAGTTTGAGTAGAGAAGCAACAGAACATTCCAGGTGAATGTGGAAACCACTAACACTAAAGGTTTTAGAGTAGAAGGTGCTGAAGGTGACAGTGAGTTGTGGCACAAGAGATTGGGGCATCTGAACTTCAGAAATTTAGGGAATCTGAGTTTTAAGAAGCTGGTATAAAGCATTAGTAAGATTGTGAAGCCTGAGAAGTCATGTGAGATATGCATCAAAGGTAAGCAACCAAGATTTCCTTTAGCTACAGAAGTAGTCCCAATATCAAAACATGCTTTAGGAGTAGTGCATTCTGATGTATGTGGACCATTTGAAGTACCTTCTCCTATAGGAAACAAATGTTTTGTGTCTTTTAAGGATGATTTCTTAAGGATGACATGGGCAGGACTCAACAAATTTAAGCATGAGGTGTTTGCTGAGTTTCAGAAATTCAACGCGAAGGCTGAAAACACAGTGGTCAAAAGCTAAAAATTCTCAAAACTAATGGTGGAGGTGACCACAACTATACAGCGTTTAAGAATTTCTATAAGGAGAATGGAATTGAGCATGAGGTTACTGCTCCATACACTCCTCAACACAATGGTAAGTCTGAATGAAGAAATAAAACTTTGCTTGAAATGACAAAGAGCATGTTGAAGAAGAAGAAGAAGAAGCTCCCTCACACATTGTGGGGAGCAGCTGTTGCCAGTACAACATATGTGCTCAATAGGTGCCCAACTAAGAAGCTGAAGGAAATTTTTCCTTTAGAGAACTATATTAGAAATACGCAGGGTGTAATCCATCTGAAGGTGTTTGGTTTTGTTTGTTACAAACATGTCTCAGATGCTAAGAGAAGGAAGTTGGATGACAGAAGTAGAGTTATGTTGCTTGTAGGCTACCATAGTACATGTGCTTATAAGCTCTTCTGTCCCTTCACTAACAAAGTTGAATTCAACATAAATGTTATTAAGAAAGAATCATAAAGGCGGGATTGGAAAAAGTCTCAATCCAACTCTAGTGCAGTGTTAACACCTGAGGTAATATCTGAATATATTTCAAATTATAAAGGAGAATTTGCCTCTGAAGATGAGTCAGAGTCTGGAGGTGACTATGATGCTGAAGAAGAGTTTGAAAGCGAGTCTGACTCTAAAGGTGAATCTGATTCTGATCCAGATTCTACTGATGATCCATACTTTGGTGGTAATTATAACTCTGGTGGTCATGCCTATGAAGGTGAACCAGACTCTAAAGGTAATCCAGCATCTGATTCTATTCCATCATCTGAAGAAGATTTTCAACAAGTTTTGACCACGAATAATATTAAAAATACCATGAAGTTTTGCATAGTTTTGTATGTTGTGAGATACTTAGATAGACTCTGAAGGGGGGTCATTTAGTGTGCCATGTTGGTAGACTCTTAAGCCAGTGAGTACTGGATAAGCTCTCAAGAAGAAATTGTGGTTGAAGGTCATGAAATAAAAACTTGAGGATATATAAAGAAATGAGGTTTGGAAGTTAATTGAGCTTTCAAAGAACTGGAAAGCCATAAGCGTGAGATGGGTTAAAGTGAAACTAAAGCCAGAAGGATCAGTTGGAAAACACAAAGAAAGGTTAATAGCTAGAGGATTTCTATAGAAATTTGGTTTAGACTACTTTTAAGTGTTTGCACTTGTAGCTAGACATGAAACAATCAGACGGGTGATTGCTATAAGTGCTAGTAGAAATAGGCCTATGATGCATTTAGATGTGAAATATGCATTTCTGAATGGTTTGTTACAAAAGAAAGTTCATGTGTCACAACCCCTTGGATTTGTGAAGAAGAATCAGGAAGAGATGTTGTACAAGTTACATAAAGCCTTGATTCATTTTTAGAGCTTTAAGGATCCAGAAAATGTGAGATGGAGTATGGTGTTTATGTTCAGCATACTTCTGAGAGAAATATGATTCTGGTGTGTCTCTATTTTGATAACATATTGCTAACAGAGAGTTGTTCATGTGAGATAGCTAACCTTAAGAAGGTGTTGATGAATGAGTTTGAGATGACTGATCTAGGAAATTTGACATATTTTCTAGGCATGGAAATTATTTATTTTGATAAGGGTATAATCTTACATCAGCTGAAGTATGAACTGGAGCTTCTGAAGAGATTTAAGCTAACAAATTGGAAGTCTACAATCACACTTGCTAAAATAAATGACAAGTTGGGTTCTCATGTTGAGGGTTATGATGTGGATGCTACCATTTTCAAACAGTTGGTTGGCCCATTGAGATATCTCTATAATACCATACCTGATATTTACTATGCACTTGAAATGATGAGCAGGTTTATGAACAAAACAAAATGGTCACATTATCAAGCTGTTGTTAGGATACTGAGGTATATTAAGCGGACATTGAAGTATGGAGTTTTATTCTCCTCTGATGCTGAATCTGATTTAGAGCTGATATGATATTTAGACTCTGATTGGTGTGGAGACAAATTTTACAGAAGAAGTACTTTTGGATATTTCTTTAAGGATTTGGAAGGTCCTATTTCTTGGTGCTCCAAGAAGAAACTATTTGTTGCATTGTCAACCTGTGAAGCTGAGTACATTGTATGTGCTTTGACTGTTTATCAAGCGATTTAGATTCTAAACTTACTGCAGAATCTAAAGATCAAGATGAGCAAGCCTGTAAAGTTGATGATTGACAACAAATCATTTATAAGCCTTGCGAAGAATCTGGTGCTACATGGAAGAAGCAAACATGAAAAAGATGTAATATGTAAGAGAAATATGAAAAAGACGTAAGCCCAAAATCAAAACTATTTCCCTTATATTAATTGATGGGTTGCTCTTTCCACTTGCGACCTACACTTTCTCACTCTAAAAATCTAAAAATTGCCTTGTGTTCAGAGATACATATCCGAGCGCACCTAAAATCAAATCATCAAAAGCGTTGGTCGGGATACTCTGTGGTGGCATTTAATTGCGGTTAGGTATCCTAAACATTCATTCGAATTATATTCGGGTGTGAGTCTTAAATATTCAGTTCCGGCGTCTATTTGGTGGCGCGATTTGGTACAGGTTGGCATATTTTGTGGGTTGGATACAATTGCTGGTTGCATTTCATATAAACTAGGAAATGGCGTCAGAACACCATTTTGGCTATCGAGGTGGGCTGGAGATAATATTCTTGCTGTTGACTTTAGAGAAATATTTTTATTAGTAGAAAACAAGGGTTGTTCAGTGGCGGATAACGGCATGTGGGTTAATGGAGTGTGGGTTTGGAACATTTTAGGTGAGTTTCACTCTCTCTCACAGCAAAACCAAAGGCAGCTGTCACGGCTATACAGCTTCCTGTCCGTGTACCAACCGTGTATTGGAACGGTGGATGAAATATCATAGCTACTCAACGACGACTATACTTTTTCTGTTTCATCTTTGTATAAATATTTGCAGGATAAGCTGGTTGCCCCTGATTCAGGCGTTAATGTCGAACTTAAAGCTGCGTGCAAACTCAATTGGCTAGCCCAAGTCCCCCTTAAAGTGAAAGTGTTCGGCTGGAGGATGTTGCACAAAAGATTACCTTCGAGAGACAACTTGTTTCGTAGAGGGATCATTACCAATAGTCACGAATTACCCTGCCCCTTCTGCTTCTTGCACCTTGAAACGGTTGAACATATTTTATTTTACTGTCAAAAATCAGTGCTGGTGTGGAATTCTGTATGTAGTTGGGTAGGATTACCTCATATTCTTGTAGAGTCTATGATGAATCACTTATCTTGTTGGTTGGCAGGATGTGTTAGAAGGAAGTTCCAAATCTCTAATGCTGTGGGGCTTTGGTTGATAATCTGTTGGGTTATTTGGGCATCACGTAATAACATTATATTTAGGGATGAGTTTTGGGATATGGACACAATTTCGAATCGTATTATTACATTCTCTTGGAGGTGGATAGGTAAGATGCAGAAGAATGCATCTCTTTGTAATTATTATACTTGGATAATTTCTCCAGGTGATTTTTTGTAGGCCTAGATTTCTAGTAGGTCTATTGATGTATACGGGTTGGGATACCCCTTTGTATCCCTGATTAATATATTTTGCTAGATTATCAAAAAAAAAAAAAAAATCAAAAGCGTTGCAAGTGTGACACTCATATTTTTCCAACACAAATCCAGAGATGCATCTCTGAATTTAAAAAAAAAAAGTTATTTATGATCAAGGTACACTTTACTATTGTCATTCTTTTTAAAGTGATGTTGCAACATTACTTTGTATGCAAAACTATATTTTGAGCGTTTCTATCTATCTTCTTCAATTGCAAGTGTCATAATCAATCTTATCCCAGAAGTTATGTTTATAAAAACAGCTTTTTGTAGGATATTTTCTAAACTTAAATTATTTTTATTGTTCAGTCAAAACTCAAACCAATGTTTCATATTGAATGTGAAATTGAATTATGTTACAGGTTGGAGAAAGAAACTATTAGAAGTTTGAGAATTATAACCAAAATTGCAGGGACAATAATGTGTTAGTGGCGCAGTGTCCATAGAATCGTTGAATGATCCAAAACTACTAAATGCATAAAACTTAGATTCAAGGTCTATCATAGCTGCAATTTTTGCAAGTGATGAAAATTAGTTGTTAGGTTGTATTTTTCTTTTGGGATGTGCTTTATGCCCATACATCTATGCAATTCAGAGTTGTATCCCTGAATATTTTTTAATCAAAATAGAGGTATCTCTCTTACAATATTTTTGTTGGTATGATTTTGAGTGCTTTTAAAAATATAAAGATAGTTGTGACTTTTCACGATAATGAGAAAACACCGATAAGAGCGGAAAAAGTGACCCTCTTAAAAAAATTATGTGAATAGAACTTAATTAAATGAATGGAATGCAAGTAACCATATTACACATCTTTTAAATGAACAATTCCAAAGAAAATCTAAAGATTGATTTTTAAATTGCATGATATTAATAAAATAGTAAGAAGTATAAATTTTATACTTATTTTTGTTTAATATTATCTTTATTGTCATAAAGTGTGCCATGTTATACCTCGCTTTTCTATACATTTAAAGTTGTTCAATGTCCAAATAAAAATTACACATCATTATCATCTATGACAAAAATATAATGCAAGTAAAGATAACCAATTACACATGTTTTAAATGATCAATTCTAAAGGAAATCTAAGAATTGATATTTAGATTGCATGATATTAATAAAATAGTAAATAGTCTCAATTTTATAGTATGATTTTTGTTTTTTTTTTTAATAACCAAAATTGTATTAAAAGTATTACGATGAATCCAAACATTTACAGAACCACCCTCCAAACATGATTACAAAAATGATTTTTGTTTGATCTAAACTTTATCATCAAAAAGTGTGACGTGTTATATATCTTTTTTCTATATTTTTCATTAGTTTTAGAAGTTGTTCAATATCTATATGAGAATTACCTCATTATTATCATCAATTAGAAAAATACCATTTCATTTTATTTGATACAGTGCTTTAACATCTAATGTAATAGAATTGACGAATAAACCATTCGAAATCAAAGTAATAGGATAAAAAATTACCATGCCATGAAAAATAAACATTTTAACTACTACTATTATAAACTCACTTTTCCTCTTCTCATAAATATTTGAATCGCATACATGATAAGAAACTTATTAATAATTAATCAAATTGATAGTGTCAACAGCATAAATAGAGGTTGACAAAACACACATTTTACAAAGTAGTTTTGTTAGAAGGAACATGGTCGGCATCAACAATCTTGTTAAATTCTGAATCTTCGGAAGCCTTTTTAAAATTGGATGCCTTGGCAATATAAGATAGAGGACCAGTAGGTTTTTTACCTCTTTTTTTCCTACAAATGTCACGTTTCTTTTAGAACAAACACAGAAAATAGTACTAAATTAAAATCACAATATTAATTTCAAAAACACATAATTAAAGTACAACTTACATGCAATAACCACAGTTGCAAATATCTCGGCATTTTGGACATATCCAATCAATCAAAAGATCATCCTCTTTTATCTTGTCACCATATCTAAATTCAACACACAAATACTATCGGCATAAAAACTTGTACTATAAATTAAATAAAATAGACCTAAATATCAAAAAGTGAGACAAACCTATTCCAGAGACATTTGTGACAAAATCTAAGGACGCATGACTTCCCATTTTTATGCTTCTTACAGGTTGCTGCAATGTTGCTTGTTTTTCTCTTGCACTTTCATGTGAAAATCCATGCAAACGTACACATTAGCATTAAAATTAGAAGTCCAAAGTTACACAATTTTTATCTAACAAATTAAACCTCAAAACATTCTTTCCTACAATTGATTTGCAAAGTTCTCTTTTATAATAATTTTTATACCAATGAATAAAAAAAAACACTACACGTCAAAAAAATGAGACATGAATAAAACAATCAAATATCAAAAAGCACACAAAAACAATAAACTTTCTAACAACGTCACTCAACACGATTTGGAGCTACACTGATTATGACACAACCCTTACATTAATTTGAAATAGTGAATATAACACATACGTCGGTGTAGCAAGAATACCATACATGAACATTAGACAAGATCATATAAAAAATGAATCAACAAAACAGAAAAAAAGAGTTAGTAAAGAACTATCATAGAATTAAAGTTAGAAATCAACCTGGTGACAACTTTTTCGATTTTCAACGGTTGATATTCTATTAGTATCAATCTTATTTCCATTAACTTGTGGTGAAAAGAAATCAAACTCTATGATAGTAGTGGGGGGAAATGATCGGATTGGAATACCAAACATTGTTTTTGAATAGAACAAATTAAATTGAAAAAGAGAGAGAGATTTTCAATTTAATGTGAAAAGATTAATAAGTGAAAGACAAGTTTTAAATACAACAATTAGTGTGTAGTTTGAAGCATTGTTCTTTTTTGGTTTGGAATAAATGGAATGTTTGTAATAGAATGTCCATATTTAAAATATTTATTTTTAGCATATAATAATGAATAATGACTTTTATAACATTATTAAATAAATATTGGTCAAAATGTTGAGTCAAAAAATATTTTAAAATTTAATTACAAACATATATAATAATTAATTATTCATACATATTTTTCTAGTTTCAGTTGGTCAAGTCAAGAACCTTAAATACTCGTTTACTTATGTTCAAAATTTAGAGTCAGCATTTTTTTCTTTAATTTAATGTCAATTTGTTAATTTTATTCGTATTGTGTTAATATTATTCTAAAATTTAATTCTTATCCTTAAATCTATCTGCCTCAGGTTAAAATAAAAATAAAGCCCTTTAGAATCAAACAATAATAAAATAAGAGACTATGTTAATATTATTAATTTTAGTAATTTTATAGATGGTAATAAAGTAATTTTAAATACCATCAAATATTGATTGTGTTTTACTAAATTAATTTGTAGAGAACCTATTGTGTAAAATTTATACTATGTAGTTTAAAATAATTAATATATTGAGTAAGCACTTTTTTCTTTATTTTAATTTTAATTTTAAGAGTCTCATGTTAAAATTTATTCTTTATTCATAAGCTTTTTGGACAAACTCTTAGCTGGGTCGGCCCAATAAATTTAACAATAAAAAAATTAAATAATTTTAAAATATAATTACTTTTTATAATATTAAAGATGTTGATTCTATTTTTTTATTAAATAAATTTGTAGAGCATCAAGTAAATATAATTTATAATATGTGATTTAAAATAGTTATCCATTTTGTAATTACAATGTAATTTACATTTTTATTCCTTATACTTTTGTCGGTGATAAATATTTAAAAAAAAAAAGTGTAGTTAACAATATACAAAACTACAATGAACAATATATAAGATGGTTATGTTGCATATTGTCTCTACCCAACACCCACTTTGCTCCCAAATGATAATGATTATTTATGCCATGTTAACATTCTAGATTCCTTTCTGGGTAGGGCTGCTTGGTATAGGCGTCGAAGCTGGTGGTTTTCTTGATTCTTCAGTGTAGAGTAATCACTACGCCAAAATTGATATTTTGTATCGCCTAATTTAATAGCGTTTTTAAAGAAAGTGCTATTAAAAAGGAAACAAACACATTTATAATAGCACTTTATGGCCGGACGCTATTATAGGATACAGACAATGTGACTTTGATAGCACTTTGTAAAAAACGTTATTATTAAACTTTACTAAGATAGCACTTTATGGATAAGCGCTATTAAATAATTTACATAGAAATATTTAATAGCGCTTTATAGATAAACGCTATTATAAATACCCTAGTTTGATAGGAGTTAATGGATAAACGCTATTAGAAATACTTTGGTTAGATAGCGCTTTTGTAAAACGATATTGTTAGCTTTCTTAAAAAAAGACACGTTCACTTTTTATTTATTTCATGTTCTTCTAAATAAATAAACAAAATGCCTTTTTTTTTAATTTCTCATATTTCTAAATAATATTACCTTAAAACCAATAATAGCGCTTTATTACAAGCGCTATTATAAGTTATAATATGCATCAATCTATAATAGCGATTTAGCATAAGTGCTATAATAGATTGAAAAAAATTAAAAAAAGAAAAAGAATCTGGTCTTTATTAGCGCTTTAATAAAAAGCACTATCTTAGAT
Organism: Lathyrus tuberosus; assembly: GCA_022829125.1. Lineage (NCBI taxonomy): Eukaryota > Viridiplantae > Streptophyta > Magnoliopsida > Fabales > Fabaceae > Lathyrus > Lathyrus tuberosus. The sequence continues at coordinate 3,948,997 of JALAZF010000491.1, read as the reverse complement.
AGATTAAAAATTGCAAAAAAAAAAATTAAACAAAAAATATGGTTTAGGCCTTTAATAGCGCTTCAAGAAAAAACGCTATCTTAGGTAGAGACAAATATAACAACCAATATATATTTTAGGCGTTCCATCCAGATTCGAACTCAAGACCTCATAGTTGAAGTTTTAGCGTTCATATATAATAGCGCTCTACTAAAAGCGCTATCTTAGTTGAAGATAATTAATACACATAAGTAAAGTTTTTCCAAAAAATAAAGAATCAAAGCTGTTACATTGGGGATGCAAAGAGCTTGGGCATCCGCTTGGCTATCTTACAAATATATAATTTTAGTGGAAACTTAATAATATATTATATAAAATATTGTTATTACAATGAGAAAAAACAATTGAATAAAACTCTTTCCTTCTATCAAAACGACCTGTGTTCTTCATGTTCATTCAAGAAATAATTTCCACCTGCGAAATTTTAGTGAAATTTTCTTCTTTTAGTTCCAAATTTACTCCCATTAATACCTCAATCTATTGCGTGTCAACTCCATCGAACCCTAAAAATCACTGATTTTATCATCTCCTTTGAACCCTAAAATACCATTATTTGTTGTGTGACCTACTCTTCATCGTTCTTCAAACAACCGCGACAATAATAATCATGATTTAGCTTCTTGTAGCTTTCTGCAAAAGGGATTTGACATTCCGAAATCGCTTTCTACAAAGGGGATTCAACATTCCGAAATCGCTGAACGTGGAGAAGCAGATGCGGCTCGCTAGTGAGATTGTCGGCACCAGAAAAGCTGCAATCGATATTTTGCAACTCTGCTTTGAAGCGAAAGCATGGAAAACCCTAAATGATCAGATTGTAGTTTTGCCCAAATGACGCGGTCAGCTTAAGCAGGTAATCGCTGAAGATAGATGTTTTGTGTGTTAGGTTTGAGGAGGATTTGGGTTTTGGTAACTGTGGATTGAATATTGATGGAAAATTTGTTTAGATTACTAATGGATAATTGTCCTCGATTCATAATTGCTTATTTAGAAATATTTTAGGGTTTATGTTGATTTAGTCTTCGATGGGAACTTACTGTTAATCACACAGCATTCTTACCATTTTTTACTGGAGTTCGGTTTCGATACTAACTATTTGCTGTGTAATTGGTAGAAGAAAATAAGAATCATTGTGTTATGTTTTACTAATGAGTCTATTATGTATGCACACAGGCTGTAACAGCTATGGTTCAGCAGGCTATGCAATATATTGATGAGACACCTGATATTGAAACTCGTATTGAACTTATTAAAACATTGAACAGTGTATCTGCTGGGAAGGTGAGTGTAATGTGTTTGAACTCTCCTTTCTGCGTTATAATCTTCTTGCATAGCAGTATCTATCCTATAAGACATTTGTTCTGCAAATTTTTATGGTGTATTGTGTCCTTCTTAGATCTATGTTGAGATTGAGAGAGCTCGGTTGGTCAAGAAACTTGCCAAGATTAAGGAAGAACAAGGGCTTATAGCCGAGGCAGCTGATTTGATGCAAGAAATTATGGTCAGTGTGAACTTGTCATGTTTTTATGGCTTATGTATATTTTTGTTTCTTGTATTTAATTGTTCAGTACAAAATATCGATTGGTTTACTTATGTAAAGGGTAATCTTAACAGGTGGAACCTTTTGGTGCCATGGCAAAAACCGAGAAAATTGCCTTCATTCTCGAACAAGTATGACCCACATTTCTTTGTTTCAGAGATCACATAAGTAGTAGGCTATCAATTTCATATGTTGCTAATAAGTTACTGATTTGAGAATCTTCCTTGTTAAATTGTGTAGGTTCGATTGTGCCTAAACCGTCAGGATTATGTTCATGCACAAATACTCTCAAGAAAGATTAGTCCAAGAGTATTCGATATAGATGCATCTAAGGAAAAGAGAAAGCCTAAAGAAGGCGATAATATGGTTGAAGAGGCTCCTGCAGACATTCCATCTCTACTGGAGTTGAAGCGGATTTATTATGAACTGATGATTAGGTAATTGAATTCCCACTTTCTGTTTAATTGTAGTGTTTATTGTAGTTATAAGTATTGTGGCTCGCTCAACCCTGTATATTTTTATGTCTCCCAGTTTTATTTTATTTAAATTGAACACTGTGTAGATGCCTAAGATCCTGGCTTTTGGGATTTTTCAGTTTCATTAACATTTGAGGATATGCTTTTTATGTTAACCTATTTAAATAAAGCATATGCTCACAATTATCCCAAGGACATTGTTTAATTGTTTAATAGTTATAAGTACTGTGGCTCGCTCACAATTGGCGTAGTGTGTTTACAAATTTTCGTTCAATTATCAGTAGCAATGCCGACGTCGGTGTTTAGCAGCAGCCAGCAGATGATCAGTAAACACAAACCGCAAAACCGTGAAGTGATCCTGATTCGCCGCCAGCAACAACTATTCAACATGGCGGTAACGTTCGAATCATTTTCTCCGTAGTATTGCCTTTTCTGTTGATTTTATTACGATTTTGCTGTGTTTCTGGTTTACATTTTGGATGTTGTCTTCTTCATTGTATATCACATTCTTTAATCAACAACAATGCATAATGGTTACACTTAAATTTTTTGATAAGCCAATATAGTTAGGGGAAAATGTATTGGCTGGCAAGAGTTTGAAAAATTTTCATGTATATGCTGCAGGTCTTTGGTCCTTCCGCAAAGCAAAAAGATCTTTATGATCAAGTTGTAGTTCCAATAGTAAATGAAGTTCTAGAGGGCTTTAATTGCACTATATTTGCCTATGGTCAGACTGGTACAGGGAAGAGATACACAATGGAAGGTGATTCCAAAAAGACAAAGGTACAATCTAGTGTCAATCATTAATGAAATGAATGTCCTGCATTCCTGGTCATTGACCGTCTTTGATGAAGTTATTGGATTATCATACAGAGTGGGCCTAATTGAGGGTTGCCTGCAGAATCAGGAGTCATACCTAGGGCTGTTAAGCAGATTTTTGATACTCTTGAAGGCCAGAATGCTGAATATAGTGTGAAGGTTACTTTTTTAGAGTTGAATAATGAGGAAATCACTGATTTTCTTGCCCCAGAGGAAATTTCAAAAGTTTCTTTAGAGGAGAAGCAAAAAAAGCAGCTTCCTCTTATGGAGGATGGTAAAGGGGGTGTTCTTGTAAGAGGTCTCGAAGAAGAAATAGTAACAAGTGCAACTGAAATTTTTACACTACTGGAAAGGGGGTCTGCCAAACGGCGTACTGCAGAGACTTTATTGAACAAGCAATCAAGTCGGTCACATTCTTTATTTTCCATTACAATCCACATCAAGGAGGCAACCCGAGAAGGTGAAGAACTTATAAAATGCGGGAAACTGAATTTGGTTGATCTAGCCGGTTCAGAAAATATCTCCCGTTCTGGTGGTAGAGAGGTATTACGTGCACTTTAAGCATACATCTTACTTGGTAAACACTGTTGCAATTTCCCAATGAATTGTATTTTTGTGATATTTAAGGGTCGTGCAAGAGAAGCGGGAGAAATCAATAAAAGTTTACTTACTTTAGCGCGTGTGATCTCTGCACTTAAGGAGCACCTGGCCATATCCCTTACAGGTTTTTCCCTCTTTTGTTAATGCCTGGATTATGCTCCATTGTATTTGTTAACACCCTTCACTTCTAGGCATTATTATATTAAGTTTTTGTTCGAGTCATTGTGTTTAGATATCTACAGTTACATATTTTGAATGTATGTTTTTCCTATTTGCTTATATAAAATAGTTGGAATTTAGGGATAGCAAGTTGATACGTTTATTGCGTGATTCACTTGGCGGAAGGACAAAAACATGTATCATAGCGATCGTCTCTCCTGCAGTTCATTGCTTAGAGGAGACCTTGAGCACATTGGATTATGCATACAGGGCGAAAAACATAAGAAATAAGCCTGAGGTTTGTTATTGTTCTTAAGAGCTTTGTTAAACTGTGCATATCAAGTATGAAGTCATTATTTTTGGGCCATTTTCTTATGAATGCAGCTGTTTCAATTCAAATTTTGATTTGCAGAAAATTTAGTGCTTGTTGGTGATTAATGAAAGCTTTAATATTCTCTTATTCCAATTGCCGAGAGAACTTGCCTTTTACTCATATATTAGTGTTTCAAGTTTGTTGTCAAGCGAGCTTATACTACACTGATGATAAGACATTCTAGATATGCGGATACTTTCCTTTTTATTTACCATGTGTCCATGCCACATGTTGTCTCATTCTGCTCTGATATGATTCATTATTAAAGCTGAAGTTTTTTCCTTCTAACGTGTCTTTTCTAATTTTACCAGGTTAACCAAAAACTGATGAAAACAACTCTAATCAAGGATCTCTATGGTGAAATCGAACGCCTTTAGGGAGGTTAGTTGTGTTTATCTCATTGTTGATAAAGCAAGTTATGTAAGGTTTTTAGCTTTCTCTCTTTTGAGAGATTCTGAGGGTGGTGGTATTTGTGATTTTGATAAGAGGTTTATGCTGCTCGTGAGAAAAATGGCATCTACATACCAAAAGACAGATACATTCAGGGGGAGAATGAAATGAAGGTTGTTTTCTAATAAAGTTATTGTGCTAAATTCTTTTCATGTAGTTTTTATAATCTATTATAAAGTTATTGTGCTGAATTTCTTTTCATGTAGTTTTTATAATGAGATAGTCTCTTTTGCAAATTGAACTATCAACTATGACCTATAGAGTTTGTTTATAGGCCAAATCAATATTTTGTTGTACAACTATGCATCTCTGTTGTTGTTCTTACATTTCTGTGTAGTTTTTTGGCTGCTAAGTGTTGTTGTTAGGTAGGGAAGGTCAGGTTCTGTTTAGAATTTTTTTGCCGTGAATTAGTTGAGTCTGTTCGGGGCAGGGGTGTTAAGAAACTAGCGTGGTTAATGGAACTAAAGCTTGGCTTTGGCCGAGAGGTTTGGCCCTCAAGCGTTAGCTGCACGGTAAGACAAGTATTGTCTTTGTATGAACTTTAATGGAGTTGGATCTACACATTTGTAGATTGGTAACTTCTGTAACACCCCAATTCTCATCGCGAATAAATAATACATAAATAAAATCAGAGTAACTAAAAATTTATTTTTCCGGCAGAAACAAGGATGCCACATTTTAAAATAAGAATACACACTCCCTGCTCATAAATTTGATACATAGCATAAAATAGGTTACCCTCAATTGGGAAACTTTTCCATATAAAGGTAATACCAAATATATTCAACAATTATATACATAAATAAAATAATCGTTTCTCCGACTCCCGTGCTACGTATCAGAGCAGACACCAAGACCTAAGCAAAGACAAAGATCTAACTCTTCCACTTGCCTCCACGCCTCTAAGCTGGCAATCTGCACTATGCCATAAAAAGCATATTCCAGCAGAAGGGTGAGAAATATTATCATAATAACGTTGCATATAATTATATATCTCAACCTATAATACACATATACCACATTCTCACCACAACTTATCACTGTGCATGTATATATAAATATAACACCAAGCATATACCATAAATCAAATACACGGCATAATAATCCGTAATTAACGCATCCTTCACATAGGCATATTCATTCATGCTCAAATACATGTATCACCAATACATCTCAATTCATCACCATTCATTCAACATAAACACATATATTCATGTTCATTCATCAATGCACATATACAAAGATGACCAATGCAAATTATAGAGACCGACTCACAACTCTATGCAAATGCAATGCGGTACCGACTCATTTCATCTCAAGTTCAATTGAAGAACTTATTGGAACCATCGCTCGTTACATAGTGTAACTCCCCGTCGGGCATACGATGTTCACCCATTGCTACCACCTCTCAAAAGGCTTACAATGTTTATGGATTGCTCCCACCTCTCAAAAGGCTTACAATCCGATTGCTCCCACCTCTCAAAAGGCTTACAATCGTTTGTAATCATCGCCCCCACCTCTCAAAAGGCTTACGACGTTACAACGGATTCATCTTAGAACCCCACAATGCAAAAAAACACATCATGATGCTTCACATACAACATGACTCATGACACTCTTGACATGCATACATATTCACAATATAGTCATGCATTCATCACACACAATCCACATACGTTCACATCAATTGTGCCAAACGGCAACCGAACGTTTTCACAAATAACCAAACAATTCGATTTACGGTTTACCGGAAAAGTCGGTTAAAAGTCGGCTAAAAATAATATTTTTCTTCACCAAATCATAGAACATATTTTAAGCTTCACATCCATATAAAGAACACCTAAATCGGATAAACAACGCAAAAGATATGGATATTTCAAAATAACGCAAAAACATAAACCGGAGGCCGGACACAACGAAACGTTTCGAAAATACTGTTCCGATTGGACCAGGTTCAGACATCAAAACCATTTTTCCTAGAAAGAACATCTCATTATCTTTCCAACGCTTCGAACGGGGCTAAAAACCGACTTACGGTTCAAGAGATATGAATTTCCGAAGTTTCCCCGAAAACCAGAAAATGCCCTGCGGGCCGCTACGGATTTTCGCTATTTTGCCCGAAAATCCGACCGATTCAATTATTTTCTTCGAAACAAACACATACGCGCAACCACCAAATACATAAGAACAATTTAGAACACCTAAACGAAATTTCTACGACGTTCGATTTTCGATTAAATTTCAACCTTTCAAAAACCCGAATTTTCAAACATCACCAAATCGAATAAAAAGCACGCTATACGACGACCTAACCTTCCTCGATACAACTACGTAATTTATTTCGAATTCTAACCGTGAAAATATCGGTTTTTATCGACTTTATTCATTTCGACCTAAAATGAAAAATATATGAAAACGATCCAAAACAACCGAAACGAAACCATACATAATCGTATACAAAGTTAAGATAACGATATTTCACACCCTTACCCGTTCGATTCGAATCCTAACCGTTGATTTTGATGATTTCTAGCATTTTTTCCACTTTTCTCCTCTTGTTCTTCTTTTCTCTTCTTTCTCACTTTTCTCTCTTTTTCTTTTTCCTTTCTATCTTTTGTCTCTCCATTTTCTATTTATATAAAATATCTATTACCCAAATGACCAAAATACCCCTCAGCTCAAATATCTCCCAAACGCTCTCAAAATGCGATAAAACATAAACAACGATGAAAAATAATATATTGCCAAATAAAAGTCAAGAATAAAATAATATAATAATAAAATAATCAAATAGACTCGATTAAATAAAACTGACAAAAACTGGGGCGTTACAATTCTCCCCCACTTAGACATTTTCGTCCTCGAAAATATAACCGCTACGAACAACTCCGGATACGACTCTCGCATCCGACCAACAAACTAACATGCCAACAAAAGCACACCACGAATAACACAAACTGACAAACCACCTTGCTAACCGCAGCTACAACAACGACACGACAACGATGGCAACTACAATGACAAGATGCAAAGCCCATACAATGCACTTGACGACCAACTCACAACTCAAGGAAAACCACGATACCCACACACAGGTTCACTCTTGAACCGAAACACAACAAGATCGTTACCCTCACTCTAGGTAACACTCCCCTAACTCCCCACACAGGAATTAGCTACTCGCACTCGAACCAACACGATAGGAACGAGGCAACAACACAAACAAGAACACAAGTTCCACTACACCACATTGTCTCAACAACCTCAACAAAACTAGAATACCAACATCCTTGTCACACAACCTTATTACAACCATGCTACGATTCACCAATCGAACATACAACCAAAACCTCCATCTACATAGTAGCCCATGAAGAATATCTAAACCTTTCACCTAACACTTCCATTCTGAAATGTCCAATGGTCTCAACACTCCTACATGTTTCCAATGTTCAACCTATGAACTCTTACAAGTCCCACACGTAATTACAAAATGTGCCACCTCACACTTCCGCTGCACACTCTGATTACTCGAAACCATCAAGTCTGTCAATCTCACGTCCAAAGTCTAACTCTTTCTCACCTCTGCCAAAAATCACTGTGCACTTTAATATACCCAACCTCGCACTCTGCATGTTAGCTTACACACCAGACACAAGTCTCTGAACTGCTCAAATAATTCTAACTCCCTGACCATCAAAATAGACATGTATAAAACCTTCGACTTAACTCATCCGGCACAACCTTAGCTTTTCCCGAAGGATAATCCAAGCCACATTCATAACTCGTCACAAATTCTAACCATCCTCATTGTCTCATACTCTATTCCTTCAGACCAAACAAGTACTCTAAACTCTTGCGGTTACCAACCCTTCGAACCTAGAACCATAAAGATGATACCTCCAAATATTCCAACACAATACAACCGCGACCAATTCCAAATCCAGAATAGTATAGATCCTTTTATGAATCCTCAATTGTCGTAAAGCATAAGCCACGACTTTACCCTCTTGCATTAACACACTGACTAAACTCATCAAAGACACATCACAATACCTCACAAACGGTTGAACAGGATCACACAGAATCAAAACTGGAGCTGTAGACCATTTCTACTTTAATCCTCTCAAACTTTCCTCACAATGAACATCCAAAGCAAACGACTCACCCTTTGCAAGTCAACCGAAGTAACGAAAACGCTGACTTGGAAAAACCTTCCATAACCTCCGGTAATAACCAACTAAAGTCCAAAAAGCTTCTAATCTCCTTAGCCAACTTCGAAACCTCTCATTGTAGAACTGCATCTACTTTTGATGAATCCACAAAAATACCATCCTCAGAAATAACATATCCAAGAAAACTAACCTTTTCAACCAAAATTCTCACTCGAACAACTTAGCATAAAGCTTCGTCTCTTTTCAATACTTGTAATTCAAATCCCACACACTCTTCCTGTTCTTCCTCCGAATTTATAACAGATCCAAACGTTCTCAATCAAAGCCCTTAGGAACTTATCCAAATAAATATGGAAGATACGATTCCTCTACTCCACAAACATTACAAACGCATTACTAACACCAAACAACATCACTGCACGTTATAATATCCAAACAAACCAAACCTTATCCAAACTTGTCCAGACTCACATACAAGCCTAACCGAGCAAATAACAACCTATTCCGATGATAACAACCATAACCAGTCACATTAAATCGATCAAAGCCTCAACTCACACAATTCACTATCCTTATCAAACGTGCCAAACAATTGTAATTTCACTCCAACTCAATCAACCCATTCCAGTTATCTATCCATGAGAGCGAACGCTTATTCTCAATCGTTACCTTACTCCACTGTCAGTAATCCATACACAAGTCCTTCTCTTAACCGTCCAAATTCCATAAATCCCAACATGTAGCAATAACCAACCAAAACGAACTCTTAAATATTACATCCATACCTAAAGGTTCTCTCAAAATTTTCCATTAGTGCTCTAAAATTCCAAAGACTTCAAACCTCACCAGAACTCTAAGTTTTCCTTTCCAAAGTCTCAATACCATTATACCCATCATGCTTGTTATTCCATTCAATCATCCATCCAGTTTGTTACTAACAATACTGGAGCTCTCTAAGGAGACACACTTGGTCTCACAAATCCCTTTTCCAGTAAGTCTTCCAACCACTCTTTCCATCTGAGTTTCACGTCCTAAAAGTTCTTCTACGTACTTAGCAGATCCAAACCTCAAATCATCACCTTTGTCCAATTTGAGTTCACAGTCTACTCTCTGAGAACAACCATTAACGATACCCAATCGTTTTCTCTCAATGACTTCCCAACTGGACCAGCATACAAAAACCTCGAATTCGGCTCACCTTCAGATATTAGAATCTTCATCGGCTCAACAAAACAATCTGTAACCATTTCCTTAATTCCAAACAATTTATTTCACCCACTATCAAAGCCGGAAAGACACGCCTATTCCATCCAACATAATTTCCGTCTGCTATCAACAAGAGATTAAGGGTGATCAGTTCCTCAATTTGTCAATAGACAGCCGACAATCATGATGGGGCATAAACCGTCTTTACCAAACTATAATAGCATTTCTTGCATCCTGTGCGCAAAACTACCTAAGGCACAAATCCTTAGTTGACATAAACCTTACCTCTGCCTTCCTTCCAGAACCGGGAACAACGCTGTCCAAACCACACTTACAATCTTGCAGTCAACGGCACACTGAGCCCACGCTCCACAACAGAAGCAACTTGGAGAAGTTCCAGCTTCTCCCCCACTTATCTCAATCTCACACCTGAAGACAAAGGATTACCAAAAACCAGAAAGCACTAACAGTGTTTCACACACATATCACGTACTAAGGAACAAACAACAACGACAGTATTTAACTGTCACACCAACTGACTCAACAACTTGGCCGGACGGACCGACCTGCTCTGATACCACTAATGTAACACCCCAATTTCCATCGCGAATAAATAATACATAAATAAAATCAGAGTAACTAAAAATTTATTTTTCCGACAGAAACATGGATGCCACATTTTAAAATAAGAATACACACTCCCTGCTCATAAATTTGATACATAGCATAAAATAGGTTACCCTCAATTGGGAAACTTTTCCATATAAAGGTAATACCAAATATATTCAACAATTATATACATAAATAAAATAATCGTTTCCCCGACTCCCGTGCTACGTATCAGAGCAGACACCAAGACCTAAGCAAAGACGAAGATCAAACTCTTCCACTTGCCTCACGCCTCTAAGTTGGCAATCTGCACTATGCCATAAAAAACATATTCCAACAGAAGGGTGAGAAATATTATCATAATAACATTGCATATAATTATATATCTCAACATATAATACACATATACCACATTCTCACCACAAATTATCACTGTGCATGTATATATACATATAACACCAAGCATATACCATAAATCAAATACACGGCATAACAATCCGTAATTAACGCATCCTTCACATAGGCATATTCATTCATGCTCAAATACATGTATCACCAATACATCTCAATTCATCACCATTCATTCAACATAAACACATATATTCATGTTCATTCATCAATGCACATATACAAAGATGACCAATGCAAATTATAGAGACCGACTCACGACTCTATGCAAATGCAATGCGGTACCGACTCATTTCATCTCAAGTTCAATTGAAGAACTTATTGGAACCATCGCTCGTTACTTAGTGTAACTCCCCGTCGGGCATACGATGTTCACTCATTGCTACCACCTCTCAAAAGGCTTACAATGTTTATGGATTGCTCCCACCTCTCAAAAGGCTTACAATCCGATTGCTCCCACCTCTCAAAAGGCTTACAATCATTTGTAATCATCGCCCCCACCTCTGAAAAGGCTTACGACGTTACAACGGATTCATCTTAGAACCCCACAATGCAAGAAAGCACATCATGATGCTTCACATACAACATGACTCATGGCACTCTTGACATGCATACATATTCACAATATAGTCATGCATTCATCACACACAATCCACATACATTCACATCAATTGTGTCAAACGGCAACCGACGTTTTCACAAATAACCAAACAATTCGATTTACGGTTTACCGGAAAAGTCGGTTAAAAGTCGGCTAAAAATAATATTTTTCTTCACCAAATCATAGAACATATTTTTAGCTTCACATCCATATAAAGAACACCTCAATCGGATAAACAACGCAAAAGATATGGATATTTCAAAATAACGCAAAAACATAAACCGGAGGCCGGACACAACGAAACGTTTCGAAAATACTGTTCCGATTGGACCAGATTTAGACCTCAAAACCATTTTTCCTAGAAAGAACATCTCATTAGCTTTCCAACGCTTCGAACGGGGGTCAAAACCGACTTACAGTTCATGAGATATGAATTTCCGAAGTTTCCCCGAAAACCAGAAAATGCCCTGCGGGCCGCTACGCATTTCGGCTATTTTGCCCGAAAATCGGACCGATTCAATTATTTTCTTCGAAACAAACACATACGCGCAACCACCAAATACATAAGAACAATTTAGAACACCTAAACGAAATTTCTACGACGTTCGATTTTCCATTAAATTTCAACCTTTCAAAAACCCGAATTTTCAAACATCACCAAATCGAATAAAAAACACGCTATACGACGACCTAACCTTCCTCGATACAACTACGTAATTTATTTCGAATTCTAACCGTGAAAACATCGGTTTTTATCGACTTTATTCATTTCGACCTAAAATGAAAAATATATGAAAACGATCCAAAACAACCGAAACGAAACCATACATAATCGTATACAAAGTTAAGATAACGATATTTCACACCCTTACCCGTTCGATTCGAATCCTAACCGTTGATTTTGATGATTTCTAGCATTTTTTCCACTTTTCTCCTCTTGTTCTTCTTTTCTCTTCTTTCTCACTTTTCTCTCTTTTTCTTTTTCCTTTCTATCTTTTCTCTCTCCACTTTCTATTTATATAAAATATCTACTACCCAAATGACCAAAATACCCCTCAGCTCAAATATCTCCCAAACGCTCTCAAAATGCGATAAAACATAAACAACGATGAAAAATAATATATTGCCAAATAAAAGTCAAGAATAAAATAATATAATAATCAAATAATCAAATAGACTCGATTAAATAAAACTGACAAAAACTGGGGCGTTACAACTTCTATTCCAAGGCAAGCCAAACTGCATTCAGATGGCAAAGCACCGCCGATTTTAATCACATTTGTAGATTGTGATTAAAATTTTGCTTTCAGGTTTCGTTTTTCTGATTATTATTGTACAATACATAATCAATATTTTTTCTATGATACAGGAAAACAAGAAGCAGTTATTTTGCCTAGCTAGCTAGCAAATTGATTATATCTCTGGGTGTAGCAGTGCTTTGGTTCGCGAAGTGGTTACTACTTGATGTTGTTTTATTGTTCTTTTGTTTTTTTAGATGTTTTTTCTTTAATTTAGAGAATATGTCTAGCTAAGTGGTTGTACTTTTTGTTTAGAATTTGGTTTGAAGTACTCTTAGCCAAATTAATAACTAGTGGCAAAAGTTTTAGCTTAATTTCATTGAGATCAATGTTGAATATGGTTTGTTAATTTGTTTGTTATCATTTACCACTATTATGTAGTGTATATTGATCAATATATATAGATACAATTCCTTCCGCTTTTCCATATATATGGTATCACATTTGTTCTCAATTATAGTTGGTTCTATTTCATTTTCAAATATTTTAGTTGGTTAATCATTATTTTTTATGAATTCTAATATCATAAAATGCAAATGTTATATATATATATATATATATATATATATATATATATATATATATATATATATATATATATATATATATATATATATATATATATATATATATATATATATATATATATATATACACAACAAAAGTATGATTTTGTGTAAAAAAAAAAAAATTGTACTACAATAGCATTTAGAAGAGAGAGTGCTATTAATAAACATACTATAATAGCACTTTTATGGAAAAGCGCTATCTAACATGTCCCTTATAGTAGCGCTTTGTTTAAACGTGCTATCAAAATCAAAGCATAATGTATACTTTTGTAGCGCTTTTAAAAAAAAACGCTATTAAATACTGGTACTATAATAACGCTTTTGGAAAAACGCTATTAATTACCGGTACTATAATAGCGCTTTTAAAGTGCTATAAAAAAAATATTTACAATAACAGGCTGGTTAATAGCGCTTTTAAGCGCTATTAAAAAGCAAAAAAAAAACGCTATTAAATAGATTTTTTGTAGTAGTGATTCCTGAAGTATTGGATCTTGCTGCATGTGCTGAAGATGAATTGGGAGAGGATATCAAGGAAGAAATATAGGAGCTTTTTCGATGGTTTCTCGGTTTGGAAGGAAAACCAAGGCAAAGGAGCATTACATGGGGAACCTACGACTTCCATCTTCGTCACCGAATTCCCAGAGAAGATGAACGCCAAAGACCTCTTCGAGGTTTTCAAGGTTCATGGAGTGATATCCGAAGTCTTCATTTCTGCAAGAAGGGACAACCGTGGAAGAAGATTCGGATTCGTGAAGTTCCGGAAAGTCCACGATCCTCATATCCTGGCTTGCAACCTCGATAGCATCACGTTAGAAGGCAAGAAGATCTTTTTCAATATCCCTAGGTTTAACAAGGATAACATTAAGGTACTCTCAGAGATGAAAGAATAGGTAAAGGGAGGGATGAGGAAAGAGGTAACTGTGTAACTTTAGAGGAGGATAGTTTAAGTTTGGAGAAGTTAAGGCAAATGAGAGTTGGAGTGGTGATGGAAGATGGTAATGCTTTCAACATACAGAGAAATATCAACGAAGAAGGTTATTTCAATATCAAGGCAACACCTTTAGGTGCTTCTATGTGCCTGTTGGAAGATACATCAGGCGGAGATATGGAAAATTTTGTGAAAGATGCTAAGGAATGGATGGAAGTTTGGTTTCGTGAAATCTGTATGTGGTCCCCAGAGGTGATTGATAGAGATAGGTTTGTGTGGATTAACTGTTACAGACTTCCTTGTTTTGCCTGGAGTGAGACCAATTTCGGTCTAGTTTTTTCTTGCTTGGGAACCTATTTTCAGTGTGACGAGATCACTAGGAATAAGACTAAACTCGATGCTGCAAGGTTGCTGATCAAAACTAAGAAAGAGGTGATTCTGAACATGAAGATTAGGGTTGAAGTATACAATTGTATCTTTACTATATTAGTGACTGAAGACTTCAGCAATGGCCATTCCGGTACCTTTGGGGAGGATGACGATGAGTTGATTGATTCTGATGAGGCCCTATCCTCGTCTCCCTCTGAGGAGGAGGGCGCGTGGGAACCAGATGAAGAGATAGAGAGTGAGGATTCTAGCTTATCGAAGGACGTGCCAGAGGAGAGAGAATCACCCCTAAAGGAACACGTTTCTAACAGAGGTAGTCCCTACTCAGCTTTTGCTGCTAATTCTGCTAACTTATCTTTGGTTGGTGATAGTTTAGAGAATTGTGCATCTCTGGGTGGGTCAGCGGAAAGTGTTTTAGGTGAGTATCAGTCTGTAACATGTGAAGCTAGTACGGAGAATAACATAGGAGTTTCAATACTACGAAGTATAGCAGTTGGTAAGGAGAACTACCAGCCTAACGAGAATACCATTGATTGTCCAGTTGGATTTGAACTAGACCAGGTTAATATATATGTTGTCTTAACGACCTTAGAAAAGGTGAACTTGTGGTGGACTTGGGCCTCCCAAACCCAATTTCTGGGCCCCCGGGTGGTTCTGTTGGGCCTTCAAATTGGAGCAAAGTCAAAAAGAAGAAACCTCTTCATGAGGTCTATAACTGCATCAAAATCCCTTACACGCCTTCTTATTTTTCTAATCTCATTCACTCTGCTTTGAGGGACCCTGATGTGTCCCCTAATAGGAATAAAGTCAGGTCATCATCCAGAAGAAAAACGATTAGAAGCAATGCTTTTGAGGCTAGTGCTTCTCTACTTTGCTCTGAATCTATTAATGATTCTGACCTATTTAGAAGTAATACGAGATGCCGTAAAGCTTTAGAAGATGTCACAACCAAGATGCGTGGATCTTTGTTAAAACTGGGGATTACAGATGATGATGACAATGTTGGTCTGGACAGTCTGCTAAGGAAGCTGGATAATGATGACAAGATTGCAAGAGGTGGCAAGTTGGTTGTAGCTACAGGTGGCCTATGAATTTCGTTTCCTATAACGTCTGTGGGTTAAGTGGTCCCCTTAAGAGGAGGAGAGTTTCTCAAACCCTTTCTAGAGGCTTTGCAGATTTTTGTCCGATTCAGGAAACAAAAATAGCTTAATTGGATTCCTATTTGGTATCAAATTTTTGGAGTAGTCAGGATATGGATTGGTTGGGATTAAATTCTTCAGGTAGATCAGGAGGTAATATTTACTTTCCGTGCGGGTTAATGGATAAAAAGAGGTTGTGGAGGGAGTTAAAGGAAGCGAAGAAAAGATTCATTGGTGGAGGGTGGATCGTGGGGGGGGGGGGGGGGGATTTCAACGCAGTTAAAAATAGGGAAGAAAGGAAAGGAATTAGTAACACTAGCAGCAGTGGAATGAGGGCAGGAGCATCTGATATAAGAAACATATCTTGGATTTCCTGGATTACCATTTGTAAACCGAAGGACCTCAAAGGATTTGGTATAAAGCATATTGGTCATTTCAACAGTGCCTTACTTGCTAATTGGCTCTGGAAATGTTATAGTGGTGGAAACGAAATATTGAGACAAACTCTGGCTAATAGATACGGTTACCTAAGTATCAAATCTCTTTTAACTTCAGATGTTGGTAGAACGAGAAATGATACGAGGTGGATGAAGGACGTTCTTTCCATCTCAGTTCCTGATTTTTCTAATAGTTTCGGTGATTTCTTGGATTGTTCAATTGGAGATGGAGCAACTGTGGCTGTTTGGCGGTCGGTTTGGATTGGTAATGAGACATTGAAGAATCGTTTCCCTGGGCTGTACCAAGTCTGCATAATCAGTTCTGTTCGGTTAGAGATACGGGTGAGTGGGTCGGAGACCTTTGGAGATGGAGGGTGCAGGATTCGTTGGACATTGATAGCCAATCCATGTTCACGAATGGAACGTTTGTAGCCAGCTGCTGGTAAACTTCTCTCTATAAAGTTGTGTAGGACATTTGGTTTTGTAATTTCTATGATTCATTGGCTTTTTCGGTTTGATCCTTCTATTCTGTCCTGTTTTTCTCATCTGTTTATTATAGGGCTGAATTGGTCTATTAGGATTTGCTGCTGTTTTTGTGGATTCGGTTATTCCGGATGTTTTGTAATCACTTAGTTCACTTGTTGGTTGTAGTTTGTTTGTTAGAGATTTTCTTAATCTCCTATTAATAAATTTTCTTATAAAAAAAAAATATAAGATGGTTTGGAATGCATATTGAAATTATTTCTATGTAGCTTAATTGAATTTTTGTATTTAGTAAAAATTTATAAGATATAACTTAAAATTATCAATAATAATATTTTTTTATGTTATTAAATTTAAATTAATTTTTTTATATTCCTATTTTTATATAAAAATTTAATCTATTCATTTATTTAACTATGGTATGCGGATCAACGTAAACTAATGTCTGTGTCTAACGGGAGAGGCCTCTCAAGAAAGTGACCATAAATTTTGTTTTTTTTTTCCTTTAATTTTAACAATATAGCAACAATTTTAAACAGTCTTAAATTTTCATAGATTAGTCTGCGTGGGTTTTAAACCACCGCTAAAAAGTTGAAATTGAAAAATTAAAATTTATATTTGACGGGGATTTAAAACCGCCATTAAATGGTTAAAACAAAAAAAAATCAAAAAAAAAATATAAACATAAATTTTATGATTGAAATTGAAAAGAAAATGGATGAAAAATCCGGTCACTTAGTTAGAGACCCATTGAGATATCTAATGGAACGGCCATTTAATATACAGGTTAATCAAAAGCAAGTTGTACGTAACAGACCAACCCAGAAGCCATTTCTACGATAATAAACATTTCGGAAAATAAAATTTTAATTGATAATTGGTTTTTTTAATAAGCAAAAATATATTCAACGAGATACAAAGGGGTGTATCCAACCAATTTACAAAAGGAGCACCAACTTAACCATAGTGAGAACTACAAAAACTCGCAAGAAAAGTTAGTCCAAGCATAGTAATTACAAGTATAATACAAGTTAATCCTTTTTCCACCCACCACCACGTGAACATAATGATCATATTTACTATCAAGTCGCAAACCCACAATTCATTGTTGAACAATATTTTGTTCCTACTTGACCATAAACACCAACCTATTGACATCCATAAACCTACAACATTTTTGACAGCAACCTTCTTCCCAAACAGTGCCTTAATCCAATGACGAAAATGCGACAGCAAGTTATCGTGTGTGCCAACATCAATTCCCAACCATCTTCCAATAGATCTCCAGACTTCCAAGGATTTTACACAATTAAATAGCAAGTGAAAAGCAGTTTCGTCCACCATAAAACAAAAAGGACACGACATATCAAACCTGCTCGAGAGAATACCCTGCTTGCAAAAGTTATCACGAGTTGGAAGTCTGTCTCGAAACAACCTCCACCCAAACGACTAAACCTTCGGAGGAGACGACGACAACCACGATAGTTTAAAAGCCACCTTCGAGTCTTCGTTTACATTTTGAAGATCTTGCTTCTGCTCCAAGAAATCATAACCAGACCGGACCGAGTACTCGCGTTCCTCTTCGTAGGACCAAATAGCCACATCACAAACTGCAAAATTCAGTGAAAACCCTCCCAACATATTCACTAGGACAACAACTTCCAACCTACAATTTTCGGTCATTGTTGAATCCTCAAAGTCTAACTTCCAAGACCCAAAATTTCCGTTACTACATCCAAATTCCACTACCCTCCCGAATTTGTAATTTGAATGGTCCCATAATGCCGGAAACGAGGAAGCTAAGGATTGATTTCCACACCAGTTAGATAACTAGAAAAGAGCTTCATTCCCGCTGCCAACTTCATACTTGAGCAGGTGCATAAAACCTTCATTCCCAAAGACCTTCATGATTTTGAATAGATCTCTCCACCACAAGGATGGAGCTAAAATTTACTCAGGCAAAACACCAAGATGGAAATTCATGATATGGTCTGTGTATCAGGCTTCCACTATTCCTTGCCGCAGCCTATTTTTAAGGAACAATAATTTCCATAACCATTTTGACATTAATGCAAAGTTGAACCTTTTGACATTTTTAATCCCAAGACCTCCATCGACTTTGGGTCTACACACGTCACTCCACTTAATCCACGATATTCCTTTAGATATCACAGAGCCGCACCAGGGAAACTTTCTTTGAATGGCCATTAGAATCCTAGCCACTTTACACAGAATCAAGTATACGAACATGTAATGCAACGGAAGGTTGGTCAGAACTGCATTTACGAGCGTTACCCGGCCTGCCATCGAAAGGAATCTTCCTTTCCAAGTTGCAAGCCTAGCCTGAACTTTCACAATCATAGGCTTCCAAACCAAACCAATCTATGATTACCACCGACGAAAACACTAAGGAATTTGAACGGAAAACCATCAATTTGAACTCCTAAAAAACTTTCAGCTGCTTTTAAGAAACCATCCTCCGTACCTATTCCATATAACGCACTCTTCTTGTAATTGATCTCTAAATCGGAAACAAGATGGAATCCTTTGAGTAGCGTTTTAACCGTCCAGAGAGTACTCCAAGATACTTCTCCAACGAAAAGGTGAAATATTGTAATAATTCATAAGACACACTATGACTGAATTTTATTCCATGAAACGCGGAATCTTGAGTAACTCTCTTCACAAGAACAGCAAGACCTTCAGCAGCGATAGAAAAAAGAAAAGGTGAAATTGGGTCTCCCTGGCGGAGTCCCCTCGTAACCTCAAAATCTCGGGTGGGGCTTCTGTTGACAAGAACAAACATGAAGTTGTGCAAGACTGTTCCTTCAAGCCAAGACATCCATTTCCTCCCAAAACCCATGATATTCATGATATCTGTCAAATAACTCCACTCCATACGATCATAAAAGATGACGTAAATACCTTTGGAAGGTAACTCGTCTCAAAGAACTCTAAAATACACTTCGTGAAATCATTCCCTAACACCGCCCAACAATGCTTAATAAACTTCAGATTAAAACCTTCTGGCCTAGGACTCTTAGCCCTAACACTTACGTAAACCACATTTTTCACATCTTCATAAGTAAAAGGTGCCTCAAATGACTTACTCTCCATCTCAATAAGCCTTTTGAAACCGCAACAGCCTATAAGAGGTATCACCCTATTAGCCTTTTGGAAACTATTTTCAAAATGATTTGCAACTGCATTTTTTATACCAATAACATCTTCTATCATATGCCCCTCAACATTAACAGAGCGAATTGCATTGGATCTGTTACGTTGCCTAATTGCAGCATGAAAAAACTTTGTATTTAAATCTCCTTCATTGATCCATTTCAAACGTGCTTTCTGTTTAAGGATGCTTTCCTTGATTCTCATATTCTTCCATAGATCGTCCTCCGCATTCTTTCTTGACAGTAACACATAATTATTAATTCCCCCATTGTTTTGTGCAATCAAATCTTCTGCTTCATTGATGACTTCAATATTATCACTTATCTTTGTATCTATCCATCTGAATACCTTAGCGTTCCACCATCGTAATCGCGATCGCAAATGCTGAAACTTCTTTGATAGGATGAAGTAAGCTTTGCCCTTTACCTTGACTGATTCCCTAACCTCTTTAACAAATGGTAGAAATTCATGATACTCAAACCAACAATTAATGCTTTGAACGGTTTCGGCCCCCAGTTGATATTTCTAGCAGTTAACGTCACTCTCCTGTGATCAGAAATATCCCTGGTTCCAACTTTCTGAGTCACCGTATTCCAATTGTTAATTAGACCCGACGAGACAAGAAACCTATCCAGCCTGCTACATGACTTCCCCGATGCGTTAAACCAAGTAAACTTGTTACCACAGACCGGTAAGTCTATACATCCAGACATTTCAATGAAGTCATGGAATTCTTCAAAAAATTTCCTACTTTGAATGTTACAACTAATTCTCTCCCTTCTACTTTTGATGGCATTAAAATCCCCACCTATAACCTATTCCCCTTCCACTAACGAATCTTTAAGTTGAAGGATTTTACTCCAAAGTTATCTATTTTCTGTATTGGAACAAGAGGAATATATGTCCAGGAAATAACAATTAAAACCTCTCCAAATTGCATTGACGCCAATGTACCCTCTGCTTTTGAAACTACTTAGAGGCACCATAGTATTATTTCTCCATATAGTGAGTATCCCACCAGCTTGACCTGTGGCGTTTGACACTGACCATAAGCAATTCTTGTCTCCCCAAATACTAGCTTCAATGTCTTCTGTCATATGTTCACATTTTGTTTCTTGCAGAAAAACCAAATCGACATCCTCCTTTTGTAACAAAGCTCTCAGTCTTCTTTTCTTGATGTGGTTGCCACACCCTCTAATGTTGTAAGTCATAAAATTCATGTCATACCTATAGCTTCTCTAACGCCCCATTTTCCTTTTGATTTTTATTTGCGAATGATTGTGAATTTCTGTGATTGATGGTGTGTTTTGTTGTATTCGTTCTATTTCATGTACCCGTAGTAAGGGGTAGTGGCCTTAAGAGATAAGTCTTGGGAGTAGTAGGGGTGTACGACTAAAATCGTAGAAATCGGTGGTGGGGAGCGTAAGATTAATTAACCTATTGTTAATTAATTAATATTTGCTAACCATAGTGTAAAATGGACATTAGTAGAAGTATATGGGTGATGAGAATTATTATTATTATTATTTAGTAAGGTTGCATCAAAATATTAATAATAATTAAATGGGATAAATAAATAGAGATAATTAGATGTGTAGTGAGTGAGAGGGCAGTGAGGGCAAATAGGGTGAATCATAATTAGGGGTTATGTAAAGAGTCAGAGGATGAGAAGTTATTTTTCATTCTACGTAAAAGTGAGGGCAAAGGGAGAAAAGCTGAAAATAGGCTAGGGCAAGGTGAAGGGAGAATCCATTAGACAAGAAGGAAACTCATCAATACAAGGTAAGGGTGGGAATTCTTTAATCTCTCAAGGGTTAGATGATATATGTATTTGGGTGGGAATCCTTAGGTTGAACTCATGTGGATGTTGAATTTTGTTGATAGGTAGTTGGGGTTTTGATGGGGTCCTAATGAGTTAGGATGTTGATATTTGCTTATGATGTTGTCTATAGAATAATGCTTGTTATTGTTGCTAAATATTTCTGAGATTTGGTATGATTTTCGTGCACTATGAGGACTGTTTTGGGGAGGAAATTGGGTCTGGTGTAGCAGAAAGTTGGATTGCAGGCAATCTGCTACGCGCAAGTAGCGTCGGGCGGTGGAATCGTAGTGCCAGGTGGTGCTGCTGTAGGCGGGGCGGTGCTCAAGAGGCACAGCCTGGAACGCTATTGGAACTTGTGGGAATTGAGGGACGAAGCTACGCCTGTGCGCCGCCGGGCGGTGCAAAAAGGCGCAGCAATGCTGTGCCGGGAAGTGACCAGGAGGCGTTGTATGGAACGCTACTGGAAGTGTAGAATTGAGAGGGGGGATTACGCCTGTGCGCCGCCGGGAGGTGCAAAGAGATGTTGCAATGCTGTTGCGGCGTCGGGCGGTGTGATGAGGCACAACAATGCTGGTTGCGCAATTTTTGTTGTTTCTGCGTTGTTTTCTTGTTGTTTCTCGTGGTTTCCTGTTGTTTCGTTGATGATTGCTTTAGATGATGTATTTTGGAGGTTTGTTATGAATATGCATGTTCGAATAGGTGTATGTATATTGTTGTGAAATAGTGAGTTGAGTAATGATGATATGCTATGTTTATGCACTGTTGTCGTTGAAGATGCATAGCATGATGCATGAGTTGAGGGATGACAGGTGCCCATGTGGGGTGTGAGCGTTTGTCCGGATTCCTTTTAATGGAATCGATGTTATTGTTGTTGTTGAGGTGATTGCGTGCCCATGTGTGGTGTGAGCAATCACAATTGTCATGTGCCCATGTGGGGTGTGAGCGACTAAATAGACGTTCTGATGGGAATTGTGATCATGAAACAGGGATCGAAATTGGTACCACATCCATTGAGTCTAGTTGGCGTCTCATTGCATTTTGTATTTGTTGTGTTGCATTATGATTGCTTGGTTATCTGGGTGTGTGTTGGAGAGTGTGATGCTAGTTGATAGTTGTGATATGGGTGAAATACTTAATGATTTATTCTCTTATATTTATATCATCTTCTTTTTTTGTTGATTTGAGAATCTCACCCCTTCTGTTTGAATGTTACCTCCACGTGGGTAACGTGCAGATAATCAGGAGTAGTTTGGAAGTCGTGGTCGGTGAAGACGAGGTGCTTCACTTTAGTGGTGTATGCTCTGATATGTAACATTGGGAGTCGGGAACGCTTTTATGCATATTTTATTTTGGTTAAAGAATTTTGGTTGCATTTACGGTTTACAAAAATAAATTTTAAAGTATATCAAAATACATGCTTGCCTTAATGATTGCATATTATACCTAAAAGAGGATGAAGACTTGTATCGATGTCCGAAATGTGGTGTGTCGCGTTACAAGCTGAATGCCAACAGTGGTGATGACAATGACTATGACAATGTTAGTAGGAAGCATCCTCCTGCTAAAGTGTTATGGTACTTGCCAATAATTTTATGATTTAAGAGACTTTTTGTTAATTTGAATGACGCAATGAATCCTAGATGTCCTGCAGATGAAAGGACTTGTGATGGAAACATTCGTTATGTTGTTGATTCGTTGCAATGGAACAACATTGATTCGTCGTTTTCGGATTTTGGTGTTGAGCCAAGAAACCTTAGCCTTGGACTTGCCACCAATAGAATGAACCCCTTTGGTAATCTGTGCACTAATCATACTTTGTGGCCTAATCTTCTCACTATTTATAACCTATCTCCTTGGTTGAGTATGAAGCGCATGTATATACTATTAAGTATGATGATTTATGGACTACGACAACCTGGTAACGACATAGATGTTTATCTACGTCCATTAATTGATGATTTACGACTCTTGTGGGTTGAAGGCGTTGAAGTTGATGACGCATTTTCTGGGGAAAAGTTTAAGATGCGTGCAATGTTATTTTGCACAAAGGACATAGAGCATGTCCTATATGTGAATATGATACTTGTTAACACCAACTTGAGTTTGGAAAAAAGACGGTTTACCTTGGGCATCGAAAATTTCTAAAACCCTATTATCCTTATCGTAGATTGCTGAAGGCTTTTAATGGAGAACAGGAAAGAAGTTTATCAACGGCAGAAACACATTAATGTTGTCTTTGGGGAGAAAAAAAAGAAAAAGAGGTAGTTGCGAAAAATATTTGGAAAAAGCGGTCCATCTTCTTTGATCTTCCGTATTGGTCAAGTCTTGATGCTAGACATTGTCTTGATGTGATGCACGTGGAGAAAAATGTGTGTTATAGTTTGATTGGCACACTTCTAAACATTTCAGCAAGACTAAAGATAGTAAGACTCTCCGTCTTGATTTGGAGAAGATGGGTATAAGAAAACAGTTGGCTCCAATAGAGAAAGGAAAAAGAACTTATCTGCCTCTAGTATGTCACACTCTTTCTAAAAAGGAAAAGAAAATTTTCTGCGAGTGTTTGTAAGGTATTAAAGATCTGCAAGGTTACTCATCAAACATCAAGAAACTTTTATCAATGAAAGATTTCAAGTTAATTGGTTTAAAATCTCATGATTGTCATGTATTGATGCAACAACTTCTACCAGTGGCTATCCGTGGGATCCTACCAAAAAATGTGAGAGTAACTATAACGAGATTGTGCTTATTGTTCAATTCCATATGTAATAAAGTTCTTGATTTCTAAAAATTAGATGAGTTAGAAGATGAGGTTGCCATAATCTTGTGTCAATTGGAGATGTAGTTTCCTCCATCATTTTTTGACTTTATGGTTCACTTACTTGTTCATCTGGTCAGAGAAATCAGAATTTGTGGTCCATTTTATTTAAGGTGGATGTATCCAATAGAGCGATATATGAAGATCTTTAAAGGATATACAAAGAATCATCACAGACCAGAAGTTTCGATTGTTGAAAGATACATCACAGAAGAAGCTGTTGAGTTTTGTACAAACTATTTGTCGGACGCAGGTTCTATAGGAATTCCAATTTCTCATGATGTTGACACAGACGGAAGAGGTATTCATGGTCTAAATGTTAAGTCAATGGCTCGGAATCTAGTTATTCAAGCACATTTTTATATATTGAATAATATAGATGAAGTTCAACCTTTCATAGATACTCACAAAGGAATTTTGAGGAAAAAATATTCCCGAATGAGTGACAAGTTGTTGTTGATAGAGCATCACAAAATATTCATAAAAGAGTTTAATAAAAGTGTATCTAATAATCGTAGTGCATCCGAGATACTTAAATGGTTGTCGTACGAATATATGATATGGTAGGATATATAAATAGACAATCAGGTAGAATATACTCACTCAATTCCTGAATTATATACTACCAGATTCAACAATATGATATGAAATTCAACAACTAAACTATTTTTTCCACCATTCAAATTTTATTTATGCATAAATGATTGCAGAACTGTTGTGGCTTCTCCTTCTTCGATATAGAGAGCCTGATTAAATGAGAAGAAATGTGAGGAAACATGTTAAAGGAATTATTTCAGCAATAATAACTCGATTACGTCGGGAGAATTCAATACAAGTAAAGAATAATCAAATATTTATTATTTGATTGATTAGTTGCAAAGTAAATCTAAATATTTATATTTAGATTGCATGATATTAATAAAAAGTAAGCAGTCCATAATTTATTTCAGGATTAATGTATAATCTTAACTCTACTACCAAGTCATGCTAGACGTCACCTAAACCAAATGAAACCATAAATAAAACAAAATTTAATTTTTATATTAACAAATAACCTTTGTTTCGTAACTATTAATTGCATTAAAATAAATTTTCGATAATCAATATATTTAGTAGATCAATTACTATATGCATCAGAAAATTGTTATTAACCAAATAAGAGTTTAGAGAAAATTCAACTTCATAATGAAACATTACCATGCATCTAACAAGTATTAATGATGTCATGATAAATGCACACAGTTCCAAATATTCTGCAGAATTCTAGAAACTGCAATGCATTTTCAACGTCTTCTAGTCGAAAATCAATGCTTAATAACTTTGTCAGCTCTATGCCACGGGAAAAAGGAATTTCTTCCTCAATGTCCATTAGTGAATTTACACCATCATTATTATCAATAGAAACATCACAATGCCAATCTATTTGATGCATTGCTTTAACATATGTTGTAGTACGATTGACAAAAAAAACATTTGAAGCCAAAGTAGCATGATCAAAGAAAAAATAATTTGAAGCTAAAGTCGCAGGTTCATAAAAAAATTCATTTGAACTCAAAGCCTCAGAACCATCCATCAGATCACAAGACATGTTACATATAGAGTTTCCTTCCCCTGTTTTTCTTGATGGATCTAGTACACGCTCCTGTAGTGTATAACAACCAAACATTCAACTATAATAACCACCAATTTATTTTTATCTTTTCAAGATTATTTTAAATTTCATATATAACCATCAAACAAACTCCACCTATTATTTTAGCTTCGCAAGTTTGAAGGAAAAAGAAGATACCTCTTCTAAAGTAACTTCCTTTGAAGGTAAATCATCACCTTTATTGACCTTGTTCAATTTCAAATCTTCAGAAGCCTTCTTGAAAAGCATTTCTGATACAGGCTTGAAACCTGATGCTTTGGCTGCATGAGTTAGAGCATCAGTAGGCTGTTGACCTCTTTTTCTTCCTTCACGATCACTCTTATTTCAGAAAAAAATGGTATAAATTAAAACCACAATTCTAAAGTTAAAACACATAATCAAGGAACAAATTACATGCAACAACTACAGTTGCAAATGCCTCTGCACTTTGGGCATATCCAATCAGTCAACAAATTTATCTCTTTTACAATTTCCCTATATCTAAATTCAATTGACAAAAACCATGCATACACAAAAAAAACATATTAAATAATAATACGTTTTTTACTCATTCATATAATAAAAAGTTACACAATCATATAATAAAAAGACACGCGAACAAAGAAGAAGAAAAAATAAATAAGACACAAATTAAGTGTAATTCTTCAAACATCATCACACAAATTAAAAGAAACATTTTTTACTCATTCATTAATCACGTTCACCAAGAAAAAAATAGAAGATCAATCCTTTCTCAGTATGCTATACCAAGTAGTAGAAACGTTAAACATTAAAAACTTATTAGATATTACTTGATACATATAGTGTAACTGTATGAATTTATTTTATATAATATATAATTTTTTTCTGAAAGCAATGATATATTAATCAAGCTGCACAAGGGGTGCAGCAACCCTACCTGGCAAAGACAACAACTACTTTCCCTTGAAACAGACAAGAGGGACACTAAACCAATTATAAAAAGGAACACAACAAGAATTCCTAGCTAAAGAGAACTACTTCCAACTAAAGAACTTAATTGAGTTGAACAAGTCGGCCACAAACAGACATTTTGAATTGAAAACTATAATATTTCTGTTGTACCATAAAAACCACACAATAGTACTCCATAAAACAAGACCAAAGTAGCCGCCTGAAACTTTAGAAACAACGACATCAAATTCTATTAAGCTTTCGATATAGTTCCCACTCCTACTACAAGAAACACCTAGCCAACCTTCAATTCCTTTCCAAACCTCAACAGCTACTTCACACTCTATAAAAACATGATCTATGTTTTCCTCTTCAAAACCGCACACAGCACATAACAAATCTCCTTCTCCAACAATGATGTTCCTCTTAGCCAGCTGCACCTTAGTAGATATCCTATCCTTGACAACACGCCACAGGAACACTTTCACTTTAGACGACATATTCACCTTCCACACTTTCTGTAAAGAAACAAGGGCCTCCTGTCCAATGTTATTATCAACTCTATGAAGACACAAACTCTCATAGCAAGACTTAACAGAATATCTTGCAGAAGAAGAGGAACAAAAGTACTTGACATGTTTCCAAATAAAGACATCAACACTATCCCTCAAAGGAGTTACAGACTTCAACAAGTCCATCAGATCCTCCTTTTCCCTACCCAAAATAGAACCAGAAGAGAAATCATGAAAGATCAGATTCCAATTCCAATCCTCTCCTCTCCAATAGCCAGATCATGCAACAGAAACATCAGATATGGCAACAAACTCAAAGAGGTTAGGAAAGACTTCCTTAAGGGGAACCTCAAGAATCCATTTTTTATGCCAAAATGAAATATCCATTTCATTTCCCAAATTGCACCTGATATTCTCTACAAAAAAAGTCTCTCTTAGAGACAAAGTCAAAACTTAAACTCCTCAAATCTCTCCACCAAATCGACTCATACCTGTTAGTAGCTTCTCCTTCAAAACTATTGATGATCAAGGCTAAACTTCTCCCATACTTATACTCCATTAGACCCTTCCACACACTGACTTCTGAATTGATGAGTCTCCATTTCCATTTCAATAAAAAAGCTTTATTGAAACAAGCCAAGTCCTTAATGCCTAACCCTTCTTTCTCAAATGGTAAACACATAGTTTTCCAATCCACCCAATGTATCTTCTTCTTGGAGTCACTACCACCCAAAAAAATTACTTTGAATTCCCTGTAGGACCTTGATTAGACCTAGAGGAACTTTATAGAAAGAAAAAGCATACAAAGGGAGAGGATTAGTAACTGATTTGATTAGGACTAGTCTTCCTCCCACTGACAATTGTTTCCCTTTCCAATTTTCCAGTCTGCTTCTAACTTTATCAATGGTATTCTTCCACATGTAGCTCTCCTTAGGGCTTTCACCAAAGAAAACAACCAAGAAAACGCAGGGTAACTTCATGATCTCACAATGAATGAAAGAGGCCACAGAAACCAAGAATTATGGTCTAACATTTACTCCCCCTAATCTACTTTTATAGAAGTTAACTTTCAAACCAGTTAACAACTCAAAACCTCTCAGCACAGCTTTAATACACCAAAGATTATTCCAATCAGCCTCTCTTAGAAATACAGTATCATAAGCAAACTGAGTGATACTGTAATGCTCACCAGAACCAGCCTTGAAACCTTTGTATAAACCTAAACGCTCTGCTTTTTTCACCATCTGAGTTAGGACTTCCATGACTAGAATGTACAAGAAAGGGGACAACGGTCCCCTTGTCTCAAACCTTTACAAACCTTAAAATCCCTAGTGGCACTACCATTGATCAAAACTGACATGGAACCTTCACAAACTAATATATAATATTTTGAGGTATAGAAATCAACCTGATGACAAGGTTTTCCATTTGCAGAATCATGGATTTTGTTTCCAACAACTTGAATTTTTCTAGTATCAACATCATTGCCATTGATTTGTGGTGAATTTTGCTAGTTCCATGTTATAAGTGGTAGTGAAAATGATTAAATTGTAACAGAAGTGGCTTTACACAAACAATACGGGGAGTTTAACGATTAAAACTCTTGTTGCTTAAACAAATTTAGAGATTTGGTAAAAAAAAAGGGATTTATTATATAAAATATAGTAATATTTTAAGACTTTTTTTTTAACTTTGTACATTGAATAAATGTTATTCAATGAATTGTATTATATTTTTTTTAAACAATTAAGTGAATAGTTTTGATTTATAAAAGAAATTCTCTTCAAAGATTTCTATTTTTAATATAATTGAGATTCAAGGTATTTATAAAAAAATTAGCATTCATGGATTTACATATACTACATTTTTATAATATTATTATGTTAATAATTTCAAAATCAAATGATTTTACTATTTGGTTTTGAATAAAAGGAAGTTTTTTAAAAGAATTTTCATTTTTATGTTTTTATTTTTAGTATATAGTAATAAATATAGATTCTATAATACAAATAAATTAATACTTTTATAATAATAAATAACATTCAAGGAATTTATAAAAAAAACTAACATTCATGAGCTTACATATATTACTTTTATTTGATATTCAGAAAATTTTGATATTTATACTTTGATAAAGTTTATTAAAAACTGATCGTACCTAATCAGAAATAGATCGGTGGCCAGCAACACGTTGTAAGCTCCGTTATACTCCGGTGATGGTGAGAAGGTGGGGGGTGTACCTGCAAGGTACTCCAATGCGAAAGTAAGAGACGGAGCTAAAGGTGTAGTGAGTGAAAATTCAGAATACCTGACCCTCTAGTGAAAGAGGGTATTTATAGTGTGCCTCCAGCGTTGGGTAAACGGTCATCTGCACTGGGTTGGATTGCCAGGCCCAATGCAAATAACTGTCAGGGCTTACGTAGCATAAGGAAGACCGGTACGTGGTCTTCACGCTGGAGCAACTGCCCCGTGATCTTTGGAAGGTGGGCTGACCAGTTCTTCAGGAAGTGAGTAGTTGCATGATGACGTGTCCCAGCGTGGGGGGCACATGGAGTCCGTGGGCAAGACACGTGAATCCTCCCCGTGTTAGGTAGCAACCTGCTCAACTGCAGAGAGTGTTGAGTGTGCCCGACAGGGAGAAGGATTGGGCCTTGCTGGGCCTCCTCAATATGATATTTAGTTGGGCCTGCCCAACTGTGGGGCAGGTACTGGCCTAGTCCAGAACAGGAGCCCCCAAGTCGTTGCTCCTAAGTGGAGGAGTAATGACTTAAGCGTCAGTCCTACCGCCGAAGAGGATGGATGCGACCAGGTGTCGGGTTTCTCCATATCGTGGGTACTCTCAGACGTCGTGCTCGCTTACTATGGTCATGGGTCGTTCTTCGTGTCAAAGACGAGATACTGCAGACCCGTGCCACGTGGGAGACGCCGGATGGACGGGCACGTAAGTTTCCGGGCAAGAGAGGAATTTGATTGGGTGTGTGACGTGTTTGGTGACGTACCGTGTCAGAGCAATCAATGCCTAGGGCGGCTAGGAGTAGGGGCACTCAAGTGCCTTGGGATGCCTCGAGTCCTGTGTTAGGATTATAAATAGGTGGTGAGTCTATTTTATTTGCACGATTTCCCTCTTCTGCTCATAACTTTCCCCATTCTCTTTTCGCTATCTCAGCTTCCATTTCCGTTCGTCTGTCGTACGTCGCCGTCCCGTTACTCAGCAACCACCGTGTCCAAGTAAGTTTCTGGCTTCATTGTCTTGGTTTTGTGTTTTTTCCGGTGGCTGTTCCAGTGAATCGATGAAGTTCCCGGGGAAACCACGGAGTTTCTGGGGAGTATGCCAGAACATCTTTAAGCTTATGAATCTCCCGATGAAGGTCTCGGGGACCCAGGATGAATGTCCCGAGGAGATAAGTTGAAGGACCCGAGGACCTGATGAAGGTCCCATGGACCTGGGATGAATTTCCCAAGGCCATAAGATGAAGGACTCGAGGACCTGATGAAGGTCCCGAGAACCTAGGATGAATGTCCCGAGGCCATAAGATGAAGGACTCAAGGAACTGATGAAGGTCCCGAGGACCTGGGATGAAGGCCCCGAGGACGTTAGATGGAGGTCTCTAGGACCTTTGCCGATGGCCTCGGAGGGGTCATACCCTTGGTTTCTAGTTGCCGCGGCAGTGACCCCGTCCAGGAGGCTCCTCTGGCTGGACGAGTTGTCATAGCCGAAGGGAAATTTGAGAGGAGGGAGTATAAGAGCCGAGGAGCCTTTCTCCCGAGGAGGGGGATCATGGCTATGCGTCGAGGAGAATCTCCTCGCGTGAACGAGTTTCTCGACGAGGGTTTTAGTTGAGGGGGTTCATCAAGAAACTCCTCGCCTCCTTTCTTCGCCCTTTCACTTGATTTGCAGTGGAAGGGTGGATTTTATATGGAATGTCGAATTCATCGTTTTCCTCTGTTTTTCAGGTAAAAATGGTTGTAAGGATTGAGGGTGTAACACCCCAATTCCCATCAACGAATAAATAATACATAAATAAAATCAGAGTAACTAAAAATTTATTTTTCCGACAGAAACAAGGATGCCACATTTAAAGAAAGAAAATACGCAATCCCTGCTCATATATTTGATACATAACACAGACAATTGGATACCCTCAAGGGGAAACTTTCTCCATATTAAAGGAAATGTCAATTATGGAATAAAGCGAAAGGTCCATAACCGACTTCATTTACAAAATAAATGGTTTATAACGTCAAAGTACACCTACACAAGTAATACAAAAATATATTCCACAATCATATACATATATAACATAATCGTTCCCCGACTCCCGTGCTACGTATCCGAGCAGACAGACGACAAAGGACGGAGGACTAATCTCCACAAAAGCCTCCAAGGCACTAATCTGCAATTGCCTCATAGAGCAATAAACCACAGTAGAAGGGTGAGAAATAACAACTAAATCAAGATTGCATAATAATATGCAACACAGATTCAAACACATGTATAAATCAACTCACCCATACCATCACATACTAACACATATAGCATGCCACAAATACAAAACTTATCACACATAATAAATCAAATCATGATTTTCCACACATAACGCATCCATTCACAATTCTCACCACAATTCATCACAACTCACTCATATACATCACAATGTATATATATACAAAACCAAGCATATTCATCATGCATACTTTCACAATTCTTATCATTCCACATAAATATACATATTCATGTTTATTCATCAATGCACAATTATAAAGATGATAAATGCAAATCATAGAGACCGACTTACGACTCTATGCAAATGCAATGCGGGTACCGACTCAATCATCTCAAGTTCACTCAGGAACTTATTGGAACCATCGCTCGTTACCAATATAACTCCCCGTCGGGCCTACGATGTTCACCCATTGCTCACACCTCACATAGGCACACAATGTTTATGGATCGTTCACACCCCACACGGGCACACGACCCGATCGCTCACACCCCACATGGGCACACGATCATCTATAATCATCGCTCACACCCCACACGGGCACACGACGTTATAGCGGATTCCCTCTGGAACCAATCCGTCGCTCACACCCCACACGGGCACACGACATTACAAGATGCATATCATGATGCTTGACACCCAAGAACTCATGACAATCAAATGCATCTTCACACATATATGCAACCATAATCATGCATATATTTCAACTCATCATCATTATTCATGCATTGAAAACAATTCAAACAATGCATTTCAACCATAAAGGCCACCAACCACATACATTGGAATTTCACATAAACAATGCATCTCATCACAAAACACAATAATCATACAATCACAATTACTTCCACAAGGGATTCACACCACAAAGGCTACACACAACACCTCATAACAACATATATTGATATTCAATCAAACAATGTATTTTACCACACAACAACATCATTTATGGATCGCTCACACCCCACACGGGCACACGACCCGATTGCTCACACCTCACCTAGGCACACAATCGTTTGTAATCATCGCTCACACCTCACATAGGCACCCGACGTTATAACGGATTCTCATTAGAATCACTCAACACAAGAATGTACATCATTATGCTTCACATACAAAATGACTCAAGACATTCTTGATATGCATAGATATTCACAATATATTCATGCATTCATCTCATACAATCACATACAATCTATATATATTCACATCAATGCACTATTGTATGATTCACATCCAAAACAATGTACATATTTGCCATAAAGCCATAATCCATCATCACAACATTCCATCATGTATATTCACATCACATACGGCCCACAAGCTACACGTTACATATTAAAAGCATATAGCATGATAACACATCAATCGCACACATTGTACGCGATGAAAACCCGACAACCCGACTATTTTCCAAAAACACGAATTAATTAAATCATCTTTTACCCTCCAAACCATTTTTAATAGAAAGAATATTTCATTAGCTTTTCAACGCTTCGAACGGGGGTCAAAACGGACTTACGGTTCAAAACTTACGATCGAAACAATTTTGAAAGAAAACCTACAGCAGAGCTTACACGGCCGCCCGTGTTGTGCGACACGGCCGTGTCACCCAAAAGTTCCAAATGGCCGCAAATTGACACGTCTGACACGGCCGTCCGTGTTGTGTGACACGGCCCGTGTCAGAACCCAGAAAAATGCATTTTTCTACCGTCGGAAGCCTTCCGGACCTCCGATTTCGATTCCGTAAAAAGCTGTGATCTCAGAATTTAACATACTACAATATTTTCACTATTAAAACGCCATCCAACACATTTTTAATTTTTGACATATTTTAAAACATAATTTTATCAATTTATTCACACCCCAAAACCCAATCAACACCATGGGAACATACCAACAAGCTTACCCGAGTAAATCATATCATCACCCGACTATACTACGCAATTTATTCCCCATTCCAACCGTGAAAATATCGGTTTCTCACCATTTCATCATTATTGCCCTAATTCCCACAAAACCATATAACTCAATCCAAAACTCCCTAAATCATACCAACGAGTATTCCCGATTAAACCCAAACATTACTCGGCTATTCTACACAATCTATTCCAAATTCTAACCGTTAAAACATCGATTCTACACATTTGTTCTTCAATCCAACCAATAAGCAAAAGTATATATTTCAACCAAACAAACACAAACCACACATACATATACATATACAATAGAAATATAATCGAAACTTCTCACCCTTACCCGATTAATCGAAGTCCAAGCATTGATTTTTGATGATTTTTCTCTTCTCCCTCTTTTTCTTCTCTTCCTCTTCTTTTCTCTTTTCCCCACGTTCCTTCTCTTCTTTCTCTCTGTTTTTCTTCTTTTCTCACTTTCCCCTTTTCTCTCTTTCTATCCAATATATATATATATATATATATATATATATATATATATATATAATACTTATTATATAATATAAATCCAATAGGGTAAAATATCTCCAACTGATATTTTGTCTTCTAATACCAATTGATCAATTATTAGAGTTACCTTAAAATACTCTCTTTTCTCTCAAATCTCTATTTATAAAAATATCTAATTTTTATAAAATATCTAACTAATCAAATGACCATTTTGCCCTTACGCTCAAATATCTCCCAAACGCTCTCAAAATGCGATAAAACATAATCATATAGATGAAATATATTTCGGGAAATAAAAGTTGAAAAGAAATTATAATTTATTGCAAATAGTTTACCTATCAGGGAAATTAACCAATTAACTCAATTAGCAGGTAAAATACAATAAATTCACACATTTCGCAAAATTCACTTAAATGAAATAAATAAATGCAATTAAACAAATCGGGGCGTTACAAATCTCCCCCACTTAGACATTTTCGTCCTCGAAAATATAATTGATACGAACAACTCCGAATACGACTCTCGCATCCGACCAACACACAACTTAAATAATACTCGAGTAACGAACACACACAGGTTCACTCTCGAACCGAAACACAACAAGAACATAAAATTCCACGACCCAACAACGTCTCAACAACATCAACGAAACCAGAATACCAACATCCTTGCCACACAACAATATTACAACATTGCTACGATTCACCAATCGAACATATAACCAAAACATCCATCTACATATTAGTACCTGATTAATATTGAAACCTTCCACTTATCGCTTTCATTTTGAAACGTCCAATGGTCTCATCACTCCTACATATTCCAATATTCAACTTATGAACTCTTACAAGTCACACACGCATATACGAAATGCGCCACACCATGCTTCCGCTGCGCCACTTTGATTACTCGTAACCGTCAAAACTACCAATCTCACGACCAAAGTCTAATTCTTCCTCATATTCTCCAAAAATCACTGTTCACTTTCAACATACTCAACCTCAACCAAACTATTTCAGTTATCTAATCATGAAAGTGGACACTTATTCTCAATCGTTACCTTATTCCACCGTTAGTAATCCATACCCAAGTTCTTCTCTTAACAGTCCAAATTCTCATAAATCCCTACGTGTAGCAACAACTATCCCAAAAGAACTCTCAAATATTACATCCACACTTAAGGTTTTCTCAAAATTTCCATTAATGCTCTAAAATTCCAAAGACTCCAACCCTCTCCAGTACTCTAAGTTTCGCTTTCCATAGCCTCAATACCGTCATACACATCCTGCTTGTTATTCCATTCAATCATCATTCCCTTGTATTACTATCAATACTAGAGCTCTCTAAGACGACACACTTGGTCTCACAAATCCCTTTTTCCAGTAAATCTTCCAACCACTCTTTCCATCTGAGTTTTACTTCCTAAAAGTTCTTCTACTTACTTAGCAGATCCAAACCTCAAATCCTTACCTTCGCCCAATTTGAGTTCACAATCTCCTCTCTAAACTTCCCAACTGAACCAACATACCAAAACCTCTAATCCGTCTCATCTTCCAATATAGTAATCTTCATCGACTCATCAAAACAATCCGTAATCATTTCCTTAAATCCAAACAATCCATTGCACATACTATCAAAGCCGAAAAGACCCATCTATTCCATCCAACATAATTCCCGTCTACTATCAACAAGAGATTAAGGGTAATCAGTTCCTCAATTTGCCAATAGACAGTCGACAATCATGATGGGGCATAAACCATCTTTACCAAACTATAATAGCATTACTTACATCTCATGCACAAAACTACCTAAGGCACAAATCCTTAGTTGACAAAAACCTTACCTCCGCATTCCCGCCGGAACCGGAAAAACACTGTCCAAACAACACTTACACTCTTGCAACCAACGGCACACTGAGCCCACGTGTAATACGGTGGAGAACTGACTTTTTAATTTTGTTTTCGCAAAACATGTTGCGGTTAGCAATAGTCGCCACCGATTTTTCTTTTATCCAATTTATTTAGGAAAGTTGAAAAGAACAGGAAAGACCTTTTTGAAAATATTTTGAGTTCCGGGGGGGGGGGGGGGGGGGGGGGGGGGGTAAGTTATGAAAAGGGAAGGTGTTAGCACCCCTTTTCATCCGTAGTTATCTACGGGTTCTTAATTGCTTGCTCACTTTAACTTGCTTTTTTTTTAAATGTGGTGTGTGTTTAGAAAATATTTTGTAAAAGTTGAGTTTGTAATAATTCGTGTAAGAATGTATACAAAGTGTTTGTTTTTGAAAATATTTTTGAAAGTGTGAGGTGTGAAAAGTATTTGTGTTTTTTTTTAGTTGTGAGTAAGCATTTAAAAGTTACTTACCCTTAATTTATAAGGTTTTTCTTGTACTAATCCTTTTCCTTAAGAGATAGTAATATCCATACCATTAGTGGGTAGGTAGTCCTATCTATTGGTTGTGAAGGGACGACGAAGGGTCTTCGAATGGTCATAGAAGGCAACATGTAAGGATACCTTAGCAATTCGAAGGGACTATCATCATTTTTCCGTAGGGTCATCGAGGGACAAGATCATCTTTTCGTAGGCAACTCGAAGGATCATCGAGGGACTATGATCTTTATATCGAAGGGACTATGATGATATTATTCGTAAGCGTCTTTTGCTAAAGTATCCCTACGTTCGAGGGACATGACCATTATTTCGTAAGGCAAACGAAGAGAGGTTACCCTAGAGGTGCATGTGTGTGCATTAGGTCGATGGCGATGCTAAAAAGCAGTCGACTTACAGGGTTGAAAAAAAGGGCTCGATTATTGAATCGAGAATTGTTTGATATTTTTGAAAAAAAGAGGTTTTAATATTGTAGCAAGATATGAGCGAAATAAAGGAAAGCAACAAAATTATTTTACACATCATGGGAATTGGGATACATTTTGCAAATGGGGATAAAATGGGCGATAAATATACAATTCAAACACGCGATAATTCAATAGTAATTAGCAAAAGTTTTAATCCAAACTTAATAACCAGATTAATAAAAAAAAGATAACAATATTGATATCTAAATTCAAACAAGATTAAGATTAAAATTGAAACAAGATGCACATCAAGAATTAAGAAAAATGAAATCAAAATAATTCGAGAATTAATAAGAGAATATCGCTAACGCAAAAGATGCGATCATCGCAATAGGGATTAAGAGTGCGCGGATCTAAAATTATAAAATAAAAATGCATAGAAAAATTAAAATTTTAAACGTCTTAAACAATAATGTTGCTAACGCAAGAAATGCGATCATCGCTACCGGATCAAATTACACATGAATGTCACGCATCACGGACATAAATATACATATAGCGCATCGACACAATTCGATCCGAAAAATCTAATAAAAAAAAGAATTAACAAACAAAAAAGCAAATTGCTACCGCGTAAGCAGTCATCGCAAATTGGATCAATAAGCCACTACGTAATAAAAAATTAAATTAAGGCACAAAGTTGCAAATCGAAACACGAATTGGTTGGTGAACAACAGACGGATTACCGCTAGACCAAACCACCGGACGTGTGTACAAAATCGAAACGCAATGATAATCAATTTAAATAAGTAAAATTGCAAATAAACTGATAACATTAATTAACAGCTTGCTACACTTAACGTGATCATCGCAACGGATCCAAATTATGTGGATCTAAATTTATCAAAAACGTAAAACAAAAGGAATTTTAAAACATGTTAAAAAACAACAGTGTTGCTACCGCGCAAATGGGATCATCGCAACCGAATCGGATCAACATAGTCAAATCAAAACCGAAAATTGTATTAACAAAATATTTTTTTTATATGTTAGTATTGTATAAAAAAGATTTACAAAATATAAATTTGTATATATAATAAGAAAGAAAAAAGAGTTAACAATATATATATGAAATCTTAAAACTCAACGTCACATTAACATAAAACTAATAACATAATATAATATGTTATTTTATAACAAGCATATATGATTTCCTAAGAAACTGAACGTCACATTCGTATAAGAATTGCAAGCTAATAATATAAAGCGCTGAACATGTCATAGGTTAATTTAAAAACTGGATAACATAACATGTTAGTTTTAAAAACTAAACAAACAGTAAAACGGAAAACCCATTGATAGAATTGAATGCAAATAGTATCACCGTAAAAGCTAATGAAGAGAATAGTAGTGAAATTGAGAAAAAAATTGAAGAGATCATAGCATAAGTTTGAAAGTACCGAAATTGTGCAGTAGAGATGGGTCTCTCTAAGCCGTGTATCTCTTTTTCTCTTTTTCTTTTGTTTTTTGGGTCCTTGTTACGTGTAAAACAACATGTATTTATAGATCTAGAAAATTAGGTTAAAAAGTTAAAAAAAGGAAAATAAAATCAGTCTTAATTCATATTGATAAAAAAAAAATCTGAATAAAATCATATAGTATTTGATTTTTACTTGGTCACCAAGTAGACTAAGTATGACACAAAAATGACATAAACTGACCAATAGGAAATGAGTACACAAGAAAGGAAATATTTTTTTGTATCTATTATGATTTTTGCACTCCTTTTTGGTAAAAGTACATAAAATCAAATAAATAATTATTTTTCAAAAATTCCTTAAAATTAAAAAACGAAAATTAAAAACAAATAATAAAAAAAATACAATTTTTGTGATTTTTTTAAAAATAATTTAAAATGGAAAGAAAGTTAGTAACAAATAACAGAAACAAATTCAAAATGTAACATGTGAGATTCGAACTCGCGACCTCATACTTGCAAGCCTTATCTCCTTTCCAATTGTGCCAATTCATTTGTTCGAAACAAAAATGCACTTGAAAGCATATGAAGGTCAAACAACTATTTGTTATTTAAACAATTTAAAGTAAACTGTTACCTATTTTTGAATAAAAATTACTGTTAAAATATTAGTAAAATTGAACCAAAAAAACTTATAAAATCAAAGTTAAAAATAATTTAAATGTCAGAAATAGGGCGGGCAAATTTTGAGGTACAACAGCTGCCCCTGTTCAATCTTCTTAAACCTGAGGAGTTAGATTGGCATGTCTGCCATTCGTGATCTGAAGGTGGAAGAGGATTGAACACTTAAGTGGCCCGAAATTTGCATTCACGGATGCACGAAGTAATGCTTGTTGGTTGATTGTATTGCTTGAATGGGCTTAAAGATGCCATCCAAAGTAACTGCTGATAGGAGTATCAGAATGAGTCTAGGTTTGACTGTATCTGAGGAATATACTAGAATGAGTCTATGTCTTAACTGTATCTATAAGGAGATTAGAATGAGTCTTTGCCTGACTGTATCTGAGAGTCGTATTAGAATGAGTCTACGCCTGACTGTATCTGAAAAATTAGTATTAGAATGAGTCTTCGACCGACTGTATCTAAAAGATTAGTATTAGAATGAGTCTTCGACCGACTGTATCTAAAAGATTAGTATTAGAATGAGTCTTCGACCGACTGTATCTAAAAGATGTACTGGAATAAGTATCAGAATGAATCTGTGTCTTTATTGTATCTGAACTGTGTCTAGAAGATGTATTGGAATGAGTATACTCTTGACTGTATCCAAAGGAGTATCAGAATGAATCTTCGACTGATTGTATCTGAAGGATGATAAACTATTGACAATATTTGTCCGCTTGAGAACTAACCTGAAAAAAACAAGTTAGTTTTGTGAAATTCCATGATATATGTAATGCATTGCGTAATGATGCTCTTAAAATAAATGAGAATATTATATGCGTTTTGTATGCATATGCTATGATGTATTGTAAATGATGTATGGGTACGAAATGTCGCTGAAGGTAGCGGTGGCTTTGAATAGTAACGTCTGATTGGGGAAAATAAATCCCTGACTGTTTCTGGGGATGGAGAAAATAAATCTTCAGATCCTGTTTAGAATGACTCTACTGGGGATTCAAACTTCCCGTTTGGGAATATTCTGCTGGGGATCTTTGACTTCCGCTTGGGGATAGAAGTATTCTGTCAGGAGAGTCGGTCGTTCGTCATGCTTTTTATTGAAGGATTTGATTCTTATGTACCCTGACTAGGGATAAAAGAGATGGATAATTCTCCGATGCACTATCTGACCAAGTTTTGGACATGGGTGACCACTCTTCTGGGAGTAGCAACCATGGATGAAATCCTGCTGGAGAAGAGAACTCTGTCGGGTAATTTGTAGTGTTGGAGAAGCAAACTCCGCTGGGGAATTGAATTCTGTATACTTCCAAGAGGGAATATTATCTAATGGGGATCAAAATTCCATAGGCTATGCTGAGGACATATCTGCAATAGGTTGGGGAATGATCAAATTCCTTTATCTGTTTGGGGATCTATTGGGGAAGATGATCATGTCAGGTCGTCCGTTGGGGAGGTTTCTTTATGTACTCTACTGGGGACGCAATCTCGAATAGACCTGGATGAAGAGAGAAATTCTATCGTGAAGGAGATGTTGGGGAAATAAACTCCGTTGGGGAACTCTCTGGGGCGTGTTGTGGAAAGAATCAAACTTTTATCTTGTTGGGCAATCCTTTGGGGATATGGGAGTGAATTGCTGGAAAGTATCCCAACTGTTGCTTGAGAGTATGTTAATTCTGCTGGGGAGTATATCTCTGTGGGGATATTACCATGACACCGGCTCCGTGGGGGTGATTCTGTTAAGATCTGTTGGATACAGGACTTGCTGGGGATTCCATCCTCCAAGAGTCTTTAGTAAATGCTGATTCTGTGACAGCAAACTGGGTGGAAAAGATCATTTCGGGCTTCAACTCTGCTATTGCCCCTATGTCTTCAAGTATTTCATCACTTGCTGTTGGTAGAAAATGATGAGGTTGATGTACGTTTTTTGAAAGGAGTTGGCAATGAAAACTGGTACTGACTCGTAAGTGGATGATCCAACGGGACATAGTCATACGCTTTAATCCCTAACTTCTGCCTGGACCGCGTTTTTATGTTTTTAGTCCACCGGGATACCCTTTCTTGCCTAAGCCGCCTTTTCAAGTTTTCGGCTTGCCGGGTGTACAATTCTTTTATATATGTCCCTAATTTTTTTTGAACCTTTTTGGTTCGCCGGGATGCCCTTATTTTTTCCTAGGCTTGTCAACCTAGCGAGTCTTTTTCATGCGTAGTATTTTTTTACTATGTTCGCGTTCACAGGGTGCGAGAAATCTTCGCTGTCCATGGTAGTAATCCTCGTAGCGTCGTTAGAAAATATCTTCTTGATTACGAATGGCTCTTCGCACGTAAGAGTTCGTTTGCCCCCGAGATCACCTGTATTTAGAACTTTCGATAGTCTCGACTTCCCCAAACAATTTCTAGGAATTATCATGACTGGATCCGAAGACATGATACTGACACCATCTGATACTATTGGCACAGACAAGTAACTCCCACAATGGCGCTTACTGAAACTCGGGATCAATGCCATGTAACAGGAGGAATGTGCTTCCAGACTGCGATGGATCGTGTATTCCCTGGTTAATGGTTGAGGAGCTTGCAACTGAACTTGATCTGATCAGATTTGAAAAGAAAGCGTTGCCCCTAGCGGAGGATGATTTGCCCCAGAATGGAAGTATTTGAAAAGAGCTGCCTCAAGAGAAATAACCGGGATGCCCCATGATAATATGCCCCTTGATTGGAAGATAGTGACCATGCCCCTTGTATACATTGGCTTTTAACCAACTGAGTCAGCGCAGGAAATATTTCTGCTTTTCGATGCACCTCTGAAGCAACTTTGTCTGTCAGGAGGACTTTTGTTCATTGAATGTTCATCATGTGAACTTCTCTGCTGTCAAACACTTAGTTATATGCAAACAATTATATTCAAAATGTAACGCTTATATTTGTCTTGAAGTTTTGAAAAAGAATTATTTAGCAAAACCAGGTTTCTAAAAACTGTGATGTCAACTCAAGATTTATAATAAGCCCTAAAGGAATCAGGATACCTTTTGGTAACAGTATGCCTTCGAACTAACCATGCTTCAGCTAGGACTTTTAAAGGGTTGTAACATGGCCTGGTTCATGGTTTAAGAAACAAAGGATAAAGGCTCAAAGTTTATTTGTACCCAACCCATTCTCCGTGATGTTCTTCAGTCCTATGCTCAGTTAACTATGTATTCAGATTCCTAGAGATTTTGGAATTTTAACACTGATGTTTGGTGATGGTTCAAAAACCGAAAGTTTATTTGAAAAGGCAGTCATTATTTTTTGTAACATTTTCTTTTGAGGGTTTGTAGTGACCTCTTTTTGACTTTATCCCTAACTTTTGCCTGAACTGTTTATTTTGAGATCATAGTCAGTGGGATGTCTCAATTTTTACTAAGTCTCCTTCATAGATTTTGACTTAGCGGGCTTTTCTTTTGATAGATATTGACTGCCTGACTTAATGATTACAGGGAACCATCACTAATTGTGTACAAAAGATCAACTGGCATAATTGAGTTAACTGAGGAACTACCCTGCCCCAGGTTATGATTAAGGGTTTTAATTTGCATGAGAAGGAAAACTCCTACTTCTTAGGCTCAAAGGGGTTGACTAGGGATTAACTTCCTTATAACTCCACTGTTTAGGATTTGAAACAATGCCTGTACATCGTCAGCATGGTCTGTTCAAAAGCATGTCGTATGAAATTATGGTATTGTTTTCGTCATCCTCCCTCTAAAGGCTTACAGCTTTAACGAGAGTTAAATATCACAAAAGAGAAGTAAGAAGCATAGTTTAAATATAATGAAAGGAATGGATAAATTCAAGATGAACATATGCAATGCATTAATGTGAAAAAACCAAAGTTTGACATAATAGTAAGTGCTTAAGCCAACAAAAGAAATTACAAATGAAAATTCAAATGATTTCAAAGCTTCCCTTCCTGAACCTGTCACTTCAGACGATGTGTCTTGCAGCTTCGATATTAGATGGGCGATAGAAGAACTCATTCTGACCATCTGGTGTGAACTCGAGGACTCATTCGTCAATCAGGTCTTGGATCCTATGTTTCAATGGACCACAGTCTTCAGTATCATGACCAGGACTATTCGAATGATAAGCACATCTTGCGTTAGGTTCGTAACCAGGAGCAGGGTTGACTGGAGCTGAGTATGAAGGCAACAGAGTTATCAAGTTCTGATTGAGCAATTGTTGCAAAGCCTGAGACAGCGGCATGTGCAATGGGGTAAATGGTCGTTTAGGTTTGGATTTCCAAGTACGTTGACCACCATGCTGCCTACGCCGATCTTTCTGTTGTTGAACTGGTGGTGCGACAACCCTATAAGGCCTTCTTCCTTCAATTGAAAGACTATCAGTAGTAACCAGTCTCTTTCCTTCTTTTATCCTCATTTTTTCTCAACCAAGTCAGCTTGTTTCCTTGGAGTCCGACTGATGATCCGATCCCCGACTCTGTTGTCTTGAAGTTTATTGACGAGGACTCTCATCTCTTCTTGCCCCCGAGCTAAGTTTTGGATAAGAGCCATCTGACCATACATCTGGATTCTCATCTCTGCCATCTCAGCTTGCAGTTGTTCCAATTGATCATCCTTGTTGTCTTCAGGATTTTTCTTTTCATGTCCTTAGTGAGGAGGGATTTCAACTCTTCTTGCCCCTTAAATAGGCTCAGGATCATCTCTTGGAATTGGGTGTTCTGAGTCTGGAGATCCTTGACAGCTTGTTCTAATGCCATTTTCTGCTGAAATACACAGCGAGGAGATGAGAAACCCGTTGTGGAAACCTGTTATGATATGTATGTAAATGCATATGCAATGTTTTCAAGGATCTTTATGGAATCTAGTTTGCAACATTAGAAATTGAATTTAGTTGTAGCTTTGTCTGAAGAACTTTGACTTTTCATCTTTGAACGTCCTTCTATAAGAATCAAGCTCGCCATATCAAGTGGGTCATAGCCTCTGATTCAGGATATTGTTCTTTTGAGTTTGAAGGCATCTGGCTTGAAGAAAATAAATCCTCTTGCCCCTTGATAGAAATCTGGCTTTTGATAATCCTTCCATAATAGCACATGCAAATTGTGCGCCATAAATCCCTAAGTACCCTTCCCATACCAAGGTTTAGTTGGTTCAACCTGTCCTAAAATAGTAACTGGGTTCTAGGAATCTCATATCACGGA
Organism: Lathyrus tuberosus; assembly: GCA_022829125.1. NCBI lineage: Eukaryota > Viridiplantae > Streptophyta > Magnoliopsida > Fabales > Fabaceae > Lathyrus > Lathyrus tuberosus. Next base: position 3,904,349 of record JALAZF010000491.1, on the reverse strand, counting down.
TCTTTCTCGCAGGCTTTATTTTGGTACGACACTCGAGCGGCCGACCAAAACATCCCGAAAGTCCAATCTCAATGAGCGTAGTCTCGAGTATCAACCAACTTCGGTCTAAAGCCAAAGCCGGCCATCTCACTACCTTCTAATGGCCAAAAGATGAGTTAACTAGGGTTCTAAAGACTGTGACCATCATATCAACCATATCGGTACATGCCGTACAATCTCCATGATCTATTGTCACTTACCTAAGGAATCACTAGGTCCGGGTGTAGGACCTTTCACACAAGTAACCCCAAAACAAAGCCCATTAAAAATAAAGTACATAAGTCAAACAATTTTAAGCAAGTGGTAAAGTGATCTAACTCTAAGGTAACCCCTCTTTAGAATTGTCCCCAGCAGAGTCGCCAGTTCTGTAATACGGTGGAGAACTGACTTTTTAATTTTGTTTTCACAAAACATGTTGCGGTTAGCAATAGACGCCACCGATTTTTCTTTTATCCAATTTATTTAGGAAAGGTGAAAAGAACAGGAAAGACCTTTTTGAAAAGATTTTGAGTTCGGGGGGTAAGTTATGAAAAGGGAAGGTGTTAGCACCCCTTTTCATCCGTAGTTATCTACGGGCTCTTAATTGCTTGCTGACTTTAACTTGCTTTTTTTTTGAAATGTGGTGTGTGTTTAGAAAATATTTTGTAAAAGTTGAGTTTGTAATAATTCGTGTAAGAATGTATACAAAGTGTTTTTTTTTGAAAATATTTTTGAAAGTGTGAGGTGTGAAAAGTATTTGTGATTTTTTTTTAGTTGTGAGCAAGCATTTAAAAGTTACTTACCCTTAATTTATAAGGTCTTTCTTGTACTAATCCTTTTCCTTGAGAGATAGTAATATCCATACCATTAGTGGGTAGGTAGTCCTATCTATTGGATGTGAAGGGACGGCGAAGTGTCATCGAATGGTCATAGAAGGCAACATGTAAGGATACCTTAGCAATTCGAATGGACTATCATCATTTTTCCGTAGGGTCATCGAGGGACAAGATCATCTTTTCGTAGGCAACTCGAAGGATCATCGAGGGACTATGATCTTTATATCGAAGGGACTATGATGATATTATTCGTAAGCGTCTTTTGCTAAAGTATTCCTACGTTCGAGGGACATGACCATTATTTCGTAAGGCAAACGAAGAGAAGTTACCCTAGAGGTGCATGTGTGTGCAGTAGGTCGATGGTGATGTTAAAAAGCAGTCGACTTACAGGGTTGAAAAAAAGGGCTCGATTATTGAATCGAGAATTGTTTGATATTTTTGAAAAAAAGAGGTTTTAATATTGTAGCAAGATATGAGCGAAATAAAGGAAAGCAACAAAATTATTTTACACATCATGGGAATTGGGATACATTTTGCCAATGGGGATAAAATGGGCGATAAATATACAATTCAAACACGCGATAATTCAACAGTAATTAGCAAAAGTTTTAATCCAAACTTAATAACCAGATTAATAAAAAAAAGATAACAATATTGATATCTAAATTCAAACTAGATTAAGATTAAAATTGAAACAAGATGCACATCAAGAATTAAGAAAAATGAAATCAAAATAATTCGAGAATTAATAAGAGAATATCGTTAACGCAAAAGATGCGATCATCGCAATAGGGATTAAGAGTGCGCGGATCTAAAATTATAAAATAAAAATGCATAGAAAAATTAAAATTTTAAACGTCTTAAACAATAATGTTGCTAACGCAAGAAATGCGATCATCGCTACCGGATCAAATTACACATGAATGTCACGCATCACGGACATAAATATACATATAGCGTATCGACACAATTCGATCCGAAAAATCTAATAAAAAAAGAATTAACAAACAAAAAAGAAAATTGCTACCCGCGTAAGCAGTCATCGCAAATTGGATCAATAAGCCACTACGTAATAAAAAATTAAATTAAGGCACAAAGTTGCAAATCGAAACACGAATTGGTTGGTGAACAACAGACGGATTACCGCTAGACCAAACCACCGGACGTGTGTACAAAATCGAAACGCAATGATAATCAATTTAAAAGTGTAAAATTGCAAATAAACTGATAACATTAATTAACAGCTTGCTACACTTAACGTGATCATCGCAACGGATCCAAATTATGTGGATCTAAATTTATCAAAAACGTAAAACAAAAGGAATTTTAAAACGTGTTAAAAAACAACAGTGTTGCTACCGCGCAAATGGGATCATCGCAACCGGATCCAATCAACATAGTCAAATCAAAACCGAAAATTGTATTAACAAAATATTTTTTTTTATATGTTAGTATTGTATAAAAAAGATTTACAAAATATAAATTTGTATATATAATGTAATATAATAAGAAAGAAAAAAAAGTTAACAATATATATATATATGAAATCTTAAAACTCAACGTCACATTAACATAAAACTAATAACATAATATAATATGTTATTTTATAACAAGCATATATGATTTCCTAAGAAACTGAACGTCACATTCGTATAATAAGAATTGCAAGCTAATAATATAAAGCGCTGAACATGTCATAGGTTAATTTAAAAACTGGATAACATAACATGTTAGTTTTAAAAACTAAACAAACAGTAAAACGGAAAACCCATTGTATAGAATTGAATGCAAATAGTATCACCGTAAAAGCTAATGAAGAGAATAGTAGTGAAATTGAGAAAAAAATTGAAGAGATCATAACATAAGTTTGAAAGTACCGAAATTGTGCAGTAGAGATGGGTCACTCTAAGCCGTGTATCTCTTTTTCTCTTTTTCTTTTGTTTTTTGGGTCCTTGTTACGTGTAAAACAACATGTATTTATAGATCTAGAAAATTAGGTTAAAAAGTTAAAAAAAGGAAAATAAAATCAGTCTTAATTCATATTGATAAAAAAAAATCTGAATAAAATCATATAGTATCTGATTTTTACTTGATCATCAAGTAGACTAAGTATGACACAAAAATGACATAAACTGACCAATAGGAAATGAGTACACAAGAAAGGAAATATTTTTTTGTATCTATTATGATTTTTGCACTCCTTTTTGGTAAAAGTACATAAAATCAAATAAATAATTATTTTTCAAAAATTCATTAAAATTAAAAACGAAAATTAAAAACAAATAATAAAAAAAATACAATTTTTGTCATTTTTTTAAAAATAATTTAAAATGGAAAGAAAGTTAGTAACAAATAACAGAAACAAATTCAAAATGTAACATGTGAGATTCGAACTCGCGACCTCATACTTGCAAGCCTTGTCTCCTTTCCAATTGTGCCAATTTATTTGTTCGAAACAAAAATGCACTTGAAAGCATATGAAGGTCAAACAACTATTTGTTATTTAAACAATTTAAAGTAAACTGTTACCTATTTTTGAATAAAAATTACTGTTAAAATATTAGTGAAATTGAACCAAAAACACTTATAAAATCAAAGTTAAAAATAATTTAAATGTCAGAAATAGGGCGGGCAAATTTTGTGGTACAACACCACGCTCCACAACCGAAGCAACTTGGAGAAGTTTCAACTTCTCCCCCTCTTATCTCATTCTCAATCCTGAAGACAAAGGATTAGAAAAACCAGAAAGCACTGGCAGTGTTTCACACACATATCACGTACTAAGGAACAAACAACAACGACAGTATTCAACTGTTACACCAACTGACTCAACAACTTGGCCAGACGGACCGACCTGCTCTGATACCACTAATGTAACACCCCAATTCCCATCAACAAATAAATAATATATAAATAAAATCAGAGTAACTAAAAATTTATTTTTCCGACAGAAACAAGGATGCCACATTTAAAGAAAGAAAATACGCAATCCTTGCTCATATATTTGATACATAACACAGACAATTGGATACCCTCAAGGGGAAACTTTCTCCATATTAAAGGAAATGTCAATTATGGAATAAAGAGAAAGGTCCATAACCGACTTGATTTACAAAATAAATGGTTTATAACGTCAAAGTACACCTACACAAGTAATACAAAAATATATTCCACAATCATATACATATATAACATAATCGTTCCCCGACTCTTGTGCTACGTATCAGAGCAGACAGACGACAAAGGACGGAGGACTAATCTCCACAAAAGCCTCCAAGGTACTAATCTGCAATTGCCTCATAGAGCAATAAACCACAGCAGAAGGGTGAGAAATAACAACTAAATCAAGATTACATAATAATATGCAACACACATTCAAACACATGTATAAATCATCTCACCCATACCATCACATACTAACACATATAGCATGCCACAAATACAAAACATATCACACATAATAAATCAAATCATGATTTTCCACACATAACGCATCCATTCACAATTCTCACCACAATTCATCACAACTCACTCATATACATCACAATGTATATATATACAAAACCAAGCATATTCATCATGCATACTTTCACAATTCTTATCATTCCACATAAACATACATATTCATGTTTATTCATCAATGCACAATTATAAAGATGATAAATGCAAATCATAGAGACCGACTTACGACTCTATGCAAATGCAATGCGGTACCGACTCAATCATCTCAAGTTCACTCAGGAACTTATTGAAACCATCGCCCCTTACCAATATAACTCCCCGTCGGGCCTACGATGTTCACCCATTGCTCACACCTCACATAGGCACACAATGTTTATGGATTGCTCACACCCCACACGGGCACACGACCCGATCGCTCACACCCCACATGGGCACACGATCATCTATAATCATCGCTCACACCCCACACGGGCACACGACGTTATAGCGGATTCCCTCTGGAACCAATCCGTCGCTCACACCCCACACGGGCACACGACATTACAAGATGCATATCATGATGCTTGACACCCAAGAACTCATGACAATCAAATGCATCTTCACACATATATGCAACCATAATCATGCATATATTTCAACTCATCATCATTATTCATGCATTGAAAACAATTCAAACAATGCATTTCAACCATAAAGGCCACCAACCACATACATTGGAATTTCACATAAACAATGCATATCATCACAAACCACAACAATCATACAATCACAATTACTTCCACAAGGGATTCACACCACAAAGGCTACCCACAACACCTCATAACAACATATATTGATATTCAATCAAACAATGTATTTTACCACACAACAACATCATTTATGGATCGCTCACACCCCAGATGGGCACACGACCCGATTGCTCACACCTCACCTAGGCACACAATCGTTTGTAATCATCGCTCACACCTCACATAGGCACACGACGTTATAACGGATTCTCATTAGAATCACTCAACACAAGAATGTACATCATTATGCTTCACATACAAAATGACTCAAGACATTCTTGATATGCATACATATTCACAATATATTCATGCATTCATCTCATACAATCACATACAATCTATATACATTCACATCAATGCACTATTGTATGATTCACATCCAAAACAATGCACATATTTGCCATAAAGCCATAAACCATCATCACAACATTCCATCATGTATATTCACATCACATAACGGCCCACAAGCTACACGTTACATATTAAAAGCATATAGCATGATAACACATCAATCGCACACATTGTACGCGATGAAAACCCGACAACCCAACTATTTTCCAAAAACACGAATTAATTAAATCATCTTTTACCCTCCAAACCATTTTTAATAGAAAGAATATTTCATTAGCTTTCCAACGCTTCGAACGGGGGTCAAAACGGACTTACAGCAGAGCTGACACGGCCGCCCGTGTTGTGCGACACTGCCGTGTCACCCAAAAGTTCCAAATGGCCGCAAATTGACACGTCTGACACGGCCGCCCGTGTTGTGTGACACGGCCCGTGTCAGAACCCAGAAAAATGCATTTTTCTACCGTCGGAAGCCTTCCGGACCTCCGATTTCGATTCCGTAAAAAGCTGTGATCTCAGAATTTAACATACTACAATATTTTCACTATTAAAAAGCCATCCAACACATTTTTAATTTTTGACATATTTTAAAACATAATTTTATCAATTTATTCACACCCCAAAACCCAATCAACACCATGGGAACATACCAACAAGCTTACCCGAGTAAATCATATCATCACCCGACTATACTACGCAATTTATTCCTCATTCCAACCGTGAAAACATCGGTTTCTCACCATTTCATCATTATTGCCCTAATTCCCACAAAACCATATAACTCAATCCAAAACTCCCTAAATCATACCAACGAGTATTCCCGATTAAACCCAAACATTACTCGGCTATTCTACACAATCTATTCCAAATTCTAACCGTTAAAACATTGATTCTACACATTTGTTCTTCAATCCAACCAATAAGAAAAAGTATATATTTCAACCAAACAAACACAAACCACACATACATATACATATACAATCGAAATATAATCGAAACTTCTCACCCTTACCCGATTAATCGAAGTCCAAGCATTGATTTTTGATGATTTTCCTCTTCTCCCTCTTTTTCTTCTCTTCCTCTTCTTTTCTCTTTTCCCCACGTTTCCTTCTCTTCTTTCTCTCTGTTTTTCTTCTTTTCTCACTTTCCCCTTTTCTCTCTTTCTATATAATATATATATATATATATATATATATATATATATATATATATATATATATATATATATATAATACTTATTATATAATATAAATCCAATAGGGTAAAATATCTCCAATTGATATTTTGTCTTCTAATACCAATTGATCAATTATTAGAGTTACCTTAAAATACTCTCTTTTCTCTCAAATCTCTATTTATAAAAATATCTAATTTTTATAAAATATCTAACTAATCAAATGACCATTTTGCCCTTACGCTCAAATATCTCCCAAACGCTCTCAAAATGCGATAAAACATAATCATACCGATGAAATATATTTCGGGAAATAAAAGTTGAAAAGAAATTATAATTTATTGCAAATATTTTACCTATCAGGGAAATTAACCAATTAACTCAATTAGCAGGTAAAATACAATAAATTCACACATTTCGCAAAATTCACATAAATGAAATAAATAAATGCAATTAAACAAATCGGGGCGTTACAGAGGGGGTCATCGAAATCGATGACGAGCGCGATTCATCGTTCATTTAGATCAGCGGGGTTTGGAAGCGAACTGTCGGGGATTGGGCCGGGGAGGAGCCTCTGAGCGTCCCTTCTCTCTTTTCCGTGAACGATTTAGATGCTTATGCTACTGTCGAGGACCGTTGTGAAGGCTCCCCTCAAAACTGGCAGGTGTATAAACCCCGGGAACACCATCGGGTACGCTCGTGTTTCAGAGGGATGAGGTTCCCCATCTATGAATTCACCTTCCTGGAAGAAGGCTTGCATATGCCCTTTAGTGATTTCCAACGGGAGGTGTTCGCCTGCTTGCGCTTGGCACCATCGCAACTCCATCCCAACGCGATCGCGTTTGTGTGATCATATTAGCTCGTATGTCGGTACCTCAACTTCGTAGCCATGATACCTCTTTTCTTCCATATCTTCCATTTGTAGAGACAGACGGTCGAGGTCCGGCACAACTGGGTGTCCTTTAAGTAACCGAGGAGACTGTTTCGGGCGTACCTAGACTCTGTCCGCAATTTTAAATACCGGTATTTCATTGTCAAGCTTATTACTCATGTGGGCGTCGACTCACTGTATGACCGCGTGGTCAAGGAGAAAAATGGATGGCCGAAGGAGGTCTTACAATCGAAGTTTCCATTGGAATGGAAGAAGTAGCATTTTAAAAGAAGCACAGACAGTTACATAGTCAGCCCTGGTGCGTTGGATGAAGAGGACTGGCTGGCCTACCAGAAGTTGGTCAAGTTCGTCTCCGGCTTCACCCCTGCGAAACTTGTGACTCTGGACAGGAACTTTATCCTCGGCGATCACGGGGAGATTTTAAAGGAGGCCCGGTTGATAAACACGAAGGCCCTTCTCGAGTGTGAGTCTGATGAGGAAGCTGTGCAGTTCTTAGGAAGCGGGCACTCACTTCACTCGGGCCCCATCTATATTTTCGTCGTTGGTTCGCTAACATGTTTCTTTTTTCTTTTGCAGGTAAGATGTCGAACTTGCAAGAACGCATGAAAAAGTTGGCGGCCACCAAAGGTGTGAAGAAAGTTGGCAAGGGGCGAGTCGTCCAGGTTCAGCAGATGCAAGGCCCCAACCTAACACTTGGAGGCTCGTCCACTTTCCTCCAATGCAGCCAATCTCTGATGTCGCAGGGTTCTCCCAAAAGGGAGCGCGTTACCTAGCCCGTAACCGTCGTCCTTACCGAGAACATGTATGAGGAGAAGTATGTGCTCCCACCCTACTATCGACAACCTGATTTCTTCTGTAGGGCCAACTCCCCGACTGTGAGGGCTGCTGAGTCCAAAGCTATCTTAGGCGTTGACCGAAATGCGAGGAGGAAAGCCTTATCAGAAGATATGGTCGTGATTATGCGGGTGTTTGAAATGGCTTTGGTCCTTAATGACGAGACCTGCCCCCCGCCTGACCTGACCAAGCTGCAGAATAACCTCACGTCTGTCGAGGCTGAGATGAAAAAGCTGGCTACCGACCACGATGAGTGCAAGAAATAGAACGCTGCCCAGGTCAAGCTTTAAGGGGAGATGGAGAGGAGGGTGAAGGATGCTGACGAGGAGAGGAAGAAGCTCTTAGCGAGCATCACTGAGTTGGAGGCGGCTGCCAAGCCTGTTGAAGATGAGACCGCCGACGAGAAGCTCCTGACCTCTCGGGTTGACCTGGTATCGAAGATCCGGGTGCTCGAGCAGGATTGCCTGGGGGCTGTCGAGGTGGGTCTTAATGCTGCTGTGGAGCAGCTCCAGCTCGTGTTCCCTGGTGTCCAGCTTGTCACCGAGGGGATAGGCCCTTATCCCCAGGTGATCGAAGGTCAGGTGGTCACGGTTGAAGCCAATGAAGAAGAAGATAGTCAAACCGTGGTGGACGACCAACCCAAAGGGGCGTAGCCATCTAACTCCATTTCCCTTTGTTCAGCTTGTTTGGCCTGCGCGCCACTTTTTATCGTTTTTTCAGACCTGCGTGCCGTATTTTGGCTATTGTTTAGTTCGTCCTGCTTGCCGTGATTTTGTAAACTGACTTTTGCCCGGCCTGCGTATCAGGGGTTGGTAGTGCTTTTTGTAACGTTCGAACAATGGGCTTTGGCCCGTTTTAATGCATTGTCTTACATATTTTGTGTGTGTTGACTGTATGTTGACTATATATTTAGTATTTGCATGTTTTCGTTAAGTATTTGGGGTTTTTGCTCGACGTTGTTGATCCTCGACAGTGTAGGGGACTGGTCGAGTGGTCGGAGTCGTATTCCGACCTTCAACGAAGCTAGGATCTCGATCGAGGTCTTAGCTTCGAGGCGTGAACCTCCTATCGCAAGGTGGGCATTCTGCCTAGTTAGTATGACGACAATGGAGCTCGGTAGAGGTGTCCCCATCGGATCAAGGGTCATCGCGCACACACAAAGTGGACCCTTAGTGTGCTCCTGTTGTCGCGGCGCGAATAGGTCGCAGGCAATGTTTAACTGTAGTACTGTTTATGCTTTTCAGCGTTCCATGGTCGAGCAAATTCCTCCCCGTGTAGATTTTTGAGATAGTAGGCTCCCGTCCCCGTTTTCGCGCGGCCGCGATAGTGACCCTCCTAGTTCGCAGCGAGCTTGTCTTCGCGCGAATCTTTCTGCTTCCTTCGCAGGACTAGGGAGCCGACCTAAAATTTACGTTTGATAACTTTGTTGTCATGGCGCAAAGTTATCTTTTGTTTGAGGGAGCCTCTGAGGTGGGTTGCTCCCGATCGTATCTCTTCGACTAGATCGAGCTCCTCCCTTAGGGCCTCATCGTTCATCTCCTTGTTTTCCCGGTGGTTGAATGTGGGGTCATTCTATACGCCTAGAGCACGCTGTACAACTCCTCGACCCACCTTTTCTTGTCATGACATTCACAAAAAGTAAACAATCCTTAATTTAAATCATGATTAATATATAATCTTAACTCTATTACGAAGTCATGCTAGACCTCACCTGAACCAAATGACACCACAAATAAAACAAAATTTAATTGTTTTGTAACTATTGATTTCATTAAAAGGAATTTTCAATATTCAATATATTTAGTTGATCAATTACTAGATGCATCAGAAAATTTTTATTGACTAAACAAGAGTTTAGAGAATATTCAACTTTAGAACGAGATTACCATGCATCTAAAAAGTATTAAAGATGTCATAATAAATGCATACCGTTCCAAACACTCTGCAAAATTCTAGAAACTGCAATGCATTTCCAACATCTTCTGGTCGAAAGTTAGCGCTAGCTTAATAATTTTGTCGGCTATATGCAATGGGGCAAAGGAATATCTTCCTTAAATTTTTTTGCTTCGGACCTTATCGTGCTTTTCTCAACTTTTCGAAGTTGATCAATGTCCATTAAGGAATTAACACCATCATTATTGTCAACGGAAACATTACAATGCCAGTCTATTTGAGGAATTGCTTTAACATCTGTTGTAGTACGATTGACAAAAAAACCATTTGAAGCCAAAGTAGCAGGATAAAAAAAAATCACTTTAAGCTAAAGTCACAGGATCATAGAAAAATTCATTAACCAAAGCCTCAGAACCATCCATCTGACCACGAGACATATTGCATTGGGAGTTTCCTTCCCTAATTTTTCTTGATGGATCTAATACATGCTCCTGTAGTATATGACAATCAAACATTCAACTATAATAACCACCAATTTATTTTTATCTTTTCAACATTATTTTAAATTTCGTATAACCATCAAACAAACTATACCTATGGTCTTAACTGAAGACAAATTGAACAGACTACAGTGGAGAACTTTCTTGGACTGCAACTGTTATCTCTTTGTATTGATAGTTCAAAATGTCTTGTTTAAAATGAGTTACAAAGTGGTCTTATATAGAGACCAAGGTTAGGAGAGATAAATACTACACTAATAAATATTACGTTAAATGTAGCTGGGTCTCAAGAAGACTTATTCATTCCCCAAGGGAATCTAACTTTTCCACTACCCAATAATTTAAGTTTATCCCAACAAAACTCTCCCATAAACTTAAATGTTTCTACGGTCCATCATTCCCAGCATCTTCTTTTCTCTGTCGAACAGCTCCTTCGACAGTGGTTTTGTGAGAATGTCAGCTGCCTGGTCCTTGCTTGCAACATGCTTTAGTTCGACATCTCCATTCTTAACATGTTCTCAAATGAAGTGGAATCGAACGTCAATGTGTTTGCTCCTTTCATGGTTTACTGGATTCTTCGCCAGTTCGATTGCAGATTTGTTATCCACTTGTATTATTGTTGCATCTTCCTGTTTTTGTTCCATCTTGCTCAACAATCTTCTGAGCCATATTGCATGGCATACACACCAAGATGCTGCCACATATTCTGCTTCACATGTCGAAAGTGTTACAATTGGTTGTTTTCTCGAAAGCCAGGTAAAAGCAGTATTTCCCATGAAGAAAACATAGCCTGAAGTGCTTTTTCGATCATCTATGTTACCACACCAATCGCTATCGGAATAGCCAGTCAACTTGTATTCTTCTGCTTTTGAATAGAACATTCCAAGTGACACAGTTCCTTTGACGTATCGAAGGATTCTCTTCAAAGCTTTCCAGTGTGTGTAGGCTGGTTCTTCCATGAATCGACTCACAATTCCAACACTAAGCGAGAGATCTGGCCTTGTGCATGTCAGATATCGAAGACTTCCCACCAAACTTCGAAATTTGCTTGTTTCGACACGCTCTCCCCAATCAAATTTCGAAAGTTTTGCTCCTGGTTCCATTGGAGTCGAAATTGGATTACAGCCTGGCATCTTAAATTTCTGCAGGATGTCCTTTGCATACTTCTCCTGTGAGATAAAAATTCCAGCTTCTTCTTGTCGAACTTCTAGACCAAGGAAATACTTCATCAGACCTAAGTGTGTCATTTTGAATTCCTGTGTCATTGCAGTTTTAAACTCCTCTATCAATTGATTGTTGTTGCCCAAGAAAATTAAATCATCAACATAGAGAGCAACAAGCAGCATTTTCTCTTTATCTTTCTTCACATATACAGCATATTCGTAGGGACATTGCTGAAAACCATTCTTTTTGAAGTATGTATCAATTCGTGTGTTCCATGCTTGTGGTGCTTGCTTCAGCCCATAAAGTGCTTTCTTTAGTCTTAGCACTTTTCCTTCGTTTTCGATCTTCATGTATCCTGGGGGTTATTCGACATAGACTTCTTCTTCGAGCACACCATTCAGAAAAGCTGACTTGACATCCATTTGAAATATTGGCCATTTGTATTGAGCTGCTTGAGAAATGAGTAGTCGAATTGTTTCCATTCTCGCAACAGGTGCAAACACTTCATCATAGTCAATTCCTGCTTTCTGTTTGTATCCTTTCGCCACAAGTCGTGCCTTGTATCTTTCGATTTTACCTTCAGCATTCATCTTTTTCTTGAATACCCATTTCACATCAATTGTTCGACTTCCTTTGGGTAATTCTGATAGTTCCCAGGTATCATTTCGTTCGATGGCATTTATCTCTTCATTCATGGCATTCTTCCAGTCTTTGTTTCTCACTGCTTCTTCAAAACTGACATCTTCAGAATCGGCCAATAGACATACAAGGTGCACTTCTTCTGTGTTTTCGTACAAGTCTTGTAGACTTCTCATTCTAGGTTGTGAAGGCTCATCTTCATTGTCGGAGTCTGCAGTCGAAATGCCTCTGTCGGGTTGCTCCAATCCCACTTCGACAACAACCTCTGTCGAATTGTTCCAATCCCACTTGCTTGCTTCGTTTACTCGAACGTCTCTACTCACTATCACCTTTCTGTTTATGGGATCGAAGAGTCTGTAACCTTTCGTTTTCTCATCATACCCAATGAGTAAGTATTTCTGACTCTTGTCCTCCAGCTTTGTTCTTCTTTGATCAGGTACATGTGCATAAGCTACACTTCCAAAGACTTTGAAATGTGACACATTTTGCTTTTGTCCACTCCAAGCTTCTTGTGGTGTTCGATCTCCTAATTTCTTATGTGGGCATCTATTTTGAACATAGATTGCACATTGCACAGCCTCTGCCCAAAATTCCTTCGACATGTTCTTGCTCTTAAGCATTGAACGAACCATGCCAAGAACTGTTCGATTCTTCCTCTCCGCCACACCATTTTGTTGAGGTGAGTATGGTGCAGTTAGAAATCTTCTTATGCCCTGTTCTTCACAATACTTCGTAAAGGTTGTCGAAGTATATTCTCCACCTCTGTCTGATCGAAGAGCTTTGATGTGTCTGTCAGTTGCTTTCTCCACCATTATCTTGAACTTCTTGAATGCTTCGAAAGCTTCTGACTTTTCTTTCAGAAAATACACCCAAGCTTTCCTTGAGAAATCATCAATGAAGGAAATGAAGTACCTTTTGCCACTGAAGGATTCTGGAGTAATTGGTCCACAAATGTCGGTGTGAATCAATTCCAGAATATATTTAGCCTGATATTCTGCCTTCTTCTGAAATGAAGTTCTTGTCTGTTTACCAAACACACATTCTTCACAGAACTTTTCGTCGAACTCCATGTCTGGTAGTCCATGCACCATATTTTTCTTCGCCAATCTTTGTAGTTCAGCCTGATGTAAATGACCAAAGCGCAAATGCCATAAAGACGCTTGATCTTCGACATTGGCTTGTAAGCATTTTCCTTGAATGTTTTTCAAGTTCAGCTTGTACATTCGATTTCCTCCCATTTCGACCTGAGCAACCAATCGTCCTGACTTGTCTTTCAGATGCAGATTTCGATTTTCCATGAGTATTGAATAACCCTTTTCAGTAAGTTGTCCCAAACTCAAGATATTTACTTTGAGGTTTGGTACATAATACACTCCTTCAATTGATCCTATCACATCATCCTTCTGTAAGAAACAAATTGTTCCTTTTCCTTCGACCTTCACCTTCGACGCATCTCCAAACGAAACATGGCCATCTTCAATCTTCTTCATTTCTTTAAACAAGTGTTTGTGACCACACATGTGATTGCTAGCTCCTGAGTCCAGGTACCACATGGTGTCATTTTCTTCGTTTGCTTCCTTTTGAGTCATCAATAGGAATCCTTCGTTCGATTCTGTTTCTAAAACAAAATTTGTTGTCTCCTCCACCTTTCTTCTGAGTCGACAATCTTTTGCAAGATGTCCCACCTTTCCACAGTTGTAACAACTGTAGGAGTTGTAATCCTTCGCATAGTGCCCCTGCTTGTTACATTTGTAACATTCGACATTTGTGTAGTTCGACCTACCACCTCTTTGTCCACGTCCTCTACCACGCCAATTTTGTTGACTTGACTGTCCTCTTTCGACATTCTGGTAACTTCGACAACCATCACGTCCTCCACGTCCACGTCCTCTACCACGCCAATTTTGAGACAATAGTGCTTTTTCGTCTCTGTTGAGTTCTATATCCTCAGTCTTTTCCTCCTTCTTCTTTGTTTTGCGCTGTTCATGTGCTTCGAGTGATCCAGCAACATCTTCGACAGTGATTGTCGAAAGGTCCTTCGCCTCTTCTATTGCGCACACTATGTTTTCGAATTTATCTGTCAAAGATCTTAGAATCTTTTCGACAATACGGGCATCCGTCATCCCTTCTCCATTTCGATTTAACTGATTTGCCACCGACTGTACTCTTGTGATATAGTCTGACACGGCCTCTGTCTCCTTCATCTTCATTCTCTCTATCTCTCCTAGAAGAGTCTGTAAGCGGACTTGCTTGACTCTATCTGCTCCTTTGAACGCTTTCTCTAGCGTATCCCACACTTCCTTTGACGTAGTTGAACCAGTAATCTTTTCGAAGGCTGATTCGTCAACTGCTCTAAACAACATGTACAATGTTGTTTTATCTTTTGAACGTGTCTCTTTCAACGTCTTGTTCTGGGCTGCTGTGAAACTTGCTGTGTTTGATGGTTCTTCATACCCATCACTTGTTAACTCCCACACATCAAGTGAGCCGAGGAGCGCCTTCATCTGAATGCTCCAATTCTCGTAGTTTGATCTTGTTAAGCGTGGCAGTGGCATTTGACTCGTCATGCTTGCCATGAGCTCTGATACCAATTTGAAGACAAATTGAACAGACTACAGTGGAGGACTTTCTTGGACTGCAACTGTTATCTCTTTGTATTGATAGTTCAAAATGTCTTGTTTAAAATGAGTTACAAAGTGGTCTTTATATAGAGACCAAGGTTAGGAGAGATAAATACTACACTAATAAATATTACATTAAATGTAGCTGGGTCTCAAGAAGACTTATTCATTCCCCAAGGGAATCTAACTTTTCCACTACCCAATAATTTAAGTTTATCCCAACATTAACTACTCAAGTTTGAAGGAAACAGAAGATACCCTTTTTTAAAGTAACCTCCTTTGAAGGTAAATCATCGACATTATTAACCTTGTTCAATTTCAAATCATCAGAAGCCTTCTTGAAAAGCATTTCGGATACAGACTTGAAACCGGATGCCTTGGCTGTATGAGCTTGAGCACCAGTAGGTTGTTGAACTCTTTTTTTCCTACAAGATCACTCTTATTTCAGAACAAAATTGTATTAATTAAGGAACAACTTACATGCAACAACTACTTACATTTCAACACACAAAACTATCAGAAGTTGTGGTTTGACCACCACAACAAACCAGTTTTGCAATTACTCCCAAGGTTACACAAACTACAATAGGAGATCCTAGGCACCCTTTCTACCATATTTTTGTTGGAACAAGTTTGATTCTATAACTATCATATATCTTCTATTTACGAGTTCATACAACGACGTCCGTTTCACGTTCCACCCTTAGATCAGTACTCAATTTTGGCTTGTCTTTAACTGCTTAGCACAGACTCAAATTTATCAGGAAACAAAATGCACTACTTGAAATAAAAAGTGTGATACTCCACCACCATCCCAACACAAAGTAATTAATTACACATATCCGTGACCAGGATGCTACTATCACATGCTTCTTAATACCAAGGTATAACTTTCCACCACTTAACCTCTTACTCTAGAAATCTTTGTATGTGAACAATGATCAGCTGCACCCTCTTAACTTAGCTTTAATGAAACCTTAATGATCCCATTATAATAGCTGTATTGCAAGATTTACACTACTTCCAACTCTGCGTTTGCATTTCTTCTAAGGTAATTCTCTTAACTCCAATTATAGAACCATTCTACTAAAATTTCCTTGAATCTAAAATACGTTGTCTTTCTCTCAGTACAAACCTCTTTTAATATATCCTTAGTTTACTTAACACACTATTCCAAATAAGACATTAGGCAGCACTTTTAAGTGTTGTCTATTCAGGCGCAACTAAAAGTATAGACAACACATTTTTTTATGTAAAAACGCTGGCTTAAGTGCACTTTATGCAGCATTTTTTGGTAAAAACGTTGCCTTAAATGCACTTTAGGGATCATTTTTAGTTAAAAGCGCTGACTTAAGTGCAATTTAACTAGAGCTTTTAGTTAAAAGCGTTGGCTTAAGTGCACCTCAGGCAGCGTTTTATGTTAAAAACAATGTCTTATGTGCACTTGAAGCAGTGCTTTTTCATAAAAGTGTAGGCTTTAAGTGTTGGTGTAAGTCCTAGAGGCTAATACTTTTGGTACTTGTATCAAATTATTTATTAATAATAAAAGGCATTTCTTTATTATGTTTGTTTTTCCAAAATGATAAAGTCCCTAGAATAGCTAGTTCGTTTAATGAAACATTAAGTATGACTTAATCATGAGATTCCATTAAACATAAGGACACTATTCTTAAAGCATTCATAGTCGAGCTTTAATGTGAAATGGGATAGCCTTAAAGCATTAAGACTATTATGTAGATAGACTGATGATCACATCTCATGGATCATGGATAAGGAGTTATCAAGTCTTGACATAGGTATGAATATTAGGAGTAATATTTATACTGGATTGACCCACTATGAGAGTACTTCATAGAATGTTATGCAAAGTGTCATAAGTTACTCTCATGGTGATAGTGGTGTATACCACCCTTCGACCTGAAACTACTATGTACCCTAGATGTAGAGTCAAGTACTTTATTGCTGATAAAACATTGTCCGTAACTGGATGATCATAAAGACAGTTTATGGGTACTTCACAAAGCATGCTGAGGGACATGAGTAGCCTAGATGGAATTTGCCCATCCTGCATAATAGGATAAATGTCTAAGGGCCCAATATTGAACTGGACAAGGATGACACGGTATATGCCTTGTGGTCAATATAGACATAGGGGCAAAAGGGTAATTGTACACACAAGTACTATTCATCGTACCTGGATCAGATTATTTGAAAGTGGCCAACGGTGTCTGGAATAATTGCTACTTCAGTGATGATGAGAGACAACCGGGGGGGGGGGGGGGGGGGGTTTACCTGTAGGACACTCCGATGCTTAAGTCAGTGAGTGTACAACAAATACAGAGAATGTGAGTGAGAGTCAGAAGTTAACTTATCCTGACCCTCTCAAGTGAGAGGGTATTTATAGGAGACCCCCAGCGCGTGGCCAACAGTTACTTGCAATGGGTGGGACCAGCGTGTGACCCGTTCCAAGTAACTGCTAGGGCTTACGTGTAGTAGTAATGACCAGCTCGTGGTCAACGCCCTAGTGTAACTGTCCCTTTAATGCCATTATTAGACGGTTACATGAAACGTATTTGTGTGAACAAGACCGTTGATGGGTTCCTCGGAGAAGAGTCTATGATGTCGAGGAGATGTGGTGGTTGTGGTTTGGACTTGACCTAATGGAGGCGATCCACGTATGTCGAGGACCTATGAGTCAGCAGGGATTGGGAGTATTCTCGCGGTGAGAGGTTACTCTGTCGAGGAGGTCCTTATCAGGGTGTGATGTCTTCCTTTGTCTTCGGATGCTCAAGTGTCCTCGGATTCTCAGGGTGCTCGACATGCTTTTGGCTTCACGTATGGCAGTCATATGTCCTTCTTTAGGACTTTATTGGGTTTCTTCAAGTTGTATGGATTGGGCCTGTTTGATTGTAGGAAATCACGGTCCAGTCCATAACAGGAGCCCCCCCCCCTCCCCCCCCCCCCCAAGTTGTTGCTTTGAGGTATCAGAGTAATGACTTCAGGGTCAATAATTGTGTCGGGGAAATGCCAAGGGATGATCCGAGGAGGATATCAGCATGGTCGAAATTCCCATGATTATCATGACGTCGGGCATCGATATCATGCGGGCAGTTATCATGAGGCGGGCACTGGCAGCTTGTGGTCAACGGAGAGTTGCATATGATTGAAGTATTGGGGAGACGAGAAGTTTTCGTTTTGAAACGATGGGATGACGAAAGGACACACGTGGGTTTTTTTTTTTGACCGGGGTCAGTGTGCCACGTGTCACTAGTCATCATTGCATAGGGTGGCTGCCTAGGGTAGAGTACTCGAGTGCCGCAAGCTTCTCGAGTTTCGTGATTTCTCTATAAATACTCTCTCTTCCCTTCATTTCTCATTTTTCGTTATTTCGTTCATGAATCGTTTCTTCTTCTTTCTCCATTTTCTCATCTTCCGTTTGCCGCCATCAACCACCGCAAGTTCGCCGTTAGCCGCCGCGCTATGCCGTGCCTGAACCCTATTCCGCCATTTACAAGGTATTTTCTTTAAAACTGTTGTTTTCTCTGGTATCTTTCTTTAGTTTAGTTTGCTTGAGATCGTTTCTCTGATGAACTGATGGAAGTTCCCGTGAGAAATGGAAAGATTCCTAGCGAGTACGGCAGGGATCTTTGGTTGTTTTAAGAGAATGAGTTTATGAGATTTTCTCTGTTTCTGTATCCGTTGAATAAAACCGAGGAGCTGGATGAATATTCCGGGGACTTGTAGAAACTTTTCGGGGAGTATGATGAACATCGCGGGGACCTGATAGTGTTTTGGGTCCCCAACAATTACTCTTTTTCGTTGATTTCACGGGGAAAGGGGCAAGGTTATCCGGGGAAGCGATGAGTTTCCGGGGACATTTCTTATTCGTCTTCGACTGACTAGTTTGGTATGACTCGTCGAATTCACCTGTTCCCTTCTGCTTTTCAGGTTGATGGACAGATTGGCTGCTGAAGTGGCCGTAGGTGAATTCGAGGAGGATAGCCAAGCTGAAATTCCGATGGCCCATATGGCTTTTAGGCAAGAGCGTCCGTTTGAGGGCTGGGTGTGTGATGAGGTCCTCACTATGTCATCCGTCTTCACATTCCCCGACGAAAATGGGCTTTGCACTGTTGAGCATAGGTTGCTTGGTTCCGAGCTATCTTGGAAAGTGTACCGTCCTAACGAGGACCAGCGTATATGTACACCGTATATGGGAATGCGCTTCCCAGTGTATGAGTTTATGTTTCAAGAGGCGGGGTGGAGGCTCCCCTTCACAGACTTCCAAGAGGGGGTCTTTAAATGGTTAAAATTGGCTTCATCACAAATCCACCCAAACTCATGGCCTTTCTCCGGGATTTTGAGTTAGTCTGGAAATATTTGGAGGTCAGGGCAACAATATCCCTTTTCTTCCGAATTTTTCATCTGCAACGGTCTACAACAGATGGTCGACACGACTGGGTGTCGTTCAAACAAAATAAAGCTTTATTTCATACCTACTTGGACTCTGTTCGAGATTTCAAGTGGCGTTACTATTTTGTGAAGCCGGTCACTCCCGGGGCCATAAATTCGATATATGAACGGGTAACTCAAGAAGTGGATGGGCAGTCTACAGAAGTGATGGTGCCAAAATTCCCCTTTATTGGACAGAAGAGCATTACAAAGAAGGGGTAGATAAATATAAAGTACGACATAATAAGCTCAACGTCGAGGATCGCGAGGCTTATGATAAAATTGTCGAGTACGTGGAGAGTTTGAATAAAATCTCCAGCATATCCGAGGACGGAGAGACCTCGACAGGTGGTGAGGGACAGGTGATGAAGACTCGTCGCCTAATTAATACTTGTGTTTTGCTTGAGACTTTCTCTGATGAGGAGGCTGTCGAGCTCTTAGGTGGTGTACAGATCCTCGACTTTGATTTTCCTCATGTTTGCATATCTTGTTTTACTAATATTTTTCTTTCTTTTTGCAGAAAAAATGGTCAAAGCTGCAGAGAGATATTAGAGGTTAAGGGCAAAGAGAGCTAGGGAAGAACAATCCCGTCCGAACGAACAAAGCGCCTCTCAGCATATTTCTTCCACGACAGTGCCTGAGAGTATTCCCTCTACCGCGGTGCCCGAGGGTTCTGAGCAATCTCTTGCTATTTTAATTGCAACTGTGAGCTCTGAGACTCAATCCTCGGGGGCTCAAAGGGTATCTAAGCGGGCAAAGACTGTTGGGCCGCCCATTGTTGATGTGGAAGGTAGTTCCCCTCCCCCTCCTACAAGCTTCGAGATTCCTCCGTGTTATCTCCAGCGTCGCTATTTCTCCGAGGTTACTTGTCCTCGTGTTGCCCCTGCTGAGGTCCAGGCTTTATTGGGGAGTACAGCAGAAGCGAGAAGGAAGATAATCCTCGAGGATATGTCTTCCGTCATGCGGCTCTGTTCGGCTGCCCTTGTTCTGAATGGTGAGAGTTGCTCTGCTGCTGAGCTTTCTTGACTGAAAGATAGACTTCAGATACTGGAATCTGAATTGCTCGGGGTGCAGAAAGTCATGAAGGACTGCAGGGGGATGAATAGAAAACATGGCGAGCAGCAAGAACAGTCGGAGAGGAAGTTGAAGGAAGTTGAGGATGCGGTGAAGGACCACCTTGCTCGGGTTACTGCGTTGGAAGAGGAAGAACAACGTCTCAAGGATAGGATACCTGAACTGGAAGAGGTTGTTCGGCCAGCTGAGAATGAAACCGAGGAGGATAAACTGTTGACCTCTCGAGCAGAACTGATATCCAAGCTCAGGGAAGTCGAGAAGTACCTTCGGTTGGCTGAAGATGATGCTCTAGAGTTTGCAGATGCCGGGTTCCAGAACTCTGTGGCGCAGCTTAAACTTCTGAATCCGGACCTTGTAACCGATGGAGCTGATTCCAAGTTTGAGGTGGTCGACGACAAGATTGTGTTGCCTGGACAGATAGTAAATGCTGATAGGGGAAACGGGGAGCAGGAGAATCCCGAGGCAGCTGATGATACTGCGGAGTGATAGTGTAGTTAGTTTGGCCTGCGTGCCAATTTTTTGTATTGACTGGCCTGTGTGCCATATTTGTTGATTTGCCCGGCCTAAGAGCCAGGGCTTTATGTAATATTTTTACAATGGGCTTGCCCGACTCAGTATTTCCATTTTGTCTCTTTATGTGTTCAGTGTGTGGTATTTTACTTAGTTTTATCTAAGTTATTTTGAAATTGCTGGATACTTGGGAGTTTGCTCGACTCTAGTGATCCTCGACTGCGAAGAGAGCTGGTCGAGCAGTCAAGGGTTGTACCCCGACCTTCAATGAAGCTAAGAGGTCGATCGAGGTCTTAGTTTCATGGCGTGAACTTCCCATCGCGAGCTGGGTGTTCTTCCTATAAGGTACGTCGACGACGAAGCTCGATAGAGTACTCCTCGACGGGTCAAAATTCAACGCACACACAACGTGACTTTTGACCTTCGTTAGCATATAGAGGTGTCGTGCTTGTACCATGGCATGCTCCCCGTAATGGGAACTTTTGTATAGTTGCATGTGGCGTTCAACTGTAATATTGTTTAAGCTTCTCAGCATTCCATGGTCGAGCGAGTTGTTCACCTTGGTGGTTTTCGAGGTAATAAGCACCTGTCCCCGTCTTTGTAATGACGCGGTAGGGGCCCTCCCAGTTTGTGGCCAGCTTTCCTTCAAGTGAATTTTTCTGGTTTCGCCGTAAGACAAGACTGCCTACTTGGAAATCTCGTTTGATGATGTAATGAACAATAATAAATGAAGTGCAAGATTTCTGTATTATTAATGACTGATTCAGCTTCCAGAGTATGGAATAGAAGAGAATCAATTTGGGAACTACAAGCAAGATGAATGATAAGGAGAGAAATCTCAGTGTAAGAAAGAAGAGAGAATAATGTTCTCATAAATCATTCACTCCCACATTCTCAATCCTAATACTATAAATACTAGGGTTAATGGATGAAACCCTGCAGCTTGCAAGATGGACGACGCGTCCTCATTCCTCTTCCCACTTCCTAAATTTGCGGACCCATAGCAGAATTTGTCCTATTATCAGCCTTTGCCACCTGTTTGTTCTGCTGATGTGGCCTTTTCGTTACAATACCTTCCCCTTTAAAATCAACCTTGTCCTCAAGGTTGAAGTTAGGATAGTTTGCCGCTATTTCATCAACATCTTCCCATGTCGCATTTTCAACAGTTAAGCTATCCCATTGAATCAACACCTGCGGAATGGCTTGATCATTTCTCATGATAATCCTCTTTTGAAGGGCTGTTGCAGGCTGTAGGATGGGTCCTAACTCATGTGTCGTCAAGGGTAAAGGAATGTATGGATCAGTATGTTGTCCCTTAAATTGTTTCAATTGAGATACGTGGAACACCGGATGAATTCGGGCATCTGGAGGTAACAGAAGTTTGTAAGCCACTTGCCCAATTTTCTTAGTAATAGTGAATGGACCAAAGTATCGCATTCCTAATTTCTGATTCTTCCGCAAAGCAACAGAATTTTGTCAATAGGGTTGTAATTTCACCAACACTTGTTCTCCCACCGCAAATTGCACATCCCTTCGGTGTTTATCAGCTTGGGCCTTCATAACTTGTTGTGCACATTTCAAATTAAACTTTAATTGATTTAGCAACCTATCTCTGTCCATCAATTGTTGTTGTACACTCAGTGTATCAGCTGGTGAATGACTGTATCGGATTAAAGTAGGAGGTGGTCTGCCATATAATGCTTGGAATGGAGTCATGCCCAAGCTAGTATGAAAAGATGTATTGTCCCAATATTCCATCCAATCCAGTGCTTTAAACCATGACTTAGGATTTTGAAAGGTGAGACATCGTAAATACATCTCAACACATTTGTTGAGAGCCTCAGATTGTCCATCAGTTTGGGGATGGTATGCGGAGGACATGGCCAACATAGTGCCCTGCAACTGAAAAAGATCATTCCAAAATTTGCTCATAAAGACTTTATCCCTGTCCGAGATAATAGATTTAGGCATCCCGTGTAACTTAACAATGGTTCTTATGAAAGTTTCAGCAACAGTCCTACTGTTGTAATCGGCTTTTAAGGGACTGAAGTGACTATACTTTGTTAACCTATCAATGAAGACCATGATGACAGTGTAACCTTGAGAAGGGGGTAACCCTGTGATAAAGTCCATTTCTACATCTTCCCACACTTGCTCTGGTATCGGCAATGGCTGCAGTAAGCCAGCAGGAGCTCTAGTATCATGCTTTGCTTGCTGATAGATTAGACAGTTTTGGATAAAAACTTTGATGTCCTGTTTCATATTCTTCCCAAAAAATTGTGCTGAAATTCAGGCCATTGTCCGCGCTATTCCTGCATCACCACCAACAGGAGAAGAGTGAAACTCAAGCAACAATTTTGGTTCGCAACTGTTGATCATCTGGAACTACAATTTTATCTTGCCAGTATATCAATCCCTCTTTCATGCTGAATTTTTGCCCTTGTACAGTTTCAGAATTTCTGGTTTGAGCTTGCAATTTACTGTCCTGTTATGTACTGCGTCTTAATTCTGCCAATAGCTCCACTTCAGGTTTAGACCAAGCCATTAAGCAAACTCTGGATAATGCATCAGCTTCCACATTGTCCTTGCCTGGCTTGTATTCAATTGTGAAGTCATACCCAATGAATTTGTGTAACCATGCCTGTTGCTCAGGGTGTTGTAAGGGCTGGTCCATCAAACTCTTCAAACTCTTTTGATCGGTCCTGATAGTGAATTTGTGCCCCAATAAATAGTGTCTAAACTTAGCAATGGCTTCAGTTAGGGCAAATAACTCTTGAGTATAAGCTGATTGTTTTTGCATTCTAGGTACCGTCTTTTTTTAGAAAAAGGCAATCGGATGACCAAGCTGGCTTAACACAGCTCCTACTCCCATCCCAGATGCATCAGTTTCAATTGTGAACGGTATCAAAAATTGAGGTAAAGCCAGAACAGGTGCAGTAGTAATGGAAAATTTAAGTTTGTCAAAAGCCTTACTAGCTTCTGCCGTCCACTTAAAGCCTTCTTTGTTTAACAAATCAGTAAGAGGAGAAGCTATTACCGCATATCCCTTAACAAATATGTGATACTATCCAGTCAGGCCAAGAAACCCTCTGAGTTGTTTGACATTGCTTGGTTGCGGCCACTTCAAAACCGTTTGGACTTTGTTTTTGTCCATTGCCACCCCTGTACCATAAACTGTATGTCCTAAATAATCCACTTCCTCCATGCCAAAAGAACATTTGGATAGTTTAACAAACAATTGATTAGTCTGTAAAATCTGTAAAACTGTCTCCAAATGGTGTAAATGAGCAGCAAATGAGGGGCTATACACTAGTATGTCATTAAAAAAAACCAGTACATACTTTCTCAATAATGGCTGAAATATTTGGTTCATTAAACATTAGAAAGATGCAGGGGAATTAGTTAAGCCAAAAGGCATAACTAGCCATTCATAATGTTCCTGATATGTTCTAAAGGCCGTTTTGTATCTATCACTAGGCTCCACCAAGATTTGATGGTAACCGGACCTCAAATCTAGCTTCGAAAACCTCTTAGCTCCAAACAACTCATCCAAAAGTTCATCCACAGTAGGCATCGGGAAAGAATATTTAACAGTGATAGCATTCAAAGCCCTATAATCGGTACAAAATCTCCAAGTCCCATCTTTCTTTTTGACCAAAACAATTGGTGGGGAGAAAGGATTGCTACTAGGTTGAATGATACCTTCTGAGAGCATTTCCTGGATCATGACTTCAATCTGCTCCTTCTGGCTCCGAGGATACCTGTAAGGCCTTACTTTGACTGGACCTTTGCCTTGCATCAATGGTATCATATGGTTCTGTACTCTTGGTGGTGGTAAACCAGTAGGTTTTTGAAATACTTCTTTGAATTTGTTCAGTAGTAGCACTAAATCAGGTTCCATGGTGTTAGGTAGTTGTAACCAACAATCTTGCTCAGTGCTATGGTCAGCTCTATGGATGGAAAAACAAGCTTCAATCGCATCAGTATGATATAAACGCCTCATGTGATGTAACTGTGCTTGTTGTGGACTCTGAGTTATTTCCCCTTGTAGTGTCACAAACTCACCTTTATCAAAAACTTTAATGGATAATGATTGATAGTCTGCTACATGTGGTCCCAATGTTGCTAGCCATGTAGCACCTAAGATCAAATCCGCCCCCACAATAGGTAATAAATACACAGGAATCTTGATGTCATGGTTTTGGACAGCTACACACAGTTCAGGAATGGACCCCTCAGGACTTAGGGAATTGCCATTTCCTACCAATACTTTAAATAAAGGTGTAGGAGCTATCTCCATTTTCAAGAATTGAGCAATCCGAGGTTGGAGAAAATTGTCGGAACTACCCCCGTCCACTAATATTTGAATTGGCATATTACCAATATGTCCTGTGAATTTAATAGTGCCAATACCAGTTGCTCCTTTTAAAGCATTAAAAGACAAGTGCAATTCCATTTGTTTATCCTCAACTGAGATCACTTGAGTCTCACTGCCTTCCTCAGAATCACTAGCAGCATCCTCTACTTGCAATATCATCATTGTTCTATTAGGACATTTATGGCTAAATGACCACTTCTCATCACAGGTATAACACAACCCTTTCTTTCTTCGGATTTGCATCTCTGCTGAGCTCATTTTTTTGACATTTTGGTTTTTTTGATAGAAGTTTGTGGGTTTTGAGTTTGGTGTTGGTAATAATGGCGGTGTCGTGGTTCTGTTGGGATTTGGATTATGGAATGTATAATTTTGGAATATGAATTGGTGGATTGATTTCTGGTATTTGGTTTGCATTTTTCTTCAAAGAGTTTGGCTAAAGCAATGGCTCATTGAATGCAAGTTGGTGTTTGGGCTAAAACTTCCCTCAATTTGCTAATGATGTAAATTCCAGGTAATATTCAGCAACAGTAGCTTTTTGTGTGAGTTTGAATAAGGTAGCACGAGGACATTCATAACAAGAAGGGCCAAAATCTACCTCAATAGCACGGGTGAAAACCTGCCAAGACTGGAAGAGATTTATACGTTGCATCATTTGATACCAAGGTACCACTTTCTGATCCAAATGAACAGCATCAATTGTCAAACGATCCGCATTTGGAATGTGGTAATACTCGAAGAACTGCTCCGCTTTGAAGATCCATTCAATCGCGTGTGTACCATCGAATCTGGGAAACTCGAGCTTAACACTTCTTGTTTGAAAAGGAGGACGATGTCGTGAGTTCCGTTCATCATGTTGTGAGTCCGCTGCATTCTTGAGTAAGGATTCGACAGCCGATTCGATTCTGGAAAGACG
Source organism: Lathyrus tuberosus (assembly GCA_022829125.1). Classification (NCBI taxonomy): domain Eukaryota; kingdom Viridiplantae; phylum Streptophyta; class Magnoliopsida; order Fabales; family Fabaceae; genus Lathyrus; species Lathyrus tuberosus. Next base: position 3,877,856 of record JALAZF010000491.1, on the reverse strand, counting down.
GTTTTCGTTGTCTGTTTCTAAGGAATTGATCCTTTTAGCTTGTTCACGATCTATAATATCCATGGCATCGAAGAACTTCAGAAGCTGCGACTGAACGTCATTCTTAATCTCATCTTGGATTTCCTTCAAGTGTGCGAAATCAGACATGATGTAATGAGAGCACCAATGTAATGAACAATAATAAATAAAGTGGAAGATTTATGTATTATTAATGAACTGGTTCAGCTTCCAATGTATGGAATAGAAGAGAATCAATTTGGGAACTACAAGCAAGATGAATGATAAGGAGAGAAATCTCAGTGTAAGAAAGAAGAGAGAATAATGTTCTCATAAATCATTCACACCCACAATCTCAATCCTAATACTATAAATACTAGGGTTAATGGATGAAACCCCGCAGCTTGCAAGATGGACGACGCGTCCTCATTCCTCTTCCCACTTCCTAAATTTGCGGACCCATAGCAGAATTTGTCCTATTATCAGCCTTTGCCACCTGTTCGTTCTGCTGATGTGACCTTTTTGTTACAGATGACTTTGTCATTATAGCGCAAAGTTATTTTTTGTTTTAAAGAGGCTTCTTTGAGGGATGTGCCCGTCCTTATTTCTTCGACAAGGTCGAGTTCTTCGTGAAGGGCTTTGTTGTTTGCTTCTTCGTCAAGAGGAGCTTCTGTTCTTCTCGAAGGTTCCCTGATTTCCATGGGAATTACTGCCTCGGTTCCATATGTTAACCTGAACGGGGTCTCCCCGGTCGTGGAATGAGGGGTAGTTCGATATGCCCAGAGAACACTGTGTAACTCCTCGACCCACCGTTGTTTGGCTTCGCCTAGTCGTCGTTTGAGTCCTCGGAGTATTACTCTGTTCGCCGCTTCAGCTTGCCCGTTGGTTTGTGGGTGTTCGACTGACGTAAAATGTTGTTTCGTATCCAGTTTGTCGACGAAGTCTTGGAAATTTCCGTCGGTGAACTGTGTCCCATTGTCCGTGACAGTGGCCTGAGGCACGCCGAATCGGGCGAGTATATTTCTCTTGTAGAAACGTAATATGTTGAAAGCAGTGATCTTGGCTAATGCTTCTTCCTCTATCCACTTTGTGAAGTAATCTACCACGACGATGAGGTACTTATTTTGGTACGATCCTACGACGAAAGGTTCGAGGATATCCATTCCCCACCACGCGAAAGGCCACGGGGATGACAATGATTTAAGCTCATTTGGAGGAGCGAGATGCATGTCTCCATGCCTCTGACAACGGTCGCACTTTTTGACGTGTTCCTTTGTGTCTTGTTGCATAGTGGGCCAGTAATATCCTGCTCGGAGGGCTTTTCGAGCTAAAGATCTTCCGCCTAGATGTTGCGCGTTGATTCCTTCATGAATTTCCTGGAGAATCTCTGAAACTTTGCTTTCTTCGACGCAGCGGAGTAGAGGGATGGAGAATCCTCGACGATATAGCATACCGTCGACTATGGTGCATGCACATGCCCGCCTCCTAACTATCCCAGCTTCTTTAGGATCGTCGGGCATTATGCCCGTCATCAGGTATTCGTAAATTGGAGTCATCCAACAGTTTGCATCCCCGATAACATTCACCTCTGTGGTCGAGGTAGATTTGTTGATGCTCGGATAGGTCAGTATCTCTTGGATCACTGATTTGTTCCCTCCTTTTTTCTTAGTGCTCGCTAGCTTGGAGAGCACGTCTGCTCGAGTGTTATGCTCGCGCGGGATGTGAGCCACCTCAGCGGAGACAAATTTCTTCAACTTTTCTTGTACCATGGTTAGGTATTCAATGAGATTATCATTTTTGGCTTGAAATTCTCACCTAACTTGTGATGCTACGAGCTGAGAGTCCGTAAAGATTTTGACTTCTTTTGCGCCAAGGTCCTCTGCGAGTCGAAGTCCTGTGAGGAATGCTTCGTACTCGGCTTGGTTATTTTATGTTTTGAAAGATAGCTCTAGTGAGACTTCTATCAAGATGCCTTCCTCGTTTTTGAGGATAATGCCTGCCCCGCTGCCCTTTGCATTGGAGGCTCCGTCGACGTAAATTGTCCATCTTTGGGAGCCATTGGTCGAGGATTCGGGGACTGTCATTTCAGCTACGAAGTCGGCCAGTACCTTAGCCTTCAAGGGTTTTCTCCCTTCGTATCGAACGTCGAATTCGGATAGCTCGAGAGACCACCGGAGCATTCTCCCCGCCATATCTGGCCGACTAAGGAGCTGTCTGATAGGCTGCTCAGTTCTTACCACAATTGTGTCGGCCAGGAAGTAATGGCGTAGTCTTCTGGTTGCAGTTACGAGGGCCAAGGAGACTTTTTCAATCTGTTGGTATCTGAACTCGGGACCCTGGAGAGCTTTGCTCATGAAATAAACTGGTTTCTGTCCATCGGGGGTCTCCCGTATCAGGACAACACTTACCGCTTCGCCGGTGATGGCCAGGTATAAGAAAAGTGTTTCTCCGTCATCTGGTCAGGACAAGACCGGGGGTTATGACAAGACTTGTTTTAGATGGAGGAGGGCTTGTTCGCATTCTTCACTCCATTCAAAGGTTGCTTTTTGTCTAAGAAGTTTGAAAAATGGGAGCGCGTATTGGGCGGATTTAGCGACAAAATGGGAGAGAGCAGTGAGCATCCCGTTAAGTGACTGTATCGATTTCTTTGAGTTCGGAGTGGGAATATCGGAAAAGGCCTTACATTTGTCGGGATTCGTTTCAATTCCTCTCTCCATAAGGTAAAAGCCGAGGAATTTACCTTCCCGAACACCGAAAGTGCACTTGTCGGGGTTGAATCTCATGCGACATTTCCTCGCTGTGTCGAATACCTTTTTAAGGTGAGCAGCGTGGTCGACTTCTTCAGCGGATTTGAAGATCATGCCGTCCATATAGACTTTGAGCATGTCACCAATTTCCACTTGGAAGACCTTGTTCATCATTCGTTGGTAGGTGGCGCCAGCATTTTTCAGACTAAAGGGTATTACATTATAATAGTAATTGCCCGACTTAGTTATAAAAGCAGTGTGCTTTCTGTCCGCTTCATCCATGGGGATTTGGTTATATCCCGAATAAGCGTCCATGAAAGATAACAGTTTAAATCCTGCAGAGTTGTCAACCAATCGGTCGATATTAGGCAATGGGTACGAGTCTTTCGGGCATGCCCGATTAAGATCCGTGTAGTCAATGCACATCCTCCATTTTCCATTACATTTTTTCACAAGTACAACATTGGACAACCAAATGGTGTACTTGGCTTCCGAAATAAAGTTTGCCTTTAGGAGGTCTTTTACAGCTTTTTCAGCAGCCTCCATTTTTTCTAGAGACTGCCTATGCCTACGTTGAGCTACAACCCTAGCATTTGGATCTATGGTCAGCCGGTGACAAGCCACTTGAGGATCTAATCCAGGCATTTTCGAAGCGCTCCAAGCGAACAAATCTGCATTCTCTTGGAGACATGCCTTCAGTTGTCTCCTCGCCAGGTCGGGGAGTCCACGGCCGATCTTCACAGTTCACTTTGGGTCGTCGCCAAGAGGGATCAGTTCGAAATCTCTGTCTGGGATGGGGCGCGTTGGGTAGGTAGGCTGCCCGTTGACTTCAACTGGGAGGCCTTTGCCTGCAACTTCTTCCTGTTCCCCGGAGAACTTACTATCAAGGTCGACCGCGCTGACCGGCGGTAGTGGAACCTGTGCGACATCTGGAGCTGCCCTTTTGGGGTGGACGCCACCGACGACACTTAGGCCTTTGATCGCTGCGTCGAAACATCTTCTAGCTGCTTCAATATCCCCGTGTAGGGTTACCACACGTCCTCGAGTCGTATAATATTTCATTTTTAGGTGGACAGTGGATGGTACAGCTGTTATTTTGGCCAAGGTGGTTCTTCCCAAGATGCAGTTGTAGAGAGAAGGACAGCCAACCACTAGGAAACGCGTCTTCGCCTGTCGAGCTGTTTCACCTGCTCCGAATGTGACCAACAATTCTACATAACCTCGAGGTCTAGTAGATGCGTCATTGAAGCCTTGTAGGTCGGATCCCACATATGGGGAAAGGTGATGCTTTGTCAGCTGGAGAGTATCGAAGAGGTGAGTGTACATGATGTCCACCGAGCTTCCCTGATCGACCAAAATCTGATGCACATCAATAAATCCATATATTGAAATAATAATCTTTCCTATGGTAATTTTTATTGTGCTTCTAAACCTAAATTATATGTGTTAGTAATCATACAAATTTTGCATGATCTGAATTTGAAACTATTATTAGAATTATAATTAGGATAATATAATAATAGACTTCCTTGAAAGGGACTCTGTTAGGATAATATACTATAATGAGATGTTAGGATAATATAATAATAAACTGATATTTTCAAGTCTGTTCAGTCAGAGGAAAGTAAAAGTGAATTGTCGGACAATATTAAAAGTGCTAGAAGGTATGGCAGCGAGGACTTATTTGAAGATTTCAATGAAAGGGACTCTGTAGAAACTGGTAGTGGGGCTGATCTTTCGGGAAATCCAGTTGCAGATCCTGCTAACAAAGTGCCGTCTTCCCCTTTTCCTGAGTATAACCCTCATGTAGCGGCTGTCTGTCTTCTGGAAGGTAATGCAGGCAGCTCGGATCATAGGTTGGATTCTTTGTCGTGCAGTGATGCTATCTCCTGCTCGCCAGAGACTTTTGTCGGATGTTCAGTGGAGGCACGTACTCGTGTTACTGTTTGTGAGGTTCCGGCCAGGTCCTGGTGTAACGCCCCAGTTTTGTGTGAGTTTTATTTAATCGAGTCGTTTTGATTATTTGATTATTATTTTATTATTCTATTATTTTATTTTCGACTTTTATTTGACAATATATTATTTTTCATCATTGTTTATGTTTTATCGCATTTTGAGAGCGTTTGGGAGATATTTGAGCTGAGGGGTATTTTGGTCTTTTTGGGGGGGGGGTAGATATTTTTATAAATAGAAAGAGAGAGAGAAAATGAGAGAAAGAGAAAGAAAAAGAAAAAGAAGAGAAAGAAAGAGAATATAAGAGAAAGAAGAGGAGAAAAAGAGGAAAAGAGGAAAATCAAAGATTTCTCCGTTTCAATTGCGAATAATCGGGTAAGGGTGTGAAATATTGTTATCCTAACTTTGTGTATGATTATGTATATGTTTTGTGTGGATGTTTTGGTTGGTTTTCCATATTTTTCCGTTTAGGTCGAATTGTAGGAAATCGATAGAAATCGATGTTTTCACGGATGAATTTCGAAATAAATTGCGTAGATTAGTCGTATGAGGTTAGGCCGAGATTATAGAAACTCGTTTGGTTGAAATCGGTTGATATTGTGAGTTTTGACATTTTTTGGGTTTTGAGAATGTGAGATTTTGGTGAAAATCGAATGTTGTGGAATCGGTGTTTTTTTTATCGTAACATGTTGGTATGTATTTATGGAGGATTACCATGTATTTATTCGGAATAAAGTAATTGAATCGGTCGGGTTTCCGGAGGGTTTTGTGTTTGGGCAGCAGCTGTTTTTTCTGGTTTTTAACAGGTACTATCGATTGTAGCAGGATGCAAATCGATTGCACATAGGTAAAAGGGCGAAAAATTGCAAGTCTGGGACTGTGCAGTCGATTGCATCAGGAGTGCAATCGATTGCACTCTGCTAGTTTTCCGAAAAATGTTTTCTTTAAAAGTCCGTAACTTTTTCGTCGTTTATCCGATTGAGTTGTTCTTTATATCAAACTGAAGCTAAAAATATGTTCTATTTGATGGTGATGAAAAATATTATTTTTAGTCGACTTTTAACCGACTTTTACGGTGAACCGTAAATTGAATTGTTTGGATAATTGTGTATGTTGTTATACAATTGATGTGAATGTATGTGGATTATATGTGATGAATGCATGACTATATTGTGAATATGTATGCATGTCAAGAGTGTCATGAGTCATGTTGTATGTGAAGCATCATGATGTGCATTCTTGCATTGTGGGGTTCTAAGATGAATCCGTTGTAACGTCTTAAGCCTTTTGAGAGGTGGGGGCGATGATTACAAATGATTGTAAGCCTTTTGAGAGGCGGGAGCAATCGGATTGTAAGCCTTTTGAGAGGTGGGGGCAATCCATAAACATTGTAAGCCTTTTGAGAGGTGGTAGCAATGGGTGAACATCGTATGCCCGGCGGGGAGTTACACTAAATAACGAGCGATGGTTCCAATAAGTTCTTCAATTGAACTTGAGATGAAATGAGTCGGTACCGCATTGCATTTGCATAGAGTCGTGAGTCGGTCTCTATGATTTGCATTGGTCATCTTTGTATATGTGCATTGATGAATGAACATGAATATATGTATTTATGTTGAATGATAAGCATTGTGATGAATATGCTTGGTTTTGTATATATATATATATATGCCCTGCGATGTATATTGAGTAAGAGGTGATGAATGGCTATAAGAGTTGTATCTTTGTAATGATACATTGGTGAATAAACATGTATGTGTGTTTATGTTGAATGAATGGTGATGAATTGAGATGTATTGGTGATACATGTATTTGAGCATGAATGAACATGCCTATGTGAAGGATGCGTTAATTACGGATTGTTATGCCTTGTATTTGATTTATGGTATATGCTTGGTGTTATATGTATATATACATGCATAGTGATGAGTTGTGGTGAGAATGTGTTATATGTGTATTATATGTTGAGATATATAATTATATGCAACGTTATTATGATAATATTTCTCACCCTTCTGCTGTTTTATGATGCTCTATGAGGCATTGCAGATTAGGTATCTGGTGGTCTTTTGTGAAGCGTGGCTTCATTTCCTTTTTGGTCGTCTGGCTCTGATATGTAGCACCGGGTAGCTAGGATGCTTATGTTTGATCTTTTTGTGATACATTTGCATAAGTATCTTGCTGATGAATTTGTGTATATAAACATGATGTTGCTTGTGATTCATACTGGATGATGTATATATATTTTGATGTATATATGTGGTTGTTATTCAATATTTTAGATGTTTCCGCTTTTATTCTAAATATTGAGATGTGGGTATAAGGACTGAGATCCTTTGTTGTTTGAAGGTTACCCCACTGTTGCATATCTTTTTGAGCAGGTGTTGTATGTGTTTAATTTCAAGTATAATGTGACATACCTTTTTATGCCATGTTGTTTTAATTATACTCTGATCAAATTTTGTATACGTGCCTAATTGATTAATTGGGGGTATGGAAAGGGGGTGTTACATTAAGTGGTATCAGAGCCAAGGTTGAGTCAGTCGTGTCTGTCTCGTTGTTGTGTTGGTGTGACAGTTGAATACTGTCGGTGTTGTTTGTTCCTTAGTACGTGATATGTGTGTGGAACACTGTCAGTGCTTTCTGGTTTTCTAATCCTTTGTTTTCAGGAGTTAGAATGAGATAAGTGGGGGAGAAGCTGGTACTTCTCCATGTTGCTGCAGGTGTGGAGCGCCGGCTCAGTGTGTTGTGAATTGCAAGATTGTAAGTGTTGTTTGGACAGTGTTGTTCCCGATTCCGTAAGAAATGCGGAGGTAAGGTTTATGTCAACTAAGGATTTGTGCCTTAGGTAGTTTTGTGTATGGGATGCAAGAAAGGCTATTATAGTTTGGTAAAGACGGTTTATGCCCCATCATGATTGTCGACTGTCTATTGGCAAATTGAGGAACTGATCACCCTTAATCTCTTGTTGATAGCAGACGGAAATTATGTTGGATGGAATAGGCGGGTCTTTCCGGCTTTGATAGTGTGTGAAATGAGTTGTTTGGAATTTAAGGAGATGATTACAGATTGTTTTGATGAGTCGAAGAAGATGCTAATATCGGAAGATGAAATGGATTAGAGGTTTTGGTATGTTAGTCCAGTTGGGAAGTCATTGAGAGAGAATGATTGGGTTTTATTTAAGGACTGCTTCACAGAGAGTAGAGATTGAACTTATTTGGACGAAGGTGAATAGTTGAGGTTTATATCTGCTAAGTAAGTAGAAAACTCTTAGTAGATGGGAATAAGATGTTTGTTTTGTCTGTGATGGTAGTGTTATGGGAATTGGCAGGAAGTCGCAGTGATGGGTCGTCAGTTGGGCATAGTTTTCAGATGTGTTTTTGGATGGAACATTAAGGTGTTGTCTTAGAGAGCTCCAGTATTGTTGGTAACAAAATGAAGGATGATGGAATGGAATAACAAGTATAATGGTATTGAGACTATGGACAGCAAACTTAGAGTTCTGGTGGGTTTGGAGTCTTTGGAGTTTTAAGGCATTAATGGAAATTGTGAGGAAACCCTTGTGGGTGGATGTAACATTGTGTTTGAGAATTCTTTTTGGTTGGTTGTTGATACATGTTGGAATTGCGGAATTGGACGGTCAGGAGAAGAAATTGGGTATGGATTACTAACAGTTGAATAAGGTAATGATTGAGAATAAGTGTCCACTTTCATGAACAGATGACTAGAATGGTTTGGTTGAGTTTGAGTGAGTTACAATTGTTTGGAATGTTTGATAAGAGTGGTGAATTGTGTGAGTTAAGGCTTTGATCGATTTAATGTGACTGGTTAGGTTTGTTATCCTCAGAATAGGTTGTTATTTACTCGGTTAAGCTTGTATGTGAGTAACCAGTTACCCAGTGAAAAGTTTTGCAAAAGCTTTAAGGATTTATATCTTTTGGATTTTGGTTGGGAATTGCAACGTACAGTGATGGTATTTAGTGTTAGTAATGCGTCTCTAATGTTTATGGAGTAGAGGAATCGTATCTTCCATATTTAATTGGATAAGTTCGTAGTGGTTTCGATTGAGGATATTTGGATTTGTTATAAACTCAGAGGAAGAATGAGTAAAGTGTTTGAGATTTGAATTACAAGTGTTGAAAAGAGACGAAGTTTTATGCTAAGTTATTCAAGTGAGAATTTTGGTTGAAAAGGTTAGTTTTCTTGGATATGTTATTTCTGAGGATGGTATTTGTTGTGGATTCATCGGAAGTAGATGCAGTTCTACAATGAGAGGTTCCGAAGTTGGTTAAGGAGATTAGAAACTTTTGGGCTCAGTTGGTTGTTACAGAAGGTTATGGAAGACTTTGCTAAGTGTGTACTTCTGTTATCTCAGTTGGCTTGCAAGAGGGTAAAGTCGTGGTTTATGCTTTACGACAATTGAGGATTCATAAAAGGATCTGTATTATTATGGATTTGGAATTGGTTGCGGTGGTATTGTGTTGGAATATTTGGAGGTATTATCTTTATGGTTCTAGGTTCGAAGTGTTTGGTAATCGCAAGGATATTGAGTACTTGTTTGGTCTAAAGGAATAGAGTATGAGACAACAAGGATGGTTAGAGTTCGTGATGAGTTATGAATTTGGCTTGGATTATCCTTCGGGGAAAAGCTGTTGTTGTGCCTGAAAAGTTAAGTCGGAAGTTTCTATGCATGTCTGTTTTGATGGTCAGGGAGTTAGAATTATTTGAGCAATTCCGAGACTTGTGTATGGTGTATGAGATAACACAGGAGAGTGTGAGGTTGGTAATATTAGAGTGAATAGTGATTTTTGGCGAATATGAGAAAGAGTTAGAGTTTGGACGTGAAATTGATAGTTTTGATGGTTGCGAGTAATCAGAGTGCGCAGCGGAAGCGTGAGGTGGCACATTTTGTATTTACGTGTGGGACTTGTAAGAGTTCATAGGTTGAACATTGCGAACATGTAGGAATGATGAGACCATTGGACGTTTCAGAATGGAAGTGTTAGGTGAAAGGTTTAAATATTATTCATGGGCTACTATGTAGATGGATGTTTTGGTTATATGTTCGATTGGGAATCGCAACATTGTTGTAATAAGGTTGTGTGACAAGGATGTTGGTATTCTGGTTTTGTAGAGGTTGTGGAATCGATGTTGTGTCGTAGAACTTGTGTTCTTGTTTGTGTTGTTGCCTCATTTCCATCGTGATGGTTCGAGTGTGTGTGGCTAATTCCTTGTGGTGAATTAGGGGAGTGTTATCTGCGTTGATGGTAACGATCTTGTTGTGTTTCGGTTCTAGAGTGAACCTGTGTGTTGGTATCGTGGTTTTCCTTGAGTTGTGAGTTGGTCGTCAAGTGCATTGTATGGGCTTTGCATCTTGTCGTTGTTGTTGTCGTCGTTGTCGTGCCGTTGTTGTATCTGCTGTTAGCACGGTGGTTTGTCAGTTGTGTTATTTGTGGTGTGCCTTTTGTTGGCATGTTGGTTTGTTAGTCGGATGCGAGAGTCGTGTCCGGAGTTGTTCGTCTCAGTATATTTTCAAGGACGAAAATGTCTAAGTGGGGGAAAGTTGTAACGCCCCAGTTTTGTGTGAGTTTTATTTAATCGAGTCGTTTTGATTATTTGATTATTATTTTATTATTATATTATTTTATTTTCGACTTTTATTTGACAATATATTATTTTTCATCATTGTTTATGTTTTATCGCATTTTGAGAGCGTTTGGGAGATATTTGAGCTGAGGGGTATTTTGGTATTTTTGGGGGGCTAGATATTTTTATAAATAGAAAGAGAGAGAGAGAGAGAGAGAGAGAGAGAGAGAGAGAGAGAGAGAAAATGAGAGAAAGAGAAAGAAAAAGAAAAAGAAGAGAAAGAAAGAGAATAGAAGAGAAAGAAGAGGAGAAAAAGAGGAAAAGAGGAAAATCAAAGATTTCTCCGTTTCAATCCCGAATAATCGGGTAAGGGTGTGAAATATTGTTATCCTAACTTTGTGTATGATTATGTATGTGTTTTGTGTGGATGTTTTGGTTGGTTTTCAATATTTTTCCGTTTAGGTCGAATTGTAGGAAATCGATAGAAATTGATGTTTTCACGGATGAATTTCGAAATAAATTGCGTAGATTAGTCGTATGAGGTTAGGCCGAGATTATAGAAACTCGTTTGGTTGAAATCGGTTGATATTGTGAGTTTTGACATTTTTTGGGTTTTGAGAATGTGAGATTTTGGTGAAAATCGAATGTTGTGGAATTGGTGTTTTTTTTATCGTAACATGTTGGTATGTATTTATGGAGGATTACCATGTATTTATTCGGAAGAAAGTAATTGAATCGGTCGGGTTTTCGGAGGGTTTTGTGTTTGGGCAGCAGCTGTTTTTTCTGGTTTTTAACAGGTACTATCAATTGTAGCAGGATGCAAATCGATTGCACATAGGTAAAAGGGCGAAAAATTGCAAGTCTGGGACTGTGCAGTCGATTGCATCAGGAGTGCAATCGATTGCACTCTGCTAGTTTTCCGAAAAATGTTTTCTTTAAAAGTCCGTAACTTTTTCGTCGTTTATCCGATTGAGTTGTTCTTTATATCAAACTGAAGCTAAAAATATGTTCTATTTGATGGTGATGAAAAATATTATTTTTAGTCGACTTTTACGGTGAACCGTAAATTGAATTGTTTGGATAATTGTGTATGTTGTTATACAATTGATGTGAATGTATGTGGATTATATGTGATGAATGCATGACTATATTGTGAATATGTATGCATGTCAAGAGTGTCATGAGTCATGTTGTATGTGAAGCATCATGATGTGCATTCTTGCATTGTGGGGTTCTAAGATGAATCCGTTGTAACGTCGTAAGCCTTTTGAGAGGCGGGGGCGATGATTACAAACAATTGTAAGCCTTTTGAGAGGCGGGAGCAATCGGATTGTAAGCCTTTTGAGAGGTGGGGGAAATCCATAAACATTGTAAGCCTTTTGAGAGGTGGTAGCAATGGGTGAACATCGTATGCCCGACGGGGAGTTACACTAAGTAACGAGCGATGGTTCCAATAAGTTCTTCAATTGAACTTGAGATGAAATGAGTGGGTACCGCATTGCATTTGCATAGAGTCGTGAGTCGGTCTCTATGATTTGCATTGGTCATCTTTGTATATGTGCATTGATGAATGAACATGAATATATGTATTTATGTTGAATGATAAGCATTGTGATGAATATGCTTGGTTTTGTATATATATATATATATATATATATATATATGCCCTGCGATGTATATTGAGTAAGAGGTGATGAATGGCGATAAAAGTTGTATCTTTGTAATGATACATTGGTGAATAAACATGTATGTGTGTTTATGTTGAATGAATGGTGATGAATTGAGATGTATTGGTGATACATGTATTTGAGCATGAATGGACATGCCTATGTGAAGGATGCGTTAATTATGGATTGTTATGCCTTGTATTTGATTTATGGTATATGCTTGGTGTTATATGTATATATACATGCATAGTGATGAGTTGTGGTGAGAATGTGGTATATGTGTATTATATGTTGAGATATATAATTATATGCAACGTTATTATGATAATATTTCTCACCCTTCTGCTGTTTTATGATGCTCTATGAGGCATTGCAGATTAGGTATCTGGTGGTCTTTTGTGAAGCGTGGCTTCATTTCCTTTTTGGTCGTCTGGCTCTGATATGTAGCACCGGGTAGCTAGGATGCTTATGTTTGATCTTTTTGTGATACATTTGCATATGTATCTTGCTGATGAATTTGTGTATATAAACATGATGTTGCTTGTGATTCATACTAGATGATGTATATATATGTTGATGTATATATGTGGTTGTTATTCAATATTTTAGATGTTTCCGCTTTTATTCTAAATATTGAGATGTGGGTATAAGGACTGAGATCCTTTGTTGTTTGAAAGTTACCCCACTGTTGCATATCTTTGTGAGCAGGTGTTGTATGTGTTTAATTTCAAGTATAATGTGACATACCTTTTTATGCCATGTTGTTTTAATTATACTCTGATCAAATTTTGTATACGTGCCTAATTGATTAATTGGGGGTATAGAAAGGGGGTGTTACACCAGGCGTGTAAAAAAAACCAAAGAAAATTAAATACCGTTACTGTTCCGAACCGGGAATTTTAATTAATAAGAGGATGAAGAGGAGGCAGAAGTAGACAAGTAAGAAGAGAATCTCATCCGGTACTGGTGTCTTGCAGGGGGTTCACAGTGTCAAGGAGCTTCCTCTTATTGATGGAAATTGTGCAACCACCACTATTGACAACGGGGAGGGTTTGGTCTTGTACGGGGATCAATCGGAAGAATTGGTTATTGTTAGGAACAACATCAGAATGTGGGAAAACTTCGATAGCAATGACGGTGTCAAATTATGGAATACTATGGCTAATCTGGGAGTGACGAATGTTGACACGAATAAAAGCTACAGGGTAAGTACTATTGAAAATGAGAAAGCTGATAAGGTGAGAATGTTAACATGGAAGGAGCACAAAAGTGGTTCTTAATGATCATAGGATCTTGGAACATTAGAGGGGGTGGCAATAAGTTGAAAAGGAGGAGAATAAGTCAAGTGTTTAAGAAAGGGCATGCCGATATTTTTCTAATCCAGGAATCGAAAATGTCACTGATGAAGGAGAGTACCATTAAGGAGTTTTGGAGTAGTGAAGAAGTTGGTTTTTCTTTTTCGGAATCCTGTGGTTTTTCCGGAGGTCTAATCAATTTGTGGAAAGAGGGAAAGTTTGATGTGGTCATTAAGCATATGCATCATACCCTAGCATCTGTGCCTCTTTGTGCTTTGTTTTGTTTGTGGTCTTTTGTTGGTGTCTGTCATTATTTCCCTAGTGAAGTAAGGACATTCCCGGTCTTTTGTCGTGCTTGTTCGGTCTTAACCTTTGCGCGCCAGATTTGAATCTTTAAACCTTATGTTGTTCCCTAAGAAGTTTAACATTAAAGATTTTGTAAAACTGTGTTCTTGTTTGAATCGTGTCAAACTTGAACTTGGACTTTGTTTGAATCGTGGAAAGCATTGTCTTGTGTTTTAAAACTTGTTCTTGTTTGAATCGTGTCAGACTTGAACTTAGACTTTATTTGAATCGTGTCAAGAATCGTCTATTTGTTTTAAAACTTGTTCTCGTTTGAATCGTGTCAGACTTGAACTTGGACTTTGTTTGAATCGTGTCAAGCATCGTCTATTCGTTTTAAAAGCTGTTCTCATTTGAATCGTGTCAGACTTGAACTTGGACTTTGTTTGAATCGTTTCAAGCATCGTCTATTCGTTTTAAAACCTGTTCTCGTTTGAATCGTGTCAGACTTGAACTTGGACTTTGTTTGAATCGTGTCAAGCATCGTCTATTCGTTTTAAAACCTGTTCTCGTTTGAATCGTGTCAGACTTGAACTTGGACTTTGTTTGAGTCGTGTCAAGCATCGTCCTTTCGTTTTAAAAACTGTTTTCGTTTGAATCGCGTCAGACTTGAACTTAGACTTTGTTTGAATCATGTCAAGCATCGTCTCGTGTTTTAAAACCGTTCTTGTTCAAATCGTGTCAGACATTGAACCCTTACCTTGGAATTTTTGAAAAACTTGCTTTTAAAGCTAAGCTTCTTGGAACAAATTTCTTCAACCTTATAAGACTCCTGTCTGGTGCGCAGGGTTTGTCTTTGTCTTCCTGGCTTTTCTTGAAGATCCCATCTTGAACTCTTCAGTATAGAATCCCCAGGAAGTCTTTGCTTGGTTGTCGGTCTTTTTTAGGCTGATCCCTAGTGATGGCATATTTTCAAAGGAGATTTTGTTAATTTCTTCAATGGATTTTATTCGGGTACGATGTTATCAAAAGCTATCACTTCTTCATTCTTGACACTTGTGCCGAAGGTTTCTTATCCGTTGGATTTTGATGACTATAGACCCATTTGCCTTGTGATAAGTTTATACAAAGTGCTATCCAAATTCTTAACGGGAAGGTTGAAGACTACTTTGCATACCATTGTCTCATCTTGTCAAAGTGTTTTCGTCCCCAAGCGTTAACTTTTGGATGGTGTTCTTGTTGCTAATGAGTTGGTTGACATTTGTAAGAAGGAAGGGAAGAGGTGCACTCTCTTCAAGGTGGATTTCGAAAAAGCTTATGACAAAGTGAGTTGGAATTTTCTTAGTTATATGATGTGGAGGATGGGGTTTGGGGCATTATGGATGAGATGGATGAAGTTGTTGGTTTTCAATAGCAATATATCAGTGTTAGTAAAAGGAAGTCCGACAAAGGAGTTTAAGGTGGAGAGAGGCTTAAGGCAAGGAGACTCGTTATCTCCGTTCCTCTTTGTGATTGTTGCGGAGGCTCTCTCGGGTTTGGTCAAAAAGGCGGTGGAAATTGGGGAATACGAAGGAGTTATTGTTAATAGGGATTGCTCGGTTGATATCCTTCAATTTACGGATGACACCTTGCTAATTGAAGGGAGTACTTGGAAACAAATGTGGGCCATAAAGGTGATTCTTAGGAGTTTTGAACTTGTTTCGGGATTCGGAATAAACCACCACAAGAGTAAGTTAATCGGGATTAATTCAAATCCTTATTTTTTGGAGGCGGCGGCTTCTTTTCTCTCTTGTAGAAGAGAGGATAGTAGTTTCATCTTTCTTGGTATTCCAATTGGGTATAATCTGAGAAGACTCTCCTTGTGGAGATGTTTGGTTGATAAGATCAAGAAACGACTTTCTAGTTGGAAGTGTCGATTGCTTAGTTTAGGGGGTAGAATTACTCTTCTAAAATCGGTTTTATGTTCATTGTCAATCTTTATGTTATCTTTTTATAGGATTCCTGCCAAGATTGCCAATGAAATAACTTCGTTCCAAAGTAAATTTTTATGGAGGAGCACGAAGGAGCGGAGACGGATTCATTGGGTAGGATGGAAAGATGTTTGTTTGTTGTTGGAGCAAGGTGGTTTAGGTTTGCGTTGTATTGAGGATTTCAATGCTGCGCTTCTTCATAAATGGAGGTGGAGGATTTTGCAAGGTTCTGACTCTTTATGGTATAGCATTTTGAGAGCCCGTTATGACGATATTAGTTTGAGTATGTTTAACGGGAATTCTGTTCTTCGGCCTAGCATCTCTAAATCAGTGTGGTGGAAAGATATCAGGTCTATCGATAAAAAATTCGATCAAGACATATTTGCAAAGAATTGTAGGGTGGAATTGGGGAATAGTTACATTACCTCTTTTTGGTATTATAAGTGGCTGGGCAATTTTAGATTGAAGGATAAATTCCCGGATTTGTTTTCCTGAATCTAGAATTCAAAATGCTTCTGTAGCCGGAATGGGAGGTTGGGTGGAAGGGGGTTGAAGTTGTGGTGATTTTGGAATTGTTGTAAATGTGAATTTTGTTTTAGATGTTAGCAGACTGGTTTTAAAGAATCTCATTTTTAGTGCAGCCCCTGCTATTAATGGTCGGGATAAGTTTATTTGGCTTCCCGATCCTGAAACAGGTTTCACCGTCAAATCATGTGCGACAGTTTTGGCAGCTAGCAGACTTTCTGCTGCAGATGTGTTTTCGTACAACACTGCTGGTACTGCTATGTTTGACACACAACGCGTGTTCTCTCTTCTAATGGCAGCAACCCCATCGCGGGTAGCAGCTGGGTGAGATCCCGGGCTGGTAGCAGGGCGGAGGGTGGTAGTCTGGCCAGCAATACGGGGGGCAGGGGCTGCGGGCCTGCCGGTGAGTGGAGGAGGTTTTGGAAGACGGAAGTACCCTCGCGTATGAAAGAGTTTGGTTGGCGTCTTTTTTGGAAGAGACTTCCAACCAAGGATAATTTAATTTTTAGAGGTATCAATTTTAACGACGCTTATTCTCTTTGTGTGTTTTGTTCTAATTCTTTAGAAATGGCGGCGCATTTGTTTTTGAGTTATTGTGTGGTGAGGTTAATTTGGAGGGATATAAGGGAGTGGATTGGTTTTGTAGATAATATTGATGACAACTCGGAGTGTTGTAAAGAAAGTTTTGCGAGATGGTTTCTTTTTTACAAATCTCAGGGAGTGAAAAACGGGAAAGCTGGAGTTGTTTGGTTGGCAATATGTTAGAATATTTGGATTGCTAGGAATGGTTTCATTTTTTAGAACAATAGTTGGAATGTTTTTGACATCGTTTGGAATGTAAAGATTACGGCTTACAACCATTGTAAAAAAGTATCTATATACATAGCAATAGTATTACATATTCTATACATACATTTCTAGTCTTTATTCATAACTCTAGTTTATTTAACATTAAATACTTTAGAATCAATTAAAAGTTTGTGCATTTTTTTATTAATAAGTAGAAACAAAATTTTGAATATTATGCGAGATTAAGGTTCATCAAATTGATGGTAATGTCGAGTTATCATTTCAGTATGGTAACACATTAGATTTCTGTGTTGCACCCTATTTGCAAAAGTCTTTTGTTTAACTAGTTCAATTAATATGTGCCTAAATCCATATATTGAAATAAAAATCTTTCCTATGGTAATTTTTATTGTGCTTCTAAACCTAAATTATCTGTGTTAGCAATCATACAAATTTTGCATGATCTGAATTTGAAACTATTATTAGAATTATAATTAGGATAACATAATAATAGACTTCCTTGAAAGGGACTCTGTTAGGATAATATAATATAATGAGATGTTAGGATAATATAATAATAAACTGATATTTTCAAGTCTGTTCAGTCAGAGAAAAGTAAAAGTGAATTGTCGGACAGTATTAAAAGTGCTAGAAGGTATGGCAGCGAGGACTTATTTGGAGATTTCAATGAAAGGGACTCTGTAGAAACTGGTAGTGGGGCTGATCTTTCAGGGAATCCAGTTGAAGATCCTGCTGACAAGGTGACGTCTGCCCCTTTTCCTGAGTATAACCCTCATGTAGCGGCTATCTGTCTTCTAGAAGGTAATGCAGGCAGCTCGAATCATAGGTTGGATTCTTTGTCGTGCAGTGATGCTATCTCCTGCTCGCCAGAGACTTTTGTCGCATGTTCAGTGGAGGCACGTACTCGTGTTACTGTTTGTGAGGTTCCGGTCAGGTCCAGGCGTGTAAAAAAAAACCAAAGATAATTAAATACCGTTACTGTTCCGAACCAGGAATTTTATTTAATAAGAGGATGAAGAGGAGGCAGAAGTAGACAAGCAAGAAGAGAATCTCTTCCGGTGCTGGTGTCTTGCAGGGAGTTCACAGTGTCAAGGAGCTTCCTCTTATTGATGGAAATTGTGCAACCACCACTATCGACAACAGGGAGGGTTCGGTCTTGTACGGGGATCAATCGGAAGAATTGGTTATTGTTAGGAACAACATCAGAATGGGAGTGACGAATGTTGACACGAATAAAAGCTACAGGGTAAGTACTATTGAAAATGAGAAAGCTGATAAGGTGAGAATGTTAACATGGAAGGAGCACAAAAGTGGTTCTTAATTATCATAGGATCTTGGAACATTAGAGGGGGTGGCAGTAAGTTGAAAAGGAGGAGAATAAGTCAAGTGATTAAGAAAGGGCATGCCGACATTTTTCTAATCCAGGAATCGAAAATGTCACTGATGAAGGAGAGTACCATTAAGGAGTTTTGGAGTAGTGAAGAAGTTGGTTTTTCTTTTTCGGAATCCTATGGTTTTTCCGGAGGTCTAATAAATTTTTGGAAAGAGGAAAAGTTTGATGTGATCAGTAGCTTTAAAGGTGATGGTTTCTTGGGTGTGAAGGTTGCGTGGAGGAATCACAGTTACTATATTTGTAATGTCTACTCTTCTTGTGAGATGGCAAAGAAGAGATCTATGTGGGAAACTTTGTTAGAATTAAAAGACAGAAGTAGAGATGGTGAGTGGATAATTTGTGGGGACTTTAATGCGGTTAAAAGTTCTAGAGAAAGAAAGGGGAGGGTCGTCGGTTATAGGAGGTTCGAGATGGAGGAATTTGGCAATTTTATTGGAAAAAGCAACTTGTTGGATGCTCCTTGTAAAGGGAAGATTTACAGTTGGTTTAGTGGAGATGGTAAGTCCATGAGCCGGATCGACCACTTTTTAGTTTCTGAATCTATTGTGGAGAGATGGGGGTTGGTTGGTCAGTTAATTGTTCAGAGGGATATTTCGGATCATTGCCCAATTTGGTTGGTGGTGGATGGGGCGGGTTGGGGTTAGAAGCTATTTAGAGTTAACAATCAGTGGTTTTCGGATTCAAATTTCATTCCGTTCGTCGAGGAGGAGTGGAGAAGATTGGTGGTGGTAGGAAGGAGTGATTTTGTTTTAAAGGAGAAGTCGAGGAAGCTTAAAGACCGGCTTAGATGGTGGAATTCGGAGGTGTTCGACAGGTTTGAGTTGGAGGTGGAGGCGAATTTGAGGGATCTTTTATCTTACGTTGAAGTTAGTGCGTTAGATGATATCCTAATCAAAAGGAAGGAAGCCTCGAACCGATTTTGGCTTAATCTTAAAATAAAGGAAAATATGTTAATTTAAAAGGCGAGGTTGAAGTGGAATAACGACGGTGATAATAACAATAGGTTCTTTCATAGAGTTATGAAAGAGAGAAGGAGGCGTAATCACATTGGGTCGGTGAATATGGAGAGTGGTAGGGTGGATTCGGTGAGTAAGGTAAAGAAGGAGGTGCTGGATCATTTTTCTTGTAAATTCATTGAAGAAGATGTTGATAGACCTCTCATTGATGGTATTAATTTTAAAAACCTTAACAGCATCGATAGGGAATCTCTTGAAGTACCTTTTTTAGAGGAAGAGATAAGGGAGGCGGTGTGGGGGTGTGATGGTTCAAAAATTCCGGGTCCCGACGATTATACTATCTTGTTTTTTCGGAAGTGTTGGCATATTTTCAAAGAAGATTTTGTTAATTTCTTCAATGGATTTTATTCGGGTACGGTGTTATCAAAAGCTATCACTTCTTCATTCTTGACACTTGTGCCGAAGGTTTCTTATCCGTAGGAGTTTGATGACTATAGACCCATTTGCCTTGTGAGAAGTTTATAAAAAGTGCTATCCAAAATCTTAGCTGGAAGGTTGAAGACTACTTTGCATAGCATTTTCTCATCTTGTCAAAGTGTTTTCGTCCCCAAGCGTTAACTTTTGGATGGTGTTCTTGTTGCTAATGAGTTGGTTGACATTTGTAAGAAGGAAGGGAAGAGGTGCACTCTCTTCAAGGTGGATTTCGAAAAAGCTTATGACAAAGTGAGTTGGAATTTTCTTAGTTATATGATGTGGAGGATGGGGTTTGGGGCATTATGGATGAGATGGATGAAGTTGTTGGTTTTCAATAGCAATATGTCGGTGTTAGTCAATGGAAGTCCGACTAAGGAGTTTAAGGTGGAGAGAGGCTTAAGGCAAGGAGACTCGTTATCTCCGTTCCTCTTTGTGATTGTTGTGGAGGCTCTCTCGGGTTTGGTCAAAAAGGCGTTAAAAATTGGGGAATATGAAGGAGTTATTGTTAATAGGGATGCTCGGTTGATATCCTTCAATTTGCGGATGACACCTTGCTAATTAGAGGGAGTACTTGGAAACAAATATGGGCCATAAAGACGATTCTTAAGATTTTTGAACTTGTTTCGGGATTGGGAATAAACTACCACAAGAGTCAGTTAATCGAGATTAATTCAAATCCTCATTTTTTGGAGGCGGCGGCTTCTTTTCTCTCTTGTAGAAGAGAGGAGAGTAGTTTCATCTTTCTTGGTATTCCAATTGGGTCTAATCCGAGAAGACTCTCCTTGTGGAGATGTTTGGTTGATAAGATCAAGAAACGACTTTCCAGTTTGAAGTGTCGATTGCTTAGTTAAAGGGGTAGAATTACTCTTCTAAAATCGGTTTTATGTTCATTGTCAATCTTTATGTTATCTCTTTATAGGATTCCTGCCAAGATTGCCAATGAAATAACTTCGTTGCAAAGTAAATTTTTATGGAGGAGCACGAAGGAGCGGAGACATATTCATTGGGTTGGATGGAAAGATGTTTGTTTGTCGTTGGAGCAAGGTGGTTTAGGTTTGCGTTGTATTAAGGATTTCAATGTTGTGCTTCTTCATAAATGGAGGTGGAAGATTTTGCAAGGTTCTGACTCTTTATGGTATAGCTGTAATACCCCAAATTTTGACCACTTAGATTTCCCATCATTGTGAAAATCATCATCACAATATGGATGTACCTTTATGCTTCATTAGTCTCCCCAAAGATGGGTGAGCATCCACTACAATCAAAATTAGGGTTTCAAGCCCTCTCTGAGTGCTTAGACAAAGGATCAATCAAGAAATGACATGATCTTCAACTTGTCTAATCTCTCAAACATCCACAATGGATCAAAAAGGACTCCCACTTCAAGGATTAAGCACAGGGCTGCTCCCTTCTAGGTGGATCAAGCCTCAAGATCGACAGTGTCACCAAATTAGGGTTTTGGTTGACCAGGGTCTCCAGATGGAAATTTTAATCTGGGCACAAGGCAATGATCCAAAACATGACCTAATATGCTTCATGGAACCACATGAACCCATGCATCAAGTCAATTTTGCCTCAGGGGATGCATTCATCAAAAATTAGGAATTAGGGTTTCTTGACCTAATTCACCCCTAAGTTAACTTTTGGGACAAACCATGAGTCAAGACCTCAAGAGATGATTTGAGGGTCTCTAATACACCATATTGATCCATTTGGAACAATGGATTGATCCAAGAAGCTTGAGCAACAAGTCTCATTTTCATCTGCACCACAATTAGGGTTTTAAGGGAAAAGTCAACTGTAACTTTGACTTTTGACCAGGACATGCTCCCAAACCCTAATACATGATTGAATATACCCTATGACACCCATGGAACATGTCCATCAAGTTTGATTTAGGTCAAGGACATGATTTCCTGAAGAATTGCACAGTTTGGAATTCATTTGATAAAAAGTCAACTGTGCACAAAAGTCAACTTTGACTTTTTGAGATTTTTCACCAAAATGGATTTTTAACCCTAAAATTATGTTAATGTATGATTTGAATCATCATTCATCAAGAAAAATCAAGAAAAGTGAGATAACTTGTAAAAGGGGTAACCATAAAACTTAGAAATTTTTCTAAGTTAAAAATAAAGTGGCAAAGGTACCAACTTTGGAGGATCATAACTCCTAAACCACAAGGCCATTTTTTCTCATCCAAATATGGATTTGTAGCCCTCATTATCACCTACAAAAACTTCAACTACAAGTCATTCCAATTCATTAAGGATTTTGAGTTATGGAATGATCAAAGTGGCTGAAAAGTGAAAAAGTCACTTTTTCCAACACTTAGTGAAATTTTCACTAAGTCAGAATTTGCCTTCACTTTTTGCCAAATGTAGGGGGATTTTTCACTTGGAATCAAAAGAGATCAAAACCAAACTTGTTCAAACAGTTGTTGTATCATGTAAGAGCTTTCCAAAATGACCAAGAACATTGCCAAATTCAACCTACATCATGAGATACAACATTGGCAAGTTGCCTTGCTGAAATCTGTCAAAGCAAGGCAGAATTTGCATTTTGGCTCGATTTGCCAAAATCAGCCAATTTCAATTGCTCCAATCCACTTGGACACCTCAGAGGATTGAATCCAAAGGGGACAATCACTGAGCCAAGCCTCCAAGGTCCAAGGAACAACAAATAGCATGTTGAACCTAGAGTTGCCAAAGTAGGGACAAGACTTCAAATTTGGAATGAGGCATTCAATGGAACCATCAAGGTGGCATGGACTGAGCCATTCTCATCTGAAATCAGTCAAGACTTATCCAAGACCAAGGGGACCAAAGCTCTGTGCCCTAACCTCTAGTCAATGGCTAGAGGAGACTTTCGTTTCCATAGGCCAACATTGAGCAAACCTACTTACCAGCTGCCATGCACTATTCCTTGCAAAACAAACTTGCTCTACTATAAATATAGCTCAATTGTGGTCATTTTAAGTACACCAAAGCCATCTAACAGATGCTTTCCTCAAAATCTCTTTCTCTTGGCAAAAATGCCTTTCTTAGCAAGGTAGCTATCGGGTTTTGAGTTTGAGAGCAATTCTGCACAAACCAATCACTCACACACCTCACATACATCACATATGAGCTGATCAAACACTCACATAACATCTGGAACATCAAAATCTCAAAATCACTTGCCATCCACACAAGTTTGAAGTGAAGTTGCAGCTGAGATGCCATAAACTGATCCAGTCCATTTCAATTCAATTCAAGTGTTCAAACACACTCCATATGGTGTAGGGAAGCTGTCCAGATCATCACAACTTGTCTGTAACACCTCCAACTCAAAATCACATCTGCTCTTGCTGTCACGACTTGGAGGTAAGCACATGCTTGGTCATCTCTCAATCTATGCATATTTCCTCGCACAATAATTTGGCCATATGTTCATAATCATGCATGGAATGTTTTCCCTCAATTAATTGCATTGTTTGAATCGTGTATCAAAAATCCTAGCCTTCATGCAGAAATTAGGGTTCTTGAGGTCTCTTCGTGATTTCTTGTTGTATGTTTAATTTAAATGAAATTAAAGTACATAGACATGATCGTGAGGTTGAGGCGAGCATAATGATATGTGGATTGCATGTTATAATTACGTATTCAGTGAGATTGGATGGAAAATGCAAATCTGGGCAAACTGAAAAACGCGCGTGTTCTTGGTGTTGTTCTTGGCGCCATTTTCATATATTTGAATATTTGAATTTTGTGATTTTGTTTAATTGATTCAAAAATTAATTTCTCTCTGAGTTTTAATGATTTTGAGTTGATTCTTTTTTTAATAATTCACAAAAATGTTAAAATATTTTATTTTATCAAAAAATCCCAAAAATATTATTTATTTCATATAATTGATATTTTTGTAAAGAATTAATATTTTGATTGTTTTTGGCATTTTAAATATTTTTTCTACATTGATTTTGCAACTTTTAATGCTTTCTAATTATTTTGTAGGTCAATACTTAATTTTTGAAGCATTAATCCAAGATCACAATTTGTTTTCCATGTGTTAAACAATTTTTGATCATTTTAATTGAATTTTTATTCAATTAAATACATTTTGAAAACAAATTAGGGTTTTGGATTAATTCAACCCTCATAAATCATTTTCAAAACACTTTGGGCCTCTAATAGAGTGTAAGACCCAATCCTTTTTTTGACCAAATCATTTTGGGCCTCACTTATTGTATAAGTCCCGATACCGTCAAAAAACAACCGGCGCGATCGTCGCCTTTTCAAAAATCATCTGGGCCTACCCTCGAGTAGTAAGACCCATTCATTTATTCATTTCAAAACTCTTTGGGCCTCTTGAGAGTGTGTAAGACCCATCCCCCCTTGTACAAAAACTTTTTGGGCCTCACTCATTGTATAAGTCCCTCTGTACAAGTAAACGGCGTGATCGTCGCCCGTTTAAAAATAAAACTCATATGGGCCTCTCCTTGAGTTATAAGACCCATTCAAAACAGTTTGGGCCTCTATTAGAGTGTAAGACCCAATCCCCCTTTTAACCAAAACATTTTGGGCCTCACTTATTGTATAAGTCCCTCTGCGTTAAAAGAAAACCTCGGCGCGATCGCCATTTTTAAACGAAAAATCATTTGGGCCTACCCTCGTGTTATAAGCCCCACTCTTTTTCTTTAAACCTTTTTGGGCCTCTTGAGAGAGTGTAAGACCCATCCCTTTGTACAGAAAATCTTTTTTGGGCCCCAGTCACTTGTATAAGTCCCTCTGTACAAATTCAAACAGTGCGCTCACTGATAAAACCCTAGGCCTCTCCTTGAGCTGTAAGCCCCAAACCTTTCTTTTTAAAAGCACTTTCTCCTTTGATTTTGAATATACTGTTGTTTTCAATCTTTCTTTGTTGAACAACTAACCAAACAGCATGGAAGCACTACAACCGAGTAAGTGGTTATCGCTTTCATTTACTGCTTTCATATTATAAACTGTATTGTGGGGCTGCTCACTGTAAGTCTCATTTCATAAACTCATATCTACTGTGTAATAATAGTATAGATATTTCGAGTTTCCCCGGTAACTACGTCTAGAACTAGGTGACGTCGTCTCACTTATTCGTAGAAATAGACGCCTAGATCCCCAATAGGAGCACCAGATACAGTCTTCTCTTCGGCTGTCCTCCTTAGGAATCGTCAAGAAGCTCTACTCCCCAAGATGAATGTATTCTCCGTGAATGGCATCTTTGAGTTTCTTCCCAAATTCTCGAACTTTCCTGACTTGATCTATTCCTTGTGGATAGCTTGCCTTGAATGTCTCGGGGTTTGGGTACCCACTACGTTCATAATCTTGGACCTTAACTAAGGAACCCTCTTTAAAAGCTAAAAAGTCACTGGATAGTAAACCTCGCACGTTTACCAGTGGTTTTCATCTTTAAAAGAGTTATCTCTCCTAATGGAAAGGAGATGATAGACCCACGGGCTTCTTAAAAGCATCGGCCTCCTCTTGGGCATTATTCAAGGACCCTACGGCTTCTTAGAAGTATTCACAGCCTCCTCTTAGGCTTCGTATAATGATTTCTTCCTTCGGGAATGATAGCCTCCTCTTGGGCTTCGTACAAGGACCCGTCGGCTTCTTAAAAGTTTCCAGCCTCCTCTTGGGCTTCGTACAAATTGTCCCGACGACCTCCTAGAGGTATAGGAACAAAACCTAGTCATCCTCATAGAACAGTCCTTTCATAGAGTCTACTACTGTTTCTCAAAGCATAGTACGGAAGAAAAAACTCTAGACACGGACAGTCTAACTTCCTTGAGTCTCAAAGACATTCTCAAGCACCCTTCGTTAAATAGGAAAGAAACCTGCAGACTCGGACAGTCTCAATACCCTTTGGATTTCCCGTTTCCTCAAAGAGAAGGAAATATCCCTGATCCTCAAATCAATCCCTGAGTACAGTGTTGCTCATATAAGAACTGATTTTCTCTTTTAAATCAGTATATTGGATCTGTCACTCAACTGAAACAGTTACAATAGCCTCCATCTCGGGCTTTATACGAGATACCAAAAGACTCCATCGTCGAGTCAAAACCTTTTAGCCTCTCTCTCGGGCTTTGTACGAGATACAAAAACACTCTATTACTGAGTATAAAAGATTCTCCAACTGAGTCAACTCTTTGCTAGCCTCCTCTTAGGCATTGTATAACGATATGCCCCACTGGGTCAAAAACTTTTAGCCTCTCTCTCGGGTTTTGTACGAGACACAACATAGCCTCCTCTTAGGCTTTGTATAATGATTTTCCTAGCGGAAATTAGCCTCCTCTTAGGCTTTGTATAAGAAAACCACTGGTTGATCCAATCGACCTTTTAGCATCAAAACTGTGCCTCGTTCGCAGTACACAAACATTAACAACTCCTTTCCCTTCATCTAATCGCTGTAAGCGGCAAGCCTCTGGATCATCTACATCCATGCCACTGTCCCTCATTTAGCATGAGAAATTCCTAAGGAAAGATGGCATTGCTCTACACTGAGTTAAAGTCTTCTCCTTCAGGTTAAAACCCTTTCTTCGGAAATTATGGCATTGCTCGGATCCGTGTATCCCAGTTAAAGTAATTCTCCTTCTCCCCTCTTTAGAGATGACAAATTCTCTCTAAAGCCGAGGTCTTTCAGCTTCACGTCTTGGGCTTTGAACAAGACACAAATAGACCTTTTAGCTTCACATCTTGGGCTTTGAACAAGATACAAATCACCTTTCGCTTCACGTCTTGGGCTTTGAACAAGACACCAAAAACCATTTCCTCCCATTCTAACTACGAATGCTCTGATTTCCCTGTTTCGGTAAACGGGAATACGTAGGCATAAGATCAAAAGAAAAGATCTTAGTGAGCGCAATCAACAAAAAACCCAAATCCCATATCTCCATCAATTAAAAGCAGTATTTCAAAAGCACCAGTCCCAACATCCTAATCCTTGTTCCCCGCCAGAAAGTCCTAGAAAGAAAGAAAACCGTATTGGCGAAAATACAAATAACCAGTACAAAGGCCCCCCCACATTGATAGCATCAGTAACCTAACAGACCGCTGTTTAAACTCAGTATGCAAGCAGGGTTAATTGGAGACATCTATTTCCCTTCCTTATTCAGCTCACAATAGGATAAAAAATGAATCGACCTGTAGTTTAAAGCTCAAACCGCAGAGAGTGACCAGCGCTTGAGAACCGCATCCAAAATCGCTCCCTACAGAAAAGTGGCGCCCACCGTGGGGCCCGTTCCTTTCTTTCTATTTCTCTTGTGTGAAAAATTACACAAATGGCGACTCTGCTGGGGAGTCTCCTTTTTTGCCTTAGGGCATCATCCCCGTTTTCTACAGAAAATGTGAACTCTACCGAAGAGAAAGATTGACCTATGCTGGTCCATCTCTTGGGCTGAGAACCACAGATTGGGGCTTCCGCCGGGGAACCCATTTCTATCAGGAACTTAAGAATCGTAGCTTTGTAAGTCTAGGATGATTAGGACAAATATATATACTGTTTTTCCTAATTGCTATACGTGTTTATTTTTCTGCTACTGGGAATGCGTGTGATGCCGCATGTTGTGAGATTGAGTATACACTTAAGAAAAGCCAACCTTTTTTGTAGTGCAGAAACTATCGGAAATAGTTGTCACGCGATACTACCCTCATTTGAGGCTGGTGATCTATTCTCGGTGAATGGCACTTACTCTAAGATTGTACACAACTCGCTGCCGATCCGCTTGTTGTTTTGCTTTCCTGGGAGGAGCTGATGATAATGAGTACAGGTACAAAAATCACCCTAGTATAAACCTTTGGGGATGGGTAGAGCCTTGACTTCATGACAACGACCCTCTGACCCCATGTTTTTTCTATGTTTTTGTGTGCTGCATTCATTCATCCATTTAATAAAACATTAAGACATTCAAAAAATTTCTCTTCTAATCTCTCTGTTTTTCAAATTAAACTAAGACTGTGATTGCAAATATCAGAGAAAAAGATTGCATTAATGGATTTCGGTAGAAGGAGAACTCACCAGTATACCTTCAAGGTTCCAAAACTAGGAGATTTGAGAAAGTTAGCGAGGATGATCGTTAACCCAGAGGCTTTTAGAGCCAAGCACGGCGGTTTGCTACCACTGTTAAGAGTCCATGTGATTGAGGGAATCATGGATGCGCTCATTCAATTCTACGATCCGGTTTATCATTGTTTCACATTCCCGGATTACCAGCTATCACCAACACTAGAGGATATTCTCATCTGGCTGATTTACATATCACTGATCGAGCTCCATTTTCTGGACTGGAAGAAATTCCAAAGAATCAGACTATTGCAAGAGCAATTCATTTGGACGAGTCTGAGGTCAGGACTCACATGACCACTAAGGGTGGCATCCAAGGTTTGCCAGCCCAGTTCTTGACAAAAAAGGCTCTATACTTCGCTAGTATAGGGAACGGGACTGCTTTTGAAAGCATCTTTGTCTTGCTCACCTACGGATTATTTTTGTTTCCCAACATCAATAACTTCGTCGATATCAACGCTATTAAGGTTTTTCTCATTGGAAACCCTGTGCCGACTTTGCTCGCAGATGCGTATCATTCTGTACACTTGGGAAATTTGTACAGCGGAGGGGAGATCACATGTTGTGTACCTTTGCTTTACAAATGGTTTATCTCTCACTTGCCCAAGTCTGCCGCTTTTTGGGATTGCAAGAGTGTCTTACGTTGGTCACAGAAGATCATGTCTCTCACCAACTCTGATATAGATTGGTGTAATAGGATTTATGAGGGAATCAGAATCATTGACCGTTGTGGAAACTTCCCCAGCGTACCCCTCATAGGAACTAAAGGAGGAATCAACTATCATCCGATATTGGTTCTTCGTCAATTTGGATACCCGATGAGACACATCCCACTGGGTGTTCATCTGGAAGGTCTTTTCTTCAAAGAAGGAGAAAACGACAGAGCACTAAAGATGGAAATAGTGCATGCTTGGAAACGGGTTCATAAGAAAGGAGGAGAGTCTCTGGGAAAACCGGACTGTGTCTCGGTGGAGCCTTATCTCCATTAGGTATAAACCAGAGCTCTCAAGCTAAAGATGCCTTATCCTCGTTACGGAATTCTTCCGCCGAGGGAAATTGTCATGTACTTCATGACAGAAACTGAAAGGCTTCAGGTTACTCTCAACAAAATTCAAAAGGAGAGAAGATCTTGGAAGAACAAGTACGGCACCCTCGACGTAGAGTGTATCCAAATACAGCAACTACTAAAAGAGAAAGATGCTCTGATTGAAATTTTGGAGCAGCATGCTGTAGAGAATCAAGATGACCAAAGGAATTTGCTCACTCCTTTCACCTGGCAAAGGAATGACAACCCGACAACGGCCCAAGCGCCCCGGTCAAAGAAAAGGAAGATACCAGAATCAGCACCCGGTTTCTCCTCAGAGAGGACTCGGGACCCATTAGTTTAGGTTTCTGTTTCTGCACTTTGTAATCTACTGTATTTCCATTTCTGTAATCCTTTGGAATTCAATAAAAAGGGGTTTCCCCACTGTTTGATATTTGCAATTTAATTGTCGAAGTTTATTTTAATTAAACCTAAACAACAATTAATATAATCATTGCATTCATCATTCTCACATCGCGTATTCTTCTTCCCTACGAATCTCACGTTTGTGTCTCGATTCTAGAGTCAAATTGTCTCATTCGTATAATACTCGGGCCAATCGTCAGAAAAAGATGGATGATCTTGAGGAAGAAAACAGAGAGTTGAAAGAAGAGATCGACGCTCTGAGAGAGGATATGAGAAAGCTTGGTAACGACATGCAAGCCATGGCAGAAGCTCAGCTACAAAGAACTGTGATCTCAGAGATCACCTCAACGCCCATCATAGAAAAGTATGATCCTAGGTATCAGATGCTGAAAGATCGTCCTTGGGGCATGCCTGTTAACTATATCCCGGAAGGATATGTTCCGCCGATCACTGATGATCAGGGAATCGCAACAGAAGCCGCTGGGCCTGAAGGTTACAAACTTCGGGAAAGCGAAGATGCCAGGGGCATACTCAAGACTCTTGAAGGTTACAAACTTCGGGAAGCGCCAAGACTTACTGCCGTAGTCACGGTACCACCCCCTGTGGTGCACACTGTCCCGGAAGGACAGATTCCACCAACATCTTCTGATAAGAAGGAAACTATGTTTAACAGAATGGATGAATTCCAAGAACAATTCTTGGAAATGCAGAAAGACCTGCAAGCCATTCGCGGTCAGGATCTATTTGGAAAGGATGCCGCAGACCTCTGCTTGGTCCCAAATGTGAAAGTCCCGCACAAGTTCCAAGTGCCCGACTTTGAAAAATATAAGGGTAACTCTTGCCCTCAGAGCCATCTGGTGATGTACGCTCGGCGGATGTCAGCCCAGACGGAGAATCAGGACCTGCTGATTCATTACTTTCAGGATAGTTTAACCGGTGCTACCTTAAAATGGTACATGGGTTTAAACCGTGCCTCGATCAGCACATTCAGAGATCTTGGTACTGCCTTCGTCCAACAATACAAGTAGAATTTGGACATGGCACCCGATAGAGATCAACTCAGATCAATGTCGCAAAAGGACAAGGAAACCTTTAAGGAGTATGCTCAAAGGTGGCGTGAAATTGCTGCTCAAATTTGTCCACCTCTTGAGGAAAAAGAGATGACAAAGATCTTCTTAAAGACCTTAATCTCATTTTACTATGACCGAATGGTTGCCAGTGCGCCCAGTGATTTCACTGAAATGGTCGGCATGGGTGTACGTCTTGAGGAAGCCGTCCGAGAAGGACGTTTGGTAAAATACACTGGATCAGCGAGCGGTACTAAAAAATACGGTAGTGCTCTCCCTAAGAAGAAAGAGCAAGATATTGGGAATATCTCTCTCGGAAAGCAAAGGCGACGTTATCAACCAGTAGCAGCTGTTACTCCTGCTATCGGCCCCGCGCCTGTTCTTATGTATCAACCTCAGGTTGCGCAGAGCCAACCTGACCAACAAAGGACACAACAGCCTCTTCAGCAGGCTTGTCCTCCATATAACAACAACCGTACAATACGGCCACCAGGATTTGATCCTATACCCGTAACGTACGCAGAACTGTTTCCGTTACTGCTAGCCAAGGGGCACATCTAGACTAAGTCTCCCCTTTCAGTTCCGGAAAATCAACCTTTTTGGTTTAAAGCGGATCAAACATGCCCTTATCATCAAGGAGGTTCAGGGCATAACATTGAGACTTGTCTCAATTTCAAATCTGACGTGCAAAAGCTTGTTAGGAGCGGGCTCTTATCTTTCAAAGATACGAATCCTAATGTTCTCACGAACCCGCTGCCTTAACATGAGAAAGCTGCAATCAATCTGATTAAGAAAGAAACTAGCAATGTCTATCAAATTCATGATGTACTCTTGTTAAAGACCAATCTGGTCAGGATGCATTGTAGACAGAGTGGATATGGCCATGTGCCACCTCATAACTATCACCAGTGTGATATCTGCTCTAAAGATAACCAAGGATGTTCGGTAGTGCAATCAGCTCTACAGGAACAAATGGATCTTGGATGGATCCAGGAGCACCGAGTTCGTGGAGTTAACATGGTCTCTACGAATTCTAACGTCATTCAAAACCACGACATCCGTGTGATGAATGTCAACTTGGTGGCGATGCACTCAAGGCAAAGCCAGTATCATAATCTGCCGCGGCACGATTACAGTTCCTGTCTGATTTGCTCGGTAAACAAACAGGGATGCTCTTTCATACAAGAGGCCCTCCAGCGTCAGATGGATCTTGGATGGATCCAAGACTACCATGATAGGAACTCCTATCAAATCAACATGGTTCAGATCTTTGACATTCGTGTGATGAATACCAACCTGGTAGAGTTACATGCTGAGCAGGTCCGACTCGAATTCTTAAAATCACATGACTATCAAAGCTGTAAAGCAGGTTGCGAAAAGGATCGAGGTTGTACCCTTGTCCAGGAGGCACTTCAGCACTTGTTAAATCACTGGTGGATGCCAATCTATATGGACGAAGATACTCAGCAGATTAGTATCAATAACAGGAATCCTACTCGTCGTCAAAGTCAGGATGTCCGATCAATGGAAGGTAACCTAGTGAGGTTACATTGCATTCAAAGTGGGCGTGGCCAGGTGCCACCACACAACTATGACAGTTGTAGCGTCTGTTCGGAAAGTAACCAAGGGTGTTACCTTGTGAGAGCAGCTCTTCAGGGTCAGATCGATCATGGAGAAATTCATCCATATCCAGGTTCAGGACCCATCATTTGGTCGCCGAACTACCTTGCCGATCAAGTTGAGGATGTTGTCACCATCTCTGGTCATCACCATACCAGGGATGTTTTTGCCATCATCCCTCTATTTGATGAATCTAGAGTTCCCAACCGGGAACGGATCGAGATTACTTATGATGGTCAGAAAAATCAGAAGGTTCCCATAGTCATTTATCTATCGGGGCCACTACAGTATGAATCAGCTAAGGCAATCCCTTAGAAATACGGTGCAACAATAATCGAGAATGGAAAGGAAATTCCATTACCCTCCGTCGTGAATATTGCAGACATCAGTCGTGTAACACGGAGCGGTCGAATCTTCAACCGAGGGGTTGGGGAAGCTAACAAAGAAAAGGAACTTCAGGCAGAAATTCCTGATCCACCAGTCGGTCAATCTAGTAATCCCGACTTTTCAAAAGACAAAGATGAGATGCTAAAGCTCATCCAAAGGAGTGAATATAACATTGTTGATCAACTGTTACAGACTCCTTCAAAGATCTCAGTATTATCACTGTTACTCAGTTCAGAAGCACACAGAGAGGCTCTACAGAAAGTCTTGGAGCAAGCCTTTGTGGAACAGGATGTAACAATCAGACAGTTTGATAGCATTGTCTCTAACATCACTTCCTGCAATAATTTGGGATTTAGTGATGAGGAATTACCTGAAGAGGGTCGCCGTCATAACATGGCGCTCAATATCACAGTTAACTGCCAGGGCGATGCTTTAGCCAACGTACTGGTAGACACAGGGTCAGCCCTGAATGTTATGCCGAAGTCTACTTTGACGCAATTATCATTCAAGGGCCCTCCGATGAGAGTCAGCGAGGTCGTCGTCAAAGCATTCGACGGATCCAGAAAAACAGTTATCGGCGAAGTTGATCTTCCTATAACTATTGGTCCTCACACTTTCCAAATCACTTTCCAGGTCATGGACATCCGGACAACATACAGTTGTTTATTAGGAAGACCTTGGATACATCAGGCTGGAGCGGTCACTTCGACCCTCCACCAAAAGCTAAAGTTCGTCAAGAACGATCAACTTGTCACGGTTTGTGGGGAACAAGCCTTGCTTGTGAGTAACCTATCATCATCTACTTGTGTAGAACCCGAGGAGGTTATTGGAACTCAGTTCCAAGCACTATCGGTGAGCAAGAACGATCAATCTGAAGAAGGAACTTCAATTTCTTCATACAAAGGTGCTATCAAAGCGGTCGAGAGTACCGATACGATAGGATGGGGACGGCTTGTCATTCCCATTGACAATAAAACAAAGAAGGGTCTTGGTTTTTCTGCAACCTGTACTCAGACAGCCGCCAATGATGAAAGTCTGCATCCCCTTCAAAACTTCTTCCACAGTGGAGGTTTTCTTCACCCAGTGTCTCGGACAGTTCATGCTATCAATGAGGAAGATCCCTCTGACACAGATGAAGAATGGAAGTCCTACCTTAACAAGGACGGCTATATGTCTCAGGAAGAGGTGCCTATGCCTTTTTGCTTTCCTACGGAAAGTCTGAGATTTATACCAAGATCAGATGTCGAAATGATCTACAGAGATTGTGCTCCGCCAAATTCATTAGAGGAAGACACTCTAATGAAAGACAACTTTGACTCTACCTGCTATGGCCCGATGGATGGTCTGCCAATGTGGCGACCTTACCCAGGAAACTTGGGGCAAGAAAGTCAGCCGAGTAATGAAACTCAGTCGAGCGTCATTGAACAGAATACCTGTGTCCCCACCATGTCATGGGATCAACACTCAGGTCATTCGGAAATTACTCAACATGAAGATGAATTCGCAACGTTCGCAGGACTTGAATTCATCAACTATGCTTTTCCTGAGGTCAACGTCATCGAGAGGGATGACTTCTCCAGTTCCAAAGAAGTTTGGGACACTTTGGGATAACCAAGTGGAAAATACGACTTTATGGTCAAGTACACTGCTCCCGAAAGCTCTCGTATCAGGCTCGAAGATATCTAGTCAACTGGATGGGGAGATACAGCTGAGAGCACAAATGCTATGCAAAATACAACAGAGGAATCCTCCTACGACAATTCTTCTTGGGAGACAGATTCCAACGATCCTGCTCCACCAGAAATCAGCGTCATTTCTGAAGACAAATCAAGGAAGGTGCCAGACTTTGTGATTCACCGAGGAGTTCGCCGCCAATGGGTTGTTGTCGAGGTTCCGAAGGTCGTTCGTCAGTCAAAGTAATTGTCATCTTTAACCTTTCACCCTGCCCAGGTGAAACGGATATTTTGATAGGGCTCGTTTTCTGTAAATTTCCCTCTTCGCTTTGCCCAAAGAGAGTGAGTTTTGTTTTATAGGGCTGTAGTTTCAAGATTCGACTTGTTCATTAATAAAATAACGTCGTTCTGTAATTTCCGCATAATTGCTGTTTTCTCTTTTTGCTTTTTCAGAAAATGGTAATCCTAAAAAACATTCAATAATAAAAACAAGCAGTAAAATCAAAACACTGCACACACTTACATTTTCTCTATCTCTTCTAAACACGAATCATCACGTCATGCAGATTGCTTGTTTTATACCCCGTTGAAACATACGATCCAATGCCTTCTTCCAACTTTGAGTTCCCGGTATTCGAGGCTGAAGAAGAAAATGACAACGAAATTCCAGAAGAGATCTCCTGACTACTCAGACAAGAGGAAAGGTCCATCGAACCTCACAAAGAACTGTTAGAAACGGTAAACTTGGGTTCAGAAAAAGAGAGAAAAGAAATCAGGATCGGAGCATTGCTCAGTCCAACTGCCAGAGAGGGTTTGATAAAGCTTCTCAAAGAATTCCCCGATGTGTTCGCTTGGTCCTATCAGGATATGCCAGGGTTGGATACCAGCATCGTGGAACATCACTTACCGTTGAGATCGGAATGTCCGCCAGTAAAGCAAAGGTTGAGACGGACTCACCCGGACATGGCCATCAAAATCAAAGAGGAGGTACAAAAACAGATCGACGCGGGTTTCCTCGCTACATCTGAATATCCTCAATGGTTAGCCAACATCGTACCCATTCCTAAAAAGGACGGAAGGGTCAGAATGTGTGTTGATTACAGAGATCTGAACAAGGCAAGTCCAAAGGACGACTTTCCTTTACCACACATTGACATGCTGGTTGACAGCACAGCAAAGTTCAAAGTATTCTCCTTCATGGATGGATTCTCGGGCTATAACCAGATCAGAATGCCGCCGAAAGACATGGAGAAAACTTCGTTCATTACCCCATGGGGTGCCTTTTGCTACAAGGTAATGTCGTTCGGTTTAAAGAATGTCGGGGCAACCTATCAAAGGGCTATGACTACTCTGTTTCATGACATGATACATAAGGAAATCGAGGTATATGTCGATGATTTGATTGCAAAATCAAGAACAGAGGATGAGCACGTTGAACATCTGTCAAAATTGTTCGAACGTCTAAGAAAATTCAAGCTCCGCTTGAATCCCAACAAGTGCACCTTCGGTGTCCGTTCGGGGAAATTACTAGGGTTCATCGTCAGCCAGAAAGGAATTGAAGTTGATCCTGACAAGGTCAAGGCCATTCAAGAAATGCCTTCTCCAAAAACTGAAAAACAAGTCAGAGGATTCCTGGGACGTTTGAACTACATCTCCAGATTCATATTCCTTATGACCGCGACTTGTGCGCCGATTTTCAAATTACTCAAAAAGAACCAGGATTGCGTTTGGTCAGAAGACTGCCAAACTGCCTTCGACAGTATTAAGGAATATCTGTTGAATCCTCCGATTCTATCACCTCCAGTGGAAGAAAGGCCACTAATCATTTACCTCACAGTCCTAGAGGACTCAATGGGATGTGTACTTGGCCAACAAGACGAAACCAAAAGGAAAGAGTCTGCCATTTACTATCTAAGCAAGAAATTCACCAACTGCGAGACTCGGTATACGATGCTTGAGAAAACTTGTTGCGTATTGGCTTGGGCAGCCAAACGTCTTCGCCAGTACATGATTCATCATACTACTTGGTTGGTCTCCGAAATGGATCCAATCAAGTACGTTTTCGAAAAACCTGCTCTCACGGGAAGAATTGCCCGTTGGCAGATGCTGTTATCAGAATATGACATAGAGTACCACGCTCAGAAAGCCGTTAAAGGAAGTATTTTAGCCGATCATTTGGCTCATCAACCGATTGACGATCAAGAATCAATCGGGTTTGACTTCCCAGACGAAGATGTCATGTATCTAAAGATGAAAGATTGCGATGAACCCATACCCATTGAAGGGCCAGAACCAGGTTCCCAGTGGGGACTTATCTTTGACGGAGCAGTCAATCATTATGGAAACGGAATTGGGGCAATCATTGTTACCCCTCAGGGTTCCCACATTCCTTTCACTGCCAGACTTACGTTCAAATGTACGAACAACGAGGCCGAATACGAAGCATGTATCATGGGTCTCGAAGAAGCGATTGATTTTAGGATCAAAAAGTTGGACGTATATGGCGACTCAGCCTTGGTTATTAACCAGATAAAAGGAGATTGGAACACATACCAATCAGGATTGATTCCTTACAAAGACTATGCAAGAAGGCTGTTACCCTTCTTCAACAGAGTCGACTTTCATCACATCCCTCGTGATGAGAATCACATGGCTGATGCATTAGCCACTCTCTCTTCCATGATTAGTGTAGGTCGATGGAATGACATACCTAAGATCGACATCATGCGCCTTGAACGGCCCGCTTACATCTTCGCGATTGAAGCAGTCATAGACGACAGACCTTAGTATCACGATATCAAATGCTTCCTTCAGAAACAAGAGTACCCATCTGGGGCACTCAGAAAAGACAGGAAAACCCTCAGAAGATTGGCTGGAAACTTCTTCCTGAGCGGTGACACTCTTTATAAGAGAAATTTTGACATGGTCTTGCTCCGATGCGTCGACAGACTAGAAGCAGACGTGCTTATGAAAGAAATTCATGAAGGATCCTTTGGCACTCATGCCAACGGACACACAATGGCGAGAAAGATTCTCAGGGCCGGGTATTATTGGTTGACCATGGAATCCGACTGCTACAAGTACATGAGGAGGTGTCACAAGTGTCAGATATACTTTGACAAAATTCATGTACCGCCATCACATCTCAAAGTTCTTTCTTCCCCGTGGCCTTTTTCCATATGGGGAATCGACATGATTGGCATGATTGAGCCCAAGGCTTCAAACGGACATCGGTTCATCCTGGTGGCCATTGACTATTTCACCAAGTGGGTCGAAGTAGCGTCATTCGCCAATGTAACCCGACAAGTGGTGGTCCGATTTATCAAAAACAATATCATCTGCCATTATGGTGTTCCAAGCGAGATCATTACTGATAATGGATCTAACTTGAACAATAAGATGATGAAAGAGTTGTGTGCAGAGTTCAAGATTGAACACCATAACTCATCTCCCTACCGACCCAAGATGAACGGAGCGGTAAAAGCGGCTAACAAGAACATCAAGAAGATTGTTCAAAAGATGGTTGTAACCTACAAAGATTAGGACGAAATGCTACCCTTTTCTCTTCACGGTTATCGAACATCTATCCGCACTTCAACAGGGGCAACCCCTTTCTCTCTAGTATATGGCATGGAGGCAGTGCTTCCCATAGAAGTAGAGATCCCATCAATCCGGGTATTGATGGAAGCTAAGCTCACCGAAGCTGAATGGTGTCAAATTCGACACGACGAACTGAACCTGATCGAAGAAAAGCGAATCACGGCACTATACCATGGTCAGTTGTATCAGCAAAGAATGAAGAGGGCGTTTGACAAAAAGGTCCGACCTCGTGTTTTCAGAAAAGGAGACCTCGTGCTCAAGAAGATACAATCATTTCTCACTGACTCTCGGGGCAAATGGACCCCAAATTATGATGGCCCCTATGTGGTCACGAAAGATTTCTCAGGCGGTGCCTTGAGACTTACAACCATGGACGGAGAGGAATTTGCCTACCCCACGAATGTTGATGTAGTCAAGAAATACTTCGCCTAAACTAAAAAAAAAACGTCTCGGTGGATTGAAAACCCGAAAGGGTGGTCCAAGCAAAAGTTAGAGACATGAAAAAAAAAATCATCATCCCGATGGATTGGAAATCTCATAGTACAATCCAGGCAAAAGTTAGGGATAATGGCAAGTAACTATGTTCAACAGAGGCAAGTCCCTTAGAAGCAGTTACAACATCATCTATCGGAGGAAATCTCCAGTCAAAGGTCATCTTCGACAGAAGCTCAGGATGCCCCGAATTCAAAGTTGGTAGAAGGATAGTGGTCGTTATGTTTCAACGTAGCCATTTTCCCTATAAATTACTGTTTTCTAACTTTGTATATACTCTTTGGAATCACGCGTTTGGCTGATCTCCATCTTA
Organism: Lathyrus tuberosus; assembly: GCA_022829125.1. Classification (NCBI taxonomy): domain Eukaryota; kingdom Viridiplantae; phylum Streptophyta; class Magnoliopsida; order Fabales; family Fabaceae; genus Lathyrus; species Lathyrus tuberosus. Next base: position 3,839,523 of record JALAZF010000491.1, on the reverse strand, counting down.
TCAATAAAATTTGAGCCCTTGTGCTTTTGTTTGTAATTCTTGCTTGTTTTAGCTTTACAAAACGACGTTGTTTAAACTTAATCAGCGATTCTTGAAATAAAACAAAAATGAATATACTTGTTAAAACTTTTTCTGCTTTTAAAATAAAGATGGCAATTTCTTTTGACTGTTGAACATCAAAAGAACATCGATTGTTTCTCCCGAAGTAAGCGAACTTCAAAGTGCAGAATCAAAGTACTCCTTCTAAGCCAGTATGCCTGAATGAAGGGATCAACTGTGTCAGAGACCTTGTTTCGTCTGACAGCCTCGGCCGAGTTCTCATCTCCTAAGCCCGATCAACATAGCTCCCAACGGGACTATCTCTCCTAAGCAAGGTGGAATTGCTATTTTGAATCAACGGTACTTCTTCGCCCCGCGATGGCCGAGTATCCAATTGTGTTCATCCATTAGTCTGTATGTCGCGTCTGTTTTGTCAGCATATACATACATACTTCATGCATTTTATTCGCGTTCGCATTTCGTATTGTATCACTATCACTTGAGTCGGTCTTGTCCCCTAGTGATAAACAGTTTTCTCAATCGAGTTTGTCAGTTCTTTCCTCGTCAGGAAGTGTTGCGTCTGCACAATCTCGCCACCAGTGTATCTTTAGATCAGAGTCGGCACTTGGCCACTTTGATAACTTGAACCTCTGAAAAGCCAGAGAAAACTCTCAATAAACATCACTCTTCGCCATTGAAGATGATATCCTTGCTTTCCCAGATTAAGGAAAATCCACAGAGAAAGCCTCGTGATCAGAGATTCGGCAGTACATCAGTATTTCTCCGAAAAGTCGTTGATGAAAAGGTCATCGACACCTCAAAATTGGACCCCATCATATGGCGTTTCTCCGGGAAGATCCCGAGAAAAGTATGATTAAAGATCCCAAACGAAAACAGTCTCTCAAGAGACTCGCTTTCCCCAGTAGAATCGACAAATGACGTCTCCAACAGAGAAGTTTGTACAACTCTACAACTCAGACGAATGGGTTCCCCAGCAAGGCTGACATCAAACCTTTTTCCACTCAAATGGCATCTCCCCAGGAAAATTCGGCGAGAAGTTTGAAGGAAAACCGCTACACATAGCGTCCCTTGTCAATAAATTTTATTGACAAAAGAAACTAAGACCAGTTCCTTGGTAGGAAACCAGGATCGAGGGGAAGTTTAAATCAGAAACCGAGACCAGTTCCTTGGTAAGAAACCAGGATCGAGGGGAAGTTTATTTCAAAAGAAACTGAGACCAGTTCCTTGGTAGAAAACCAGGATCGAGGGGAAGTTTACCTTTTCTAAGCATCATTGCTTAGCTAAAGAAGATGAATGCGTAAGCTACCATTCATAACCACCATCAAAATTTCGGATATTCCGATATTTAATTCTCTTGTACCCCGAATGCCCGAATCCCTTCGTCATTCATACCTTCGGGTCCAAGAAGATTAAATATGGGCCTCTGTAATACCCAAAATTTTGACCACTTAGATTTCCCATCATTGTGAAAATCATCATCACAATATGGATGTACCTTTATGCTTCATTAGTCTCCCCAAAGATAGGTGAGCATCCACTACAATCAAAATTAGGGTTTCAAGCCCCCTCTGAGTGCTTAGACAAAGGATCAATCAAGAAATGACATGATCTTCAACTTGTCTAATCTCTCAAACATCAACAATGGATCAAAAAGGACTCCCACTTCAAGGATTAAGCACAAGGCTGCTCCCTTCTAGGTGGATCAAGTCTCAAGATCGACAGTGTCACCAAATTAGGGTTTTGGTCGACCAGGGTCTCCAGATGGAAATTTTCATCTGGGCACAAGGCAATGATCCAAAACATGACCTAATATGCTTCATGGAACCTCATGAACCCATGCATCGAGTCAATTTTGCCTCAGGGGATTCATTCATCAAAAATCAGGAATTAGGGTTTCGTGACCTAATTCACCCCTAAGTTGACTTTTGGGACAAACCATGAGTCAAGACCTCAAGAGATGATTTGAGGGTCTCTAATACACCATATTGATCCATTTGGAACAATGGATTGATCCAAGAAGCTTGAGCAACAAGTCTCATTTTCATCTGCACCACAATTAGGGTTTTAAGGGAAAAGTCAACTGTAACTTTGACTTTTGACCAGGACATGCTCCAAAACCCTAATACATGATTGAATATACCCTATGACACCCATGGAACATGTCCATCAAGTTTGATTTAGGTCAAGGACATGATTTCCTGAAGAATTGCACTGTTTGGAATTCATCTGATAAATAGTCAACTGTGCACAAAAGTCAACTTTGACTTTTTGAGATTTTTCACCAAAATGGATTTTTAACCCTAAAATGATGTTAATGTATGATTTGAATCATCATTCATCAAGAAAAATTAAGAAAAGTGAGATAACTTGTAAAAGGGGTAACCATAAAACTTAGAAATTTTTCTAAGTTAAAAATAAAGTGGCAAAGGTACCAACTTTGGAGGACCATAACTCATAAACCACAAGGCCATTTTTTCTCATCCAAAGATGTATTTGTAGCCCTCATTATCACCTACAAAAACTTCAACTACAAGTCATTCCAATTCATTAAGGATTTTGAGTTATGGAATGATCAAAGTGGCTGAAAAGTGAAAAAGTCACTTTTTCCAACACTTAGTGAAATTTTCACTAAGTCAGAATTTGCCTTCACTTTTTGCCAAATGTAGGGGGATTTTTCACTTGGAATCAAAAGAGATCAAAACCAAACTTGTTCAAACAATTGTTGTATCATGTAAGAGCTTTCCAAAATGGCCAAGAACATTGCCAAATTCAACCTACATCATGAGATACAACATTGGCAAGTTGCCTTGTTGAAATCTGTCAAAGCAAGGCAGAATTTGCATTTTGACTCGATTTGCCAAAATTGCCCAATTTCAATTGCTCCAATCCACTTGGACACCTCAGAGGATTGAATCCAAAGGGGACAATCACTGAGCCAAGCCTCCAAGGTCCAAGGAACTAGGAATAACATGTTGAACCTAGAGTTGCCAAAATAGGGACAAGACTTCAAATTTGGAATGAGGCATTCAATGGAACCATCAAGGTGGCATGGACTGAGCCATTCTCATCTGAACTCAGTCGAGACTTATCCAAGACCAAGGGGACCAAAGCTCTGTGCCCTAACCTCTAGTCAATGGCTAGAGGAGACTTTCATTTCCATTGGCCAACATTGAGCAAACCTACTTACCAGCTGCCATGCACTATTCCTTGCAAAACAAACTTGCTCTACTATAAATAGAGCTCAATTGTGGTCAGTTTAAGTACACCAAAGCCATCTAACAGATGCTTTCCTCAAAATCTCTTTCTCTTGGCAAAAATGCCTTTCTTAGCAAGGTAGCTATCGGGTTTTGAGTTTGAGAGCAATTTTGCACAAACCAATCACTCACACACCTCACATACATCACATATGAGCTGATCAAACACTCACATAACATCTGGAACATCAAAATCTCAAAATCACTTGCCATCCACACAAGTTTGAAGTGAAGTTGCAGCTGAGATGCCATAAACTGATCCAGTCCATTTCAATTCAATATAAGTGTTCAAACACACTCCATATGGTGTAGGGAAGCTGTCCTGATCATCACAACTTGTCTGTAACACCTCCAACTCAAAATCACATCTGCTCTTGCTGTCACGACTTGGAGGTAAGCACATGCTTGGTCATCTCTCAATCTATGCATATTTCCTCGCACAATAATTTGGCCATATGTTCATAATCATGCATGGAATGTTTTCCCTCAATTAATTGCATTGTTTGAATCGTGTATCAAAAATCCTAGCCTTTATGCAGAAATTAGGGTTCTTGAGGTCTCTTCGTGATTTCTTGTTGTATGTTTAATTTAAATGAAATTAAAGTACCTAGACATGATCGTGAGGTTGAGGCGAGCATAATGATATGTGGATTGCATGTTATAATTACGTATTCAGTGAGATTGGATGGAAAATGCAAATCTGGGCAAACTGAAAAACGCGCGTGTTCTTGGTGTTGTTCTTGGGGCCATTGTCATATATTTGAATATTTGAATTTTGTGATTTTGTTTAATTGATTCAAAAATTAATTTCTCTCTGAGTTTTAATGATTTTGAGTTGATTCTTTTTTTAATAATTCACAAAAATGTTAAAATATTTTATTTTATCAAAAATTCCCAAAAATATTATTTATTTCATATAATTGATATTTTTGTAAAGAATTAATATTTTGATTGTTTTTGGCATTTTAAATATTTTTTTCTACATTGATTTTGCAACTTTTAATGCTTTCTAATTATTTTGTAGGTCAATACTTAATTTTTGAAGCATTAATCCAAGATCACAATTTGTTTTCCATGTGTTAAACAATTTTTGATCATTTTAATTGAATTTTTATTCAATTAAATACATTTTGAAAACAAATTAGGGTTTTGGATTAATTCAACCCTCATAAATCATTTTCAAAACACTTTGGGCCTCTAATAGAGTGTAAGACCCAATCCTTTTTTTGACCAAATCATTTTGGGCCTCACTTATTGTATAAGTCCCGATACCGTCAAAAAACAAACGGCGCGATCGTCGCCTTTTCAAAAATCATCTGGGCCTACCCTCGAGTAGTAAGACTTATTCATTTATTCATTTCAAAACTCTTTGGGCCTCTTGAGAGAGTGTAAGACCCATCCCCCCTTGTACAAAAACTTTTTGGGCCTCACTCATTGTATAAGTCCCTCTGTACAAGTAAACGGCGCGATCGTCGCCCGTTTAAAAATAAAACTCATCTGGGCCTCTCCTTGAGCTATAAGACTCATTCAAAACACTTTGGGCCTCTATTAGAGTGTAAGACCCAATCCCCCTTTTAACCAAAACATTTTGGGCCTCACTTATTGTATAAGTCCCTCTGCGTTAAAAGAAAACCTCGGCGCGATCGCCATTTTTAAACGAAAAATCATTTGGGCCTACCCTCGTGTTATAAGCCCCAATATTTTTCTTTAAACCTTTTTGGGCCTCTTGAGAGAGTGTAAGACCCATCCCTTTGTACAGAAAACCTTTTTTGGGCCCCAGTCACTTGTATAAGTCCCTCTGTACAAATTCAAATAGTGCGCTCACTGATAAAACCCTGGGCCTCTCCTTGAGCTGTAAGCCCCAAACCTTTCTTTTTCAAAGCACTTTCTCCTTTGATTTTGAATATACTGTTGTTTTCAATCTTTCTTTGTTGAAAAACAGCATGGAAGCACTACAACCGAGTAAGTGGTTATCGCTTTCATTTACTGCTTTCATATTATAAACTGTATTGTGGGGCTGCTCACTGTAAGTCTCCTTTCATAAACTCATATCTACTGTGTAATAATAGTATAGATATTTCGAGTTTCCCCGGCAACTACGTCTAGAACTAGGTGACGCCGTCTCACTTATTCATAGAAATAGACGCCCAGATCCCTAATAGGAGCACCAGATACAGTCTTCTCTTCAGCTGTCCTCCTTAGGTATCGTCAAGAAGCTCTACTCCCCAAGATGAATGTATTCTCCGTGAATGGCATCTTTGAGTTTCTTCCCAAATTCTCAAACTTTCCTGACTTGATCTATTCCTTGTGGATAGCTTGCCTTGAATGTCTCGGGGTTTGGGTACCCACTACGGTCATAATCTTGGACCTTAACTAAGGAACCCTCTTTAAAAGCTAAAAAGTCGCTGGATTGTAAACCTCGCACGTTTACTAGTGGTTTTCATCTTTAAAAGAGTTATCTCTCCTAATGGAAAGGAGATGATAGACCCACGGGCTTCTTAAAAGTATCGGCCTCCTCTTGGGCATTATTCAAGGACCCTACGGCTTCTTAGAAGTATTCACAGCCTCCTCTTAGGCTTCGTATAATGATTTCTTCCTTCGGGAATGATAGCCTCCTCTTGGGCTTTGTACAAGGACACGTCGGCTTCTTAAAAGTTTCCAGCCTCCTCTTGGGCTTCGTACAAATTGTCCCGACGCCCTCCTAGAGGTATAGGAACAGAACCTAGTCATCCTCATAGAACAGTCCTTTCATAGAGTCTACTACTGTTTCTCAAAGCATAGTACGGAAGAAAAAACTCTAGACACGGACAGTCTAACTTCCTTGAGTCTCAAAGACATTCTCAAGCACGCTTCGTTAAATAGGAAAGAAACCCGCAGACTCGGACAGTCTCAATACCCTTTGGATTTCCCGTTTCCTCAAAGAGAAGGAAATATCCCTGATCCTCAAATCAAATCCCTGAGTACAGTGTTGCTCATATAAGAACTGATTTTCTCTTTTAAATCAGTATATTGGATCTGTCACTCAACTGAAACAGTTACAATAGCCTCCATCTCGGGCTTTATACGAGATACCAAAATACTCCATCGTCGAGTCAAAACCTTTTAGCCTCTCTCTCGGGCTTTGTACGAGATACAAAAACACTCTATTACTGAGTATAAAAGATTCTCCAACTGAGTCAACTCTTTGCTAGCCTCCTCTTAGGCTTTGTATAACGATATGCCCCACTGGGTCAAAAACTTTTAGCCTCTCTCTCGGGCTTTGTACGAGACACAAAATAGCCTCCTCTTAGGCTTTGTATAATGATTTTCCTAGCGGAAATTAGCCTCCTCTTAGGCTTTGTATAAGAAAACCACTGGTTGATCCAATCGACCTTTTAGCATCAAAACTGTGCCTCGTTCGCAGTACACAAACATTAACAACTCCTTTCCCTTCATCTAATCGCTGTAAGCGGCAAGCCTCTGGATCATATACATCCATGCCACTGTCCCTCTTTTAGCATGAGAAATTCCTAAGGAAAGATGGCATTGCTCTACACTGAGTTAAAGTCTTCTCCTTCAGGTTAAAACCCTTTCTTCGGAAATTATGGCATTGCTCGGATCCGCGTATCCCAGTTAAAGTAATTCTCCTTCTCCCCTCTTTAGAGATGACAAATTCTCTCTAAAGCCGAGGTCTTTCAGCTTCACGTCTTGGGCTTTGAACAAGACACAAATAGACCTTTTAGCTTCACATCTTGGGCTTTGAACAAGATACAAATCACCTTTCGCTTCACGTCTTGGGCTTTGAACAAGACACCAAAAACCATTTCCTCCCATAGAATAGGAGGAACTACGAATGCTCTGATTTCCCTGTTTCGGTAAACGGGAATACGTAGGCATAAGATCAAAAGAAAAGATCTTAGCGAGCGCAATCAACAAAAAACCCAAATCCCATATCTCCATCAATTAAAAGCAGTATGTCAAAAGCACCAGTCCCAACATCCTAATCCTTGTTCCCCGCCAGAAAGTCCTAGAAAGAAAGAAAACCGTATTGGCGAAAATACAAATAACCAGTACAAAGGCCCCCCCACATTGATAGCATCTGTAACCTAACAGACCGCTGTTTAAACTCAGTATGCAAGCAGGGTTAATTGGAGACATCTATTTCCCTTCCTTATTCAGCTCACAATAGGATAAAAAATGAATCGACCTGTAGTTTAAAGCTCAAACCGCAGAGAGCGACCAGCGCTTGAGAACCGCGTCCAAAATCGCTCTCTACAATAGCATTTTGAGAGCCCATTATGACGATATTAGTTTGAGTATGTTTAACGGGAATTCTGTTCTTCGGCCTAGCATCTCTAAATCAGTGTGGTGGAAAGATATCAGATCGTTCGATAAAAAATTCGATCAAGACATATTTGAGAAGAATTGTAGGGTGGAATTGGGGAATGGTTACATTACCTCTTTTTGGTATTCTAAGTGGCTGGGCAATTTTAGATTGAAGGATAAATTCCCGGATCTGTTTTTTGAATCTAGACTTCAAAATGCTTATGTAGCCGGAATGGGAGGTTGGGTGGAAGGGAGTTGGAGTTGGGGTGATTTTGGAATTGCTGTAAATGTGAATTATATTTTAGATGTTAGCAGACTGGTTTTAAAGAATCTCATTTTTAGTGTAGGGCATGCTATTAATGGTCGGGTTAAGTTTATTTGGCTTCTTGATCCTAAAACAGGTTTCACCGTCAAATCATGTGCGGCAGTTTTGGCAGCTAGCAGACTTTCTGCTGCAGATGTGTTTTCGTACAACACTGCTGGTACTGCTGTGTTTGACAGCAGCCCCATCGCGGGTAGCAGCAGGGTGAGATCCCGGGCTGGTAGCAGGGCGGAGGGTGGTGGTCCGGCCAGCAATACGGGGGGCAGGGGCTGCGGGCCTGCCGGTGAGTGGAGGAGGTTTTGGAAGACGGAAGTACCCTCGCGTATGAAAGCGTTTGGTTGGCGTCTTTTTTGGAAGAGACTTCCAACCAAGGATAATTTAATTTCTAGAGGTATCAATTTTAACGACGCTAATTCTCTTTGTGTGTTTTGTTCTAATTCTTTACAAATGGTGGCGCATTTGTTTTTGAGTTATTGTTTGGTGAGATTAATTTGGAGGGATATAAGGGAGTGAATTGGTTTTGTAGATAATATTGATGACAACTCAGAGTGTTGTAAAGAAAGTTTTGCGAGATGGTTTCTTTTTTTCAAATCTCAGGGAGTGAAAAACGGGAAAGCTGGAGTTGTTTGGTTGGCAATATGTTGGAATATTTGGATTGCTAGGAATAGTTTCATTTTTGAGAACAATAGTTGGAATGTTTTTGACATCGTCTGGAATGTAAAGATTATGGCTTGAAAGTGGTCCTTATTAGGCGAAATTGCTAAACCCAATTGTAATTTTTATGATTTTTGTAAAAATCCGTTGTTTTTTCTATCTTAAAAGCAATTGGTTTACAATCTCTTTTTGTTCAAGCTGTTTTAGCTCGTTTCTTTTGTAACCAGGTTCGAGAACCCTAAGTTCTCTCTTTATAGGATAACTTTGTTAAAAAAAAATAAAAAAAGACTTCCTTGAATCAGGATTTCTTATCCACCAATAATAATAATTTATTTTATATGATATAAAATATATAGTGTTAGAAATCAACCTGATGGCATGTTTTTATGTACGGAGAATCACGATTTTGGTTCCAGCAACCTTATTTCTATTGATTTCTGGTCAAGATGTTTCCACTTCCATATTATAAGTGGTAGGGGAAATTATTAAATTGGAATAGAGTGCAATGTTTTGAATTCGAGGAAGATAAATGAGAGAGTTTGGTGAATTCACGAAAGTGGCTTTATAGAAAAATGATCAAAACAATTGTTGCTTAAATAAATTTAGAGAAGTGGTAGAAAAAGGGAATTGTTATTTAAAAATATTAATAATTTGGGACTTTTTAAAATTTCAGTGAATAGTTTCAAATCAAATAATGTGTATTTTTGGTTTGGAATAAAAGGAAATTTTGTAAAAGAATTTCCATTAGTAATGTTATTATTTTTATTATATAGTAATAAATATAGATTTTTATAATATTATCAAAATTATAGTTTTAAAATAACTGAGATACAAAATTAGTTCGTTAGGAAAATCATTGTTATCCAAAAAAGTTTTCTTTGGGTGGGTTCATTGAAAACAAGGTTTATTCTGTGGGTCAGCTGGAAGTCCGTTTGCAAGCCGAGAAATTTAGGAGGTCTCGGAATAAAGCATGTGGGTAATGAAAATGGAGACCTTTGGAAGTTTGTGAATGTCACTAATGAAATTTGGAGACCTTTGCCTGAAAGTCGGCACGGTAATTTGAGTCTGAAAATTCAGGTGCATAAAGAGGTGGGTAATTTGTGCTCGGATTCGAACTGGATGAGAGATGTTCTTGACTGGGCCAGCGCCTGCCCATCTGTCGGGCAGACCCAACCCAATACTAATGACAGGCCCCTTAAGGCCCAATCCTTCCCTGTGTCGAGCACATCCAGATCCCCTCGTTGTCGAGGAGGTCATCACATGACTCGGGTAGAGAGCACGCGTCCTCCCCACGAACGCCACGTGCCCCCCACACAGGGACACGTCATCAGGTAATTACTGATCGTTAAAATAGCAAGTGTACTATTTTTACGATGTAGTAATAATAGGGGTTACCCCCAGAATCGATCTCGAGGATTGCGCGTGATTGTACGTGCAGATGTTAATTCAATTAAACAAAAGTTCCTTGAGTTTTGATTGTTTTAAATTATAACTAAGAATAGTAAAATGAACACAATTATAAACTTGAGTTAAAAACGGATATGAGTAGCATGCCGTCATACCCTAAATTTTGACTAGACATTTTTATTTTTTTCATTTCATTTATCTATATTTTCATACTGTGGCGTCTGCATAGAATATCATATATTTTCTTCATGAATATTTTTTGAATTATCACCCTGATTTAACGTATAAAATTTTCATGTATTTTTGGTCAAACTAAAAGTCAATTGTGCAAAAAAGTCGATATCCGGGCAGTTTTTAAAATCGAACTTTCAGACATCATTTTTTATTTATTTTTCGCGTACTTTAACCCAGTGTGCTTATTTTAATTTTTTGACTTTCCGGTCATCATGTTTCTGACCCGTATAAGCCTTTTTACCGGGTAAAATTTCACAATTTGATCGCGAAGTGTATTTTTTCAATACTTAATATTTTGTACTCTTCATTTTGGTGTGTCCATTTTTATTTTTCGGACGCGTCGATATCAGGCTGTTTTATCATTTTTAATCGGTTTTGTTTCATTTTAATTGATAATTTTGTTTTTTACACGGTTTGTTTTATTAGTAGTGCATACGATAAGAATCTTAATTAACCATTATCTCATGTTTTTATTTCATCATCATTTTTTGTTATAATAGAATATTCTAACTAAGCATATTTTTTATTCCACCATCATTTTAATTTATTATAATAGTTTATCTAATCATCTTATCTCATATTTTTATTTATATTTTTTTCTTCTCACGTTTATATATATATATATATATATATATATATATATATATATATATATATATATATATATATATATATATATATATATATTTTTTTTTTTTTTTTTTTTGTTTTTTTATAAATATATCTTTTTATTTTTTAGGATATATATATATATATATATATATATATATATATATATATATATATATTTATATATATTTGTTTATTTGTTTATTTTTAGAAAAAATAATGTAAATTCATATATTTTTATACAATTTTGTTTTTTTATGAATTTTTGTTTTTTATAGTTTTTGTTTTAAATAGATTTTATTTTTAATACCATTTGTTCATTTTGCCAAATTCATCTTTGTTTTATATATATATATATATTATTTTGTAACAAACTTTAAATTTTTGAATAAAAAACCATTATTAATTTTGAATTTTGAATCTTGTGCACCAAGTAATGAAGACTTGGAATTTTTGATTATTCTATCTTTTTCTAACTCGATCACCAAGTTTCTTTTTTCTATAAATAGGCAACCATTTCATTCATTCATTCTTACACCAAAACAAGCATAGCCTTTGTTTTCTCTCTTCTTTCGTCTCTTCAAATTTCGAGCTCCATAAGGAGTGCAAGGGTGGAATTTCAACTCCAAGCAACTTCCACTCCAATCAATCATTATTTAGAAGGTAAGGATTCTCACTTTGAAACTTCATGAAATATGCATCATTTACAAATATTTAAATTCATGATATGCTTGTTATAATTACATATTTGAATTCCTCATGAAATTCCCTTCAAAATGGAATATTGGAACATGTGATTTGTTTAAAAAATGAGAGAGTTGTGTTTGGAAGAAGTTGTTGATCATGTAAAAATTCTGCTACTGTCGCTGCAATAGACAGCGCTGCTGTGCAAGAAGCGCTGTTAAAACCTGTTGTTTTTGTTCCTATACGTTGGGATACACACCAGTACTGCCCAGGAGCACTATTAAAACTCTTTTCTTCATATATTATTTATTTTTTAGAATCTTTTTATTTATTTATTTATTTTATTTTCTTATTTATTTTTAACCAAATATTTATTTTAACTTCTTCTTTTTAATAATATTTTCTTTTATCTTAGTTATTTTAATTTCTGATTTAATTTCTTTTAAATCATTTATTTTATCTCTTTATTTTCCTAAAAATCTTTTTAATCAATTTATTAAACTTTCTTTTGGTTACTTAAACTTTTGTCATTTAAAATATGATTATACTTTAGTTAAATCTTTCACTTATCATCTTTAATGAAAAAAACCTTAAACATATTTATTACCTTTTAATTTATTAATTCCAAGGATTTTCTTCATTTCAAACACACTTTGTTTATTCTCTAAATATTGTACTTCTTTTGTGAATTTTAGCTTTACATAATCTTTGTACACAATGGGCATCCGTTAAGGTGTAAGCCCCAACCCTTTTGAGTATAAATAATTTTTGGGTCACTATTAGAGTGTAAGTCCCTCCACTTTTTTTATTCAATCATGTTTAAATATATTTGGGCCTCCACTTGAGTATAAGTCCCTTTACTTTTGTTTCACCACACGATGCTTTCCCGTGTATGTTTATTTATCAACACGATGTTCTTCCGTGTATGTTTTATTTCACATCACGTTCTTCCATGAATAATTGACTCTGATTTCAGGGGCCTCTCCTTAAGCTGTAAGCCCCAATTTACTTTCAAAATACTTTCTCTTTTGATTTTGAGATATACTTCTTTTTCTTTGTTGAACAACTAACCAAACAGCATAGAAGCTCTACAACCGAGTAAGTGTTTATATGATTTCTTTACCCGCTTTCATATACATATCTGTATTGTGGGGCTGCTTCACTGTAAGTCTTCTTTCATATCCTCTTTAAATACTTGTCATATATCAACTGTATATATACTAGTATAGTTATTTAGAGTTTTCCCCGACAACTACGTCTAGTACTAGGTAAAGCCTCGTTGGTCGCTCTTAAATACAAACAAAATTAGATCCCCATAGGATTCCAGATACAGTCTTCCCTCCTCTTGGGGTTAAACAATATGGAACAGAGAAAGGCAGTATTCTCGGTGAACCCTTTCTCAGACTGTAACTCTAGAAATTGTCAAAGGAATTCGACTCCCCGGAGTTGATATATTCTCTGTGAATGGCATCTCTTGAATTCCTCAAACCCGAAACTCTCACTAAATGATCTATTCTATGTGAATGGCATTTCTTGAACTTTCCCGGCTTGGGACCCACGGGCTTCTTAAAAGCATCCCCGCCTTCTCTTGGGCGTTGTACAAGGACCCTTCGGTTTCTTAGAAGTGTCTCACAGCCTCCTCTTAAGCTTCGTATAATGATTCTTCCTCAGGGAAGATATCCTCCTCTTGGGCTTCGTACAAATTGTCCTGACGGCTTCTAAAAAGTTTTTCTCGCCTTCTCTTGGGCTTTATACAAATTGTCCCGACGACCTCTTAAAGGTATAGGAACAGAAATTAGTCATCTTACTAGAGCAGTCTTTCAATTGAGTCTAGATCTTGATCTCGAAAACGTACTTTTTCTTAGGCATAGTACAAAAGATAAAACTCCAAACTTGGACAGTCTAACTCCCTTGAGTCTCAAAGACATTCTCAAGTTCCCTTCTGAACATAGGAAGAAACCTAGCCTCTCTCAAGAGAGCGCTCTATTGGGACCTGCCTCGGGATCTCAAGAATCCCCTGTAAAAGTTTGCCTCCTCTTGGGCATTGTACAAGGACACACCCCGTAGACTTGGACAGTCTAAATACCCTTGAGTCTCAAAGACATTCTCAAATTACCTTTAGCTTCACATCTTGGGCTTTGAACAAGATACAACATACCCTTTAGCTTCATGTCTTGGGCTTTGAACAGGACACCAAAGCTACCCTTTCCTCTTTTTTTTACATCCGACGCTTTCCCGGATATTCCTTCTATTTTCATCCGACGCTTTCCCGGATATTCCTTCTATTTTCATCCGATGTTTTTCCCGGATATTCATATCTCAATCTTTAACCTCTTCACTCTTTTGAATCAATTCCCACAAACACCCTTTTAGCTTCAATTTTGGGCTTTGAACAAGACACAAAATACTCAACCCTTTAGCTTCATATCTTGGGCTTTGAACAAGATACAAATCACCTTTAGCTTCATATCTTGGCCTTTGAACAAGATACCCAAATATCTCTTTTCCGAACTACGATTTCTCTGATTTCCCTGTTATCATTATGGGAATACGTAGGCATAATATTGTGAAATCTTAGTGAGCACACTAAACAAAAACCTTATGTCTAGTACCTTACCAAAAACATCAAAAAACCCGCAAACAACAAAAATATCTTTTCAACATCTCTCAACCTTCCCAAAGGAGAAACTTTCCCGTTTACAACAAATGAACACCTGTAATTAGAAAGCAATAAGGAAAATTGCTAACAACCCATGGATAACCATGTATAGGATGGGTAATTGACAACTCCCCATTGTATAACCTGACCCTGAACTCCCCAATCTCTTAGAATTAGTTAAAGAAAACATTTGCGTGCAAGGTTGGTTTGAGATAGCTTCCCTTTCCTTTCCAGCTTCATAGGATAAATAAGAAATCAGAAAGTATCACCCAATCCCATCCGCAGGCGGATGTGGGCGGTCATGAAAATCGCGCTACAGATGCTAGAGAAAGTGTATGAATTGCACTACAAAAACTCTAAATCCTTATTCGATGATATATTACTCTAAACTAACCATATCGATTCTTAAGGTTATTTTTCCCTAATTCCTTAGCAGAAAAACCTTTGAGATTTTATCTTTACCCTAATTCCTTAGCGGTCAAGAAAGAATCACAAGCATTATATTTGATCAAGAATAATTCGGTCATTACAAGGTATCCCCATTCCTAGGCAATATCTACTCTAATATTATTATGCAAAAGCGTTAGGTTGGTTGGTCCGACCTAAACCCTAACCGTAAATCAATTTCAATTTGTCCGATCAAAAAGCGATAAAAACATTGCATAACAAAAGATTAAGGGAAAAAGTAATATCTCCATAGAACAATGAAAATTCAAGTCATTACAATACAATTGAAGGACCCCCTAGCATTGGGGGGTTTAGTTACTCATAGTATGAAAAGAAATTAAAAAATAGTAGATAAACATTACAAAGATAATGGAGGAATTTGATCTTCAATCGCGATGGCTCATGAAAAATCTCCCTTCTCCCGATCACTGGATTACATTCAACTTTCATGTAAATTCTTTCGTCCCATCAGAAAAGTCCCTTTCTCCTTCTCAGAAAGTGTCTAAAATACTCCCAGGTCCAATAGCAGCCCTAGGAAATGCCGAAAATACCCTCTGGAGTCACTTAGAACAAAAATTAACAAAAATAGCAAAATGTAGCGTCTTGGCCAACACGGCTCGTGTCGGCTGACACGGGCGGCCGTGTTGGCCCCCTGGCAACTTGATAAAAATTATTTTCGCTCCAGACTTGCTGACACGGGTCGTGTCAGGTGACACGGCCACCCATGTCAGCCCACTGTTTTTCTTTAAAATTTCATTCTCTTGCTTCTTCCTGACACGGGCCGTGTCAGGTGACACAGGTGGCCGTGTCAAGCCATTGTCTTCATTCCAATTTCATTCCGAATCTTGCAATTTCTCTCGCTTTTTCGCACCGATTCCTCCTGAAAGTTTATATGAACCTGAAAACACTAAAGAACACAACCAAGGCATAAAATGTGGTAAAAGAAATATAAAACAAATAAATAATAACACAATATTAACTAAAACAAACAGTGAAATAACGTATGAAAACCACTGATCAAACTCCCCCAAACTTAAATTAATTCTTGATCTCAAGCAACAAGCTTGCATAAAATTTTTCAGATCAAACGATACATATCCAATGAAAGACTTGTGAAGGTATGGTGTGTCGATACTCATACGTGAGCCTTTGTTCCGATCAGCTAAAACTAGTTCACTTGGTAATCGTCCATTAACGAAGGTATTACACAAACACATACCGCGGTAAAACCACGGACCTAAATCCCCCTTTCGGTTACCTCTCTAACTATGCTTTGGGCTTAAGTCTTTTCTTCGATTTCCTAACCCTTTCATTCGGATAATCTGATTAAGGAAATTTTTTGTTTTCCCTCACATGTACAAGATTGATCGAAACTTTTTCTAGGCACCATTATCTCTTCTTTTCTTCTCACTCATTAGGGTTTATTAGTCCACTTTGGTACAAAAATTGAGACTCAACCGCCGTTAGCGTAAGTAATCGGGTGAGGGTTACCCGACTTAGAAAGACTAGTTGTCTTTATCGCCATTATTCACTTTTTCGGTGCCTTAAATCATTCTCTCAATCAACCTTATATATACAATTCTTTTTAGTCATGCGGGACTATCACTATGAACTAATCGGAGAATACTTCTCAAATACAAGTACTATGGAACAAATCGACACGTTGGACTCGTTTTCTTTCTCCGGGGAATCTAGGGTGTTCGGGTCATTCCTAAGTTTTCAAACTTTCGCAATGCCCCTAGTTCTAACTTTTCTTCCCTCGAACTCTATATACTTTCCTGAATACCTCACACATCACAGAATTCACAAGCAAAAATTTTCGACTCTAATTTGAGGGGAAATTCAGAGTGGTTTTCATAAAACAACACGCAAAACAGACTTGACCAATACAAAAAGGAAAAACTAAAAGCAATAAATCCTCCCCCAAACTTGAACTACAACTTGGCCCCAATGTGTTAGAACAAGAGCGAGAGAGGTCACTCATAGAGATCCTTCTCGGGATGCTGACGGTAATGCAACACCGCTTCTACATCATCGTTTGCACATGTAGGATCCAGATTATTTCCTGCAACCAAAACAAAACAAATAGCAAAAAGAAATAAATTAATCAGACAAGCGTGGGTTGCCTCCCACATAGCGCTTCGTTTAACGTCGTATGACTCGACGGGTTACTCCCCAATGCTATGGGGGATACTTCCGCTTACACGTTTTGTGGCTTGACCTTTCCGCAACAGTGCACCGGTCAGATTCAGGAATAAGAGCTACATTGTGATTCAAATCACATCCAACTTCCACATTCTTCCTTTGATGTTTTTTTCTCTTCTTTCTTAGATGTTTCTTCCTCTTATTGACTTCTTGACTGGATTTTGGAATCTTGCTAGGTGCAATAGATGACTCAGATGCTGCAACCTAATGAATTATTCCAGAGACACTTTCAAGAAGTGGTTTTTAGCTTTTGCTTTTTCCCACTGTTTGAATCATTCCAACTGAGGGGTGATTACTTTCCTCTTGACCTTGCTTCTCGAGATCCAACACTTTTAAGGTTATTTCCTCCTCAAAATATTTCAAGGTTAAAGTATCAGCCTCGATATCCACACAACACCAACTAGTCATCAAGAATGATCGACCCAGTATGATAGTCATCTCCTCATCCTCAGGTAGATCAATGATCTCAAAGTCTACTGGATAGGTGAAGTTATCAATGGTCACAAGCACATCAATCAAGACTTTCTTAAAAGTTCTGTCCTTTATGGTACAAGGGATTGATGCAAAACCAAGATCTTTCCGTTTGATTGGAATTCCCCTACATTGTGATCCCCGACTGCTCTCTTCAATTATACTCTTTAGCTCCTCTCCACTAGGTTTCTTTTTCCCAACAACCTCCTTCATGAATTTCTTATATAGTGGCATTTGTTCAAGTGCTTTGAAGAAGGGCATATTGATCTCTAACTTTTTGAACAATGAGCTGAATTTCTCAAAGTCCTTTTCTTGTTTCTCCTTCTTTGTCACTCTTGAGGGGTACGGTAACTTGATCTTAGGTTTAACCATTTCTTTTCTTTTCTCTTCGTTTGGTCTGGCTTCTTTTGGATTTCTTTGAC
Source organism: Lathyrus tuberosus (assembly GCA_022829125.1). Taxonomy (NCBI): domain Eukaryota; kingdom Viridiplantae; phylum Streptophyta; class Magnoliopsida; order Fabales; family Fabaceae; genus Lathyrus; species Lathyrus tuberosus. Next base: position 3,821,790 of record JALAZF010000491.1, on the reverse strand, counting down.
TTTCCCGCACTTCCAGATCCACCTCTATATACTGATACTCATTGGCTCCCCTTTCTTCTTCTTCTACAACTTTCCGGCTCCTTGTGGTAACAACATTGACATTTTCGTGATTCTTCGGATTGGGTATTGTAGCGTATGGGAGGGCGCCTGGTGCTTGAGAATTTGCAACTTTTTGAGCTATCTGACCCAATTGAACCTCCAGTTTCTTTATGGAGGTTGTGGTATTCCTATAGCTATTACGGGTCTCTTCCTGAAATTGCATGTTATGAGCTGTCATCTTCTCAATGGCAATCTCCCATTGTGCTTTTTGGGGGCTTGTTGCTGTTGTGGGTATTGGTGTTGATTCTGATCTTTCCAGGAGAAGTTAGGATGATTCTTCCACCCTGGATTATACGTTTAAGCGTAGGGATTATTCTTCTTCAGGAATTTTATCTCTTCAATTTATTGCGGAGTCGCAACACAATGTACAGTATAATGGGGTCCACTACAAATCTCACAACTCATGGGTTGACCGGTTTGAACTTGTGCCACATTTTGAGTACCCACTTTTATGGCTTTTAACCTTCTTTCCACCTCAGCTGCAATCTGGTCTTCCATCTTAACCACTTGCTCAGTAAGCTTCAAGTCAATTATCCTTTCTGATTGACTCACACTACGATCATACAGTTCCAAATGCTCCTTTGCAATAATAGCTTCAATGATCCTTTTGATACCAGTGGCTGTTGAAAAATTGGACGAGCCACCGGCAGCTGTATCAAAGAGTTGCTTGGTTTTCATCTTCAGACCATTTACAAAATTCTGCATTTGTTCAGTTGCATCCATGTTGTGGGTAGGGCATGCAACCAAAAATCTCTTAAATCTCTTATATGCATCTCCGAGTGACTCTCCCTTCTCCTGTTTAAAATTAACAATGTCATACCTTTTACGAATGTACACAGAAGCAGGAAAATACTCGTTCAGAAATGTTGTCTCCATCTCTTGCCAAGTGGTAATACTCCCAGCAGGTAACGAGTAGAACCACTCCTCAGCGTCTTCCACAAGAGTGAAAGGAAGCATTCTTAACTTCTTTGCTTCCTCCGTGTGATCCTAAATCTTGAGAGTGGTGCTCATAGTCAAAAATATTTGTAGATGTTTGTTGGCATCTTCATTAACCTTTCCGATGAAAGGTTTCCTCTCAAGTTGAGTGATGATACTAGGATGCAACTGGAAATTCGACACATTCACCGGTTGGTTCACAATGGTCAACCTACCAGCCGGTACATTTGCCCCACCGTAATCGCCCAGAAGTCTCTCCGCTGGTTGATTTCCAGCCATAATCACAGTATCTCTGTCCGCCTCTGAACCTATTTCTGAACCTCAATCTGATTGTTCTGAGTGAACAAAAACTTTTTCTTCTTCTGGTGTTTGAACTGACGGTTCTGCTTCTGAAGCTGCCAGTCTTGCTTGTCTACGCCTCGCATGTAAAGTTCTTTCGATTTCTGCGTCAAAATTAAAATTTGCTGAGGGTTCTCCTCTTATAAAAATATTGGACGCAGATTAGTAGTAACAGTAATAATCCAAAAGTTATAAAATAAAAATAAAAAAAATAAAAATAAAAAATAAAAATAACAGAAAGATAAAATTTTAGTCACAGAGTGACAAAATTTCAATTAAATTAACACACGAACTTATAATTTGACAGTTCCCGGCAGCGGCGCCAAAAACTTGATTGTTAAAATAGTAAGTGTACTACTTTTACGATGTAGTAATAATAGGGGTTACCCCCAGAATCGATCTCAAGGACTGCGCGTGATTTTAAGTGCAGATGCTAATACAATTAAACAAAAGTTCCTTGGGTTTTGATTGTTTTAAAACTATAGCTAAGAATAGTAAAATGAACACAATTACAAACTTGACTTAAAAATAGATATGAGTAGCATGCTAGAGGAAGTGTATGAATTGCACTGCAAAAACTCTAAATCCTTATTCGATGAAATATTACTCTAAACTAACCTTACCGATTCTTAAGGTTATTTGTCCCTAATTCCTTAGCAAAAAAACATTTGAGATTCTATCTTTACCCTAATTCCTTAGCGGTCAAGAAAGAATCACAAGCATTATATTTAATCAAGAATAATTCAGTTATTACAGGGTATCCCCATTCCTAGGCAATATCTACTATAATATTATTATGCAAAAGCGTTAGGTTGGTTGGTCCGACCTAAACCCTAACCATAAATCAATTTCAATTTGTCCGATCGAAAAGCGTTAAAAACATTGCATAACAAAAGATTAAGGGAAAAAGTAATATCTCATAGAACAATGAAAATACAAGTCATTACAATGCAATTCAGGGACACCCCCTAGCATTGGGAGGTTTAGCTACTCATAGTATTGAAAGAAATTACAAAATAGTAGATAAACATTACAAAGATAACGGAGGAATTTGATCTTCAATCGCGATGTCTCATGAAAAATCTCCCTTCTCCCGATCACTTGATAGCAATCAACTTTCACTTAAATTCTTTCGTCCCATCAAAAAAGTCCCTTTCTCCTTCTCAAATAGTGTCTAAAATACTCTTAGGTCCAATAACAACACTAGGAAATGCCCAATATACCCTCCGGAGTCACTTAGCACAAAAATTCACAAAAATAGGAAAATGTAGCGTCTTGGCCAACACGGGCCGTGTTGGCCCCCTGACAACTTGATAAAAATTATTTTCGCTCCAGGCCTGCTGACACGGGTCGTGTCAGGTGACACGGGCACCCGTGTCAGCCCACTATTTTTCTTGAAAATTTTGTTCTCTTGCTTCTTCCTGACACGGGTGGCCTTGTCAGACCACTGTCTTCATTCCAATTTCATTCTGAATCTTGCGATTTCTCTCGCTTTTTCGCTCCGATTCCTCCTGAATGTTTATATGAACTTGAAAACACTAAAGAACACAACCAAGGCATAAAATACGGCAAAATAAATGTAAAACAAATAAACAATAACAAAATATTAACTAAAACAAACACTGAAATAACGTATTAAAACCACTGATCAACTCCCACTCCGGAAGAGCTGGTCAACCCACTTCTCGAAGATCACGGGAAAGTTACTCCAGGGTAAATACCACATGTTGGTCTTCCCTACGCCTCGTAAACCCTGTCAATTATCTGCATTGGGCTTAATGACCCAACGCAGTGCAGACGACCGTTGGCCCAGTGCTGGGGGCATAATATAAATACCCTCTTTCACTAGAGGGTCAGGTATTCTAATTTCGCACAATCACTGCCTTTCGGTACTTGATTGCTCTGTTCCTGACTTTAGCATCGGAGTACCTTGGAGGTACACCCCCGACCGTCTCACCACCACCGGAGTAGCGGAGCTCACGACGTGCAGTTGGCCACCGATCTAATTCTGATTAGGTACGATCAGTGGCGCCGTCTGTGGGAATCTTTTCTTCCTCGTTTTTCCTCCCGTAAAACCAAAGCAACCTTCAAATTTTGATGATCATGGTCAACCCTCGAACTGGCGCCAACACTCCGGACACAGCCTTCGCACCATTCAACAACGGAGACGACCAGGATCCCAACGTGGCTGTTAATGTCGAAGAAGGCGACCACAGGGATGGGCGTACCGCCTCCCCATCCTCTGATGACGCGGCCTTCAACGCCGCCCAATAGGATGGTAGCCCGGATGTCTACCAGCCGATCCCCGCGCCACCTAATGCTGATCCGAACATGGTGGCTCTGTTCACACTCATCAATCAGACCAACCTGTTGATCTCCCAATAGAACGTGCAGATAGGAGTGCTCGAAAGAGAGCGACAACAATGCTCTCCCCCGTGGAGACATCGTCGCCCTATATCTCACAATCTGTGGGGTACCGCCCGCGTCTGGAATGAACCCAACTTGTGATCGCCCAGAAGCGCAATCGCTCCCCTCCTTGGAAGAAATGGAGTTCCCTTGTCCAAAAGAGGAGCAAGGCCGACGGATACGGCGAAAAGACGAAGAGCCGGCCAAGAAGACCCCCCCGATGAAGCAGGCGTTGTCATGGTGACCACTCCCCATCATAATCACCAGTTAGGAGTGACGAGGATGACCAACGTACTCCACTGTCTAGGGAAATTATGGAGACCCCTTTTCCCATCGAAATGGAGAAGCCTCCACCCTTGGAGAAGTATAAAGACACCGCCGTCCCAGACGGCCGTGCTGAGAGTTTCGAGGTAATGCTCGACTACAGGAACATCCAAGGAGCTATCAAGTGCTAAATATTCCCGACCACCCTCTGGAAGGGTTCCATGGCGTGGTACAAGAGCATCGCACTAGAGTGCATCACCACTTGGATGGAACTGAAGAGACTGTTCTCTAGGCATTTCACTGCTTCCCGATGGCACCCGAAGACGGAAGCCTCCCTGGAAGCCATCATCCAGGGAAAAGATGAATCTCTCCAGGAGTACTTTGAGAGATTCAACCGGGAAGCCATCCAGGTAGCCACCACGGACGGTATAAAGAAGTTTCTGATCGAACAAGGACTGCAACCTCGCTACGTGTTCGCCAAGGCTATGGGCATTCAAAGGCCCCGCAACTTGGAAGAGCTCCTCCACAAGGCCCAAGCATACATTCAGTTTGAGGAGTTAGAGGCCGCCAATTGTGCTTGCGACTCGCGGAATCAAGAGGGCCCCCGAAGCTCCAGGAACGAAGACTTTACCGCCCCCTGACGAGGGGGAGAAAGAAGAAGAGAAGACGACCCCAGGGACTCTCGTGAGCCGAGAGATCCGGCTGGCTGTTTCATAGAGTACACGCTACTCACTGCTCCCCGAGAGCGAATTCTGGCCGAGTGCATCAACTCAGAATTCCAGAAATGAGGTTTCCGCTTTTCGAAGCCGACACCACCCAAACTAAACACTGAAAAGTCCAAGTACTATAGGTTCCATAGGTGCCATGGGCATGTCACCGAGGACTGCATCCACCTCAAGGACGCACCTCATGCAGTGCACGAAGAGGAATGATTCCCCCAGACAGGATGCCCGTGCGACACAAAGGGTCGAGGAGGCGACCCCTCCCTCTGGAGAGAACGGACTGCAGGTCACTCTGTATGTCACCTCTCGCAACCTGTGGGAAACTTTCCCACTGCAAAGGTTATATCCAGCGGGGGGTTCAACAAGGTCTCTGTGGGGTAGATCAAGCAGATGTTCGACAAGCTGATCGACGCGAGCTCAGCACAGACTGCAACCTTCTAGAAGGTCCAATGGAAATCGAACCCCATCACCTTCTACCTCGAGGAATTGTCGGGTGGCGCCCCTAACTCCACCATCCCTCTCCTGATTAAAGGACAGATGGTGAACTTTGATGTCCGCCTAATCCTGGTCGACCAAGGGAGTTCAGTGCATATCATGCACGCCCACCTCTTAGAGACCATCCAGCTCAATGAAACACAATATTTGACCCCCTACATGGGCTCAGACCTACATGGTTTCAACGGCACCACCACCGGGCCGTAGGGCTATATCGAGCTGATGGTTACTTTCGGGAGTGACGAGACTTCTCGACAAGTTAAGGCTCGCTTCCTGGTGGAGGAGTGTCCTTCCCTGTACCAGTGCATCGCGGGAAGAACGACTATAGATGAACTCATGGCGGTACCAACTACAATCCATCTGAAGATGAAGTACTAGACGACCAGGGGCCGGGTCATCACCCTCCACGGGGATATTGAAGCTGCTAGGAGATGCTTCAAAGCTGCGACTAATGGTCTGAACTAGATCAATGTCAAGTCCAAGACCGAAGAGAAGCTAGCCCTAGACGCAGAGCAGAAGCTGCTCTCTCGCGTCAACGCGGTGGATCTCGACAACCACTTCGCCAACGAGCCAGAACAAGGAGAAGCAGCAACCAACGACCTCCCAGTTGAAGGCAACGGGTAGCCGTTCCACCCAACGCGCCCCATTCCAGATGGAGACTTCGAACTCATCACCCTCGAGGACAATCCAGACAGGAATTTGAAGATTGGTATCGGTCTCCTCGACCTGGTGAGGAAGCAGCTGAAGGCCTGCCTTCGGGAGAAAGCTAACTTGTTAGCGTGGAGCGAGTCGGAGATGCCAAGCCTCGACCCAGAGGTGGCCTGCCACTAGCTTACTGTGGATCCAACCGTTAGGGCTGTAGTGCAACGTAGGCGTAGGTAGTCTCCCGAGAAAGTGAAGGCTGCTGAAAAAGCTGTAAAAGACCTCTTAGAGGCAAATTTTATTTTGGAGGCCCAGTACACAACCTGATTACACTAATTTTGATCGGGCATGCTCGAAAGATGCTTATCCATTGCCTAACATCGACAAACTAGTCGACAATTTTGCAGGTTTCAAATTATTGTCCTTCATGGACGCCGACTCGGGGTACAATCAAATCCCTATGGCCAAGGCTAACAAGCAGCACACTGCCTTCATGACCGAGTCGGCCAACTACTACTACAACGTAATGCCCTTCGGCCTGAAGAACATCGGTGCGAGCTACCAGTAGATGATGAACAAAGTCTTTTGAGGAGACATCAGCAACATGCTCGAGGTCTACATTGACGACATGATCATAAAGTTGGCAGAAGAAGTCGACCACGCTGCCCACCTCAAGAGGGTCTTCGACACGGCGAGGAAATGAAGACGAGGTTCAACCCGGAAAAATGCACCTTCGACGTTCGGGCGGGAAAGTTCCTCGGTTTCTACTCACGGAAAGAGGGATCGAGATGAACCCCGACAAGTGTAAGGCATTCTCTGAACTCCCGACGCCAAACTCAAAGAAATCGATACAATCGCTAAATAGGATGGTGGCCTCGCTTTCCCGCTTCATGGCCAATACGAGGGAAGAAAGGTCCTGAAGGCTCAGGTGTAGGCCGACTTCGTGGCGTAAATGACCCTCCCAGAACCTTCGACATGGACGATCTACGTCGACGGGGCATCTAGTTCGACAAGAAGCAGAGCGGGCACCATCCTAGAAAACGAGGAAGGTATCTTGATTGAAATCTCCCTTACGTTATCCTTCCCGAGGTCAAACAACGAGGCCGAATACAAGGCTTTCCTCGCCGGGTTACGACTAGTCGAGAATCTCAGCGCCAAAGAAGTAAAAATATTCACTGACTCCTAGCCTCTGGCCTCCCTGGTACGAGGAGAGTACCAATCCAAGAACGACAACCTCATCGAATACCTGGCTCTGGTGAAATAAAGGATGAAGAAGTCCACCTCGGCGACGGTGAATCACGTCCTGCGCGAACACAATACTCGAGCAGACGTCATATTGAAGCTCGCGAGCACTAAGAAAAAAGACAAGAATAAGTCCGCCATTCAAGAAGTTCTTCTGTGAAGGAGCATCGAAAAATCCGCCCCCACGGCTGACGTGCATGCCATCGGAGACAGCCACTGCTGGATGGCCCCGGTATACGAGTACCTCATCACGGGAAAACTACCCGAAGACCCCAAGGACGCCAGAGCGGTTAGGCGGCGTGCCTGCTCATATACGATCGTCAAGGACAAGTTATACCAGTGCAGCTTCTCGACCCCCCTCCTCAGGTGCGTCGAGGGGTCGAAGGTCCCCAGCATACTCCAAGAGATCCACGAAGGGATCAATGTGGAACAACTCAGCAGACAGTCCCTAACCCGTAAAGCGTTGCGAGTAGGATACTATTGTCCCACCAAGCATCAGGACGCCAAAGAGCACGCCAAGAAGTGTGAGTGTTGCCAACGACACGGGGACAAACACCTGGCCCCGCAAAGCAAACCCAAAACGCTTTCCTCTCCGTGGTCGTTTGCTTGGTGGGGGATGGACATCCTTGGACCCTTCACCTTAGGGTCATACATAAATAAATATCTGATCGTCGGCGTCGACTACTTCACCAAGTGGATAGAGGCCGAAGCCTTGGCCAAAATCACAACCAACAACATACTCCGTTTCTACAAGAGGAATATACTTGCCCGATTTGGTGTTCCCCAAGCGATTATCACTAACAATGGGACACAGTTCACCGACAAGAACTTTCAGGACTTCGTCACCAAGCTGGGCACGAAGTAATACTTCACGTCAGTGGAGCATCCACAAACAAACGGGCATGCCGAAGCCGCAAACAGGGTGATCCTTTGAGCCCTGAATTGGAGACTGGGCGACGCCAAGATAAGGTGGGTCTAGGAGCTACAAAGCGTCATCTGGGCCTACAGGACAACCCCGCACTCCAATACCGAGAAAACCCTATTTCGACAGACCTACGGAACTGAGGCGGTAATCCCGGTGAAAATAATGGAACCCTCAAGAAGGACCGAATCTCCCCTTAACGAGGAGATGAACGATGAGGCCCTAAGGGAGGAACTCGACCTGGTCGAGGAGATACGGATGGGCGCATCCCTATGCGTAGCCTCAGTCAAACAAAATATAACTTTACGTCATAACAACAAAGTTGTTAAACGCGAATTTCATGTACACATAGAATTTAAAAGGCAAATATGTAGCTCATCACAATGCCGCTCAGTCGTACCATACACAGACCCCACAAAACAACTTCTCACCTACACAATATGCACCGCAAAACCTGCTGCACGATGGACCAGCATGTACCACGATATGACCTCTTTCCATGCGCTAACCATGAACAAAACAACCAAGTCTCCAAACCTTGCCAAGCCACATTATACCACCTGCGAAATAATCTTTTAGCCAAGCTTCCTGCATTACCCTCATAACCTGCAGCACAACGGACAAAAACCAGTGACAAACATACCATGTGATTTTCAAGACCAGTCACCATAAAAACTATTTCAGCAAAATGAAATCGTTGCAAAAGTATTCACAGACCTCACGCAAATCTCACTCAGAATATTCACACAGAACCACATCAACAATCTCCATACGACAATTTCCCGCTCACAACTTTTTCAATTCATTCCCATTTCACCCTCTGAATCCTCCCTATAAAACACATACTCCACTCTCTCAAAAGAGAGCCCTAGCCGCCACAAAAACCGACACAAATTCCTCTCCAACCCCTATTCTTCAACCTCATCCAAATAATAACAACAACCTGTGTTATTTTCTCCATCCCACTCAAACCCAACAAACCATAACGCCAAATCCACTCAACCATAACTCACAAACCCATAACCAGAGTAAACCCAGAAACTGAGAAGAAGGGAGAAGAAGAGAGATAGATCAAAATAAGATGAACCTTCGCGGACAAAACGGAGGAATGAATTGATTTAAACCTGAAGCTTGAACCGACATAAGCGAAATCGTGCGAAAGAGCGAAGAAGTTAGAGAATCGTTGTCGTTGGCATTCTTTTCGTTTTCGATAACGTGAAACGCGATGAGAATGATGAGCATCTGAGCATATTGTTCATTTTTTTGTTGATCTTGTTTGGACCCCCTGTTTCCCATCGTTCTCCACTGACCGTGCCTCTTTCATTTTGTTTTATTCATTTATTTAATTTATTTTGTTTCTTTTAAAAAAGAGAAAAGGATTTCTGATGGATAACGTGTTGGGTTGGTGGGTCTCATGACACATTAATGTTGCTATTAATTTGTTTAAATCCACCCTTTATTTATTTCTTAACCCTTGTCATCATTAGTGAATGAGGATGATGGGCTTTTAGGCCCATATGATTCCTCTTCTTCAAACACCATACCCTCCTTTCAATTCTGCATACCATTTTTCCATGTTTTTTTTTATGTTCTAATTTGTCTCAACATTTTATTTTTTACACCCTTATAAATAATTTTTAGTATGTTTTCTCAAATTAATTCCTATTCCATTTTCATTTTCTTTTCATTTTGGGCCAATGATATCAAAAACATCATGATTTGTTGATTTATTTCAAATAGATCTATAATCTTGGTTAATATGAGGCCTATTTATTTTCTTTTCGATTTATTTGTTTTTACCATTCATTTTGGGTCAATGAAAACCAAACATCAAAGATTTATCGATTTTTGATTTAAAATCTTGATAAAGGTGAGACCTTTCTTCTTTTTCTCGATTTTATTTCATTTCTTATGATTTTCATTTCACATATCTGTTCTTTTCATTTTTGGTCAATGAAAGTCAAATATCGTTGATTATTGATTTCTCGATTAAATCTTGATTAAGACGAGACCACTTCGATTTATTTTCTATTTCCATTTCATTTTCATTTCGCATTTTATTCTATCTTCTTTTTCATTTTTGATCGATGAAGTCTTTCTATTCACGAATGCTGATTATTGAAGCGATTAACCTTCGTTATTTCAAATATGTAGTGAGTGATCTTCGAGATCTCTTTCTATACATTGGGGTCATGATAGGTTACCTGCGATTAATCGACGAAAGTTTGTGATTAAGACGAGATCATCACCTTTTCTTTTCGTGTGGCACGATTCAATTGGAGAATGATCCTCAATATCATTTCTCCATCGTGTTTTAGCACAAAGATCAAATTGTGCATCCTCCTATAGTACGATCTTCGTCATAGATTGTGCTACGATGGCTTAGCGCTACATTGGACCCGATTCATCCGATTAACCACTAATTTTACATTTCCACCAATATTATCTTGATTTACTTTTATGTCATATTATCTTTCTTATATCTTGTTCATATTATTATTCATATTATTCATATCATATTCATATCTTATTCATCTAACCATTTTCTTTGTTTGTACACTTAATCAAAACACAATAAAAATATCGAAACCCTAAAACAATAAATTATTGGACTATTGGTTACTATCCTTTGCTTGGAGCTTTTGTCCTACTCTTGCTCAAGGCTTAGTTTAGAACACCTCGCGCACACACGGCTTCCTCTTGGGCTACCATACAATGAGACCCTTTATTTCTTGTCATCCCTTGTACTTTACATGTACCCCTCTCCCACTCCGATGTACGCATTCATTGTTTCTTTGATTGTGGGTTGTTTACTAGGAGCACCCCTAGGGACTAGCATTGACAACCCATTTTCAAACTAATTCTCGATTCCTCGTCGAGCCATTTTCAAACAAACCTCTTTTCAACCAAATCCTCGACTCGTCGTCGAGCCACTTTCAAATCAACCTCTAACCAACTCCTTTTTCAAACCAAACACTTTTCATAACAAATAAACCCTCGATCAAACATCAAGCAGATTTTCTTAATCAAACTTCAAAAACAACTAACAACTATCGCAATTCTTTTAAGGTGAAAAATTGGGGTTCGAGTCTTTGATCTTCCTTCGATTGTTTGGGTGCGAGTTCTCTTACTCGTGTGAGAGCAATTAATTCCTCTTCTTTTAACTAACCAAATCCGTTTCAAAATAACAAAGCGCATACAATAAACCCTTGATCCCACGTCAAGCGGACTTTCATAATCAAACCTCAAAATGACTAACAACTATCGAAACTCTTTCAAGGTGAAAAATGGGGGTTCAAGTTTTTTATCTTCCTTCGATTGTTTGGGTGCGAGTTCTCTTTCTCGTGTGTGAGCAATTGACGCCTCTAAAACACATCCAACTCGACTACCGTCCGTCTAACCATCCAAAACATTTTTCAAACCATCAAACCTTTTCAAACTCAACCACCTTAGATGAAAAAGAGAGAGAACCAAATCTTTGACTCACTCTCCCGATTACTTGGGCCCGAGGAATCTTTCTTAAGTTCAAGTAATCTTCATCTAAACCAACCCAACTCTACCTTTTGTTTCGTGGGCGTACCACGAACTACGACTTTTCTGATTCTTTATTCTCGTCCGAGTAAAGATACGTAGGCACAAGATTGCGATGATCTTGGCGAGCACACTACCATCTTTTTTCGTCATACCCCGTAGTCAAACTACGATCGCCCTGATTACACATTCTCGTCCGAATGAGCATACGTAGGCATAAGATTGCGATGATCTTGCCGAGCACTCTATCCTTAAACCACCCCATTTTCGCTTAGCATATTTTCCCTCTTATCTTACCATTTTGCATTCATTTTTTAGAAGAAAGCAAACAAGCTTTGCTAACAAGTATCGCGATTCGAATCAAGAGGTTCCTGTTGAGTACAACGGACGTGAGGGGGTGCGCGTACCTTCCCCTCACATAACCGACTCCCGAACCCAGAATGCGGTTGCGACGACCATGTTCTTATTCCCTCCTTAAAGTTTTTCTCGATATTTTCCTTTCCCTCTTTTGGGATAAATAAAGTTCGGTGGCGACTCTGTCGAACCGTTCCGCGCCTTTCACGCGAAGGGTCGTGTCTTCGATTAAGCAATTTTTTCGAGGTGTGACAACCGTTACATCTTCTTCAGTAGGCAGACGATTCTATGATGGTGGGAGATGGATCTTGGAAGAATATTATGGATATTAAGGCAATCTTAAAGGGATTTCATTTGGTATCTGGACTTGACATCAACTTCAGCAAGTGTTCTCTGTTTGGAGTTAATTTGGATGAACCTTTTCTTTTGGCAGCAGAAAATTATCTATCATATAAAATCTCAGCTGGCCCCTTTAAATTTCTCGGAATTTTCGTTGGAGGTAATCACCGACTTCTCTCTTGGAATGGTCGGTTTGTTTCCATCGGCAGCAGAATTACTCTAATCAACTCCGTTCTAGCAAACCTTCCAATACATTATATGTCCTTCAATAAACTCCCTAGTCGAGTAATCCGTATCCTTACGACAATTCAAAAACGTTTCTTTTGGAATGGTTCTATGGCCAAAAAAGGTGTGTCTTGGGTCAGGTGGAATGTTGTCTGTAAAAGCAAAGAAGACGGAGGGCTCGGGATTAAAGATTTAAAGTTGTTCAACGCTGCTCTGCTTTTTCAATGGGTGTGGAAAAATTTTTTAGCGGAAGATTTCATTTGGAGAGATTTTATTCGTTGTAGATATAAAAATTCTGCTCTTGATTTTCATGCTGGGCTGCTACCTAAGTATGATATTCCACCATACCATCTTTATCGTGGAAAGATTTATTTTCAATTGCAGGTTTTTGTAGCAGACAACAGTTTTCTGATTTGATGTCATATGAAGTTAGCAACGGTGCAATAGTCCCGTTCTGGAGTGCTCGTTGGAATGGTTCATCTACATTGGCTTCCTTGTATCCTGAAGTATGGAACACGATTTTAAATCATGATTGTTGGGTTGCTAAAAATCGTGTTTTTTTAGATGGAATTTGTAGGTTGCAGCTGCATTTTTCCAAGAGAATGTCCCTGCTGCTTTACAAAACCAAGTTATCTCTATCCTGGTCGTGTTGAATGACGCTATGGTGGTTGTAGGCAAAAAGGATAAGGTTGTTTGGTCTCATGAAATTTCCGGTCAATTTTCTGTTTCTTCTTTATATTCCATACTGCAGAAGAACGTAGGTACGAACCATTGGAGCTGTGGGGAGAATTTAAAAATAGCGCTCAACTTGGTTTGGATGGCTCATGTTCCTCACAAAGTCAGAGTGTTCGGTTGGAGGATGTTTCTCAATAAATTCCCGACTCGCGAGAACCTTGCTCATAGAGGTATTATAAACGATCAACAAGCATTGGTATGCCCGTTATGTTTCTTAGAGTTGGAAGTTTCTGAACATATTTTCTTCTATTGTCATAAATCTGTGATGGTGTGGAAATTTGTTTTTAAATGGTTAGGAATTGAGGAATTCCTTTTAGGGGATGTCATTAATCACTTCTCATTTTGGATGGACGGTTGTGTGAAGAAAAAACTTAATGTAGGGAACGCGGCAGGGCTATGGTTATTGGCTTGTTGGGCTATTTGGATGTCTAGGAATAACATTATGTTTAGAGACGAATTTTGGGATCTCGATTCTATTACTAGTCGAGTCATCTTGTTCTCTTGGTGGTGGATAGGAAAGAAGGGTACAAATGCTCCTAATTGTAACTATTACACGTGGGTAAAAGTGTAACGCCCCAATTTTGTTAGATTTATTTAATAGAGTAGATTTAATTGGTTTTGGTTTTATATTATTTTATTATTGACTTTTATTTGACAAAATGTTATTTTTCATCATTGTTTATGTTTTATCGCATTTTGAGAGCGTTTGGGAGATATTTGAGCTGAGGGGTATTTTGGTCATTTGGGTAGTTAGATATTATAAATAGAAAATAGAAAGAGAAGAGAAAGAAAGAAGGAAAAGAGAAAAGAAGAGGAAGAAGAGAGAAAAGAGGAGAAAGTGAAAAAGATCGCGGGAACTCCGTTTCGAGCGTGAATAATCGGGTAAGGGTGAGAAGTTTCAATTATATCATGCTTGTATATGTATATGTATGTTTTGTTTGAATGTTTGGGTGAAAATATAGGTTTTTCTATTTGGGTGAAATTGTGAGTAATTCGTAGAAATCGATGTTTTCACGGATGAATTGATGAAATACATGCCTAAACGTGTTCTAACATGTATTTTTGGGTCATTGGGTGTAATACTATCATGTGGGTGGAAGATTTGGATCATTTTCGGGTCCCAAACCCATTTTGGAGAAATTCTGGTTCGTCCAGATTCGCCAGGCGAGTTGGTGGCGAATCCGTTTCGCCAGGTATTCGCCAGGCGAATTTGCCTGGGACAGCAAAAACAGTATTTTCGTATTTTAGCCATAACTTTTGAACCGTAAGTCCGTTTTGGTCCCCGTTCGAAGCGTTAGAAAGCTTATGAAATATTATTTCTTATAAAATTGGGTTGGGGGGCAGTAGATGATTTATTTAGGTCGTGGTTTTAGAGAAGTGTTGGGTTGTCGGGTTTTTATCGCGTTAAACGCGTGCGGTCGGTGTTTTACCGTGCTATATGCTTTTAATATGTATCGTATGGCTTGTGTGCCGCTATATGATGTGAATATATGTGATGAAATGTTGTGCATGATTGATACGCATTGGTGATGGATGTATGATATTTGAATGGTGTTGTTTTGTCGACTTTTGTCGTTGTAAGCGTGCGTAATTGAGGTGTTCATGCAATGTGCTTTTGATATGGAAATCGTATGACTTGTATGACGTTATATGATGTGAATGCATGTGATGACATGTTGTGGTGATGAATTATGGCCGAAAGGCAAGAAATTGCAATGTGTGTATTTAATGGTATATGCATGACTATATTGTGAAATATGTGTGCATTGCATGAGTGTATGTGGTCATTTTGTATGAGAAACATCATGACATGCATTCATGTGTCGCGATTCCGTGGAGAATCGGGTGTAATATCACGTCCCTGTTGGGTGTGAGTGATTGATTACACAAATGATCATTGAGGATCCTCTGAACATTGCGTAGTCAATGGGTGTAATCGTTGCGATGAGTTACACTTGATTCCGTGGGAATCTTCAGAATGATTGTGTGCCCTTGTGGGGTTTGAGCAATCGGATTGTGTCTGCGTGAACAATCCAGAAACATCGGATGCCATGATGGTGTGAGCGATGGGGAAATATCGTAGGCCCGGAAGGGAGGATATTTCCATTGAGTTCTTCAATTGAGCTCGGGTGATGAGTCGGTACCGCATATGCATTGCATAGAGTCGTTGTGTCGGTCTCTGTGCATTTGCATAAATCATGAATGGATTGATTATGTGTGAGCTTGTGATAGCTTTGGTGAATTATTATGCATAGGTGATAAATGCATTGGTTGTGAGTAATATGTTTTGTGTATAAACATATGATATGTGATGTGGTGGTGTGTTTTCATAGGTCATAACTGTGGTGTACATTATGTGTGAAATGTGATTATATTGGTATAATCGTTATATGCCATGTGGTTGGATTGTTAGGAATATGTTATGTATTGGTGGCATGCTATATGTGTTAGTATGTGATGTATGTGGTGAGAAATATTATATATGTGAATTTATTTGTGTTGTGGCATATTATTATGCAATCTTGTTATAGTTGTTATTTCTCACCCTTCTGCTGGAATATGCTTTTTATGGCATAGTGCAGATTGTCAGCTTTAGAGGCGTAGAGGCAAGTGGAAGAGTTAGATCTTCGTCTTTGCTTAAGTCTTAGTGTCTGCTCTGATACGTAGCATGGGAGTCGGGGAAACGATTATGTTATTAATGTATATAATTGTCGAATATATTTGGTATTACCTTTATATGGAAAAGTTTCCCAATTGAGGGTAATCTATTTTATGCTATGTATCAAATTTATGAGCAGGGATGATGTTTTGTTTATTTAAATGTGACATCCTTGTTTCTGTTGGAAAAATAAATTTTTAGTTACTCTGATTTTATTTATGTATTATTTATTCGAGATGGGAATTGGGGTGTTACAAAAAGCGCCTTTTGATTTTTTGTAGGCCCGATTTTAGCTAGCGGCCTTTGTGTAATTGTGTATGGCACTATTTTGTGTCCTATTATATAATATAATTTTGCTTATTAAAAAAAAAATCTACTACTAGTTTTCTGACTCGTTGACATAAGTAAATGCTGTTGGTTTCTTACTAATAATAATTCTCACTCTCAAATTTGCATTATTATATCATACTAACAATAATTTTAATCATATTTTCAAATTATGATCATGCAAAATTTGTATGATCACAAACACAAAAAATTATACTTAAAAAAATTTGTATGATTTCAATATATGCCCTCGGGCATATATTTATTAGACCTGGACAGGGCCGGTTTTGGACCTGTGCAATCTGGCCCGTTGCAAAGGGCCTCAAAAAAGGAGGGGCCTCAAAATTTGTATCTGGGCTTTATAATTATAGTGATAAAATTATTATATATGATTTATGTTGAATTTAATACATGTATTGTATTTCTACCGCAGCGGGAGCATTGTTTTGCTTGCAAATCAAGCTCGCTGGTTCGAGCCTTGAAATCATAATTTGTCTTTTTAAGAAGTTAAATTATATATGCATTGTAACTATATATATATATATATATATATATATATATATATATATATATATATATATATATATAAACTAAATAACTCTATGTTTTATACTGTTTATATTAAATATTATTTTCATTAACCATTCAGATTTGATATCTTTAATATAAATTTTAAATAATATATATCTTTAGTAATTAAATATTTAAAAGCTTTATATAACTAAATTATTTTTTATTACGTTTTTATGCTAAAAAACATCATATAATTATTAGTAGTGGTTTGATTTTGTTCTATAAAAGATGTATTATTAAATTTTATTTTATAATCATATATTTTAAATATTGGATATTAGTGTTATAATTTTTTAATTAAATCAACTGCAATAAATTTTAATAAAGTGTCTTAAGAGTAAAAAAAATATTAAAGTGTTTCAAAACAATTTGCTTTTAGAACACCCATTCTAAAACTTTGAAATTAAAACTCAATTGTGTCCTCTAAAGACAATCCAAAAAAAAAAAAGTAGAAAAAAAGATAAAATTAAATAAACAAATATATATTCAATGAATATGAAAATTGAAAAAGTGGGTGAGTGTATGTGTATCTTTTCAAAATTTTAAAATACATAAAGACAACTCGCTTTTCAAAATTTTAAAATACATAAAGACAACTCGTTTTAATTTTTATTTTTTGAATTTTTGTTATTATTGTTCGATTTTTAAAATTAGCACAGGGCCTCCAAATAGTTTGAGACGGCCCTGGACCTGGACAACAAGTTAATCACAACAAATGTGTTACCATAATGAAATGAAAACTCGACTTGACCTTAATTTCACATAACATTCAAATTTTTGTTTGGACTTGTAAGAAAATATAAAGTATTTAACCATAAATAAACAAGAGTTATGAATAAACATTAGTCATGCGTGTATTGAACGCAGTAAATACCATTGTTATGTATATATCAAATATTGAATCTATGTAGAATCTAATATTGAGATTTATTATTACAATAGTTGCATACACCAAATCACTTACGCCTCAGATTCAATTTAATCTAACAACATTGACTAAGTTTAATCTTTCACAGAATTCGGTGCTTGCTGCAAAACCACAGTACACAAGAATTCCAAGTTTCTCCTCACTTCAAAATCATTAAAACCAATAGAAATAATCTTCCAAATTAATGTTCCTGGTTTGTGCTTCTTTAACAACAATAATACATTCTTCTTTCAGACAGACCATACTAGCATACTTTTTTGTAGTTTTAGATTCCATAATTTTAAAAGTAGCTTCCTAGCTATGATAGCACAACATCGGCATTATTATCTTTCTTCAATTCTAAATTTTCTGAAGCATTCCTTATAAGCATTTCAGACACGGATTTGAAACCGGATGCCTTGGCTTTATGGGCTAGAGCACCAGTAGGTCGATGACCTCTTTTTTTCCTACAAAACCAGATTCATTTAAAACAAATGCACAAAATCTTAAAAATGAAAACCACAATTCTAATTTCATAACAATAAAATCAAGGCACGATTTACAGGCACAAACTGCAATTGCAAATGCCTCTGCACTTAGGACACATCCAATTTGTCAACACATTTACGTCTTTTACTATTTCTCCATATCTAAATTTAAAATACAAAAACCGTTAGCATAAAGAAAAGCAAACTCATAATAGATTAATCTATCTTAGTACTATTAATAAAATATAACAGTTCTAAAATTAAAACAAAATTAAAAATGAAAAAGGTGAATCAAACCTATTCAAAAGACATTTGTGACAAAATCTAATTACACAGCGCTTTCCATTTCTCGGATTCTTACAGGTTGCAGCAACATCCTTTGTTTTCTGTCGACACTACAACGTTGAAACCCAAACAAACAAACATGTTAGCATCAAATTAAACTTCAATTCTTAGCTAGTCGAGTTGACTTAGACCATTAATTAAACTCTATTAATCACATTCACCCTTAAAAAACAAAAGATCAATTTTTCAATAGTCACACATTAAAAAAACAAATCAGTTAACATCGCACTTTCTGAGTATGGCTTGACATGTAGCACCAACATAAAACAATGGCATCTCTTAAAATTTACTTCACAATCCAAACCTATGAGGCATTAATATAAACACAGACACATAATACAATACTAACTAGTCCAGAAAATGGAATAATTAAATTTAAACATGTTCTATGGAGTAGGAATAATCAACCTGGTGGCATGTTTTTCCATCAACTGGAATTCTACTAGCACCAACCTCACTGCCATTGGTTTCTAGTGAAGAAGAATTGAAATCCATGTTATTGGTTGGGGGAAACGATGAACTGGAACACCATGTATTTCTTGGAATTCGCTTGGTGAAGATGTGTCGGATTCTGTGTTATGAGGAGTAGGAGGACACCAACGAATTGGAACAACATACATTGTTTTGAATTCGCACAACACAAACAACAAAATTGAAAGAGTAAGACTGAGAGAAGTGTTTGGGACTGAAAATATTGAGGGATTATAAAGCAAAACTCTAGCTGTTTTGGTAAAAATGAAAACGTGTCTCCGTTGATGTATAAGGGAAACTTTTAGATTATAGTAACAAAATTACGTTTTTAAATATAGTAATATATACATTGAAAAAATTGATTTTTATAATACTAATTAAGTAAATTAATAATAGCATTTACTGTTTTTAGTTTTATGATATAGTGATAAATATGTAATAAAACTCAATTTTTAATGTTTTTATTTGTAAAATATAGTAATAAATTGTATGCATGGAATCATTGTCATTATTTTTAAAAATCAATTATTAACGTTTTTCTAAAGATAGTAAAACATTCATATTACGTAATAATTTTTTTTTTTATAAGCAATTCATTAATAGGAGATTAATGGAATCTCAAACCAAAACACGCTTCTCTAATCACAAGGAGACTAATTACAAATAGTCGAATGGAAACTTATGCCAGTCATAAAGCCTACACTTTCTACTATCATCTTGCCCTAAGATCAACCAATTCCACGAGACAATTTTGACATCGCTAACAATGTCGTCAACACTATACAAGGCATCATTGAACATAATGTTGTTTCTCGATCTCGAAAGGGACCAACAAGTAATAAACCAAATGGCGTTTACCTTGCCCGATTTACTACGGCCTTTAAGTTTAGCATTCCAATCCTGCAAATGGGACCGACACGAAACAACCATAATAGGAGTAATGCCAACCCAGTTACAGATTTTAATCCAAACAAAAGAGGAGAAACAACAGGAAAAGAAGAGGTGGGAATTGAACTCGGAAGAACGGAAACAGAACACACAAGCCTTGTCATGCTCAGAAGATAAAACTCCTCTTTTCTCCAGATTGTATCTAGTAGGAAGTCTGTCGAGGATTAATC
The DNA here is from genome assembly GCA_022829125.1 of Lathyrus tuberosus. Lineage (NCBI taxonomy): Eukaryota > Viridiplantae > Streptophyta > Magnoliopsida > Fabales > Fabaceae > Lathyrus > Lathyrus tuberosus. Next base: position 3,801,651 of record JALAZF010000491.1, on the reverse strand, counting down.
TCCACCCGAATATATGAATTTTCGCCGGCATCGCAGAGTTCCAAAGAAACTCTAGAGGTTCTGCAAATTCAGGATCAAGAACAAGAAGATTGTACGAGTTCCAGAGGAGATAGCAAAATTTAACTGAAAACTCATTAGATACGTCAAGAGACCAAATCCATTTATCGAGCACATTTCTAAGTGGCGATAATTCAGCCAACATACTGGTAAGGATTCTCAATTCCTCTTCGGTTTCTGGTGTATGCTCACTGACCCCCAAGTTTTGGAGCCTCCACTGCCATATACTTCCGTTCCAAACTCCCATCTGCTTCACAGTCACAAAAGGACTACTGATACGTTCAAACAAGAGAGGGAACTTCAGCTTCAGAGCAACATTCCCAGTCCAGACAGACTGCCAAAAAGCCATATTATCCCCTTCCCCCATTGAACAGACAAAGAACTTGTTGAAATTTTCTAACTGACCAACTTCCGAGATAGACAAAATATCCTTCATCCAGGTTGAATCAGAATTTGACCGACCCTCTCCCTCAAAATTCTGAACTTTCAAACTTAAATTACCATACCTATGTTCAAGAGTATTTCTCCAGATTTCGTTACCACCAGTCAAGAATCTCCAAAGCCACTTCGCAAGAAGAGCTCTATTAAACCGACCAATATGCTTAATGCCTAGCCCTCCATACTCCTTCGGTTTACAAATGGTACTCCAGGAAATCCAAGAAATGAACTTATTATTAGAAACACCAGCCCATAAGAACCGACGCTGAATTCCGATAATTTCATTAACAACCTTCACAGGAGCTTTGAAGAAGGCCAAGTTGTGGATGGGCAGATTGACCAACACAGAGTTGATAAGAGAAACTCTTCCGCCAATCGAAAGAGTTCTCTCCTTCCAGCAAGACAGTCTGTTTCTAATGCAGGTTATAACCGGTTTCCAAAAGGAGAGACGCCGGTGGTTACCGCCAACGGAAATGCCCAGAAATTTTAGAGGCAATCTTCCCGTTTTACAATTTAAGAATGCCTCAGCAGATAGAAGGAATTCAGGAGTTGTACCAATTCCAAATAAGCAGCTTTTGTGGAAGTTATTTTGGAGGCCAGACAACAATTCGAAGGCGCGAAGGATTGCTTTGAAAGCCCAAATATTAGATGCAGAGCCATCCCCTATAAGGAGGGTGTCGTCTGCGAACTGGAGAATTGCAACTGAAGGAGAATCTCTAATCTTGAACACAGAAAGCAAGCCATTGGAAATGGCAGATTTGGTTAAGCTTGCTAAACCCTCTTCTACAATAGAGAACAAGAAATGAGCCAAAGGATCACCTTGTTTCAATCCCCTACTCGCTTTGAAATCTTTCGACGGACTCCCATTAATAAGAATAGACAAGTAACTATTAAAAATAGACCCTCGTATCCACTTCAGACAGTTTGGTCCGAATCCCATCTTCACCAACATGTCTTCAAGGTACGACCATTTCACACAGTCGTAGGCCTTAGGGAAATCAACTTTGAAGAACAGACACTCCTTCTTGAATTTTTTGGCAAAGTCAGCAACTTCATTAGCCAACAGAATTCCATCGAAAATCTGACGACCCGGAACGAAAGCAGTTTGGGAACTGCTAATGAGCTTGTGAATGATCTTGCCCAACCTTCTAGCAAGCATCTTCGAAATAACCTTGAGCACGCAACTAACCAAACTTATAGGTCTGAAATTCTCAAAGTGCTGAGGGTTTTCAAGTTTTGGAACTAGGGTGATGAATGAAGAAGCAAAAACTTTAGGTAGAATACCAGTTCTAAAGAAATCCAAGATACAGTTAGAGAAGTCTTCACCAATCACATCCCAGCAACACTTAAGGAACTTGAAATTAAAACCATCGACCCCGGGGCACTTATTACCATCACAACCGAACACTGCTTCTTTCACTTCTGACTTTTCAAACTCAGAATCTAGGAACTTACGATCTTCTTCAACCAAACAGGGAATATGCTCTAAATTGCTTCTAACATTAAGCAGGCTCTGGTGATTGTACCTCTCTTTGAAATACTTAACAGCTTCATCCTTTATCTCCTCAGGTTTGACAACCAAGCGATCTTCCACTCTAATAGCTGAGATCTGGTTCAAACGGTTCCTCACTCTAAGAGAGTTATGGAAGAATTTGGTGTTTAAGTCACCATCTTGAATCCATTTCACACGAGACTTCTGAGCTAACATGTTTTCTTTAAGTCTTAACTTTGCCCACAGCTCCTCTTGGATATTCAAACAGTCCCCAACAGCTTCTGCATCATGACTGCGAAAAGAATTCAACTCCAAAGTATTTAATTTCTGAACATTATCTTCAATAGCTAGATCCAGCCAACCAAACACTTCAACATTCCATCGTTTAAGGTCAGCTTTAAGAGCACTAAACTTCTTTATCAGAATAGAAGAACAAGAGCCTGAGAAATGGTAAGAATTCCAAACTTGTTTCACAAAAGGAAAGAACTCCTTATGAGAAAACCAACAGTTAAAGGTCCTAAAAGGTTTGGGACCCCAATTCACCAAATTAGATTTCAACCACACCGGACAATGATCCGAGATATCTCTATCTCCAACTTCTTTATTCTTCAGAGATAACAAAGAGATAGCATGGTCGTCCACAAGAATTCTGTCGAGCCTGCTTCTACTCCTATTATTAGAATTAAACCAAGTAAAGGTGTTTCCAACAACCGGGAGGTCAATCAGCTTCATCTCCTCAATAAATTGACAGAATTCTCTCATTTCCACACTATTGGAATTACTAATACCTTTCCTCTCATGGCGGTTTTTAACTGAGTTAAAATCCCCACCTACAATCCAACCGTTACCAGGGAATCTCCTCTTGACTTCAATAATGTCCCTCCATAACCTCCTCTTGTCATTGAGGCCACACGGTGAATAAATATTAAGAACCGTCAGCCTATGGTTATTCCATGAAAATTGAATTCCCAGGAAGCCATCTCCTCTAAAGCTAGAACTTGCTGATAAAATACCTGAGTTCCACATAGTGACTAATCCTCCAGATCTACAAGAAGAATTCACACCAGACCACTCAATCTCTTGATTCCTCCATAAGCTATGAACCAGATTAGAGTTAAGACTAGTGACTTTAGTTTCTTGAATAAGACAAAGGTCAGCGTTTCCTCTGAGAATAGTCTGAGAGATTCTCCTTCTTTTCAAGGAACTACAGCTCCCACGAACATTGTAAGAGATAATATTCATTGACCAACAGTAGCTACATTCTTCTTGCCTAGCCTTGCTAATTTATCTTCTGAGTCGAGCTTCCTCAAAACACTATCCAATTCGCTATCTTCAAAGTCACCAGCAATACCCAAACTTTTAATGGACCTACGAACTTTGGGGGGAAAACTTCATCTAACATTTTCCAGCATCTCAGATTCCCACGAACCACATCCGTGTCAGTGATAGACTCACAACAAAGAAGGGACGTATTAGAAGCAGAAGGAGAAACTCTTCTAGGAATACACTTGTTAGCCACCAACACCTGACTACTACTTGGAGCCTGCTCTGGAACCTTCAAGGATGAGTGAAGGAGAGAAGAAAAATAAGAAAGGGAGTAGGGAATCTTAACGCAATCGTAGACCTCAGGTAATAACTTTTTCTTTTTCTTCTTATTCTTATTTGAAGGCCCAATAAGCCCACCAGGAGGGCCAGAAATAGGGATTGCAGGGCCCAAATCGACTACTAACTCTCCCTCGAAGGCCCTATCCAAAACACCACCTTTATTGGCTAACGAGTTTGGTTCAAATACCACCAGATGATCAGCAGCTACACAACCTTCCTGACTAACCCTTTTAACACCAATATCGATAAGACCTGCTGAGGCTCCTCGATTGACACAATCTTGCTCCATAATAGGTTCAGAAATTTGGTTAACCTCTAGATCACTGAGTCTACCCCCAATAGGCCCTAAGACAGGGCTTTCACCAACTAAGGAAACATTATCAAAAAAATTGCAATCTCCTTCTGATCCATGGGGGGAGAGAGAAGGAGACTCCTGAAAAGGCTTCGTTTTCGAGACGTTCAATTCCTCACTTTCTTCCCCATCGTCTGTTTCCCACGCACCCTCAACATCTGAAGGGAGGGAAGATTCAAACTCCTCATAATCGATCACCTCATCATCTTCGTCCTCCAGCTGGTAAACTTTCCGATCAATAGACAAGTCTTCAGACATATAGATAACAAAGTAGGAATTGAGAACTTTCACATGTTCCTTAAAGTTCAAAATGACGTCCTTGTTAGATTTGATTAGGAGTCTAGCAACATCTAAACGGGACTTGCTCCTTGTGTTCTCGTCACATTTGATAAATGAGCCCAGATTGTTAGTAATCGTCCTGAAGTTGGAATCACTCCACGCACAACCAGGTAGACCAAAGCAATTCACCCAAACAATTCTATCTTTGTCAATCAAAACTGGAGACCAAATTCTAATATCCTTGAACCATACCTCCAGCCACTCTTTATTCTCCTTCAAAAATTCTTCAATGTCACCTCCCAATGAATCTTCCAACAGGCGAAGCGAAGCACCCAAAGGAGTAACTTTGATATTAAAGTGACCTTCTTCATTGAAAATCCTCTGCATGTTAAAAGCATTACCTTCCTCCAAAACTTCGCCCACCCTAGATTGATAAAACCTGTCCACAACACCCTCATCCACCTCAAGTGTCACAGCCTTAGGATCACCTCCTTGTCTAACTTCAATACTCGGGGAATTTAACACCGCATTAGCGTAGGATTTTCCTGAAACGAACCGTTTCTCCTTCCTAGTTCCAAACTGCATGGAAAAGTTATTCTTCTTCTGAAACTCACGATCCTGATTAGGTTGGTTATTCGCTAATCCGAATCTGGGAATGTTGACATAAATTTTCTTGCCTTCAAGCATAATGCTATCTAGGTTACAAGCCAAAATACGCGGGTTATGAACTTTCCTAAATTTTGCGAAACCGAATCGTTTTCCTCGCTTATCCCTCCTAGCAGAAATGAAAACCTCAGAAACAACTCCATAAGCTTTGAACACCTCAAATAAATCCCTAGCGATGAACTTTTCAGGGAACTCAGAGACAAAGAAGGAAGTCATGGTCTCGCCAGGAGCAGCTCCAAAACCCTTGTTTTCCTTCCACACTGAGAAACCACTGCTGGTACTCTTCTTGTGATTCCTATTCAGCCTCACCCACTCCATAAAGCCAAAGGAGACAGAAGAATCGGAAAGCAACTCACAGTTCAACCCAGAGGAGCTAAGATGATACCAAGGCCCCTAAACTCGAAAGCTAGGAATTTAAGCCGAAGATATCACAATAGCAACACCAGGACCAGAACAATGAATTCGCTGACAAGGGAATGAGAGACGGAAAAAACTACGAGACACAGACGAAGGAACACAAAAACACAGAAAAAACTATGAAAGGAGTTCAATGGACGAGAATGAAATTCTATTTGAGCCTTTTCTTACTTAAAACAATATTGATAACACGGAACAAACGAGAAAAACATAACAAATGAGACCACTCAAAACTAAGAAGCATTAACTTCTTCAGACTTTTTCTCAGTGTCCTCCAAGTCGTTGTTATTGTATTATGAGACCATTAATTGGTTTCTTTGGAGACTTAATTGTTGCAATGCTGCATGACTGCCATGTGCACTAAAGACTTAATAACTCTTCAAGACAATAATTGTACCACACACAAGTTTTATTACGTAATAATTTTTAAATTGAATCGATGTTATTATTTAATAAATGGCTATTTAAAACTCATTAAAAGTAGTCTCATAAGATTTTGTAAATATATTTGGCAAATTCTTAGGTATCCATGACAAGTAATTGGGTACATGTAGCTTTAGTATAAAATGATTCAAAACATTAATTTATTTTTAAATAAAATATATATAAAAGGTGACATAACATTGAGTGTAAGTGTTTTATTACATGAGGGTAAAAAGGTAAAAATCACCAATATCTATAATTATGTCTAATCTCTCGCAGATCTAGTCAAACAAAATCTAATTTCTATCAAATTTATATTTATTCTCAATTTTTTTAGCTTAGTGTAATGAATAGGTGTGTTCGTTGGGATTAAATAATTATTTTTACAAAATACATCCATTTTTAATATTTTCATTTTTAGGACATAGTAATAAATATATAAAAAATATTTGAGTGTTGATGGCTTTGTTGTTAGAGGACTTGGTGCAAATTATGGATGGTGTGAGGCCTAATTCTCTTGAAGAGGATCTGTTTGTTGGGTGGACGGATAAATTAGGTTTTTCGATTAAAAATGCTTATAAGAGTATTTTTGTGACTTGCATCTCGATGTCGTGTTTGGTTCCTTCAATGGTAAATCCTTTCGCTTGCTTATAGAAGTCTAAAGTTCCTAGCAAAATTCTTATTTTTGGTTGGCGACTAATCCCTAATACGTTACTGACTAGATCGGAGTCGGCTAAGCCTGGTATTCTTGAAGGGGCTCACAATGTGGTTTTCCCTTTTTACTTATTGGAAGAGAAAGATGTTGAACATTTGTTTGGTTCTTGCATTTTTTCTAATCACTTTTGGAAGAAGTTTTGTTCGTGGATTGGAGTGGATGTTTCATCCCTTGCAAGTTCTTTGGTTGAGATGGATACTGATAGTGTGGCCATGTTGTCACGCAATTTTGTTGGGGTTGGTTGAAAATATACATGTTGAAGAAGTCTCACATTTCTTGGTTTTGTGAATGAAGAGAGAGTTCAAGGCTATATATAGGATACAAGTTTTTTGAAGCCCCACATCGCTTAGTTTTGTGAAGGAAGTGGGAGTCCAATGCTATATATAGGATTCAAGTTCTTCATTCCAAGATGCACAAGTCAAAAGCACTTTAAGCTTGTATTTGACTTTCTTTGTTCTCTTATACTCTTGTTTTAGAGTGTTGTGAGATCTAGTTAAATATTAGTTTTGGAGGGTGTGGGTGTACTGGGGGCCTGGGTTTATGTGGGTATATTATGTGTTGTAACAATTTTCACATAGTGTTATTCTCTGGTTGTCTATTGACAACGGTCATGGTTTTTTCTCCGGTTTTGGAGTTTCCACGCCATGTCCTTGTTTTGTGATTGTCTTCCTCTTTTTTCTCTATGCTTTGCTTGTTTTTTCCTAACAACTGGTATTAGAGCTTGGTTTGATCCGGGGATAAGCGTTCTTAGTATGCTCTATGGTTGCAGTTTTGTCTGATCTTCCACATCATAAAAGAAGGGTAGTGTTGTGAAAGAGTTGTTGAGCTGCAGTCACAAATTCCACTGTGCAGTTTGGGTTAGAGAAAAATGATGGGAGAATTTTTTTTAACTTGTGGAAAGTTCAAGTCAAAGATGTGTTGGTACAATCAAGATTACACAAGGTGCAAGATTATGTCGGTGGTTGAATAGCTTCCTGCCAACAAGGAAGTTGCACCATAATGTTTCAACCTGGTTTTCGACATGTGAAAATTCTTGGAGTGGTTTAGCTTCAAGTGAAATTTATTCTTCATGATAAAGTATATGATTGTCGGTGATGACAATGTGAAATTCTTGAAGTAGTTTATCTTCAAGTGAAATATAATTTTCATGAGAGAGTATGATAGTTTTTAAAACTAAGATTGTCGGTGAAGACAATGTGAAAATTCTTGGAATGGTGTAGCTTCAAGTGACTATACTCTTTATGGTGGAGTATGATTCTCGGTGAAGACAATAAAAATTTATGTATTATTTTCAATCAAGGTGGAGATTGTTGGGGTTGGTTGAAAATATACATGTTGATACTCTTTATGGTGGAGTATGATTGTTGGTTAAGACAACGAAAGTTTATTTATTATTTTCAATCAAGGTGGAGATTGTTGGGATTGATTGAAAATATACATCTCGATACTCTCTATGGTGGAGTATGATTGTCGGTGTAGACAATGAAAGGTTATGTATTATTTTCAATCAAGGTGGAGATTGTTGGGGTTGGTTGAAAATATACATGTTGAAGAAGTCCCACATTGCTTGGTTTGTGAATGAAGAGAGAGTTCAAGGCTATATATAGGATACAACTTTTTTAAAGTCCAACATCACTTAGTTTTGTGAATGAAGTGTGAGTCCAATGCTATATATATAGGATTCAAGTTCTTCATTCCAAGATGAACCAGTCAAAAGCACTTTAAGCTTGTATTTGACTTTCTTTGTTCTCTTATACTCTTGTTTAGAGTGTTGTGAGATGTAGGTAAATATTAGTTTTGGAGGGTATGGGTGTACTGGGGGCCTTGGTTTATGAGTGTATATTATGTGCTGTAACAATTTTCACATAGTGTTATTCTCTAGTTGTCTATTGTCAACGGTCGTGGTTTTTTCTCCGATTTTGGAGTTTCCACGTTAATCTCTTGTGTTATTATTGTGTTCCTCTTTTTTCTCTATGCTTGTTTTTTCCTAACAAATTTCATACCTGAAGGACGAACACTTGGAAATTGAAGATTTGGTGTCTAATTTCTACAAAAGTAACTTATATGATGCTTTCATTGCCCTAGTTATTTAACTTTTCAATGGAGAAATTTTATGGACAAAAACAATGATTGTTGATCTGCATCAACCATCCATAAAAAGGAATATAGAGGCTAGATAAATTGTGAAAGATGAGACACAACTTAAGCAAGCAAAATTTGGAATCAAGTGTATCCGGTGCCATATGGATGGACACAATAAGACTACATGCAAACTGCCAATTCCTTTGACACAATAAGAAACCCGGCGTAACACAAGCTAGGAAGCACCAACTAAGTCTGCACCACCAAATTAGGCACCAACAATTGAGTATGCACCACCAACTCAATAAGCACCACCTGAGTCTGCACTACCACTCTTTGAACTCAAACAATTCCAAAGAAGAAAAGAAGATATAAAAAGGCTAAAACCTATCTTGAGTCACTAATAAATGTGCTTGTCTTTTGTGTACACCTCTTGTAGTAGTGTTTGTGTACACCTTTCATAACATTTTGGAATTATGGCACCTTTAGTTTGAAATATGTTTAATACCATTTTGGGTTAATGTTTTTGGGTTGAATCAAAGAATGTAACCAAATTAAATTTTAATGATATTAAATTCAAGATTTTATTGTTATGAAAAGTTTCATACTGTTAATAAAAAATTCATGTTCAATGTCATTTAATAAAAAGTTTAAAATTGTTCATATCCGTCACAATATGAAAAACTCATTCCTCTTGGGAAAACATTGATTGTTTAATATTAAAGCATCATTAGAAATCTTTGACACTGAAAAGAAAATTTGAATAAGATAAACGATAAAGAAGATGAAGATAGAACCCTAGAAAATGCAGGACAACATGATTTGCTTCTGAATGAAGATGATTACATGTTTATAAAATGTTTGATGACTCACTATTTTGACTTTTGTCATACTGTCATCCCAAGTTATCATAACTTAATGTGTTTCTTCCATATTTAATGTTAGGGATTAATTTCACTAATAAAATGATTTTTAAGGGATTAATTTGTTACAAGTGACTAATGAAACCTTAAATTAAGTTAAGGGACCTTGTGACTTTTAGCCCATAAATAATAATATATGAAATAAAGTCCAAACAACAAACAAATAAGAATGTGTTTGGCATAAGATGTACCAAAAGCTACAATGGCATAACCAAACAACAAAATAAGAAGAAAAAACTACAAATAAAAAAAAAACAAACAACCTACCACAAGTCAACTTCAAAAAAGTTGCCCTCTAAGAACTGCACCCAAAATAAGAATCAAGATATAGTTCAAGATAGCTGGACCACCAACACTGAACCAGATACTTCTAGTAATATTACAAAACAAGCATTTCATAACACCAATATTAAAACGGACATAGTTTTAACCGTGGTAATATATTTATCCTGAGCGTATTTTTTTATTTAGTTGATGAAATGTCACAACGATCAGAATAGCAACCGCAGTAAGAAGTACACTGAGTGAAATGGTTCGAATCCCATCACTAACAATTAGCCATTTCTCGTGATAAAAAATGTTATTAACCATGTATATCACCACGGTTTTTATTTTCAATCTGTTGACACGGGATTTCAACCATAGGTGGGACACGAGGATTCCCATGACGCGTCGGCGCAAAAGGCACATCAAGGTATCGATTCGACACCAGCAGAGAGGCGCATCAGAAAGACGCCGACAAGCCTCGGCGTCGGAGGAAAATGAGGCGAAGAGCTGATCCCAACTTCAAGGACAAATGCTTAGGCGGGAAAAGTTTGAAACTTCCAAGACTATGGGAAGTTGAAAAGAAAGTGGGGTACCACGTGTCAGCTTCAGAAGACATTTGGGTAGACAAACAATTACATTCTAGGCTTATATAAGGCACTGTACATTTCATTTTCAAAGGTCGCATTTTTTCACATTGTAAAGGTAAAAACTCGAAGTTCTAAGCTTAGAGAGAAACGAGTTCACTCCCGCGAAAATGTACAATTGCGTCCAATTTTACTTAATGCAATTTGTAACACCCCTAATCTATACCCCCAAGCTATTAAGCGATAAATAAAATTCGAAATTTCATCAGAGTAAATTTAAAACATTCACAGCATAGACCGAGGGGTCACATCAATTTGAAAACAAATACACATACACCTGCTCATATAGATATGCAAGAATTCAGGTAGCACATAATAAAGGAACTTAGTTCCTAACACCCACAATTCAGATACAGAATAAAAGCGGAAAATCTGTAACTGAAACTCATATATATATATATATATATATATATATATATATATATATATATATATATCACATAAAGGGTTTGTCCATCATATACAACATCATACATGTACATAATACAAAAGATACATATATACATAATACAAAATAATCACGCTCGATCTCCATGACTACCCGGTGCTACATATCAGAGCCGACCGACAAAAGAATGAAGACCTAAGCTTCACAAAAAGACCTCCAACATCTAATCTGCAATGTCTCGTAGAGCATTTAAAACAGCAGAAGGGTGAGAAACACAATCATAATACAATTGCATACAATTATATATTTAACACAAAAATACACATATAAAATATTCTCACCACCACTTATACCAGAATTCAAACGCCAAACAACACAATGTATATTTCATATATCCATCACCAAGGTATATCAACCATTCACAACACACATATCGCCAACATATACGCATATATCAACTCATCAATTTCATCCACAATTCCACACACAATCAATCCATTCACGATTTATGCAAATGCACAGAGACCGACACAACGACTCTATGCAATGAACATGCGGTACCATCCATCCAGCATTCTCAACACTAGTTCACTCAGGAACTATTGGAACCATCGCTTGTTACTTAGGATTACTCATGTATCACCCCGTCGGGCAAACGATGTTCCCCGTCGCTTTAAGTCCTCTTGGTATAAGGCACACGACATTTATGGATCGCTTTAAGTCGCCTTTGTATAAGGCGCACGATCCGATCACTTTAAGTCCTCTTTGTATAAGGCGCACGATCGTCTATAATCATCGCTTTAAGTCCTCTTTGTATAAGGCACACGATGTTATAGCGGATTCCCTCTAGAATCGTGTCGCCGCTCACACCTACTAGGGCACACGACATCACCAACATGCATACCATGATGCTTGGCATACAATGACTCATGACATTCAAATGCACACATATACACATTCTATACACATGCATATATCATCAAATACCACACATCGCATTTCCTCGCCCTTAGGCCATAAATCATCATCACAACATTTATCACATGCATTTCCATCACACAACAGCACACAAGTCATACAATACCCATATCAACAACACATTGAATAATACACATCAACTACACACACTTACCATAGTACAAGTTAACAAATCGACACCATTCCAATCCCCGACATAAATAAATCGGCCATTAGTCTCAACACCAATAATATAAGAAAGAACATGCCAAAAACTTTCCAACGCACCAAACTGCGCCTCAAACCGGCTCACGGATCAAAAGTTGTAAAGAAAATAATTTGGGAAAAACTGTCATGTTCTCAGTGCGAAGCTCCTAGCGAGTCCTTCGCTTCTTCATTCGCAGTGCGAATGTCCTAGCGAACCATGACAGAAAGGAAAATAGCCTAAAAATTCCTAATGTTCGCAGCGCAAACACCCAGCGAATCTTTGCTTCCCCCTTCGCAGTGCGAGTTCCCCAGCGAACAGTGGCAGAAAGAAAACAACACAAAGTTCGCAGTGTGAACCACTGGCGAATGCTCGCCCTCACATTCGCAGTACGAATAGCCAACGAATGCTCGCTTTCCCCTTCGCTAGGGGATTCGCAGTGCGAACCTGCGAAAACCAGAAAACCCAGCAGCGCTGTTACATAACCCAAAAGTATATTTTCACCACCAAAACACTTCCAAATCAACATATAACAATCAGAACATAATCTAATCATGGTAACAAGTATTCTACCGCATTTACACAGATTTCCAACCGCGAAAGCATCGATTTCTATCGTTTATCACATTTCGACCTATATCTAAAAACCAATAAAACTTCCACACAAACATACATAATCATACACAAGCATAGTATAATCGAGTTTCACACCCTTACCCGATTAAATCGCGCTTAAAAGTCGGTTGAATCGGTTCCTAGATTTCCAAGTTTTCTCTCTTTCTCCTTTTCTTTCTCTTTTATTTCTTCCTCTTTTTCTTCTCTTCTTTTTCTTTCCTTTCTATTTTCTCTCTTTCTATTTCTATTCATATGAAAAATATAATATCTACCCAACCAAAAGACCAAAATACCCCTACACTCAAATATCTCGTAAACGCTCCCAAAACGCGATAAAATATAATCTCGATGAAAAATAACATATTTTCAAATAAAAGTCAGAAATAAAATAATATAATAATAAAATAATCGAAACAACTCAATTAAATAAAAATAACCAAAACTGGGGCGTTACACAATTTACTTTCAGCATTTAATTTAAGTCATTGCCTTTTCGTTTTTGCTCAGCCTTTCTTTCCTTTATTTCTTTACTTTTGTATCCAAACTCGTGATCGTTAAGAAACTCTTTGCGTCACTTAGGTCACTTCAGCTTGACAACTTGCACTAAAAAACTGCGAAACTGAAACGCAGCATAAACATATGCTTCCAATTCCTTGTTCTGGGATTTGTGTGGCCGATCCCGCGAGCGAACCTGCGACGGAAGGCCAACGGTTGTTCTCGCCGGCAAACAAAGTGGCACGCCCAGTGGGACCCGTGTGAATTGAGTATATGTTCTTGCGTAGTGGTAAGATGGTAATACCACGTCCAAACGATGAACCGTCTCCGACGGAAAGTACGGTGGGAACACAAACAAGTGATGTTGGCTCCGGTACCATGTCAGCGGTGTCAACCACCTCTAGCGGACCAATCGCAACACGGCGTCGAAACAACCTGAAATCAACAATGGCAGGGACTACGGGGCAGTATATGCCTAGTATCGCTATGCCTATACCAGGATCGTATGGGATGCCAACGGAGTTCATGTGAAGTTTACACTCTAGCAGCCATTTATTTGGGGAAGGTTCGTCCCCAATGTTTTCAACTTATCACGAATCGGTGACTTCTTAGGCACTCCTAGGGCTCAGGGTCGACAGACCCCACCGCCTCGACCGTAGACGCCCCATCATCAGGACAAAGTCTTCGACGAAACTATAGAACAACCCTGTGAGTTTGAAGAGATTCCTAGGAGGGTTCAAAGGCCTCCTGTAATTGTCCATAGGAACCAAGATCCGGATTTTGTTGTCCAACAGGTTCGACAGGATGCCTTGGCTGGAGAACATAACTTGCAAGTCGTAGTCGAACGGATCATGGTCCGAAATAGGACGAACCCAGGCCTTTGATGGCCAACATATACATCCCCATTACCAGATTTTGTGTTACAAACAGAATTACCCAGGGGGTGGAAAGTGACAAAATTTACCAAGTTCTCTGGGGAAACGGAGGAGTCAACCGTCGAACACGTCGCTAGGTATCAAACCGAAGCAGGCGACATAGCGAATAATAAGGACTTGAAAATAAAATATTTCCCAAGTTCCCTCACTAAAAATGCATTTACGTGGTTTACTACGTTGCCCCCTCAGTCCATCCATACGTGGGCACAATTGGAGAGATTGTTTCACGAACAATTTTATATGGGACAATCGAAAATAAGTCTGAAAGAGTTGGCAAGCGTTAAACGCAAGGCCACAGAGTCATTAGATCAGTACTTGAATAGGTTTAGACTTTTGAAAGCACGGTGCTTTACTCAAGTCCCTGAACATGAATTAGTCGAAATGGCTGCCAGCGGCCTGGACTATTCGATCAGGAAGAAGTTAGACACGCAACTGGCCAACCGGGTTCCCCAGGTCAAAGGATTGAAAGCTGAGAAAGCCCAGTCTAACAGATATCGTAAAAAAGAAAAAGTATCCTATGTGGCTGCTGACGAATACTCGTCCGAGGAGGAAGAATTCGTCGACGAAAGTGAGATCCACATGGCTGAACTTAAGCCAGGACCTCCCTAAGCATGCAAGCTGTTGAAACCATAGAACGGGAAAAATCCCGCCGAAACTAACAAGACGGATAAATACGTCGCTAAAATTATACTTTTGATGTTTCCAAATGTGATGAAATATTTGATTTACTGGTTAAAGATGGTCAAATAATTATTCCACCTGGTTTGAAAGATCCCCCTCTAGAACAAAAGAAAAAGATGGGATTTTGTAAGTTTCATAATTTCCTTGGTCATAAAACAGCTCAATGTGTTCTTTTCAGGGATTTGGTGCAGAAGGCTTTGAAGGAGGGTCGGCTCCAATTTGGCGAGAAGCCAAAGATGCAGGTTGACACCAACCCACTAAAGGTTGAAGAGGCTTTGTACTCATAAGTGTACGAATGTATGATGGTCAAAGCTACTGAGGGCCTCGACAAGCCAACAATGGCTGAAGTGGTAGAATGCATGATGGTCGAAACTACTGAAGGTTCCGACAAGAATGTTTGGAAGATTTTCAGGAAAAGTGCAGGATAAGCGGGTCGAAAGTCGCACTATTCCCCAGATGCAACACTGTGTTCGATGAGAAAGCTGCTGAGAGGTATGAGGCAAGGAAGAGATAAGTGCTGCCAGAGAGCAAGCCACCTGTCCCAAGGTTTGTGTTCGACAGGAGCGGGGTCCCTCGTCGAAATGAGGAGTACAAAATGTTGTTCCAAGGGGCAAGGTCTAAAACTTTTGTGCCCCCATCAGACTCCCCACAGGAAAGGTGGATGGCACCAGTGAACCAGAAAGGGAGCAAAAGACCAAAGTGGAAGGCTCTTGATTTGGAAAAGGAGGCGAATTTCGCCGATAAGGGGGTCGAATCAGCAAGATATAGGGTGTCCCCTAACTACAAAGGAATAAACCCTATGACTAGGACCCAGTGGAGGCGCTATCAACGCAGTAAGAAGGCTGAAAGGGTGGCTACGACTTCAAAAGTAAAGCCTGTCAGAACGTCTGAACAGAAGCGCCAATACCCAAGAGTAAGATGGGTAGAAAAGAATAAAGTGGCAACAAACCAGACCAAGGCAGTAACTGTGAACACATCAGGAGATAAGGAAGTGGTGTCGACCCAGAGTTCAAAGTGTACTTCGCTGACGGAAAGCATGAAAGAACCAGAGTATACTCCTCAGTCGGATGAAGAAGAGCCAAAATACTCCCCTCAGTCAGATGAAGAATATGATCCATCACCCAAAGGAGATTATGACGAAGACATGTACGACGACACCAATGATGACACCTATGGCGAAGATTTCGTGGTAAATTGTGGTATCGTGTCGGTTCTACCAGCTGAGTATGACGTGGTGTCTGAAATCTCTGATACTGAAGAAGACTTCATCTCTGGTGAAAATGCGGACGACAAGCCACTATGCTATTATGTGATGAATAGTGGCATGGTTGAAGAACAAACAGCTATGGGGTGTCTGTCAACAAGGTGTTTGTGGATGGTGGAGCGAGTGTGAACCTAATGCCTCACAATCTGTTTAAGAAAATTGGAAAAACGGAGGTTGACCTCCGACAACACAATATGGTTTTGTCCAACTATGAAGGCAAGACCAGTAACATCCTGGCGGTTGTCCAAGTGGACTTGACAGTGGGTACAACCAACAGGCTGATACTCTTCATGGTCATCAAATCAAAAGCAAATTTCAATATGTTGTTGGGACGGGAGTGAATCCATAGAATTGGGGCAGTACCGTCAACAATGCACCAGATATTGACCATTTGGAGAAATGATGGCATCGTCAAAAATATTGAGACAGATCAAAGCTATTACAAAGTCGACGAAGCCAAGGGTACCAAGAAGTCTTTTGACCAGCACTTAGCAAATATGGCTCCTTGTGATGACGGATCAGGTTCCTACACCTCTGTCGACACGGGTCGCGTCCTGAACCTGGACCCCGATTATGGGTTTATCTGGGACGTTGTCGACGAAGCCATGGAGCCAATGGAAATGCCACCAATGGGGTGGCCCACAGTTGGTGAACATGACTGAGTTAGAAAGCATGACTCGGATTTAGGCCTATTTGGCTGAAAACAGAAAGATGTCGGCACTTGAAAAAGACGAAACTCTCCAAATAGCTAAGGAGCCGACCATGCCAAAAAACCCAATGGCCAACAAGGCCAAAGGGAAGCTGTAGAAAATCAGAGGCTTGATGGTATTTATGATGATGAGCCTTTGGGGTTCAAAAAAGGCCCAGATCATGAGCTGCAGAGAATGCAAGTCCAGGACCCGCTCGAGAAAATCGACTTAGGGGATGGGACAACCAAAATGCCCACATACGTGAGTGCCAAGGTAGGACCAGAAATGAAGGCCAAGTTGGCTAAAGTGTTGAAAGATAGTTGAGCATCGGCTCCCAATCCAGCCAGGCAAGAGGCCAGTAAAGAAACACCTTCGACGCTTCGCCCCAGAAGTCACGTCGAAGATCAAGCAGGAAATTGAAAGACTGCTCAAAAGTAGGTTCATCAGAACTACAAGGTATGTAGAATGGATAGCAAACATAGTTCCTTTTATTAAGAAAAATGGGACCTTTCGAGTTTGCATCGACTTTAGGGATTTGAACAACGCTACCCCTCAAGACGAAAATTTGATGCCTGTGGCAGAGATGTTAGTTGACTCAGCCGCGGGATTTGAGTATTTGAGCATGCTCGATGGTTATTCCGGTTACAATCAAATTCTCATAGCCGAAGAGGATGTCCCCAAAACTGCATTTCGATGCCCTGGAGCTTTGGGGACATATGAATGGGTTGTGATACCTTTTGGGTTGAAAAACGATGGGGAAACCTACCAAAGGGCTATGAATGCTATATTCCATAATTTTATCGAGAATTTTATGCAGGTATACATCGATGACATAGTCATAAAATCGTCATCAGAGGATGGTCATCTCGACCGCCTCCGGTGCTCGTTTGAGCGAATGAGAAAATATGGATTAAAAATGAATCCACTAAAATATTCCTTTGGTGTTCATGCAGGGGACTTCTTGGGATTCGTAGTCCACAAGCGAGGCATTGAGATCAACCAGAACAAAACAAAGGCAATCTTAGATCTCAAGCCTCCAACGACAAAGAAACAACTCCAGTCTTTGTTGGGGAAGATAAATTTCTTGAGGAGGTTCATCTCAAACCTAAGTGGCAAGACGAAAGTGTTTTCACCACTGCTCAAGACCAAGAAGGAAAGTGTGTTCCGCTGGGGGCAAGAGCAACAAGAGGCTTTCGACATAATTAAGGAATACCTTACGAAGCATCCAATCCTATTACCACCTAGTATAAATAAAAGCATGAAGTTGTACATTGCAGCGTCGGATACGACCATACGCAGTATGTTAGCCCAAGAGGATGATGGTGGCGTCGAAAGACCCATCTATTACCTTAGTAGGATATTGATAGATGCTGAAACTAGGTACACTATGATTGAAAAGCTGTGCCTTTGTTTGTACTTCTCATGTATGAAATTAAAGCAATATATCAAACTGGTTAATGTTTATGTTTCGTCGCATTTTGATGTCATTAAGCATATGTTGTCCAAACCTATTTTGCATAGTCGAATTGGGAAATGGTCAATAGCGTTAACTGAATTCTCCCTGACATACGTCCCTTTGAGGGCGATGAAGGGTCAAATAGTGGCAGACTTCATTGTCGACCACGTTGTAGTCGAGACGTCGGTACATAGCATCGACGTCGCCCTGTGAAAATTGTACTTTGACGGGTCGAGCCATAAAAACGGGACAGGTGTTGGAATCCTAATAATATCCCCACAAGGTATCCCAACGACCTTTAAATGCAAAGTTGATGGCAAATGCTCAAATAACGAGGCAGAGTACGAAGACTTAATCATTGTTCTTAAGATACTCAAAGACTTGGGAGCCAAAGAGGTCGAGATAAAAGGAGACCCATAATTGGTGATTAAACAAATCACAAGGAAGTACAAGTGCGTAAAGGAGCATCTTTTAAGTTACTTCTCGTTGGCGAAGCGTTTGGTGGAAAATTTCTAAATTATCAACATCTCGCATGTGCCAAGGATAGAAAACCAGAAAGCAAATGAACTAGCATAAATTGCCTCTGGTTATAAAGTGACGGAAGGTAAGTTGAATGGTTTCATCGAAACTAGGAAGAAGATGGTGTCGAACGTACATGCACCATCAAGTTGGTCGATATCCAAAGTCTCGATGAGCTTGGTCGAAGGTTTAGAAAGTTGTGAGGTTTTTGTTAACGATATGTCACCAACAGATTGGCGAAGGTCAATTATGGAGTATCTGGAAAACCCGTTGGGCAGCACCGATTGAAAGACTAAGTACAGAGCAATGAGTTATGTCCTAGTAGGTAATGAGTTGTTGAAGAAAACTCCAGAGGGGGTATTATTCAAGTGTTTAGGAGATACTGATGCATATTTGGCAATTTCTAAGGTTCATAGTGGGGCTTGTGGAGCTCACCAGTTTGGCCAAAAAATGAAATGGCTTTTGTTTCGACAAGGTCTCTACTGGCCCAACATGCTCAAGGATTGCATAGATTTCGCGAAATGTTGCCAGGATTGTCAGAAGCACGCAAACATCCAGCATATCCCAGCCAGTGAATTACATGTGATTGTCAAACTATGGCCATTTCGAGGATGGGCTTTGGATGTAATAGGAGATATTCGGCCAGCTTCGTCGAAGCAGCAAAGATTCATCTTCGTGGGAATAGACTATTTCATGAAATGGATCAAGAGACCGCGATAGACTTCATCCATAATCATATCTTGTATAGATTTGGGATACCTGAGACAATCACGACAGATCAAGGCTCTGTGTTTGTGAGACAGAAGATGCAAGAGTTTGCGGAAGAAACAGGTTTCAAGTTGATTACTTCGACGCCATACTATGCTCAGGTGAATGGTCAGGTCGAAGCAGCTAACAAGATAATCTTTTGGTTAATCAAGAAGCACGTTGCGAAAAAGCCAAAGAACTGGTATAAGACGTTGAGTCAAGTGTTATGGGCTTGTCGGACATCACCCAAAGGGTCAACCAACTCTACTCCATTCCGTTTAACCTTTGGGAATGACGTTGTGCTAACAGCAGAAGTATGCTTGCAGTCCGTTAGAGTTCAACGACAATATGAGATTCCGTCTGAACAATACTGGGAAATGATGTTAGACGAACTCGTGGACTTAGACGAGGAAAGAATTGTAGCTTTAAATGTGTTGCTGCGCCAGAAGGCCCGAGTCGCCATTGCATACAACAAGAAAGTCCAAGGGGAAACCTTTGCTGCAAACGACTATGTTTGGAAAGCGGTGTTGCCCATGGATCAACGAGACCGAACGATGGGAAAATGGTCTCCCAACTGGGAGGGACCATTTCAGGTTACACGAGTGTTTAGTAACAAACCATACGAAGTGCAGGAGTTGGGAGTAGACCAACAAATCTTAAGAGTATATGGGAAATATTTGAAAAAATATAGACCTATGCTGCAAGAGGTTCACATCAAAATATAGTTTTCATTAATTCAAGGCCATAATAGGATGAGGGCCCAAGAATGGCTTACAAAATATGGTTCGTTACATTACATCAACATACAAACTAAGGAAACTCAGGAAATCTAGCCTTAAAATTGTCAAAGAGGATCTTCTCATGAACTATCTTGCTCTCAAGAGGAACCTTTCGTCGCTGCATGCGGCTAATAACATCTTTGATCTTCATATCCGCTTCGAAGTGAACAAGTCTTTGAGCTACCTCGTGGTCGATGGTTTCTTGAGAAGGCAAGGGCCCAGCTGAGTCTAAGGATGCTTTTTGGTGTTCGACCTCAGCAATCTTTTTTGTTAGCTCCTTTATTTGGGCTTGATATTCAGATATCTGTTGGTCAAAAGCCTGGCGTTTGTTGGAGTGCTTTTGTTTTTTGGTTTCATAGTCCCCAAGTTTTTGTTCACAGACTGAGCTAAGGTGCCACTCACGTTTCATGTCCTTGTGGCGGAACCGAATTTGGGCGTCTCCCTGATGATGCATAGCAAGTCAAATTTGTAGGTATGGATGCTTATTGCAATAAAGAGGACAAAGATACATTTAGCCTGTCAAATTTGTGTCAAAGATCCAGAATGACATCCATTCAAAATATACACAAGTTTGTTGGTCTAAATTTTTCTTCATCCTTTTTGCATTGTTGACACGCCAGTTTGGAACTTGACATGTGTGGTATGTTTCTGAAGCATTTTATGCCTTGATATATTTGTTGTGTCATGTTTGTTGGCTATTGTTTGTTATTGATGAATGATTTTGATGAATGTTATTGTTAATGTCTGTTTAAAAAATGGGTTTATTATATATTATGTGGTTTTGGTGTTTTTCCAATCCCTTACCAAATATATAACTTCCAAAATGGCATTAGAAAATTATGATATGATAGATAAAATTGTATTAGAAAATAAGTGCACGTTCAATTCTTGACAACAATTCTTCACACTCTTAACTGCATTTTGTTTCTTGAACATTAGAACTTGATTTAGTGATTGTAGATCTTCAACCACCCCTCTCCACCTCTAATTTTGTTTGCAAAGTAAATAATATTTTGCAAAAATAATTAGAGTTGAAGGCAAAGGTTATTGAAGAACTAGGATCATTAAACCAAGTTTTATTTTTTTTAATTTTAAAAAGGAACGAGCAATTCATTAATACCAAGCGAATACAAGGGGTACTCGAACCCTTACAACAAAAATGACTACTCGATACAAACAGATGGATTAAAAATCCAAGATGAGAGCTTACTTGTACTAGATAAACTATCAACCCTACTCAACCATTTCCAAGCAGATAACTTGACTGCATTTACAATACTAACCACAGAGAAATCAACCTTATTAAATATAATTTCGTTACGCTTAAGCCAAAGGTGCCAAGCAGTAGCTATCCACACCACAATACCAACCTGCAAACTGGTTTTGGATCCAGTAACCTCTGACAAACAATTGAGATTTGGTTGGGAGTCTATTCTTGAATAATCTCCACCCAAACACTTGAATATTTGATGGAATCCGAAGATTCCAAATCAATTGCAAATTATCCAACACCCTCTGAGGCTCTGTTGTACCCCAAAATTTGCCCACCCTATTTCTGACATTTAATTTACTTTTAACTTTGATTTTATAAGTTTTTTTTTTGTTCAATTTTACTAACATTTAAACAGTAAGTTTTACTCAAAAAATATGTAACAGTTTAATTTAAATTGTTTAAATAACAAATAGTTGTTTGACCTTCATATGCTTTTAAGTGCATTTTTGTTTCGAATAAATGAATTGGCACAATCGGAAAGGAGATATGGCTTGCAAGTATGAGGTCGCGGGTTCGAATCTCACATGTTACATTTTGGATTTTTTTCAGTTATTTGTTACTAACTTTCTTTCCATTTTAAATTATTTTCAAAAAAATCATAAAAATTGTATTTTATTATTATTTGTTTTAACTTTCGTTTTTAATTTTAAGGCATTTTTGAAAAATAATTATTTATTTGATTTTATGTACTTTTTACCAAAAAGGAGTGCAAAAATCATAATAGATACAAAAAATATTTCCTTTCTTGTGTACTCATTTCCTATTGGTTAGTTTATGTCATTTTTGTGTCATACTTAGTCTACTTGGTGACCAAGTAAAAATCAGATACTATATGATTTTATTCAGATTTTTTCTTTATCAATATGAATTAAGACTGATTTTATTTTCCTTTTTAAACTTTTTAACCTAATTTTCTAGATTTATAAATACATGTTGTTTTACATGTAACAGAGGGACCAAAAAATACTACAAGTAGCGGTTTGTATTTCAACCGGTATCGATTTGTCTAACTTTTTTTTCTACTGATTGTTCTAATATATACATATGCATAATGTGACTATCCTAAAATTTGGCTTCTCGATACTGTTCATTTTTTTTTTGATAATCTAACAAAATATATTAATCAGGGATACAGAGGGGTATCCCAACCCATATACATCAATAGACCTACTAAAAATCTAGGCCTACAAAAAATCACCTGGGTAGTTTACCCAAGTGTAATAATTACAAAGAAATGAATTCTTCTGCATCTTACCTATCCACCACCAAGAGACTGTTATAATACGATTCGAAATTGTGTCCATGTCCCAAAACTCATCCCTAAATATAATGTTATTACGTGATGCCCAAATAGCCCAACAAATTATCAACCAAAGTCCCACAGCATTAGAGATTTGAAAATTCCTACTAACACATCCTGCCAACCAACAAGATAATTGATTCATCATAGACTCTACAAGAATATGAGGTATTCCTACCCATCTACATAGAAAATTCCACAACATCACTGATTTTTGGCAGTAAAAGAGGATATGTTCCACCGTTTCAAGATGCAAGAAGCAGAAGCGGCAAGGCAAGTCGTGACTATTAATAATGATACATATACGAAACAAATTGTCTCTCGAAGGTAATATTTTGTGCAACATCCTCCAGCCAAACAATTTCACTTTAAGAGGAGCTTGGGCTAGCCAATTAAGTTTGCAAGCAGCTTTAAATTCATCATTAACACCTGAATCAGAGGCAGCCAGCTTAACCTGCAAATGACTATATAAAGATGAAACAGAAAAAATACAATCGTCATTGAGTAGCCATGATATTTCGTCCAACACTCCAAGACACGGTTGGTACACGGAGATGAAGCGGTATAATCGTGTCAGCTGCCTTTAGTTTTGCTGCGAGAGAGAGTGAAACTCACCTAAAATGTTCCATACCCACACACCATTAACCCACATGCCATTATCCGCCACTGAACAACCCTTGTTTTCTACTAATAAAAATAATTCACTAAACTCTGCTGCAAGAATATTATCTCCAGCCCACCTCGATAGCCAAAACGGTGTTCTAACGCCATTTCCTAATTTATATGAAATGCAGCCAGCAATTGTATCCAACCCACAAAAGATGGCAACCTGTACCAAATCACGCCACCAAATAGACGCCGGAACTGAATATTTAAGACTCACACCCGAATAAAATTCAAATGAATGTTTAGGATACCGAAACGCAATTAAATGCCACCACAAAGTATCCCGTCCAGCCAAGATTCTCCACAGCCATTTAAACATCAAAGCATTATTGAAAATTCTAATATCTTTCACTCCTAAACCTCCCTCTTCCCTCCTTTTGCATACCGTTTTCCAGGCAATCCACGACACACCCTTTTTGGAAACCAACCCATTCCATAAGAAGTTCTTTTGAATAGAAGTGAGAATGCTGATAACTTTGGCAGGAAGTTTGTAAAATGACATATAATGAATTGGAAGGTTTGCAAGGACAGAATTAATTAGAGTCACTCTACCACCCATCAATAAAAATCTACTTTTCCAAGAACTCAATCTAGACCGGACCTTATCTATTAATGGTTTCCAAAATGCAACGCTCCTATGATTACCACCAATTTGAATGCCAAGAAAATTAAAAGGACAGGATGATACCTTACAAGCAAGGTAGAGACCTGCAGCAGACAGCATTACCTCATCTATGCCAATACCAAAAAAGGAACTCTTGTTGAAGTTGATATCCAAACCAGAAACTAACTGAAACCCTTTAAGTATTGACTTTGTTGCCACTATATTCCTCCAAGATCCATCCCCTAAGATAACCGAGTCGTCTGCGTATTGCAACAAGTGGAATTGCACATCAGGGCTGACTTTGAAGCATGAAAAAAGTCCGTTGGCTATCGCTCTTCTCATTAGTACAACTAAACCTTCAGGAGCAATCGTGAACAGAAGAGGGGCAAGAGGGTCCCCTTGTTTAAGACCATGATACACTCCAAAATCTTGGGTAGAACTACCGTTAACCAAAATAGAAGCATAACTGTTGAAAACTCCATACTCCATCCACGACAACCATTTTCGGCCAAACCCCATAATCTTCATGACGTCTCTTAAATAATTCCACTCAATACAATCATATGCTCTGGCAAATCAACCTTCAAAAGCATGAGCTCTTTCTTGGAACGCTTAGCAAAATCGATAACTTCATTAAGGACGAGGACGCCATCAACCAGATTTATACCTTCTATAAAAGATGTTTGGGAATTGGAAATGATACCCCCAATTTTTCTTTTGAGTTTGTTGGCGAGAATCTTGGATATAACTTTGTAAATAGAAGTAATTAAAGAGATAGGCCTATACTCGTCTAAACATGTAGGGCAGTCCAATTTGGGAATGAGAACAATAAACGAAGAAGCAAAAACTTTATGTAATTTATCACCTTGGAAAAATTCTAGAATACAGTTTGTGAAATCTTTTCCTACAATACTCCAACATCGTTTAAAGAATTCAAAACAGAAACCATCAGGACCTGGGCTACGATCTCCAGCACACTCAAACACGGTTCTTTTAACCTCTGATTCATCCACATCAACCTCTA
Source organism: Lathyrus tuberosus (assembly GCA_022829125.1). Lineage (NCBI taxonomy): Eukaryota > Viridiplantae > Streptophyta > Magnoliopsida > Fabales > Fabaceae > Lathyrus > Lathyrus tuberosus. The sequence continues at coordinate 3,776,694 of JALAZF010000491.1, read as the reverse complement.
AATCCATACTATCACTATAAGACATACTCTTGAAGCCAGACTCACCAATAGATGGATATGGTCTTGACACTCTGCAGAATTTCTTAGAAAAATGATCCTTGACAGCCCCATTGACCTTCTTAACATCCTCCACCAAAATACCGTTGATACACACTGATGAGATGGTATTCATGTTTATACGATTCCTCAAGGCAGTATGAAAAAATTTAGTATTATCGTCTCCATCAGCATTCCATTTCAACCTGAATTTTTGTTTTAGAATACTTTCTTTAATCCTCAAAGATTTCCATAGGTCAGCTTCTGCTTCATTCCTTGTTGAATTTTCCTCAGCTGTTATGACTCTATTTAACTCAAATAAGTCTTCAATCCCGTTTATAACACCAACATCCGTCTTGATTTTGGTATCAGCCCAACCAAATACGTTATTATTCCACCAACGAAGCCTTTCTCTCAGATTTTGCAATTTTCTAGCCAGAATATAAGATGCCTTACCTACAACCTGAAACTCCTCCCATTCTTTTTTGATAAAAGGCATAAAGTTTGAATGCTCGCACCAACATAACATAACTTTAAAAGGCTTGGGCCCCCAATTTATGTTTTTTGCAGAGATCCACACAGGCCTATGGTCGGATATATCGCGTTCCCCTATCCTTTGGTTAACCATATTCCATTCACTGAAGACTCCATGTGTGACTATGAATCTATCCAACCGACTACAGACATTACCTTTCAACTGAAACCAAGAGTATTTGGAGCCAGTAAGGGGCAAATCAACACAACCCATTGAGTTAATAAGTTCAGAAAATTCCATCATATATCTTGCATTTAGAGAAGTGTAACCAATTTGTTCGGCAGCGGACATAATAGAATTAAAGTCCCCACCAAGTATCCATTCACCAGGTTCTAAGTTGTTTTTAAGATTAATGAGCTGAGACCATAAGATCCTTTTCTCTGTAATAGTACAAGGAGAATAAACAATGAACATATAACATTTCTTGCCTCTCCAGCTGACTTGTAAACCTAAATACCCCAAGCCTCTATAGCTGCATATAGGTTCCACAACTCCTTCCTTCCAAATAGTCAATAGGCCGCCAGATAATCCATTAGAACTATTTACAGACCAACAACAAAATGAGTCACCCCAAATGCTGTGCACAATTGAATCCGTCATTTCTGATCGTTTGGTTTCCTGAATAAAACACATTTCAGCACCTACCTTACGAAGGACTTCTCTAATTTTCATCCTCTTCAAAGTACCTCCACACCCTCTTATGTTGTACGTGACTAAATTCATTTTCCACCTATGGCAGCCTCCTTCTTACCTTTCCTTGGTTTCCTATCCGTCTTCTCAAAATTCCTCAAAATACCCTAAAAAACTTCATCATCTTCCTCCGCTTCAATACCAAGAGACTTAATAGAATCCCAAATCCTTGCAGGCAGGTTCTCCAATCGCTTCTTAATTCTAGAATTATTCTGAATGAAACCAAAATCCGAGATAGAATTGTCAAAAGAATCAGATGCTTTTTCAGCCTGAGATGACACCCTTTGCCTCATAGAACCCTCACCCTGACATGACTGATCCAAAACAGACCTATGATGATTACTCTCCGATTGTAGCAGAATAGCGTAATAAGATGGACAAAAAGGAATCTTTATCTTTTGGTAAATGTCATCTATAACAATCTTTTTCTTCTTCTTAACTTTAGACCCCTCCAATATCTCTCCTGAAAGAATACCAATACCAGCTGTATCCGGGCTCGTATGAGATAAAGGAGATACTACTTATCTAAACTCATCATCTCCTGGAGAACACTCAACAGGACAAAACTGACACTCAGATGAACACGAAACATGAGAAGGATCAGAGCCAGAAGATTGACATATGTCCCCAAATTCCTCTACACAATCGCCTGCCAATATGTCTGTTGAATGTTTCCCAACATTAACATGAGGTAAAGCCCTATCTTGGAAAGGAGTGGATTGATCTCTAACTTCCACAATAGGAACACCAACATCCTCAGACATTAACCTATTTGATAACTCCCTATCATCCTCATAGCCTTGTGTCACAAAACCTTTAGAAAAACCCCTAGCTTCTTGATCCTCCCTCCCTTGCTTGTTAGATCCAGGCGGTTTTAACTGAGAGCTGAAAACCTCAGAAGAATTCTCCCAAAGTACCCCATCACCCACCAGGTCAGAATCTGACTCGACAACTTCTGAGCTATCTTCGTCAAAGTACGAAACTTTGTTCCTAGCTTGGTCTCTCGCATAAGGACCAAACGAATCTTCGACCAATTTGATTCTATACATACTGTCATTTACCTCTATATTAATAACTTCATTAAGAGAGATAGCGAACTTTGTACGAATCAGGATTCTAGCTACATCAAATCTCAAATGTTTCCTCGTATCTTCATCCATCTTAACAAAAGCTCCAGTGGTTCCAGCTAAAAATTTAAAGAATTTTTCTCCCCACACATGGCACGGCAACCCAAAGATTTTAACCCAAGTTAGTCTCTCCTGATCAACATCATAATGGGACCACAGATGAATTTCAGAAAACCATTTAGATATCCACTTGTGCTCCTCTAAAATCTGCTTTTTAATGTCGCCCGGATTATCTTCCTCAATGAGACATAGGTTGGCCCCCATAGGGGTAATCTTAATGTTGAAAAATCCTTCCATTTGGAAGGCTTCAAATACCTCAGCCGCAGATCCGGGAATCTCCAAAATTCCAGTGTAGGCCTGCTCAAACCTTTCCAATTCCTCTTTGTTTACTTCAAAACTTAATTGAGCATAGTTAAGCCTGTCCCCAAGAAGAAGCTGCTTCGGATTATCTGCCATCGAAGTGTGTCCTCCTCTGGTCACTTGAGCAAAAGAATTTTTAAGGGCATACCTGTTGCTTAAACCATGCTTGAGGGGAGGAACAATATCTGGCTTCAGATCCAAATTCCTTTTCTTGGAAATGAGATCTTCACCACCAGCCTTAAAATCTCTTCGAAATCTTGGAAGATTAACAAATATCTTAGAACCATTAAGCACGATGTTGTCAAGCTTAATGGCTAGAAGATGTTCGTCTTCGACTCTTATGAATCTGACAAATCCAAAACGTTTACCCCTAATGTCCAATCTCCCAGGGATAAAAACCTCAAGAATGAAACCAAAGTCCTTAAAAACTTCAAACATCTGCCTAGCATCATACGAAAGTGGAAACTCAGTAAAGAAGAAGGACGAAACCGCTTTTAGGTCATCCTCATTGGGTTTACCTCTGATGTTCTTCCAAATCGACATTCTCGGAATGTTGAAGTTACGAGTATGCTTTCTTTTAACCTCCACCCAAGTCTCTTTGCTTCGAGCCGCCATTGTTGTAGAACCAGAGCTCCCAGAAACTTTAGAACCACCACGGAAATCCGGCTTCCTCCGATAAAAATCCAACACTGTATAATAAGACCCGCTGGGAGGAAGGTCCCTAACCCTAAGGTTAGGACTTTAAACCAAACCCAGACGACACTAACAATGATGAACCCTAACCAGAGGAAGAAGGCGAAACATGCAAATCAGATTAGTGCACTTGGTACATTTTGTTGACGGCGAGAAGAATTTGGAAAGTGAGAAGGAGGTGACAACGGTGGAAGATGAATGAACACCGTGAGTTTAGAGAGAGGCAGGGGTGTCCATCAATTCATGGGTTTCTCGATACTGTTCATGGATGGTTTGTTTTGTAAGGATGTTGCCAGCGACATTCTCATTCCAATATCTATGCTTTGCGGTTTGTTTTTATTTATACATATTATAATACCTAAATAATGGAAACGTAGTAACATATAAGACCGATACAGTAAACCGCCATGCGTTTTCATTTTCGTGAAGCATACAGGTTCTTTTCCAGGTTAATATATATATTATAATGTTAAGTGATATGATTTTTTTAATGTTATTATCCCGTTGCATGTTAAATATATATATTATAATGTTAATAATATTTTCTTTTAACATAATAATAACTTTATATTTTCTTAAGTAATATTTTCTTTTAGTATTATGTATATATTTTGTTGATTTTCTTTATTTATTCATTTTATATTTTTTGGATCGAATCGTGTCGATACGCTGTTCGCACGTTCGTGTGCATGATGCGTGACCTTTGTGTTTAGTCCGATCCGGTTGCGATGGTCGCATTTTTTGCGTGGGCAACATTGATGGGTTTTATCACGTTTTAAAAATTCTTTTTCTATGCATTTTCTATCTCTAAAATAATTTAGATCCTCACGATTTGGATCTGGTTGTGATGACCGCGTTTTCGCGATAGCACTATTGTTGAGGTTTTTTTATCAAATTTAAAATTATCTTTTCTTTGAGTTGCTTTTTGTTATAAATAGATCCACATGATTTGGATCTAGATTGCGATGATCGCAATTCTTGCATTAGCAACATTATTGTTTTAAATGTTTAAAATTTTATTTTTTATGCATTTTTATTTTATAATTTTAGATTCGCACCATTTGGATTCACGTTGCGATGATCATGTTCAGTGTAGCAAGCTGTTGATTAATTTTTATCGGTTTATTTGCGATTTTTATTTTACTCTTTTAAATTGATTATCATTGCATTTCGATTTTGTGCACACGTCTGGTGGTTTGGTCTAGCGGTAATCCATTTGTTGTGCACCAACCAATTCGGGTTTCGATCTGCAACTTTGTGTTTTAATTTTTATTATGTAGTGGTTTATTGATCCGATTTGCGATGACTGCTTACGAGGTAGGAAGTTTCCTTCTTTCTTCAACTTACATTAATTTTGATCCAACATTGTTATTATTAGATCCGATCTAATCTCTTGCGGTAACCTTTGCACGTCTTCGCATACGCGACTTTGGTTCGCATCCTTGCGTCATGATTATAATCCATCCACTTCTCTTCTTTGCGTTTCTCTTTTAATAATTAGATCGGTACAATTCGGATCCATGTTGCGATGATTGCACCTTTTGCGTTAGCAATGTTCTTTTATTAATTCTCGAGTAATTTTGATTTCATTTTTTAATTTTTGATGTTAATTTTGTTTCAATTTTAATCTTAATCTTGTTTGAATTTAGATTTAAATATTTTTATTCTTTTTTATTATTAATCTGGTTATTAAGTTTGGATTAAAACTTTTGCTAATTACTGTTTAATTATTGCGCATTTGAATTGCATATTTATCGCTCATTTTATCCCCATTGGCAAAATGTATCCCAATTCCCATGATGTGTAAAATAATTTTGTTGCTTTCCTTTATTTTGCTCATATCTTGCTAGAATATTAAAACCTTTTTTCAAAAATATCAAACAATTCTCGATTCAATAATCGAGCCCTTTTTTTAAACCCTGTAAGTCGACTGCTTTTTAGCATCGCCATCGACCTAATGCACACACATGCACCTCTAGGGTAACCTCTATTCGTTTGCCTTACGAAATAATGGTCATGTCCCTCGAACGTAGGGATACTTTAGCAAAAGACGCTTACGAATAATATCATCATAGTCCCTTCGATTAAAGATCATAGTCCCTAGATGACCCTTCGAGTTGCCTACGAAAAAAATGATCTTGTCCCTCGATGACCCTACGAAAAAATGAAGGTAGTCCCTTCGAATTGCTAAGGTATCCTTACATGTTGCCTTCTATGACCATTCGATGACCCTTCGCCATCTCTTCACATCCAATAGATAGGACTACCTACCCACTAATGGTATGGATAGTACTATCTCTCAAGGAAAAGGATAAGTACAAGAAAGACCTTATAAATTAAGGGTAAGTAACTTTTAAATGCTTGCTCACAACTAAAAAAAAATACTTTGATGAGACTTTGGAGATTCGACCGGTGATCTTTCGACCATCTTTCCTCTGCACTCAAGAATTCGATGTTTGGTGGAAAGACTACTACCTCACTAGATTCTTCGACGTGACGGCCTTTACGACTCATCTGACGAATGCTTTCACTTTTGTGCAGGATCGAACAAAGAAAGGTACTGAAAGACATATTAAAGAAATCCAAAAGTTTCAACATTATTTTGAAACTATTTACAGGCCAAATGATCTTAGTCGAACCATAAGCGAAGCAGCAGTGACTTTGAAACACAAATTTACAGAAAAATTGGAGAAGCTGGCGTTGCCTTCATATATTCGTCCAGAAACACGTTATGATTTGGCATATAGCTATTATCCACCAAAGTTTCCCCCTCTACCTTCTGCTGAATTTGGTGTGGCATTAAGCCCTCCATTCCCAGATTGGTTTATTTGTGGATCTCACATAAAAATGCTCCGTGAATCTTATAAAAAACCTGCTGAGCGTGTGGTTCCAACTAAGTATCATGTGGACAATTTCCCTGGGCACCTTCATATTGGAATAGAACACGTTCGCGTGGAATCTCCCATTCTTGAAGGTGTTTAAATAAAACGCAATTTTTCTTTACTTTATTCTAACTTCCTTCTTATGTTTTTTTTTCTTTTGTATTCATTTCTTTATCTTTCTTTCTATCTTTCAGCTGTTAAGATTACTGCTAAAAAGGCTTCTGTCAGAAGTAGTTCTGGAAAGGTGGTCGAACAACCAACCTCTACAGTCGAAAATGTTTCATCAGAAAATATCAACTTTCTTTCATGTAATAAATTCTGTTTAACTCGAACTAAAACAATTTTCTCCTGTGTTTTTAGGTGAGTCAAAACCCACCACCCCTCAAGAAAAGAAAACAAGAGGAGGAGGTAAAGGTAATCGATGAAGAATCTGGGGATGAATCTCCAGACCAACAACCTCTTAAGAAAAAGAAAGTCTTGAAAATCAAGCCAGTTGCCTCCCAAAGGTCCATTGTCAGATCGACCAAGAAAACTCCCCCCACCAGTCCAACTACAAAAGTTCTTATCAAAGATGCAGAGAGTGGGAATTCTAGCTTCAATACTGAGATTCCTCAGGTAAACCTTTATTTCGACTGATGATATTCACTTTTACTTGCATTTTCTTTTCCTTGACTTTTGCTTGTTCTCAAATCCAAGTTGATGTCGAAGAACACCCCATAGCAAAAGAAATGCCAACATTTACAGGTGGTCCTACCTCAAAAGCAGCTAGTTCAATGCCTACCTCTTCCAAAGCTTCGACAAAGAAATCAACAAAGGAAAAAGAGCAGGACACAATTGATCTTGACTCTGAAAAGACTTAGGCTTAGAGACTCCAAGAGGGAATCAACCCTGATGCTGGTAGCTATGAAAGGCAAACCAATGATGAATACGACACTGACGTGGAAGAGCATTCTGATAATACTTCTCCTGTTCGTCCAGCATTGAATACTGAAAAGGATGGTGATGTTGACATGGATGCTGGGGTCAGAGATGACAATGAAAAAGAAACTGCTGAGGAAAAGAAGAACCTGTCGAAGCAGCCAGATGCTGAGCCAAATTCTGGGCAAAGTATTCAATCAAATCCTACTCAAATCAAAGAAAAATCTCCATCAACTGGTTCGACTAGTTTCTCTCGCGAGGAACTTGAAAGCCTCAAAGTCAAGAAACCTTTGGAGTATCTAAGGGTTGTGCTTAGTGCTCGACACAACTTCCAAGACTCATCCTTCAGTAGTTCGACTACTTCTGGGGCCACTTCTGAGGTTAAATCACTTGAAGCCATCATGACTGAAATCAAAACCAAAATACTTGGTGTGGATTTATTCAAGGTTTTGGGCGAAAATCCTACTGCCTAGTTCGACCTGAAGAAAATCCTTAAACAAGTAAATGTTTTGGAAGCCTCCGCTGAGGACAGCCGTCTGGTGATGGATCTAGCCCAGATAATTGACCTGGTGAGCACGGACCTGCACCGCCAAAAAGAGTTTTCCCAACAAATCTCTAACAAGTCTGAAACTCAAATCGCATAGTGGGACGTTGTGGCAGCTTCGGCTGACAAAGTTTCTGAGCTGGAGAAACTTTCAGAGGTTTATTCGAAAGGTGTTGCTGACTGTGACATTAACATCAAAAATTGGGAGAAGTAGATAGCAGATCTTCAAGAAAAAATCTCCCAAGAAAAACAACGCAAAGCAAGCCTTCAGCAACCCAAGCAAAATGAGATTGACGAAGAGCTTAAAGTGGGATTGTATCATGCAGCTAGAGCTCATCAGTTGATTCAGGAGATCGACAGCCTTTCTCATAACAAAAACCTTTGTGAATGTCGACTCCAAGTCTAGAAGAGGAAATTTGAAGAACTTAAGGAATCTTTTCTCAAAGATTAACTTGTAATAGAAATAGGTTTATTATTTTTTATTGCTGGCAGCCTTTACGGCTTTTCTTTTGTAATGACATTGACGCCATTTGTTTGGCGAAACGTATCATTTTATTCTACAAAATCATTCTATTCCTATTTTAACTTCTTGCAATGTTGGCTTATATTTTTTCAAATACTTGCCATTTATCTTCAGTATTCTTTTATCTTTATCTATCTCTTCGACCTCATATGCGCCATTTGAAAAAACTTTTAAAATTTGGAAGGGTCCTTCCCACTTAGGAGACCATTTTCCCATTAATCTATCTTTTCGATCCATAGGAAGAATTACTTTCCAAACAAGATCCCCCACTGAAAGGGTCTTAAATTTCACTTTCTTATTGTAAAACTTTTCGACTCTTTCTTTTTGTCTCTTTATCAGATCTAACGCGCGTAATCCCTCTTCATCCAAATCAACTAGTTCATCCATCATCATGCTCCAATACGTTTCTGATGGAAATTCATGATGCCTTTGAACTCGTATTGACTGTAAATAAATTTCGACTGGTAGCACTGCATCATGTCCATAAGTCAATTTGAATGGAGTAGAATTTGTCGCTTCTTTAGGAGACGTTCGACAAGCCCATAAAATTTGATCCAAAGTCTTATGCCAATTTCTAGGTTTTTTACCCACGTGCTTTTTGATCAAATTTATCACAACCTTATTTGCTGCTTCGACTTGTCCATTTGCCTGGGCATAATAAGGTGTCGAAGTTAAGAGTTTAAAACCTGTGTCTTTTGCAAACATTTGCATGTTTTTCCCAGTAAACACAGATCCATGATCAGTAGTTATTGTTTCTGGTATCCCAAATCTGTAAATTATATGTTTCTGGATAAACTCTATAATTGTCTCTTGATCCACATTTACCAGTGGTATAGCTTCAATCCACTTTGTGAAATAATCTATTCCAACTAAAATGTACTTCTTCCCTTTTGAAGAAACTGGTCGAATTTCACCAATTAAATCCAAAGCCCAACCTCTGAATGGCCAAGGTTTTATAATTGAATGCAACTCACTTGCAGGGACATGTGGTATACCTGCATGCACATGGCATTCCTGACAACCTTTTGCAAATTCGACACAATCTTTCAACATTGTTGGCCAGTACATTCCTTTTCGAAATAATAACCATTTCATTTTGTGGCCTGCTTGGTGTGCGCCACATGCACCACTGTGCACGTTCGACAAAGCTATGTAAGCTTCATCTTCGCCCAAACATTTCAGCAAGACTCCTTCTGCAGTCTTTTTAAATAATTCATTTCCCAAAAGTACATAACTTAAAGCTCTGTACTTTACTTTTCTTTCGACTTTCTGATTAGGGTCTTGTAGATATTCCTTGATAGGTTTTCTCCAATCTTCAATTTCTGAATCATCTACATTGAAAATTTCAAAATTTTTCTCATCCCCATAACCTAATTGTATTGTCTCCAAATCTGAAGGAGCCAATTTGGTGGATATGACTCTTCCCCTTACTTCAATAGCTTTCCCCAAGTTTTCTTTCGACACTTTGTAGCCTGACGCAAGTTGAGCCAGATCATTCGCTTCTTGATTCTTCAATCTATGAATGTGTCTAATGGCCACATTGTCGAATTTTTTGAGAAGTCTGTTAGCTATTACGAAGTACATAATCAGATTTTCTTTGACACATTTATATTCTCTTGTCAATTGTTTTACCACCAACTCAGAGTCACCCATTATTTCGACTCTTGTTGCCCCCAATTCCAACAATATTTCAAGTCCTGCAATCAAAGCTTCATATTCTGCTTCATTATTTGAACATAAGCCTTCGACTTTGTACTTGAATTTTGTTGGAATTTTGTCAGGAGAAATAATTAGTATTCCAACACCAGTTCCATTCTTATGACTAGAGCCATCGAAATACAACTTCCATGGCTCTAATTCGACATATTCTACTTCATTTTCATTTATTGAGTGGTCAGCTATGAAATCAGCAACCACTTGTCCCTTAATAGCCTTTAAAGGCAAATATTTTAAGGAATATTCTGTCAATGCCAAAGCCCATTTCCCAATTCGACTATGTAAAATGGATTTAGATAACATATACTGTATTACGTCGAAATGAGAAGAAACATATACATCAACAGGTTTTATATAGTGCTTTAACTTTGTACAAGAGAAATATACACACAAACATAATGTTTCTATCACACTATATCTAGTTTCAGCATCATTTAGGACTCTGCTGAGATAATAGATGGCCCTTTCGACGCCATTCTCATCTTCTTGACACAACATGCTTCCCAAAGTTTTGTCTGATGCTGAAATGTATAACCTCATACTTCTTTTTCTACAAGGAGACATCAAAACTGGAGGACTAGCCAGATATTCTTTGATCTTGTCGAAGGCATCTTGTTGTTCTTGCCCCCATGTGAAATCTTCCTTCTTTAGTCGAAGTAGAGGTGAAAAGGCTTGTGTCTTCCCACTAAGGTTGGAAATGAACCTTCTGAGAAAGTTGATTTTCCCTAGTAGAGACTGCAATCCCTTCTTTTTCGATGGCGCTTTCGCTTCCATTATGGCTTTGGCTTTGTTTTCATTTATTTCGATCCCTTTCTTGTGGACCACAAAACCTAAGAAATCACCCGCCTGCACACCAAAAGCACATTTAAGGGGATTCATTTTTAAACCAAACTTTCTCATCCTTTCAAAGGACTGTCGAAGATGGTCTATATGACTTGTTCCTGAAACGGACTTAACCACATTATCATCAATGTATATTTGCATAAAAGTGTCAATAAAGTCGTGAAAAATTGAATTCATGGCTCTTTGATAAGTTGCTCCAGCATTTTTTAAACCAAAGGGAATTACTACCCATTCATAGGTTCCAATTGCTCCAGGGCAACGAAAAGCTGTTTTAGGAACATCTTCTTCAGCAATAAAAATTTGATTATAGCCAAAGTATCCATCAAGCATACTCAAATACTCATGGCCTGCTGCATAATCTATGAGCATTTCTGCCACTGGCATAGGATATTCATCCTTAGGGGTAGCTGAATTTAAATCTCTAAAATCAATGCATACCCTCAGCTTGCCATTTTTCTTAATTACAGGAACAATGTTTGCAATCCATTCGACATACCTGGTGATGCAGATGAATCTGCATTTTAGAAGTCTTTCGACCTCTTCTTTTATTTTCGACAAGATTTCTGGAGCGAAGCGTCTGGGAGTTTGCTTTACTACCTTCTTTCCCTCCATTATTGGCAGCTTCAATTCGACCAAACTCCTGTCTAATCCTGGCATATCGTCGTAATCCCATGCAAAACAATCTTTGTACTCATTTAGCAATTGGACTATTTCGACTTTGAACTGAGGATCCATCTTGGCGCTGATGTAAGTTGGCCTTCTTTCTGCCCCCAGTCCTAAATTGATTTTTTCTAATGGATCCTGTGCCACCATCTTCATGTTAGTCGATGCTGGATCCTTTTCGAACCCCAAGGGTTCGTCATCATAGATGGCGTCAAGCTTCTGATTCTGCCATTCGCCAGTCTGATTGTTGTCATAACCTTTTTCAATATCCCTTTGGGGATATTGCTCTTCAAAATCTTCTTTTTTGGCTTCGACAGCCATGTATTTTACTTCGGCCTCTAGGGCCGCTTTGAGTTTATTTTCGGCTATATAAGCCGTAATTCTTTCGATTGCTGAGGCTTCACTCATCATAATCATCAAATTCACTTCCCCAACCGGTTGGCTCAGTATGAGAAGTTCCCCATACGTGACTTGGTTCGCCAATTACTTCTTTGTCCCATTGAAAACCATGTGTTGGGTGAAGGTACATGGAATAATAGGCGTTGTCAGTTGCTTTCAAGTCGAATTCTGCTGGGTTGCAGGGGGGTATGTGAGCCAAATTCTTGTCGAAACTTTGACTATTCACATTGTTTACTTCAGTCATAAAATAGCTTTGATCTGCTTTAATATTCTCAACAATCCCATCTGGTGTCCAGATGGTTATTCGTTGGTGCATGGATGATGGTACAACTCCTATCCCATGAATCCACTCTCTTCCAAGCAGCAAGTTATAATTCGCCCTTGAAGCTATCACTATAAACATTGTTGGTCTTGTTATGGTTCCAACAGTTAGGTTCACCTGGATCACTCTCATGGTATTTCCTACTTTTCCCTCATAATTTGACAACGCCATGTTGTGGGGCTTTGTGTCTGAGTCATCCTTTCCAATCTTTTTTATCATGAAATGGGGCATTAAATTCACAGCAGCTCCACCATCTACTAATATCTTGTTGACACCAACGTTCTCCACTTTTCCTTTTATGAACAAAGGCTTCAAGTGTGCCTTCATTGCATCATCTGGTCTCTCAAAGAAAGCGTTCTGCTCTTCGACACAACCATTGTTCATTATATAATAACACACAGGCCTAAGCCCCATGTTGTCGTCTTCAACATCATCTTCTTCGTCTTCGATCTCCATCACCCTATCATAGTCCCTAGGCAGCACTGAAACCACATTGCATGTGACATCGAAAGATGCTTCTGAGTCTGACCTAAAATCATCAGTCACTTCATCGTCTTCTGGCACCTTGTTGCTAGACTTCGACATCTCCACCATGTTGCTTGGTTTGTCCTTTTGAGAGGGCTCATTTTTGGGAACAGACTCTTCTTTGTTCATTATCTGCATGTTCTTGCTTGACTCATATTTATTTTCATCAACAGTTTTTCCTTTGATTTTGTTCTTTTCTGCAACCTCCTTTTCTGCTCTTTTCTGTCTTTGGAACCTTCTCCACTGAGACCTTGACATGGGATTCTTTCCTTTATAGTTCTCTGATGGGTATGGTCTTGGTTTCTGTTTTTCGACCTCCCTTTTTCCTTCCATGGAGGAACCTCTCTGTATTTCAAAATTCTTCCATCTTTTCTGCCCTTGAGCACCTCCGATTGGTTGGACCCACTTGTCATCCTCAGGTTTGACAGATGGCTTGTAAGTCCTATGACGTCCTTCGCCAAACCTTTGGTTGTGATGCTCACTCCTCCTTGGATCGAACCTTCCATTTCTGGCTGCTGGGATTGCCCCCCAGTTTCCTCTTCTTTTGGTTTTCTCCACCCCCTCCAGATTGCTTGCTGCTTTCTTGTCGAACACCGCACTACAACGTGGGCACAACATGACTTCAGCCTTCTTCCTCTGGCACCTTTGGATGAATTCAACTAAGTTCTCGTCCTCCCTAGGGTAAGCCAACTTCTGATACTCTTCTCGACGACGTTCTTCGTCAGTTTCTGTTTGTTTCGTCTGAGAAATTTCCACCATGTTGACATCCACATTCTGGTCATCAATGATACTTAATTTATTCATTCTTTCAATAAGTCTTGCCTTTTCTTCAGCATTCCTTTTCGCCTGGTCGAAGCTTCCCTCTGAGGGTAGGTCCTTGGAAATGAGTTTGCAGCATTGCTTGACTGAGTTTCCTTTAGGGTCTTCCATTGTTCTACGCAAAATCCCATAAGGAGCAGGCTTCACAAGGCCTTTAGCAGCCTCTGCCTTGATTCTGATAACGCTTTTATTGACTGGTTCCATAGTGTTGATCTTGTCAATAACTCTCATTGTCTCCATTTTGTCATGATTAAGGCCTTCAGTAGCCTCCTCTTCGATGATAGGGGCATTATCATTTGCTCCTTCATCAGTATCTTCAAAGAAATCACCCCATCCAGTTGGCTGGATCTTGTTGATGTCAATACGAGAACTTGGGGGCGCAGAGTATTTCACGTGATAACCGAATTTTCCACTGGGCTCACCTAAAGTATCCTAAATTACTTCATCTTCAACAATTTTGTTATTATTCTCATCGTCGAAACCTTCAGTAATTCCGACTGCGTTCTGGTTGTTGAAACCTTCAGTAGTTTCCTCCTTCTTCTGACTGTCGAAGACTTCAGTATCTCCAACTTTATTCTTACTGTTGAAACCTTCAGTAGTCTCAACTTTGCTGATATAGTCATTCAAATTTCCTACATCAATATTTTCAGTAATCTTGATCAATACTGGCTGGTCTACAAAGTCCTTGGATACTTTTTCCACCTCAGGCTTGTCTAGGAGATCATCAGCCAATTCCACCATGTTGATATTATTGTCGAAGCCCTCAGCAGCTTCCACCATTCCAAAACTACAATCAGAGGCTACTTCGACTTCCACCATATTCACAGTGGAAGGTTCAGCATAATTGGCTTTGACCACCGGCATGGGGTTTGAGTCAATCCTCATCTGTTGTTTTGATTTGTCTCCGAACTTCAGTCTTCCATCATGGATTGCATTCTGAACAAGATCCCTGAAAAGGAAACATTGAGAAGTTTTATGACCCAAAAAGTTATGGTATTTGCAAAAACCTCTCTTTTTCTGTTGGTCCACAGGAGGCTCTTTAGTGCCTGCTGGTTTTATTAATTGACCATCTTTGACTAATAAGTCGAAAATTTCGTCACACTTGGTGACGTCGAACGTATAAGTTCTTTTAGGAAACCTATCATTTTTTTCAGGTTCGACTGGATTTTTCCCATTCGACGGAGCTAGTACCTTACAGGCGTATGATGGGCCTGACTTTAGTTCTGCCAGATCAATTTCTTGTTCGTCGAACAAAATTAGTTCATTTTGGTCACTATCATCATCCTGGCATACTCCTACATAGGCCACTCTTTCCTTTTTATTTTTATTTGATCTAAATTTCTCAGCTTTTAGCCTTTCAATTTGTCTTACCCTGTCTGCTAATTGTGCCATATCTCTCAAATATTGAGTGTCTAATTTCTTTCTTATGGAATAATCTAGACCCCCTGCAGCCATTTCGACTAACTCTTGTTCTGGCACTTGTGTGAAACATCTTGCCTTAAGCAGCCTGAACCTATTTAGGTAATCATCTATAGGATCTAAAAATTTCCTCTTAACACTGGCTAATTCCTTCAAACTTATCTTAGTCTGTCCCATATAAAATTGTTCATGGAACAATCTTTCTAATTGGATCCATGTGAATATAGAGTTCGCAGGCAAGGATGTAAACCAGGTAAACGCATTTTTTGTCAAAGAACTTGGGAAGTATTTCATTTTCAAATTTTCATTATGGGTTATTTCTCCTGCTTCGATCAAGTAACGCGCTATATGTTCTATGGTGGAGTTGCTAGTGTCCCCTGAAAATTTGGTAAATTTGGGGACTTTCCACCTTGGGGGTAATTCCTGTTGTAAAACATATTCAGATAATGGGGACGCATAACTAGGCCTTTGTAATCCTACATTTACCCCATTTTGCGCCATTATCCTTTCGACCATGGCTGCTAAATTGTTTTCGGCAGACAGGTTATTATATCGTATTCGCTGCTGCAACACATCATCAGCATCTTGGTTTCTCTGGACTATTACCCTCCTAGGTTCTTGTTGAACGGGTATTTCGACACGAGGCGACCACTGCCTCTTGGTTTCTAGGGTTTGCCTGAGGATTCTCTAAAGGCCTTTGATTTATTGTGGGTTCCTCTTCGACATTCACTACTGGGTTTTGAATTACTTGTTCTCTTTGTCGCATTTGAGGAACACCAAAAAAGTCAGCAATGCGTGTCATTTGCGCAGCCAACAATTGGTTGGTTTGGGTAGTGTTTTGTATTAAAGGATTAAACACTGCTCCCATTTGCTGTGTCAACATTTGGACCATATCATGATTACATTCGTCAATTTGTTGTCGAATTACTTGCGCAGGATTATTTGTAATTTCCGGCATTTGGAAATTTGGTAGGGGTTGGTTCAATCTACTCATATTTCCACCATATCTCGACCCTTGTAGTGGTGAAGACACGTGGACAATGACATCAGAATACAAGGATGGTGCATTTTGTAAGTTTGCCATCACTGAAGTTGGCATTCCATATGGTTGTTCTCTACCAAACATAGGCATGGAAAAATTTGTCTGAAATGGCCTATAATTATGTCCTCCAGGAGGAGGCGTCCCCATGGGCATTGAATGTCCCATTGTGGAAGAACTAGGCATATTTTGGGAGAGCAAAACCGCTGGTATAGATCCTGTTGATGAAGGCATAGCCTCCTCTAGAACAGGGTTTGAATCCACATTTCCCCCTGTCGAAGGGATAGGGTTGGAAACTGGAATGGTTTCATTTGGATTTGGATTATTTGGCTGATTTGCCATTTTTCTTACTCTTGCTCTTTTAGGTCTTTCTACGTCGGTTACGGCTAATTTACCACTTCTCAAAATCATACAACGAAGTAGAAACTATTTGGCTAAGAGTTATTCTGTAAAAATTCTAAAATTCTGCACTGGTCCCATTGGGCGTACCAATTTGTTCGCTGTTGATTTTGGCGAACAACCTCTGGTTTACCAATCTCTTATAAAACTGGGTTACTTGCAGGACCAACCACACAAATCCTGGGATACATGTGCAAATTTATCTAACTCTTAGGATAATGGTGTTTTGATAGTTTGCTTTGTTATATCTTTTATGTATGAATGGTTTGGTTAAAGAACTAAATAACAACTTCTGGCGAAAAGATAAATTGAATGAAATCTAAACATGCATAAAGTAAATGACAAAGGATAAATGACTGGAAAAAGTAAAGGCAATTATAAAAGACTTTGAATTTATATAAACTTAAAAAGATGGTGTTTCACACATACATTTCCAGATAATAAACTCTTTTCTCTCGCATGGGTACTTTGAGTATTTACAGGAATTTAGTACAAGTTTTCACACACTAAAATTCTACAACAACTATCCTATTTATATACAAATACAATAACTGTCTAATAACGGAAAAATTCTAAATCTTTGACACTTGGCCTTCTGCATGTCTTCTTTTCTTCTAAAGCTTCCACGCGTCTTCTGCCAAACGTTATAACTCTTGAATTTGAATTTTCCTTTTGTGTCGAAACGTTGCGCCTCTTCACCTTGTCGAATTGTCGAAAAGTAATAAATGTCCCTTAAACATTATCTGACGAAAACTTCCTTATCTTTCTGTCGAAATGTCGAAACTCTGTTTTTGTCGAAGTGTTGAAAACTTCTTCTGAATACCTTCGTTTTCTTTCTTCTTCATCTGTAGCCATTTTCTTTAGTTAAAGAACATCATTTAACCTACCAAGACATGGTGTCGAAAATATATGTCTACAACCGCGTGGTGTCATTAAGCACTAATTTGCCCTTAGAACCCTAGTTGAACTTAGCCTTGGCCATTAGAAGGTAGTGAGATAGTCGGTTTGGCATGTTCCAAAGTTGGTTGATACTCGATACTACGCTCATTGAGATTGGACTTTCGAGATGTTTTGGTCGACCGCTCGAGTGTCGCACCAAAATAAAGCCTGCGAGAAAGATCCGTGATATGAGATTCCTTGAACCCAGTTACTATTTTAGGACAGGTTGAACTAACTAAACCTTGGTATGGGGAGGGTACTTACCTTTGGACTTCATGCAAGCCTTTAAACCTAAGTCTACTTATGTGACTTGTTTGTATTCACTATCTAACAACTTGAATTCCTTGTAGGATTTGTTTGTACTCTAACAACTTGAACTCTTTGCGGGACTTACTTGTCCTCGTGCTTTTACTTAATGCATATCATCCATATACCATCATAACATAGCATGTTAACTAACCTTTTTCAAGGATCTTAGGGATTTATGGCGCACAATTTGCGGGTGCTATTATGGAAGGATTATCAAAAGCCAGATTTCTATCAAGGGGCAAGAGGATTTATTTTCCTCTAGCCAGATGCCTTCAAACTCAAAAGAACAGTATCCTGAATCAGAGGCTATGACCCACTTGATATGGCGAGCTTGATTCTTATAGAAGGACGTTCAAAGATGAAAAGTCAAAGTTCTTTAGACAAAGCTGCAACCAAATTCAATTTCTAATGTTGCAAACCAGATTCCATAAAGATCCTTGAAAACATTGCATATGCATTTACATACATATCATAACAGGTTTCCACAACGGGTTTCTTATCTCCTCGCTGTTTATTTCAACAGAAAATGGCATTAGAACAAGCTGTCAAGGATCTCCAGACTCAGAACACCCAATTCCAAGAGATGATCCGGAGCCTATTCAAGGGGCAAAAAGAGTTGAAAGCCCTCCTCACTAAGGACAAGAAAAAGAAAAATCCTGAAGACAACAAGGATGATCAATTGGAACAACTGCAAGCTGAGATGGAAGAGATGAGAATCCAGATGTATGGTCAGATGGCTCTTATCCAAAACTTAGCTCGGGGGCAAGAAGAGCTGAGAGTCCTTGTCAATAAACTTCAAGACAACAAAGTCGGGGATCAGATCATCAGTCGGCCTCCAAGGAAACAAGCTGACTTGGTTGAGAAAAAGATGAGGATAAAAGAAGGAAAGAGACAGGTTACTACTGATAGTCTTTCAATTGAAGGAAGAAGGCCTTATAGGGTTGTCGCACCACCAGTTCAACAACAGAAAGATCAGCGCAGGCAGCATGGTGGTCAACGTACTTGGAAATCCAAACCTAAACGACCATTTACCCCGTTGCTCATGCCACTGTCTCAGGCTTTGCAACAATTGCTCAATCAGAACTTAATAACTTTGTTGCCTTCATACTCAGCTCCAGCTAACCCTGCTCCTAGTTACGAACCTAACACAAGATGTGCTTATCATTCGAATAGTTCTGGTCATGATACTGAAGACTGTGGTCCATTGAAACATAGGATCCAAGACCTGATTGACGAAGGAGTCCTCAAGTTCACACCAGATGGACAGACTGAGTTATTTTATCGCCCATCTAATATCAAAGCTGCAAGACACATCGTCTGAAGTGACAGGTTCAGGAAGGGAAGCTTTGAAATCATTTGAATTTTCATTTGTAATTTCTTTTGTTGGCTTAAGCACATACTATTATGTCAAACTTTGGTTCTTTCACATTAATGCATTCCGTATGTTCGTCTTGAATTTATCCATTCGTTTCACTATATTTAAACAATGCTTCTTACTTCTCTTTTGTGATATTTAACTCTCGTTAAAGCTGTAAGCCTTTATAGGGAGGATGAAGAAAACGATACCATAATTTCATACGGCATGCTTTTGAACAGACCGTGCTGACGATGTACAGGCATTGTTTCAAATCCTAAACAATGGAGTTATAAGGAAGTTAATCCCTAGTCAACCCCTTTGAGCCTAAGAAGTAGGAGTTTTTCTTCTCATGCAAATTAAAACCCTTAATCATAACCTGGGGCAGGGTAGTTCCTCAGTTAACTCAATTATACCAGTTGATCTTTTGTACACAATTAGTGATGGTTCCCTGTAATCATTAAGTCAGGCAGTCAATATCTATCAAAAGAAAAGCCCGCAAAGTCAAAATCTATGAAGGAGACTTAGTAAAAATTGAGACATCCCGCTTACTGTGATCTCAAAATAAACATTTCAGGCAAAAGTTAGGGATAACAAAGTCAAAAAGAGGTCAATACAAACCCTCAAAAGAAAATGTTACTAAAAATAATGACTGCCTTTTCAAATAAACTTCCGGTTTTTGAACCATCACCAAACATCAGTGTTAAAATTCCAAAATCTCTAGGAATCAGAATGCATAGTTAACTGAGTATAGGACTGAAGAACATCACGGAGAATGGGTTGGGTACAAATAAACTTTGAGCCTTTATCCTTTGTTTCTTAAACCGTGAACCAGACCACGTTACAACCCTTTAAAAGTCCTAGCTGAAGCATGGTTAATTCGAAGGCATACTGTTACCAAAAGGTATCTTGACTCCTTTAGGGCTTGTTATAAATCTTGAGTTGACATCACAGTTTTTACAAACATGGTTTTGCTAAATAATTCTTTTTCAAAACTTCAAGACAGACATAAGCGTTGCATTTTGAATATCATTGTTTGCATATAACAAAGTGTTTGACAGCAGAGAAGTTCACATGATGAACATTCAATGAACAAAAGTCCTCCCGACAGACAAAGTCACTTCAGAGGTGCATCGAAAAGCAGAAATATTTCCTGCGCTGACTCAGTTGGTTAAAAGCCAATGAATACAAGGGGCATGGTCACTATCTTCCAATCAAGGGGCATATTATTATGGGGCATCCCGGTTATTTCTCTTGAGGTAGCTCTTTTCAAATAATTCCATTCTGGGGCAAATCATCCTCCGCTAGGGGCAACGCATTCTTTTCAAATCTGATCAGATCAAGTTCAGTTGCAAGCTCCTCAACCATTAACCAGGGAATACACGATCCACCGCAGTCTGGAAGCACATTCCTCCTGTTACATGGCATTGATCCCGAGTTTCAGTAAGAGCCATTGTGGGAGTTACTTGTCTGTGCCAATAGTATCAGATGGTGTCAGTATCATGTCTTGGGATCCAGTCATGATAATTCCTAGAAATTGTTTGGGGAAGTCGAGACTATCGAAAGTTCTAAATACAGGTGATCTCGGGGGCAAACGAACTCTTACGTGCGAAGAGGCATTCGTAATCAAGAAGATATTTTTTGACGACGCTACGAGGATTACTACCATGGACAACGAAGATTTCTCACACCCTGTGAATGCGAACATAGTCAAAAAAATACTACGCATGAAAAAGACCCGCTAGGTTGACAAGCCTAGGGAAAAATAAGGGCATCCCGGCGAACCAAAAAGGTTCGGGAAAAAATTAGGGATATATATAAAAGAATTGTACACCCGGCAAGTCGAAAACCTGAAAAGGCGGCTTGGGCAAAAGAAAAGGTATCCCGGTGGATTAAAAACCTAAAAAGGCGGTCCAGGATAAAGTTAGGGATTAAAGCGTACGACTATGTCCTGTTGGATCATCCACTTACGAGTCAGTACCAGTTTTCATTGCCAACTCCGTTTAAACAACGTATATCAATCTTATCATTTTCTCCCGACAACAAGTGATGAAATACTTGAAGATATAGGGGCAATAGCAGAGTTGAAGCCCGAAGTGATCTTTTCCACCCGGTTTGCTGTCACAGAATCAGCATTTACTAAAGCCTCTTGGAGGTTGGAATCCCCAGCAAGTCCTGTATCCAACAGATCTTAACAGAATCACCCCCACGGAGCCGGTGTCATGGTAATATCCCCACAGAGCAATCTCCATGGAACTATCTCTACAGAGCTATTTTCAGAAGCTCGTCCCCAGTAGAGTTTATTCCTTAGCAGCGTTGCTTCCCCAGTGAAGATCATCCTCAATATAGATATACTCCCCAGCAGAATTAACATACTCTCAAGCAACAGTTGGGATACTTTCCAACAATTCACTCCCATATCATCAAAGGATTGTCCAACAAGACAGAAGTTTGATTCTTTCCACAGCACGCTCCAGAGAGTTCCCCAACGGAGTTTATTTCCCCAACATCTCCTTCACGACAAAATTTCTCTCTTCAGCACGATCTATTCGAGATTGCGTCCCCAGTAGAGTACATAAAGAAACCTCCCCAACAGACGGCTTGACATGATCATCTTCCCCAATAGATCCCCTAACAGATAAAGGAATTTGATCATTCCCCAACCTATTGCAGATATGTCCTCAGCATAGCCTATGGAATTTTGATCCCCATTAGATAATATTCCCTCTTGGAAGTATACAGAATTCAATTCCCCAGCGGAGTTTGCTTCTCCAACACTACAAATTACCCGACAGAGTTCTCTTCTCCAGCAGGATTTTGTCCATGGTTGCTACTCCCAGAAGAGTGGTCACCCATGTCCGAAACTTGGTCAGATAGTGCATCGGAGGATTATCCATCTCTTTTATCCCCAGTCAGGGTACATAAGAATCAAATCCTTCAATAAAAAGCACGACGAACTACCGACTCTCCTGACAGAATACTTCTATCCCCAAGCGGAAGTCAAAGATGCCCAGCGGAATATTCCCAAATGGAAAGTATGAATCTCCAGTAGAGTCATTCCAAACAGGATCTGAAGATTTATTTTCTCCATCCCCAGCAACAATCAGGGATTTATTTTCCCCAATCAGACATTACTATTCAAAGCCACCGCTACCTTCAGCGACATTTCATACCCATACATCATTTACAATACATCATAGCATATGCATACAAAACGCATATAACATTCTCATTTATTTTAATAGCATCATTACGCAATGCATTACATATATCATGACATTGCATAAAACTAACTTGGTTTTTTCAGGTTAGTTCTCAAACGGACAAATATTGCCAACAATTTATCATCCTTCAGATACAATCAGTCGAAGATTCATTCTGATACTCCGTTGGATACAGTCAGGAGTAGACTCATTCCAGTACATCTTCTAGACATAATTCAGATACAATCAAGACACAGATTCATTCTGATACTTATTCCAGTACATCTTTTAGATACAGTAGGTCGAAGACTCATTCTAATACTAATCTTTTAGATACAGTCGGTCGAAGACTCATTCTAATACTAGTCTTTGCGGTTTGTTTTTATATATACATATTATAATACCTAAATAATGGAAACGTAGTAACATATAAGACCGGTACGGTAAACCACCATGAGTTTTCGTTTTCCGAAGCATACAGGTTCTTTTCCAGGTTAATATATATATTATAATGTTAAGTGATATGATTTTTTTAATGTTATTATCCCGTTGCATGTGAAATATATATATTATAATGTTAATAATATTTTCTTTTAACATAATAATAACTTTATATTTTCTTAAGTAACATTTTCTTTTAGTTATGTATATATTTTCACTACAACAGATAAGACCTTAGACAGCGCTTTTTTTGCCCTTAGACAGCGCTTTTAAGCGCTGTATAAACCTGCGCTGCTATAGGTTTAGACAGCGCTTTGGTTAATACCAAAAGCGCTGTCTAAAGGTGGGTATATTTAATGAAAAGCGCTGTCTATGGTACCTTTATATAAAATTTTTCGTATACCTTAGACAGCGCTTTTGGTGAAAGCGCTGTCTAAGCCCTACCTTGTTTGACTTTTTTGGTATACCTTAGACAGCGCTTTCACCCAAAGCGCTGTCTAAGGTATACGAAAAATTTTATATAAATTTTTTTAAACCTCAATTTTTACCAGGTTTTTTCAACCAGAATTTGACCTGTTTTTGACCTGTTCAGAAAAATACCACAATTTGGAGATTCAAATCAATCCAATTTATCCTATTTAAATGTACCAATTTACACCAAAATTATATATCCAAAACAATTGGCAATTCAAACCAATATATATATTTAAAATTACAAACCAAAATTATATACTAGTACAAATGCACATATCACTTATACTAGTACTTTTGCATCCAACCAAAGGTATGCTTCAAATCTACATTATAGGTCCTGAAAACACAAAGATTGTAATTCAATTAAAAGAATACATAAACAAAGTTACACATATTTAAATTCTCATCAATTAAAGTAAGAGTACAATATTATACCTTGTAAAATTCCGAGCTCCATAATGAATTGACACCAATCCTCTTTAATTTCATCCAATTGAGAAATTGAGTAATGAGCACACTTGCATTCTTCAAAGTACTACATAATAATATAACATAGTTTGATTTAGTTTTAACTATTTCATTAGACATGAGAGATATGTGTTAATATTAAAATAACTCATAAGTTAGAAATACATACATCGGATGGAATCTCTATTCGATCCAACAAAAGAGTGTCTCTCATAAACCTCAACATGAAATAGCCGCAATCTATTTGATTGCGTTGCCGAGGACACTACAAATGAAAAGAAAATATGGATAAATCCTAAGTTTTATCAAGTAGCATCACTAATATAATAACACATGTGATAATTAATATACCTTCACTGTATTCCATGTAATAATGGGGTTGACTCTCCGCTGTGGTAGATGGCTAGCTCGTAGTGCTAGGAAAGCTTGTATAGCGCTAATAAAATATAAGTGAATATTTAGAAAAATTCACATAAATAAATAAACAAACAAATAAATATACACATTCATATTTAGAACAATCTCACTTACGTGTCAATACACTTCTTCAAATCCGGGTATGTTGTCCAATCATTTCCTAACGAATCCAGATAATACACCATTGCTCTGCTAGGATTAATTGTCAATACACTTACGTGTCACCACTGTAAGATTAAACAAGTGTTAGATGGAAACTTTCTACACGACGTCAAAATACAAAAAAACTATAATAGATGAATTTAGAATGAAAATCTAACCCAGTATTAAACGGTAAAAAGAACAACTTTTCCGTTTCTTGGTTGTCCATAAAGACGTCGCGTATATACGCCAGGACCTCATCTGGTTTATTGATTATTAAGGTTAAGTTGACAGACGCCGGGCATAGGAATGCAAATCTTTGCTGCAATCCGTGTGGGCGCATAACTCTGTCATACAGAAACCTTAAATAAAAACATCATTAACATTAGACTATTCATTTGAAACATAAAGTAAATAAGTTGTTCAATTAATATACCAAAGTAGATCGGATATATACCTCACGTATGTATTGACAACAGTGCCGCCGAATTCTTCATGATTGAAAACTTGCTCGAAGTCTTCATTACTAATAATTTGGTCATGTTCAAAGCCATAGATACCTTTCTCCATATGTATAAGACGAACACCTCCGGTGATAATATCTGTCACTTGTAGATACGTCTGGAGGCACGACCTAAACTTGGAGATAGGTTGTTTTCTACCCCTGCTCTTCTTAGCACCAACATTTTTTTGCATTGAAATGTTGCTAATCTGTTTACCAGGCAGCTATATATCATATAATTTGTTAGATGAAGTATTAGATATCCAATTTAACATTTTCTATGCATAAATATCATATAATTGTGATGTACCTGTTTTTTTGAAACAACGGACTCGGTATGCTCCGGAATCCGCTTATCCTTTGTTTTGGATTTTGTTGGAGTCTAAATAACATTACCATGTAAAAAATGAAAATAAAATGCTCGTAAAATCTTTGAATCTACACATTAAGGTTAACAAAGGTTTATAACGGTTTTAAGCATACCTCATATCCTACGAGTATGAGGTTTGACGGCCATGCAACATACGACCCTATAGCATCTCGCACCAATGTTACATCCGAATCATCGTCAGGATAGGGTAATGGTGCTTCTTCCTCTATAGCAATATCAACTGATACTTTCAAACTTCCAGTAGGGAGGGATTTATTGTGAAGTAATTGTACCCCATTGTTATACACTTTTCCCTTTGCAACATTCCGATAAGTTGGTGAAGATAAGAAGAGCTGACATTGGGAAACGCCCTAAAACCAAAAATAAATATGCCATTGTTAATGTGTATATATGTCATTTAAATAATTTAAGCTACTAATTTAATTTCATAAATATATATATATATATAAATACCTCTGGAATAATCGGATGAAAGCTGCAGTTGATACTATCTTTCTCCGATCCATCTCTAACACATGAAGCGTTATCCCTTTCTTTTTCCTTTCGTAATTCCCGAACCTCAGCTTCTAGTGCTTCCAATTTAGCTTGAAGTTCTGCATTACTAGCAACCTTTCCCTTTTTAATATTCAAGGAGGTCGGGGTGATCCCAAATGCCTTACCCCTCACCCGACCAGAATACTCAGGGACATCTAATGCCCGACTAAGTATGCTCCTGGTATCGTCTGGAGATACAGACTGAGATAACGCCTCCTGAAAATCAGATGAATATCGAATATTTGTCAAATATTTGTTAATAAAGTTTTGATTTAATTAAAGAAATATTGTTATACTTACACATTTCTCAAATACTTGTAGAACCTCTACTGCAACAACTCCAGACTTGCCCACACGGGCTTCCTTCCACAAGACATGTGCAGGAAGAGATGTTTCAGAGCTATTCGCCTGTTGTAACTACATATAAAGCCAAATAATATGATCAACTATAACTCATGATGAACAATTATTATAGCATTGCAATATATTGATACTTACCAAAGATTGCTCCAAACGTCCATATCCAACACGTCCTTTCCTGTATTTATACTTGGGAGCTGATGCTCTTTCCCGATTAATTGCACTTAATCACGTAAATTCTGGGGTTTGCCGTTTGGATTTAAACGTTACCCATTCTTGTGGTGAAATCAAACTTGCATATTTAGATGGATACTCTCCATCAACAAAGTTATCATCAGCATCCCTAAGATAGGTGCGGTTTAAATATGTCCTAAACCCTCTTAGGAGCTTCCCTGCCAATCTCATCAAAAAAGCTTTTCTTTCTTCCTCGACGTTGAAGCACCTCTAAAAAAACCATACACATTGGTTAGTACAAATAATTTGAAGGACATAATTAGTTGGCATAATTAAAGACATAATTATGGTACCTTTATCTCATTCCAAATTTTTTCTTTGGTTTCCTTCAACTGTTTGGATCTCCAATCATCACAAGTAATAGGAACCGCATTCCTTACAAGTGCACCAATGAAACTTGTCAAAGTATGACCGTTAGGCTCAATAAGTGTATTTTGGGCGCTCCAATGCACATTATAAGTGATGCCTTGATCTCTAGCACGGATCACTCTCTTCATAATGGTTATTCCTCTTCTAATCTCTGCTTCCATAGATCTGTTACTTCCAACCTGAATATTGGGATCATCATCATGTAGGTGATCATCATCATGTGGGTGATCATCATCATGTGGGTGATCATTGTTAGTAGCCATCTAACCTGTAATAAATAAATCAAGGATATCAAATATAATATATAACAAATATAATAAAGAAATCAAGGATATCAAATATAACAAATATAAGAAAGAAATCAAGTATATAACAAATTTTACCTCTTTAGCTATAATGGCTAAAGAGTTGGATATGTTTTAAAATAAAAGTTTTTTAGAAGATTTAATAAAACTAAACTAAACTATTTAGAAGATGTTTTAAACAAAACTTCATTAAACAAAACTTCATTAAACTAAACTTCATTAAACTAAACTATTTAGAAGATGTTTTAAACAAAACTTCATTAAACTAAACTAAACTAAACTAAACTAAACTAAACTAAACTAAACTAAACGATTTAACAAATATAATAAAATATGTTTTAAACAAAAATACTTGGAGTTAGCTCACTAAAACTAACCTAAACTAGCATGTTAACAATTCAAATTCCAACAACAGTCCAACTAATTTCGACCTAAACAATAAATTCATTAACAAAACTCATCAAACATACACATTCACTACAAAACTTCATTAACAAATCTTCATTAACAAAACTCATTAACAAACTCATCAAATATACTCATTCACTACAAAACTTCATTAACAATTCTTCAAACATACTCATTCACTACAAAACTTCATTAATAAAACAGTCCAACATAACTTCATTAACAAAACTCATCAAAGAGCAGAAAGAACGAAAACTCATTTTCATTAACGTCATTAACAAAACTCATTTTCATTAACTTCATTAACAAAACTTAACAAAACACAACAACGACGTACCTTTAACGACGGTAACAACGGCAATGCAAGAACGAAATGTATCAAAGAGCAGAAACGGACGGACGACGGCAATGAGCAGAAACGAACGACGACGGAAATCAGCAGAAACGGACGGACGGCAAGGTTTTTCGGTGAAGGTTTACGGTTGACGGTGAAGGTTTTTCGGTGAAGGGTTTTGAGCTCTGTTCGCATGCATGGGAGAAGAAAGAGCGGAAATATGAAAATGAATACTGACTATTCATATATTTTAATTTTATTAGACCTTAGACAGCGCTTTTAATAAAAGCGCTTTCTAAGCTGGACCTTAGACAGCGCTTTTAAAAGCGCTTTCAAAGGTTGGCCTTAGACAGTGCTTTTGATTTTATTTTTTTTAATTTTTAAGACCTTAGAAAGAGCTTTTAACTAAAGCGCTGTCTAATATTTTCCATTAATTTTTTTTTTTAAATTTATAAGACCTTATAAAGCGCTTTTGACCAAAGCGCTGTCTAAGGTCTTATATTTTTTTGTGCTTTTACTTTTTTAAATGGCTAGTTTCCTTGTTTTTAACTTATAGCAGCGCTTTTGTATTAAAGCGCTGTCTAAGGTGCGATGTTATAACTTACTTTTGTTGTAGTGTTTGTTGATTTTCTTTATTTATTCATTTTATATTTTTCGGATCAAATCGTGTCAATACGCTGTTCGCACGTTCGTGTGCATGATGCGTGACCTTTGTGTTTAGTCTGATCCGGTTGCGATGGTCGCATTTTTTGCGTTAGCAACATTGATGGGTTTTCTCACGTTTTAAAAATTCTTTTTCTATGCATTTTCTATCTCTAAAATAATTTAGATCCTCACGATTTGGATCTGGTTGCGATGACCGCGTTTTCGCGATAGCAATATTGTTGAGGTTTTTTTATCAAATTTAAAATTTTCTTTTCTTTGAGTTGCTTTTTGTTATAAATAGATCCACATGATTTGGATCCAGATTGCGATGATCGCAATTCTTGCGTTAGCAACATTCACTACGCTAAAAAAGTGTTTAGACGACACTTAAAAGACAATGCTTCTATACAAAAGCGCTGCTAAAAAGAATAAAAAAATTTCGCTAAAAAAAAGCGCCTTAAAAGAAAGGCTTTAGAAAGCGCTTTTAAAAAGCGCTGTAAAAGACTGCCACCTTAGACCACCTTAGAAAGCGCTTTCCAAAAAGCGCTGCTATAGGTGTCACTTTAGAGAGCGCTTTTAAAAAGCGCTGTCTAAAGGCCACCTTAGAAAGCGCTTTTAGAAAGCGCTCTTATAGGCCTTTAATTATTTTCTCTTTTACTATTCATTTCTCTTTTTTCTTTTATTTATTTTTCACGTATATTTTTCATGTATATTTTCATGTATACAGGTTTATGGAAATGTGAATTATACAGGTTTCTGCATAAAAGATGCTTAAAATGGGATTTTTATAAAAAATCTTTAAAATTTTACGTAGACAAAAGACAACGCTTTTAATAAAAAAGCGTTGTCTAAGGTTATACATTAGACAGCGCTTTCAAAAGCGCTGTCTAAAGTCCAGCTTTAGAGAGCGCTTTTAATGAAAAAGCGCTCTCTAAAAGTATATAAAATAATCAATATACGTATACATTAGACAGCGCTTTCTAAAGCGCTGTCTAAGAGCACCTTTAGAGAGCGCTTTTGAATGAAAAAGCGCTTTCTAAAGTTTATAAAAAAAAAAATTTAATTTTTAACGTATACTTTAGAAAGCGCTTTTAAAAGCGCTGTCTAACGTACCCTTTTAGAGAGCGCTTTTTCATAAATAAAAAAGCGCTGTCTTTACCTACGACAGCGCTGGCTTAGACAGCGCTTTTAAGCGCTGTCATAGGCCAAAAAAAGCGCCCTCTTTTCCATAGTTTGGCGTAGTGATTATTGTTTTAAATGTTTAAAATTTTATTTTTTATGCATTTTTATTTTATAATTTTAGATCCGCACC
The DNA here is from genome assembly GCA_022829125.1 of Lathyrus tuberosus. Lineage (NCBI taxonomy): Eukaryota > Viridiplantae > Streptophyta > Magnoliopsida > Fabales > Fabaceae > Lathyrus > Lathyrus tuberosus. Next base: position 3,747,102 of record JALAZF010000491.1, on the reverse strand, counting down.
ATTTGGATTCACGTTGCGATGATCACGCTCAGTGTAGCAAGCTTTTGATTAATTTTTATCAGTTTATTTACGATTTTTATTTTACTCTTTTAAATTGATTATCATTGCATTTCAATTTTGTGCACACGTCCGGTGGTTTGGTCTAGCGGTAATCTGTTTGTTGTGCACCAACCAATTCGTGTTTCGATCTGCAACTTTGTGTTTTAATTTTTATTATGTAGTGGTTTATTGATCCGATTGCGATGACCGCTTACGAGGTAGCAATTTGCCTTCTTTCTTCAACTTGCGTTAATTTTGATCCAACATTGTTATTATTAGATCCGATCTAATCTCTTGCGGTAACCTTTGCACGTCTTCGCATACGCGACTTTGGTTCGCATCCTTGCGTCATGATTATAATCCGTGCACTTCTCTTCTTTGCGTTTCTCTTTTAATAATTAGATCGGTACAATTCGGATCCATGTTGCGATGATCGCACCTTTTGCGTTATCAATGTTCTTTTATTAATTCTCGAATAATTTTGATTTCATTTTTTAATTTTTGATGTTAATTTTGTTTCAATTTTAATCTTAATCTTGTTTGAATTTAGATTTAAATATTGTTATTCTTTTTTATTATTAATTTGGTTATTAAGTTTGGATTAAAACTTTTGCTAATTACTGTTTAATTATTGTGCGTTTGAATTGCATATTTATCGCTCATTTTATCCCCATTGGCAAAATGTATCCCAATTCCCATGATGTGTAAAATAATTTTGTTGCTTTCCTTTATTTTACTCATATCTTGCTACAATATTAAAACCTTTTTTCAAAAATATCAAACAATTCTCGATTCAATAATCGAGCCCTTTTTTTAAACCCTGTAAGTCGACTGGTTTTTAGCATCGCCATCGACCTAATGCACACACATGCACCTCTAGGGTAACCTCTATTCGTTTGTCTTACGAAATAATGGTCATGTCCCTCGAACGTAGGGATACTTTAGCAAAAGACGCTTACGAATAATATCATCATAGTCCCTTTGATTAAAGATCATAGTCCCTAGATGACCCTTCGAGTTGCCTACAAAAAGAATGATCTTGTCCCTCGATGACCCTACGGAAAAATGATGGTAGTCCCTTCGAATTGCTAAGGTATCCTTACATGTTGCCTTCTATGACCATTCGATGACCCTTCGCCGTCCCTTCACATCCAATAGATAGGACTACCTACCCACTAATGGTATGGATAGTACTATCTCTCAAGGAAAATGATAAGTACAAGAAAGACCTTATAAATTCAGGGTAAGTAACTTTTAAATGCTTGCTCACAACTCAAAAAAAAAAACAAATACTTTTCACACCTCACACTTTCAAAAATATTTTCAAAAACAAACACTTTGTATACATTCTTATACGAATTATTACAAAGTCAACTTTTACAAAATATTTTCTGAACACGCACCACATTTAAAAAAAAAAAGCAAGTTAAAGTGAGCAAGCAATTAAGAGCCCGTAGATAACTACGGATGAAAAGGGGTGCTAACACCTTCCCTTTCATAACTTACCCCCCGAACTCAAAATCTTTTCAAAAAGGTCTTTCCTGTTCTTTTCACCTTTCCTAAAATAAATTGGATAAAAGAAAAGTCGGTGGCGACTCTTGCTAACCACAACATGTTTTGCGAAAACAAAATTAAAAAGTCAGTTCTCCACCGTATTACAGGCTCCATATGGTCTGAGTCAAGAGTTAACAAGCCTTTGTAACCTTCAGCCACCGAGTAAGCCTTAGCAGGCGAGTCATCCCAATAAAAGCTATCCTTGATTACACTCAAAATTGAGTAGGAATTTAACACCATTTTACACTCCTGAACTTCAACAGCCCTGACATTTCCTTCTTCAAAACTAGGGATGCAAGATTCCCAAGTGAAACCATCCAGCCCCTTGGCCATACCTTCATACACTGTCATGAAGAGATTATAAATTAGCAGAATAAGGAAATGATAGAGATCCAAGATCGAGCTACCTTGAATCCACTAGCTGAACCAAAATGAAAGTGACTTTCCATCACCAAAAACACACTTAAGCTTATCTAAAAACCAACCATTTTTAATATGATCATCAAAAGAAATTAGGGATAATTCACGCCACCATATGGATCCATACAATTTCCTGTCAACTATTTTAGAACACGGAAGCTCCATGTTGCAATCATAGGTGGAGTAACGCGCTGTAAGAACCCTCTTCCATAAAACATCTTCATCCGTTAAAATCCTCCACTTCCCTTTGAGAAGTAAAGCTTTATTAAACAAGTACAAATTCTTCACCTCCAAACCTCCTTCATCCTTAGGTTTACAAATCACGCTCCACCTGACCCAATGAATCTTTGACTTCGCATCCGTTCCACCCCATAATAAATTGCTCTGTACTTTAGTAATTTCCTTCAGAAATTTAAGAGGAGCTTTGTAGAAAGAAAGAGAGTAAATTGGGAAAGTATTGAGGACGGAGTTAACCAAAACAATACGCCCTCCTAACGACAAGTGCATGCCCTTCCAAACCGCAAGCTTATTTCTGATGTTGGTAATCACATGTCGCCATATAGAGTACTTTCTAGTACTGTCTCCCGTGACTATACCGAAGAACAGAAGTGGTAGTCTACCTTTTTTACATCTTAAAAAGTCCACTGCCGCCTACAAAAATGAGTCAAAGAGATTGATACCAGTTATGCATCTTTTTTGGAAATTGACCTTGAGACCAGACATTAGTTCAAAGCCCCTTAGAATGCCCTTAATTCCCCAAAGATTATCCCAGCTAGACTCTCTGAGAAACTTTGTATCGTCAGCAAATTGGACAATACTGATGTTTAACTAAGACGAAACTTCAAAACCTATGTAAAGATTCAAACTTTCAGCTTTCTTCATAAGTTGAGTTAAAGCCTCCATAACTAGCAGAAACAAAAAATGGGTTAGCGGGTCGCCTTGACGCACACCTTTGATAACCTTAAAATCCTTTGTAGCACTACCATTAACCAAAACCAAACACGAACCGTTAAAGACTAGAGCCTCCAGCCAACTGATCCACTTGCTATTGAAATTCATCTTCTTTAAAAGGAACCTTAAAAAATTATATGAAACACAGTTGTAGGCACGTTCAAAGTCTACCTTGAATGCCATACAACCCTTTTTTTCTCTTTTGGCAATATCAAGAACTTCATTAACCACCAAAATCCCATCCGCTATGTTTCTACCTGATAAGAATGCAGCTGCTCAGATGAGATCAACGAGCCAATAACTCTCTTTAAACGAGTCGCCAACAACTTTGAGAGAATATTCTTAATACTGCTGACAAGGAAAATGGGTTTGAAATTAGCAAGATTCTAAGGGCTCTTGACCTTTGGGACATGAGTAAGAAACGACGCAGTTGCCGCCTTAGAAAAAACGGGATCCACGTAGAAGTCATTAACTAACTTCAAAATGTCCTCTTTGACCGTCTCCCAGGATTCCAGCAAAAAAAGAAAAGAAAAATCGTCTGGCCCAGAGGCTTTGTTACCATTACAATTCCAAACCACAACTTTGATTTCACAAGCAGTAAACTTATCAACCAACATTTTATTCTCATCTTCCGTAAGAGTAGCAAAAGCCAACCCTTCAAGAACTGGGCGCTCAGCCATAGGTTCAGTGAAATTACTTTTAAAGTGATTGAATACTTCGACCTTTATTTCCCCAACTTCTTCTAAAAATCTTCCATCTTCAGTATTAATAAAAGACAATGAGCTTCTCTTCTGCCTTCCCCTCATTACGTTGTGAAAATAGCTTGTGTTGGAATCTCCTTCTTGGAGCCACAATTTCCTAGACTTTTGCTTAAATAAATTCTCCTTGAGTTTAAGATTCTTCCAAATCTCTTCAACAGCCAAACATCTCTTCTCTTGCAAAGAGCTTAAGTCTGAACCAAACACAAAGTTGTTGTTAATAAAAGTATCAAACTCACTTAAGAGTGAGACATTGTTCACTTTTAAATCAATCCCACCGTACACCTCAACACCCCACTTCTTCAAACTTTTCTTTAATAATCCCAACTTTACCTTAAGGACAAAATCACATCTACCTTGAAAATTCATGGACCTCCACTCGTTTGCTATAATTTCCTTAAAAGTAGCATGCTTGACCCAACCGTTATTAAACCGTAAAGGCTTTGGACCCCAAATTAATTCGACTCAACTTCAGCCAAATTGGGCAATGGTTAGAAATATCCCTATTGCCATTGACCTGCCCAACCACCCCCCCCATTCGTCTACCAAATCACTAGAGATAAGGAACCGATCCAACCTAGTAATAATCGTCCCCTGGCCGTCGAACCATGTAAACAACCCCCAACACAAGGTAAATCAACACAACTAAGATCATTAACAAAACTGCAGAACCCCTGCATTTTCATACTGTCTAATGAGATGCGAGCCACCCTTACTCTCACTCTCACACAAAACGACGTTGAAATTGCCACCCACCACCCACGAACCTCCAGAAAATCTAGATTTCATTTCAATCAACTCTCTCCAAAACCTCCTTTTGTAAGCATACTTACAAGGGGTTTAGATATTAACAAAGTTGATGTCCCTGCCCCTCCAATTAGTTGCGACTTCAATAAAACCAAAGCCTCTAAAGCTGTAATTAAGGGTCAAAAAACCCTTCCTCCACATGATTAACATCCCTCCCGAAGCCCCCAACGCACTAGACTCTGACCACTCAACCTCAGTGTCTCCCCACAAAGACGTTTCCAAAGACTGATCAACAAAAGCTAATTTGGTCTCTAGAATAAAGCACAACTCCAACTTCCCCTTTTGAATTAACTGAGCTATCCTGTTTCTTTTAATCCAACACCCTCATTCTCTAATGTTTAAAAAAACAATATTCATAGCTTACCAGTTCAAGATTTCGTCTTCAAAACCGCTACTTCTTTGTCTCTTCTTTCCATGACTCTTATTTCCTCTTCTATAGGGATAGAACCGCCTCCTCCCGAGAATCCAAGTTTGGTAATCATCTCCCTAATCTTAGTTATTACTTTAGTATCCAACTCAGCCCAAAACCTTTTGTTGCCCTGGTTAACGTTCGAATCCGTAACAGAATGGCATCTTCCACTAAGATCTATGGAACACTCCATTTTGGACTTTTTCTTCTTCTTCCTACCCTGAATAACTAGTTCCTCTCTGTTGCTAGATTCAGAAAATGAAGAGTACATGCAGATATTTGCGTGTTGAGCAGTGAACTCACAAACCTTTTCCTTGGCTCCAGAAGAACCACAGGAGATGGGTTCATCCTCAATGGGTTCTACACGATCTCTATTCGCCTCCATCACATAATTAGGAGAAATCTGATTCAGCATTATGTTACTCTTCTGGACTGTTCTACTATATTCTCTTGTATCCAAGATTTAGGACTTTTGGGCCAACAGTAACTCATCAAAAATACTCCAGGAGCCCGGTACTTGACACCTAAATAGCCTAAAAGACGACCCGTTTCACCAGTACTCGAGGTTTGAGTGGACCTTTCATGATTCTACATAAAGCCACTTAGGGCCCCACCTCTTTCAAAAGCTACATCCTGGCTACCACTTGCTTTGATACGCTTCTTCTGACTTGTTTCTTTTCTCCACACTAGGAACAAAACAATCCTTTTTAGTGTAACTTTCCTTGAGAAAAGAGTCAGCTTTTTGGCTGAGAAAGTCTCCTTCCTAAAAAAAATTAATATCTTCATCATTACTTTGCTTGTCATCCCACGAGGAGCTGTCAACATCATCTTCTGATTCCGTTTCTGACTTGCCGTCGTTAGATTGTAAAACCACTTTGGACATTGGGCCAAGGGTTTCCTCCACCACCCTGATTCTGAACAGAACACCGTTGATGTTAACCTTCATCACTTCATTCATTAACATACCGTAAGACGTCCTTATCATTAAACTCGCAACATCCATTCTAGACTGGTCGGAGGTGGAGTTCTCGTAACATATGAATTTCCCCACCGTAGAGGCAAGGAAATTAAAGAAGTTAACACTCCAGGCATGGCTAAGAACACCATAGACCCTAACCCACGTTAGCCTCTCAGTATCCACGTCGTTAGATCTCCACTTCCTAACCTCTGAAAACCATTGGCTTAACCAATCAGCTTCTCCCTCCACTAATGCTTCCAGTTCACCACTCTCGTCTTCTTCAAGCAAGAAAAGGTTTGCGCCCAAAAGAGTGACCTTTAGGGCAAAATAACCTTCAACATTCATCAACCTCTGAATATTGTACGACGAGCCAGGATCAATGACCTTCCCAACATACGCTTTGTGGAACCTCTGCAAAACCTCTTTCTCTACCTCAAAATGTAGCACCTTACCTTGACTAGAGCCACCGTCTTCTTTTTGTTTTGTGACTTAGGCATATGACTTACCTTTCTCAGCAAACCGGTATCCTTGAGAATGCTTCAATTCCGAATCGTTTCTTCTTCTCCTTTCTGGATCCTGGTCTTCGCGAGCTTTGTTGTTTCTTTTCTCAGTCTGTTCCTTGAAAGCCGCCTTCACCGCTCTCTCAAATCTGGGAACATTTGCATGAAGTTTCCTTCCCTCTATCCACAGATTGTACGTTTCAGAACCAGGCTTCGCACATCACTAACACCTACAAATCGCACAAAACCGTATTTTCTCCCACGTATGTCAAGCTTTCCAGGGATAACGACCTCGTCAATCACTCCAAATTCTTCAAGATGATTGAAAATGTCCTTAGCCTTAAACTTATTCGGAAATTCTGTGACGGATATCGTAGTAGACTCCTCCGAGTTCTTATCTAGCTTCGCCTCTTTGTTAACCTTTGAGTCCCATGTGGTGTTTTTTCTGGTTTTGTTTCAATTGGTAACTCTCGTCCATGCACCACCTTCACTAGGCTTGGGAAATACCACCATCAATAAAGGGGGAGGGGGGGGGGGGGTTGAGAGAAGGGAGACCTTCTTTAATTTCTCTAGAATTATGGTTCAAAAGTTGTTGAATATTATCTGTCAAAGAACAAAATATGGATAAGGAGTTAAATAACCCTTGTCAAGCATTGAACGTGAACTTATTCTTCTAATATAACTTAATTTGTCACATTATAATATTCTAATGCAGATTTGAAGGTTATATGTTCACTACAACATTTTTGACCTTAGGCAACGGAACAATAGACAACGGCCTGAAAATCGTTGCCTAAAGTGATAATAAGCGACGCATTTTTATGCGATGACAACTTTGCAAATTTTTGTTGAAAACCGTAGTTTATTCTCTTTTGACCACGGTTTTGCACCTGTGGGCGTAACAAAACCGTCCCCTATTCACTAAAGCTACGGTTTTGCACCTGTGGACGTAACAAAACCGTCCCAATTCACTAAAAGCTACGGTTTTGCACCTGTGGGCATAACAAAACCGTCCCCTAATCACTAAAAGTATTTAAACCAATATGTGTTTTAATGTATTTTTTTCATTTTATTTATTTATAAATAAGTTAAAACAATGATATAAAATATAAAAAACTGTATTAGAGAAAAAAAAACTTTTATATATTATTTATTTATTATATTATTTTTTTTTATAATCATCATTAAAGTATTTAATTACAAATTAATTGGAAAGTTGTTAAATTTATATTATATATTTTTTTTATAATCATCATTAAAGCATTTTTATGGCGAAATAAGCATTCCACATAATTTATAATAAACTCAGGGCTATATACAACAACGATTGTCTAGAACACCGTTGTTAAATATTTTGTATTTTAATATACCACAACGATTGTTTAAAGTAACCGTTGTGGTAGGTCGCCCGCCCATGGTTGAAATTATCATACATACAATCACACCTTACGTCACTATGATTGGACTTGCCTGATGGTATCCTTTTTCCAACCGTTGTCATATGGGTTTTCCGTAGTAGTGTAGGGAAGAATGTATAAACACACTCAGACTCTAAACCAAGCTAGAAATCTTGACCCGCTATTGATTAATTCAAACGACAGAATTCTGAATTCATTTTGTGAAGGTGCAAGAGTTTTGTATTGATGTACCCAAAAATCATTTCCAAGGAAAAAAAATACTTTTCTCCTCCAATACTAAAAAAACAATCTCATTACGGGCCCTTCAAATGGTCCAGACCACGACACGCCAAATAATAACCCCCACTAAACAATGGTGTGAGTTTTTCATTGAAAATGATGAATCTGAATTCTAAAAGCATTTTCCACTTAAGTTTGAGTCCATCCTTAACTAGGAAGAGTGAGATGTTAAAACTGACTTGAATTGTTACTTCAAATAGTCCTTATCTTTTATAACAAAGTGACAAATAATGACATTTCTAAATAAAAAATATCAAAACATCCACTAAGTTATCGAAAATAATTTTTTCTGAAAATCTTCCTAAAATCAATTCGCAAACACAATCACCTTTTAAACAAAGTCTTTTATAGGGTGTACATGGTAGCTACGGCAGAAGACTCAAAATTTGTCGTCGTTAAATCATAGTTTAATAAGACATCATAAAATATTTTTTTGATTAAATAACACCTCAGGTTTCAAGTCTGTGTCTGAAATGCTTAGAAATAATGCTTATGAAGATTTAGAACTGAACAATGTTAATGAAGCCAATGTTATGTATTCAAGGAAGCTACGTTGGAAAAGGTAAATTTCTTTTTCCACATATTTGTTTCTTGACATCATAAGTTCATTTTATTTGATGGTTAATTGGATTTCTCTTCATTTAAGCAAATCAAACTGAATATGAAAAGAGAAAAATGTGTTGATTATCATACTAGTTTTAACGTTTGATATTTGAATACTGTACGAGCTTGTACAAGATCCATCAGACAAAACACATAAAGAAAACTACTCTCCCGGTGACATGACTCAGATTCAGATGGATGGTCCCGAGACTTAGGGTGCAAATGATTTTTTCTTTGATCCGGCTTCTTTGGTTTCCAATGGAATTTAAAGAATACTTGAAATAAATTAACATTGTACTGAAAATGATTTCAAGTTCTGCTCAGCCCGTAACCTTATTTTCACATTTGATCTTTGTGATAATAGTGCCATTGTGTTTCTCTTCACTAGTAAAGCATTATTCTTTTCTGCCTTGTTTTAAATAAAATGTTCCAAAGTCTCCACTCAATTATTTAAAAAGTGTCATAACCACAGCCTGAAGAAATTTGAATCATAAGAAGGCATATGCAAAGAAGAGGGTTTTTTTAATGTTAAAGAATCGCAAACGGGAGGAACATTAATGTGGAAGATTCTAATGTGAGAAGACGGAAAGTACTACAAAATTGATACAAAGGAAAGACTTGAAATTCTTGTGCACTCTTGTTTTGCAGCAAACACCAAATTTTGTGCACTCTTGTAATGAATGTTGTTAACTTAAATTATATATCACTACAACATTTTAACTATACGACAACGCCAGAAAATCATTGCTAAATCTAAAAAAAACCGTTGCCTTTACTTATGAGAACGGTTTTCATGTTGTTCTAAACCGAGGTGTTGTTTTAGCTTTTCAGAATGGTTTTTTACCCAACGACAACGCCTTATGTCGAACCATTGTTGTTGTTTTCTTTAGAGAACGGTTTCCAATAGCTACTGTTTCAGTCCGTTTTAAGATTAAAGTCGTTGCAATTTGGGTGTTTAAGGGAACGACTCTTTTAGTGGATACAACAACGGTTTTTAGTCGTTGTGCATTTCAAACCGTTCTAATAGATCCCTATCTTAATTTCTTTTTCATTGGCTATAACAGCGCTTTCTATACTACAACAACACTTTATAACCGTGACAAAAAACATTTGTTTTAATAAAATGAAAAGTTATTTTATTTTATAAACCTGTCAATCATAATTCAAAATTTTTTTAATACAATAATATTCATATATAAACTAGTATGATACCCGTGCGTTCGCACGGGTACACGTCTGTGACGCGCATTTGTTCTCAGAATATATTTGTTCTCATAATGTATTTTTTCAGAATGTATTTGTTTACAGTTAAAATTAAAAAAACAAAATATAATTAATAAAAATTAGTAAATTTCGGATGTACTAAATATTAGTATGATATCTGTGCGTTCGCACGGATATCCGTCGGTGACGCGCATTTGTTTTCATTTAAAATTTGGAAAAAAATAGAATTAATAAAAAACAGTAAATATAAAAAAATATAATTTATATTTTAAAAAAATAGAATCAATACCCGCAAACATCAGTTAGTATATTTTATAAAAATATTTAAGTAATGATTTAGTTTTATAAATATCAAATAATCTTATAGTATTTGTAAATATTATTTTAATTGTATAAATAAATATTATTAACATAAATAAATATATTTTATGTAAATATTATTACAAATATCTATTTCGGGTGATATCTACATCACTACACGTGTGATCGCCCTATTATGGTGTGTTAAGCGCATTTGATTTATTTTGAAAATAGGATTAATTAAAATTAATAAATATAAAAAATATAATGTATATTAAAAAAAAATAGAATCAATACCCGCGGGCATCGTTTGGTATTTTTATACAAATATTTATGCAATAGTTTAGTTTTATAAATATCATATAATATTATAGTATTTGTAAATATTTATTTAATATAATAAATAAATATTATCAACATAAATAAATACTTGTGTTCGCCCGGGTACTGGTGTGACACGCTCGATTTTGTTTTTAAAATATAATAAAACTATAAATAAGAAAAACCAAATTGTTTTACAAAAATAGTTAATTATTTTTAAAAGAGAGATATATTTTGAAAATAACAACAAAATTGTTTTACCAAAATATTTTTACATCAATAATGTATATTTTAATTTTTCACACATTATGTTTAAAAAAAGTGTATGTCAAATTAAAAATAATTTTAAATATATTCAATCATTTAGTTTTATAAATATCAGCTAATAATATAGTATTTGAAAATATTATTTTAATTGTATAAATAAATATTAGTAACAGAAATAAATAAAATATTCAAATCAATAGTAAAATTGTTCCCATTATTATTTAATATTTAAGTAATTAACTTAATATCAGTATGATACGCATGTACCATATCTGTACCCGTGTGTTTGTCCGCGTACTTGTGTGGTTTGTACACTTTTGTTTTTAAAATGTAGTAAAAAATATAAATAAGAAAAACAAAATTGTTTTACCAAAATAGTTTATAATAAATAAAAATTTGAGTAATTATTGTTGTATCATATCAGCATCTGTGTGTTTGCCCGTATACTGGTGTGACACACAGGCTTTGTTTTTATTCTCTCTATTTCTTTATTTTATTTTTAAAACAATAAATTAAAACTTTCTTATATATTAATGAGTATGACATTAAAACATTAAAACTTTCTATAACATTAAAATATTGAAACTTCCTTATATATTAAAACATTAAAACTTTCTATAACATTAAAATATTAAAACTTTCTTATATATATTAATTATAAATAATCATATTATTGCTTTTTTATCTCTAAATAATTATATATATATATATATATATATATATATATATATATATTCTAATTTAATTATATTTAATATATACATATTTTTTGTCAAACTCATATTTATTTATCTTTAATGCATAATAAAATATATTGAATCCAAATTTATGCATATGATCCTTGAAATTAAAAAATAAAAAATATTTAATGCTTTATTAAATAAATCATTCATTTGAAATTTTCTTTTACAAATAATTCAATTATTTTAGAATCGATATAATACATGTTACCATAAGAAATCGACATAATACAATACTAAAAGATTTTCATATTTAAAAAATTATTAAATTTAATTTTTTTATGTTAAGTTATTTTAATTAATTAATTAAATAATCTATCTTGATCTATTTGGTGATTTACCCTATGAAGCTAGAAAAAGATTTGGTGACGAAAGATGGATATTTCCTGTTCTAAGTATAAGTTTTCATCTAAAATATATCAATTAAATCAAATATATCTTAACTTATTATTTTATTAATTATATAGATTTTATTAATAAAAATTAAAATTAAATTAACTATTTCTTTTTTTATAAGAAATTCAAAAAATTCAAGCGTTATGATTATTATGAAAATATGTGCAGTATAAAATAGCATGCACATGGTCAGTCTCTAATAAATGTCAAAATATTTTGATAGTTGGATAATATAATTGAATTTTATTATAATTTACTCCTACTAATAAATAAGTTGGAATATAACTTCTGAGTATGACTATTGAAATGACGGTGTGAAATGTAAGATTGAGATATAGGGTGATGTTTGACACATAGATAGATAAGGATGACTAAATATATAATAATGTTGAAGAATCTCATGGAATTCTTGGATGTCCAATAGAAAATAATTTTTTTTAACACAATTGAGATAATAGGATTTATAATAATATTAGTAGGATTAATAATTATCTTCTTGTAAGTTTCTCTAATATTTTTCAAATATTTAAAAAAAATCATCGATAAATTTATATTTTTCAACATTTAAATTAATAATTTCATATTTCTATTTCATATAAAATATATGTTTGTTTTATTACTATTTATAAAAAATATTTGGTTCAATAATAAATATTTTTATCCAATAATTTCATTTTTACTTAATGATTTGTTTAATTTGTTTTGAAAATTAAGAATGTGTGTAGAGAACTTTTTGATTTGTTTTTGTTAGATGAGAAAAAAAAGGTATAGTTTAAAATCTTCGGCTGAAAGTTAAGTGGTATTGATTTGGTGTCTTTTTCATATCTTTTCTCTTTTATGTTATACTCGGAAAATCAATTCTATTCCCATTCTATGCCCATTTCAATTTCTATTTCCATTCTAATTCAATTCCAAAGTTCAATTTCAAATTACATTTCTAGTTAAATTTTTTTCAAGACCAAGTTCAATTTTCGTTCAAGTTCATTCCAGGTCCAAATTTTGAATCCATCACACAAATCTTTAAACTCATTTCATATCAAGTTGCCAAAGTTTCAATTTTAGATTTCAAGTCCATGTCAATTACAAATCATTTTAAATTACAAAAAAAATTCAATTCCAAGTTTTTTTTTCATAGCTTCATTTGTTTCTTAATTTCCAAATTTCAAATTCCATACCGAATGGCGCCAAGTTTCAAGTTCCACGTTAAATTTCTAAAGAATTCAAAATGTCATGAGGGTGATGATGGATCAATGCTACTTGATGATACATCTTCCATGAAGGAAAAGAAAACTGCACAAGAATTCTTTGAGAAGTTTTGAAGTAACTCATGCCATTAAGTCTAAGGTGGAGGCGGCATGCCCTGGTGTTGTTTCGAGTGCCGATATTGTAACCATTACAGTGTGTAACTCTGTTAAAAATCTTGGAGGACTTCATTCGGTTAAACTTGGAAGAGGAGATTTAATAAAAAAAATAAAATAAACAACCATCTTCAACGATGCAAGTAGTGGTGCTATTCCACCACCCTTTTCTTTTCTTGCCAACCTTATCAATATGTTTGAAGCTCAAGGATTCTCTATTAAATGTGGTAGCCTTATCTGGAGCTCATACTATAGGTAAGGCAAATCGTGTTATTTATGGAGATCACATATACAATGACAAAGACATGGATTGTTGTTTGCAAAGCCAGAGCAATGAAACTCTCCTAAAAAAATGGTTCAATAAAAGACAAAATGTAACATTTTAGCTTACAAAATTCCAAACCACTTTGACAATGAAAACAACAAATCGCACCCTATTTTCATCCTTGCTACTACCACCTCTTGCATTGTTGTTTGAGCCTTCTGAGCTCAATTCATGGCGTGTCTACAGCGCTGGAATTCTGCAGTTTTTTTAGTCTCCCTATGTCACTGTCTTGACTGTCATGTGTGTCAACATAACTGATTAAAAAATGTTGGTATCCAAGTAATGGCTTGGTCTTTTGGTGGCATGATTTGTCGCCAGAATCTCAAGGGGAACATAGATCAAGTAATGGCATTCGTTTTGTTGGCGAGGAAGTTTGTCTATAACATGAGCAGTATTCTACATTATGATGCAGGTTCTTGGTGCAACATTTGGTGCTGATGTGTTTAAAGTTTTGAGGGAAAAAACCACAAAACCTGCAAAACAAAAATGCCACAATTCAAACTTCAAAACAAAGTTCAAAGTTCAAATTCATTTCAAAAAAATATCAATTCAAGTTTCACTCCAAGGATCCAATGCAAAACCATTAAAACCCATTCAATTTTCATCCATTGCAAGCATATGTCAATATTCGTTCATATCAATTCAACATCTTCCATGTCAATTCAACCAAGACTCAAAACTACACTTTAGTTTGGAGAAGCAAGAAAATTTTGAACAAACCTGATGTTGCAGCAACTGCCTTGGAACCTGCTGCCAAACTCTACCAGCCTCAATCCTTGTAAGTACCAAGCTAACCAAACCTGCACAATGAAAGTTTCATGTCACTTCAGACTTAAAACTCAAAAGGTGCAACTTTATTCCAAAGAGCAAGTTTCATACCAAGAAAAATTCTAAATTCCGTTTTTCACCATTCCAATTCAAAGCTGCAAGTTCATTACACCATCCAAATACTTTCAATCATCATCCAAATTCAAAACTCAAATTTCAAACATTTCACTTCCTATTCAATTCAAGAAGCTGCAACTCATGCCAAAATCTAAACAACCATGTTTTCAAAGTTCCTAAGTGTTTCTAATCATGTTACATTTTCATTTCATTTCATGTCATCAACTGAATCATTCTCATAAATTCATAAGTTTCACAAAGCATATCATCTTCATGGCATTGCCAATTCAACTTAGCATTTCATAAGCATACATTCAAATTCATTTCAATTTAAGTTTCAAGTTCAAAATAGAAGTATAACAGTTTCCAGCAATGTAGAGGATGTAAATCATATACAAATGACCAAATTGTAACAGCTTACTATAAAGCATTCCTAACAGCTACAACACTTATGAACCAAAACTGAAACAATGTAACAACAACACTACATATATGCTTAAAAGAAACTCAAAATCGTTACCAAAATTGTGTAATTGGACCACATTTCAATATATACAGGTTCTTGCTTTAAGCTCCATGACAGCGGCAACATCTGGAACAGCTTTGCTCGAACCTAATCGTCAACCGGTGATTGAACAACAGTGAGTTGAATAGCTGAGACAAATCAATCAGCAGCAGCATATGTATACATCGAACAGACCCATTATCTACGGTATTCGAATTGCACACATAACCTGCAGCTAGCTGAAACAACTCGTAAATGCGACATCGACACTGTTAACTTTCCTGTCAAAATTCAGCGGCAGTATGAGAACAAAGCCACAAAAAGCAATCAAAGAAGGGTTGTTGAGCAGTACAGAGGTAAGATTTCCAATACAGTCCGTAGCACAGGTGGGACATTACCCTAGAAAATTGAAATAGCCCATTTATGAAAATGTTTATATTTAAAAAGGATAATTCTATTACAACTATAAAGTAGGTTCTTTTAAATATACAACAGAATTCTTCTTGAAAGAAAAGTAAAATTTGAGGAAGCAATATGACATACGCAAAACTACAAAAAGTCACTTGGAATATAAATAAGTTAACATGATGGAACATAAAAATAGTGTCATGTTCATACAAATTATGGAATTTTTTGGAAATCATTATTGCTGTAAAACGGATATTAAATTCATTTCCCTTTCATCAACTGCGCAATGAACTAAATATGAACGTGGAAAATGCCTTGTCATACTCCAAAGTCTGTTTTTTCACAAATACTACCGCCTCTGCTGCTAACAGAGTATAAAGCCTTACGAGGCCGGCAATGAAGTTAAACACAAATTTAGAATGTACAACATAGCAAGTTTATAAACAAAAAAATTATCAAGAAACATACTACCAAAATTAGTAATGTGAGAATAAAAATAGCATTCCATCTTTCTACTGCATTTGCTCTTTACAATCTAAACACCTTTATACTTTTTAACAAATTCTAGTTTTAGATAATTTACAAGCTTTTCTTAGGCCATGAACAAAACAGGACACTTAAGAACTCTTCAGTCCGCCTTTGCAATTTGGTGAACATTTCAGCTAGACCTCAATTTTTTCAACTGGCTAACACCTTGTTACTGATGAGTAAATCATTGGTTAACAGTTTCAATTTAGACACAGCAGCATTTGATTGCAAGTTACATTTCCTTTCCAAGGCAACTGATAGAGCAGATATAACTGAAATGGAATCAATAAAGGAAAGTTATTGAATTTTGGTGGAAATGAGTAAAAGCTTAATACAATTCAAGAGCTAGAGCTCCTCAGCAAAGAGAAGGTATTTCTGTCATTGCCTAACCGTAAAGGTTCTCACAAATCACTTCCTGAAACTTTTATTTTCCCCAAACTCTCACTTAATAGGGGAATATTCTAACTAACTATCAATTCACCCTTCACACCTTCCTCACACTCTCTTAGTTTTCCTTGTGTAAATTCGCCACACTATGGGCTATTCATTGTTAATTCTCACAAACACATCTCCCTCTACTGGATCAGGCCCATACAAACTCCTATCAGTAACAATACATGAAGTTCACAACTTTATAACACTAATAAGTCTGAAAACTAAGAATATACATGTGGTAATTGTAAAGTGCAGTGAGGATTAATAAATTATCTTCATTTGTGTTATGCATTGGATATTACACATTTCCTGGTATAGAAGGAAAAAGTGTTTAACATAACAATATCAGTTCTCAATGAAAGAAAAAGTTATTAAAATATGGACTTACGAATTCCATTTCAAAGTTATCATTTGTTATCATGGCTTGCTTCACAACCAAATCTATGATTGCTAGCATCTGTGTGTATATGACATCATTGAACGATCCTTGAGCCTGGACATAAATCTCTCATAATAGTCGTTAAAAATATTAAGTAAAATCAGTCTCATGTCACTATCACTATCTGAAGCTAACATGACAGTGGTGCAAATAGAAACTTAAAGGTGTGACTATTCTCCATGAGCAATAAACAAAGAAATAAATTATTGTATAATGATAAAATGAAAATCAATACATTACCAAGACCATGCAGAATCTCCTGCTTCACCTTGTCACTGTAACTGGATGGCTTTTTCAGAACACGCTCGTAAACATCGACCACTGAAATCAGGTAACGCATAGGCATATTTCCGTAATTCATGAACTTCTGTCAGGATTTATGAGTATATTTCAACTAACAGTGATTTCTTATATTTGTTCGCTCCACTGCTTAAATGTCAAAACATCACATACATTTAACACGCATGTGATTCTACTGTCGCACTCAACTTATGCACAAAATAATTCTCCAATGTCTTGTGCTGCATCCATAACAATTAACTCAGTATCCAACAAACATAAATAAAATGTATACAATAGTAGAATGAATACCTCCCAAAGATCTCTTGCTTCAACAAAACTTTTCGGTGGAATGCCAATGTCATCCTAATTCGTTGTTACAGTGATATGGTGCGCACCTTTGTTAAGCAACACGACGGCTACCCTGAATCCTGAAAGGGGACCTGCCCATATTGTAACACCCCAAAATTTTCCCTCTTGTATTTAGCGCTAACTGACATATGTTTCTTTGCATTTTTTTCATTAGCATTGCTGCATTTGCATGTTTCTTTGAGCATGGGATCAAGGCATTTTCTTCAGCAGTGCAAGATTGTTCTCAGCACCGGTTTGATCTTTATCGGTAGTTAAGGCCAAGCATTTAATTCTCAAAGTCTTTTTGAGCATTTATTTTGCTCATTAAGTGATTTGAAGATCAACAGTTCCGGCAGTCAAATTTTGATCAGCAATTCAGCACCGAACAACCGTCTCAGCAATTAAATTGGGGCCCGGAAAATATTTCACGGCATGTTTCAAGTGAACTCAAGTAGTCAGGTCCAAGGACAAGTTTCAGAGGCATATTGTGGTTCAGAACAGGTGGAATCAAGTCCGTCTCCATTTTCCCTCCTTTTGGCGCCAAGCAGAAAATTCAAATTTTCCTCAGAGTAACCGGTTACTCGCAGTTTGTTAACCGATTACTCAGTGTAATTTTTGCCCAGAATCTGCATTTTCCAGCACTGCAGAATTTTCAAATCATTTAAGTGGTCATGTGCATTGCTTGTGCCTACGTGGGAAGGATCTAGAACAACTTCTTTTCATCATTTTCCACCCAAATTTTCCATTTCCACTCATCAATTTCCACCCCAA
This sequence comes from Lathyrus tuberosus, assembly GCA_022829125.1. NCBI lineage: Eukaryota > Viridiplantae > Streptophyta > Magnoliopsida > Fabales > Fabaceae > Lathyrus > Lathyrus tuberosus. The sequence continues at coordinate 3,728,874 of JALAZF010000491.1, read as the reverse complement.
TTCCACACTTCACTTCCTAACCCATTTTTACCCCATTTTCCACTCACTCCAAACCCAAGCCAAATTCCTAAGCTAGAGGATATTTAAGCTCACTCATTCCAAACCAAGAGGAGACCTAGATCATTTTCACTTTCCAATTTTCAGAATTTTTTCATTTCTCTCAACTTTTCTCTCATTCTCCAAAACCCTCATTCAAAGTTTCATCATCAAAGTTCATCAAATTTCACCTTGGAATTTGTTGATCTTGAAACTAAACCACCATCCATTCACCAATTCTTGAAAGAGTCTTGGATTTGCTACTGTTTTGGAGTGTGGAATCACTTTTGGAGCAGTTTTTCATTATTTGAGTTGTTCTAGCTTGGATCTTGGATGTTCTTGCTTGGATCTTGAAGTGCATCACATAGATCTTTGGATTTCTTGTTTGGATCATCAATTTTCGTTCTCAACATTCACCAAAGCAAACCTCGGCCTTGTAGGTTAGTTTTCCCAAGATCTATAATTGATTTTGATTGATCATAGCTTTTGCAATGTAGATCCATTGATTTCATGTGTTGTTGATGCTTTTGCTTGATGTTGATCATGAATGTCGATGGTAATAGATTTGCATGATGTTTGATTGCTGTTCATGAGCTTAATTTCGTGCATGAGTGATTGTATGATCATTTGGAAATAATTGGATAAGTGGTTTGATGCTTAAAAGTGCTTTTGAAACAGATTTTTTTGACTTATGTCCCAAAGTAACCGGTTACTCACCGTTTGTTAACCGGTTACTCTGTGTATTTTTTGCATAAATGGTCTAATTTTCAACTAAGTAACCGGTTACTCACCGTTTGTTAACCGGTTACTCAGGGACACAATGTGTATTTTAGTGCATTTTCTTGGTTGTTTGAGATCTGATGCATAATGCCTAAACTTCATGGACTAATATGTTGATGATTTGTGGATTATTCTTGAGCTGTTGCACCTCACACTATTGCATGAACACATTTCTCGGACACGCGATGCTTGGATTTCATCATTTATGTGTATGTTTGCGTTGTTGAACACTTGATGCTATGAACACATACGCACACTCATTTGTTGATCATGTTCATTGTGCATTGCTGCTGGATTAATGATGATTGTGCATACTTACTTGTATCCAATTTCATGATGTGCATACTTGATTCATTTGATCATATGCTATATGTTGCACTCTTCCATGATGCTTGCAAGGTTATTCAACATGGTGTGTGGTTTGTTTTTTATCATGATTAATTGAACGATGTATGTTGTTTGATGCACGTTTACTCTACATTGCTTGAATCATATTCAAATTTGGTGCATGTTGTCCTGATTTCACATCTGAGTTTTGCATAAAGTGTTGTCATATGTGCTGCCCATGTGTACATGTATGCTGTTTGACCTTTTTACACATGTTTTCATGCTGAGTTTCATGCTGTTGAATGATGTTTGGTGTATGTGCATGATTTCATTGCTGTTCTGAAGCAAGTGTGCTGTTGTAGGTGTTGTTCCTTCTCTTTTTACTAATTTCACTCCGTCGAGTCTCAAGACTTGTTCAAGCTTGGACTCCTTTCCCCTTAGAGCTACCTAGTCCAACTTAATTTTTGATTAAGCTTGGAGTAGGATTAGCATTAGGTTTTAGGTAGTCGTCTCTCCTAAGCCCCACTAACCATAGGTCATCCATGCATGATAACATTAGGACTCTTAGTTTCCCTTTAGAGTTTCCTTTGTGTCTTCTCTCTTCTCATCTCAAAACTCCCTGAAAACACTTAAAAAAGATAAAGTGTATTGCGTACGAGCCTTAAGCGTGGGAAGTGAGGAGTGAGGGGTTTCCCTTCATTCTTCTAGGGTACCTAGTGTACGTCCTGTTGGGGACGATACACGAAGTATTCGTTCCTATGTCATAGACTTGGGTGCAATGCAAGTTATGAACTAACTTAAGAAAACACTTCTGTCTAAAAAACACAAAACAAATTCAAATATTTTTATCCTTTGGGATTATTGAGTTTCAAACTTCTTTTTTCCGAAAAGAGCTCGTCACTCACGTAAAAAACACTTACCCATTCGTGGTCGTACCCACGAACTACATTAGCTCTGATTCCTCTCTCTCGTCCGATTGAGGATATGTAGGCACAAGACATCGATTGTCTTGGCGAGCAACCTTCCCCCATAGTTCCCGTCCGAACTACGTTGACTCTGACTTTCCTACCTCACTGAGGGAGTACGTAGGCCTAGGACAACGATAACGTCCTATCGAGTCACTTTTTTCTCTTTTCTTCTTCGTTCTCGTTCCTTCTCCGGTCCCGTAGCAGTGGAGCTCCAGACGACGACACCCCTTTATTGCAGACAGCAAGTGTGGATCCCATCGAGTACGATGGACGTGTTGGGTGCTAACACCTTCCCTTCGCATTACCGACTTCCTTACCCGTTTCTCTTGGTCGTAAGACCATGCTCTTTCTCTTCCCTCAGGTTTACGCAGTGTTTCCTTTCCCTCTCTCGGGATAAATACACATTGCTGGCGACTCTGTGTTTTATGCGCCACTCTCGTGTTTGTACCGTTGGATGCGAATCTTTCAGGAGCGACAGCTTGCGACTCTGCTAGGGAAAGGTTGACCTCTTGCTGGTCCATCCATTTTTGCGAGTCAATCCTAGCGCTTGTCTGTTTTATTTCATTGGGTGTTTTTTTGTGGTGCTTTGTTTTGTTGTATATTACTGTATTGCTGTTTACTGTATTTTTACTTTACTGCTTTACTATTTTTACCGCATTTTACTGCATTGCCTTTCACTGTTATGCTGGACTGTGTTGCGCTGTGCTGGTTTTCTGTTTGGCAGGTTGGGAGGTTCTGAGAGATAAGCCCACTACCCAGGCTTGAGCAAACACATAGGTTTTAGTGTAAGCAGGCGTGACGCTCCCGTGGTGTTGGCCACGTGCGGGTGATCACGATCCCCACAGTCAGACGAGGTTCTATCGAAAGATATCTACTACTGTATATTGATACAGGCCAGTAGTTATTCTCTTGAGGAACTGTCGACTATGATGACCATTCCCGAGGACTCAGTAACGACACTCCTCCCGAGAACGATAATGGCAAACCAGAAATGGCAAACCCATTACGATTCTCGACCCGAGGACCCAATGCTGGGAACTTGCCATAGGATCTTTTTTTGAAAGTGAATCAGTGGAGGCGCTCCTCGATTGGCGATAGTACTGTACCCCAAGGCCCTCAGTGCTAGAAGCTGAGGACCTTTCATTTTGGAGAATCAATTGAGGCCTCCTCGATTGATGATGATGCTAAACCAGAAATGGTGAACGTATCATCATTTCTCGACCTGAGAGCCAGGGATACTGAGGATCTTAGTACCCACATGTGAGAGGGATGGGTGTTTGCAGGTTTGCAGGTGACCTTGACCTTCAACCTACCTGGTTTTCTAGTTTTATCACTGCGGTTGCTTTTTTTCTGGGTTTTGGTACAGAGCCTTGATTTGTTCAGTCAGCACAGTGCAACCAGTTTGTGTGGATACCTTGATCCCATGTCAGTTGCATATGCATCATCATTCTTGCATACATGTTCTTGTATTTCCAAGGATATCATTGTTGAGGCTCACTGTTGAGCATTTCCATTTATTCCTTGTGGTTCTTCTGAAAAGTCTTGAATTAAAACAGAATGATTCCTTGGAAATATTTGAACATGGCATTTGTATTGCAGTTCCATACTCATGTGCATAACAGGTGTTCAAGGCTGGTTATTCTTGTTCTGGTCTGGTTTTCTTCAGAATTGTAGACTTAACTCCTAAGGCCATTCAAGAGTTGATCATGGAGCAAATTCAAGCTGAGTTGAGGGAAATGCGAGGCCAGATGGGGCAGTTTATGGGGAATATGCAAACTCTTATGCAAGACCAAAAGATGCTGAGGGAGGAGGTCAATCAGATGAAGACTCAGATGGGTTTGGTCATGGAAATTTTGAAAACAGTGTTAAAGAAGGAAAACAGTCATGTGCTCGCTTCCGCAACAGAAGTCCTTGAATCCTCCCATCTCTTTGGGGTCTTCGCTAGATCATGGATTTCCTCGTGAATCCCTTCCACAACCCAAGGTTCCAGAACTTTCCCAACAACAACCAGGTATTTTCTCCCAAGATAAGCCTAAGAATAAAAAGTGTGCACAGAGACCGAAGCAGTCTGAAAGAGTTTTTCATCCGCTCCCTATGCCATATTCTCAGCTATTGGAGCATCTCCTTCAGTTGCAACTGGTATAGAAAAGGACTTTGGCTCCTTTTACTGGTAATCCTCCACCAGGCTACAATGCAAGAGCCCATTGTGATTTCCATTCTGGGGCACCAGGGCATATTGTGGAGAAATGTAGGGCCTTCCAGTACCAAGTCCAGGATTTGATTGATGCAGGGGCAATTGAATTCACGTCGGGCGGCGTGAGCATACAAGGTGATTTCACCCCAATTGTTGCAAAGGAAGTAGAGACTCCTTCCATGTCCGCAGGATCCACCTCATGTCATGGACTTTCTCCACAACCTTTTGCTGCAGAAGCTCTACGTCAGCAACCTTTGTTTGTGCCTCAGCCGAATGTGGAAAGGAAAGCACAGGGGCAGTTTGGGTGCCCGAATCAGCAGCAGTAGAGCTAATTCAGACCAAGAAGGCCCAAGAGGATATTTGATCCTATTCCTATTCCTTATAGTCAGTTGTTTGCTCGCTTTCTCAAGAGCTCGCTGATCCAGCTGAGGAATGCCATGCCAATGCCATACCCTATCCCTCTGGACTTTGACATGAATGCTAGGTGCGAGTTCCACTCAGGAACGTTTGGACATACAATTGATAATTGTAATGTATTCCAGCACAAGGTGCAAGACTTGATCGACTCAAAGGTCATCACGCCAGATGGTACCCCTTTGGATTGAAGCTTCTTTGTCAGAGTAAACACCAGATTGCAAGAGCGTCATCAGAAGCAATAAGTCCAGACGGAGTCAAGTCTCCTCAACGGCCGTGTGTTGAACCCCACTGAACCCAATCGAAACCGCAGAAGAAGAAGAACCAGAGATCTCAGCGGAAAGCGTAACAGCAGTCGCAACATAATTCTGAGTAATAGAACCATGAGGCCCATCACCACAAATATTCACGAACAAATCTGTATGTCTCCCACCAGAACCGGAAGCCAAATTATGTGTCATTTCCTGATGACAGTTAAAACCAGCAATTGGAGCAGTGTCAAAATTTCCACTATCAGTACCTGCAGGGAAAACAAAGTTAGTAAAAACCTCCCCTCCATCTCCAACAACTCCCAAATCTCCCCATTTCCAAACCTCATTCACCCATCCCCCATTGCTGCGACAGAAACCTCCTGCAAACGGGAAGCCGCGTGCGCATTCGGGAATAAACGCGAGAGCGGACCCCCACCAGTCCAGTCAGCATACCAAAACGAGGTAGCGAAACCACCTCCGACCACCACTCGACTATTACCCACCATGACGTCCTCCTTTCTAGAAATGTTGTAAGTCATAAGATCCAACAACCATGTGGAATAAGCAGAGCCTTCGGAATTACAGCCCCTCTCATTCCACATCAACATCCGAATATCCCCATACTTCGCCTTTAGAACGCGAAACCACAAATCCTCCGAACCTTCCAAAATCCTCCACCTCCATTTACTAAGCAGCGCCTCATTAAAAACATCCAATCTCTTCAAGTTTAAACCACCGTTGGCTAACGGCAAACAAAGAGTTTCCCAATCAATCCAATGGATCTTCCTCTTGCCTTCCGAACTCCCCCATAAGAAACGATATTGAATCCTCATCATCTCCTTCCAAATTTTCACCGGAGCTTTACAGATGGAAAGATGAAAAATAGACAAACTACTCAAAACGGATTTAATCAAAGTAAGTCTCCCACCTATAGATAACAACCGGCCTTGCCAAGTTGAAAGCCTTTTCCGGAACTTAGCTATCAAAGAGGTCCAAGAGTTAGTTCTCCTTGGATTAGCGCCAATCAGAATGCCAAGGAAATTAAAATTATGAGGTTCCGTCCTACAAGAGAGAAAATTAGTCGCTACCTCAATAATCCTATCCGAAACATTAATTCCAATGAGTTTGCTTTTATGGAAATTAATGCCGAGACCCGACACCATCTCAAAAGCTCTAAGCACCGCCTTAATAGCCCAAAAGTGTCTCCAACTTCCATCTCCTACCAACAAAGTATCATCCGCATATTGTAAAACATCAATGCGACACAAACGATTAATAGTAAAACCGGCAAAATCACCCAAAATAACCGAATTACGAATCAATCCCGACAAACCCTCCGTTACTAAGACAAAAAGAAAAGGGGACAACGGGTCTCCTTGTCTTAAACCTCTTTCAACCACAAACTCATTAGTAGGACAACCATTAACAATCACGGACATTTTACTAGTAAAAACCAACGCCTCCATCCATCTCAACCACAAATCACCAAAACCCATCCTTTTCAACATGTACCTAAGAAAATTCCAAGAGACTTTGTCGTAAGCCTTTTCAAAATCAACTTTGAAAAGAGTACAATCCCTTTTTTTCTTTATCGCAAAATCCACCAATTCGTTGGTAACTAAAACTCCATCTAGCAATTGCCGACCCGGAACAAAAGACGTTTGACAAGGGGAAACAATAGACTTTAATACCACATTCAATCTAGATGCTAAGAGCTTGGACAAAGCCTTATACAAACATCCCACGAGGCAAATAGGTCTATACTCATCTAGGCCCAAAGGATCATCCTTCTTCGGAATTAAAGTGAGAAAAGACGATACTATGGATTTAGAGAGAGTTGCATTGTGATGAAAATCCGCAAAAAAAACGGAAAAAATCCTCCTTTAAAAAATACCAACACTTTTTTATGAAAGTGAAAGAAAAGCCATCCGGCCCCGGACTCTTGGAACCCCCACAACTCTAAACCGCCTCCTTCATCTCCTCCACCGAAAACGGCGCCTCTAGAAACTCTATTTCTAAAGGAGAAATAGTGTTGAATGAGACTCCATCAAGAGCTGGCCTATGAAAATCGGGCTCGATAAACTTTCTCGCAAAGTGATCAAAAACCTCCTTTCTCACCCCTTCCACCGAGTCCACCATGCCATCCTCCGTATTAAAAGAACTTAAGTAATTTCGCCTCCTACGCTCCTTCAAGACCCTATGGAAAAAACTAGAATTCTCATCTCCATCGTTCAACCATCTCAATCTAGCCTTTTGAATGAGCATGTTCTCTTTAATTCACAAATTCAACCAAAACTTCCTAGTTTCCTCTTGCCGTTTTTCAAGGATATCCTCCACCTGAAAATCCCCGCACAAAGCTAATTCCTCATCTCCCTCATTTATACCTTTCATGCCCATATTAACCTCTAAATCGTATTTGCCAAAAACCTCCGCATTCCACCTACGAAGGCTAACCTTAATCAAACGAAACTTCTCTTTAATAACAAAATTGCTCCTACCGTGCACTTGGATTCTCTTCCATTCCTCTTCAATAAACGGTAAAAACTTTTCATGGCTAAACCATTCATTGTTCACTTTAAACGGTTTAGGCCCCCAATCGGCGAAATCCGACACCAGCCACACCGGGCAATGGTACGAAACATCCCTCATACCAATCAATTGGCCCACTATACCCCATCTAGCAATCGCACTTTCCGACACAAGAAAACGATCCAGCCTACTCATCGAAAAACCATCCCCACTAAACCATGAAAATCTCAGACCTTTGCAAGGAACGTCCACCAAATCTCAATCGGAAATAAAATCTGAAAACTCCCTCATCTCGGCCATTCTATTATCCACCCTCCTACCCTTCCATTCTCCTACATTAGTAATTGCGTTAAAATCGCCTCCGATGCACCAATCTCCATCATTGAAAGTAGACTTCAGACGCACCAAATCTCTCCATAATTTCCTCTTCAACGATAACACACAAGAAGAATAAACATGTATATGGATATCTACATGTATAGTACCTGTTGTTATAGAACAACCATATCCTTTTTTAGATTTGAAATTTTTGTGTTCTTTCTATCCATAATGTCATCTAACTAAACAACCCTCTGTTTTAAAGTATTAGCAAATATGATATTGGAAAAGGGGAAAAAGAAGTTGTCATTTCCAACTTAAAAAGGATAAAATACATATATTACCTTTTTGTTAGCAATCTCAAAAGTGTTGAGCATAGTGATTAGCTCATTTCCTTCTCTTCACAGTACCTCTTAAGATTATATATATCTTATTCTATAGCCAAGTTGTTTAACTGAGCATAATAGAAAACACGTCAACGATAATATTTAATAAGATGACAATTAATTTGATTTTTAATGTACTTACGTAGAGTAATCATTATCATCATCATTCAACCAGAAATTAAAAAAAAAAACAAGAACAAGAACAGACTAACTGCATAAAGATAACCAAGAAATTATAGCTTATAGAGACAAAAAACCTAAATTGCATATATTTAAGAAGTAAAATTTGAAAATTTACATATTATATCCAAGCAGATGTGGATACTAAGTGCTCATATAAAATGTTTATCCCCTTTCCCGCATAAGAGCCTAACAAAGATGACCTTGAAGAAAGTAATACCTGGATATCAGTAGTAGATGTGACACTTGAAGCCAAATTTGACCATTCAAACATTCTTCTCTCCTCTTGTTCTTCATTAGAGAAAGGTAACTTATATTGGAGCACAAAATTTCCACGGGGGGGTTTTCTATTATTGACACCCTGTTAACAAAGTGATCATTACCAATATTGTCGAACCAAAATTGAAAAAGCCCAAGAGTAAGAGACTGCATAAAAATAACCAAGAAATTACTGCTTAAAGTGCTAAAAGATAAGTCTAAATTACATATATTTAAGAAGTGAAAATTGGAAAGTTATGTATCATATACAAGCTGGTGTGGATGCTAAGAGCTCAGATAAAATGTCAGCCCCCATTTTCACATAGGAGCCTAACAAAGATGACCGTAAAGAAAATAATACCTGGATATGAGCAGCAGATGTGAAACTTGAAGCTAAACCGGGTCCGTTAGACATTTCTTTCTCCTCTTGTTCTTCATTAGAGAAAGGTGACTTATATTGGAGCATCCCATCTTCACTAGAAGCTTTTCTACTATTGGCATCTTTCTAACAAAGTCAATGACTGATCAAATTCAAAATTAGGTTGTTTTAGTGTTGTCATTTAGAAGAAGTGACTACGAAGAAGAAATGGTTAAGGTTATATTTTGGATGAAGAAGAAATGGTTAGGGTTAGATTTGAGATGGAGAAGAAATGGTTAGGGTAACTCAATCAAGAATCCGATTTGGAATAAACACTTTCTTCTCTCTCTCTATGCAACAATCGCTTTAGAATTGATTTGGGAGGGAACAGGAAAAAATTCATGCTTTCTTCTGTCTTAGTGAAAAAAGCGTGAAAAATTCACGCTTTGGTTTGGGAGGGAAAAGTGAAATTCAGAAAAAGATTGTAAAAATTAAGCGCTCAATGTAAAAAAAAAAATACTAATTATTTTTCATAAAAAAAACTTGTATTAGTAATACATATGAGAACGGTGGTAAATAATTAATATTTTATTAAAATAATTAAAAACTATATGAGAACAAGTCTAATTCTTTGCTAATAAGAGTCGTTCTCTTTGTACTTTTTAAGAATGAGTTTGTGCCGTTGCAGAAAATTTTAAAAAAATATATAAGTTATCACAACAAAATATAAAATTAGTTCCCTATTATACTCTACGAGAACGGTTTTTTAACCTCCTAAAAATTAGGCGTTGTTATAGAGTCAAAATGTTGTAGTGTATGAAGCATAAGTTACGTGTTGTATACTACTATTGTAAGAATATTTCTCAATTTAAGTTTCGATACATATTAAATATGTGTTATATTTGTAATACTGTATTCCCATAACTCTGCACGCCCGATCGAACAACCTTCAATGCCAAACCCGTTAGAAAATCATCCTCGAGGTTCCAGAAAACCCCTCCACGACCTTCAACCGGCTTTGTTCCTTCAATTTTGACAAGGATGCATTTGTATGTCTGTTTTCTCTGTCTTTTCTATTTTTTAGAAACTGCCTTATACTCGAGTCTCTGCGAAAACTAGATAATCTTTAGTGTCCTACAAGAAGAAAAGGTATAATTCCTAAAAACATTTTTGAGGTTTACTTTCATACTTTTGTAGTTCAAGTTTAATCATTATTTTTGTTCCTTTATATTTGGTATGGTTTACTCCTTTCTCGTGTTTTGATTAAAAAATGTTCAGTATACAAAACATGAGCAATTGTTTCATTGACTCCTTGGAAAATGACTTGGTAATAACTCTTCAATTGCATTGCCATGTAATTTGAATTCAAATAGTTATTTTTGGCACGTTAGTGAATCCTTGTGAACCCATAATGATTGTGTATGTGTAAGACTTCGGCAATGTGTTGATTGGCAAGGTAAAGAGGTTAGGCTGAAATACTTCCAAAGAGTTGAGGATTTTCGGATGCAGGAATTCTATCTACCGGCACCAAACGGTGTGACGAAAACATGGTGTCGAGTACTTCATGACACCAATAGGAAAGAATTAGACTCGATACACATATTATATTTTCATCTACAATTTATTTTCACAAGGCCACCTACTATTTTATTTTTGTTATCGAACCACCCACCATTCATTTTCATGCACCATATCTCCAATCCTGAGCGTGATGATATATGTAAGAGCTTCTCATATCGAACATATATGACATAGATATGTGTTGATAGGTGACGACAATTCTCACTTTACATGTCACTTTTATAAAGATGAGTTAGTCTCAATCGATATATTATAATACCAACGTTATCTTTATAAACATCATGAGCCGAAAGACATGTTACCATAAATGCATATAAGATAACCTGTTCTTATGTTTTTCAGTAGTCTACTTCAACTCTTCAATGTTAATACTTCACTTAATATAACTTTTGTTCTGTGCTGGAACCAAAGTGAGAAGTTTGAACGGAGATGATGGCGGATTGTAGCCTTTGATACGATGGAGTGTGAGGTATCTGCATGGTTAGCACTCTAAGCCTCAAGTCAGTATATGAAAAATAAGAAGAGTAAATTAAAAATTGTATATGAAATTTGTTATCTTGATTCTGGTAATTTTTTAACTGATTTTCGTGTCGCCGATCAGCCGGTCACACACGTTACAATTTACGATGTTGGAAGTGATGTCGAGGGCCGATTATATCGACCTGTTTCCCAAGTATTGTGTATTCCTCTTTCTTCTCGTCGCGTGAGTTTGCCTTTCTATAGGCAAAACACCACAGAACATGGTTTCGCACCACCATGAGCAAACCCTAAATCACCTGAAAACCTTAAAATCTTTGGCCAACCATACTAGCATAGGGGTGTCGTGTATCTTTATTTTTTTAACAAATACGTAATATTTAAAAATGACTTTTTTAGAATAAATTAGCAATTTATTTCATGAACCAAAGCGAATCATCAATCTAAAATAAAATACAACAACTAAAATCTATTTATAAAATTGAGTTTAAAGTTGCCATTTATTTAATTATGATGAGTATTCAATATAACAAATACTACATTTAATAAAGGTTTTAATAGTAGCAAATACAACATTTTTATATATTTACTGGCAAAACATATGTTCTATCGCACATGTTCCATATGATAGATGTTTTGAACTTCTGAATATCTTATTGATCATATCTAATTTGTCAAAATGAAATTATATTATAGATTCATAGAATCACAAATAAAGGTTAATTATATGCACCAACAATTATGCAATGATCCAATTATTAATTTCAAAAAATTTAAAAATATAGTTCAACATAATACATATTTATTACTTGAAAATATATCCTAACATCATGAATCATGCATGCATTTTAAATATAGATCAACAATAAATATTTTATTATGTATAAAAAATATTTGTATCAACAATATTCTTTTTCCTGTTTATAAAAATATTTTTAACAACAATTATCTTTTCCCTGTTTATAAAAATATTTGTATCAACAATATACTTATTCTTGTTTATAAAAATATTTGTATCAACAATAATCTTTTTCCAATTTATAAAAATATTTTTACAAAACAATACACTTATTCCCATTTATAAAAAGAATTGTATCAACAATAGTCTTTTTCCCATTTATACAAATATTTGTAATAAACAATACACTTTTTCCTGTATAAAATCACTGTATCAAAGATATAATTTTTCTCGTTTATAATAAATATTAGAAGACCATTCGTATGAACAATAGTCTTTTTCCTGATTATCAAAATATTTGTAACAAACAATACACTTATTTCTGTTTAAAAAAATGGAAAAAATTAGGCTCTGTTTGGTAAATATAGTGTTGACTGATAAGTTAGTTGATAGCTTATAGCTTATGACTGATAGCTGGTGACTGATAACTTATAACTTATAGCTGAAGGCTGATGACTTATAGCTGATAAGCAAATTGAAGTGTTTGGTAAAATTAGCGGTTTAATTATCTCATAAAATAAAATTACATAAAAGATATTTAATTATTATTATTTTATTTTAAATTATAATAAATTATAAAGGATAATGGTGGATTTTAGTTAAAATAATACGGGTAAAAGTGGAAGAAAAAATGATAAGCTATAAGATATAAGCTAAAACGCTATTTAAAATAGCGTCTGGACAATAAGCTATAAGCTAATAAAATAAGCTATAAGCTCGTGATGAAAAGACTGTTACCAAACAGGTCTTTTATTGTCATACGAGCTTATAAGCTATAAGACATAAGCTATAAGCTCAAAAAAATGTTTGCCAAATAGAGCCATAGAATTTTTCTCAGTTATAAAAATACTTGTACTAAACAATACACTTTTTTCTGTTTATGAAAACAATTTTATTAACAATACACTTTTTCCTTTTATAAAATTACTTTTATCAACAATTATCTTTTTTCAGTGAAAAATATTTGTATCCATAATGCACTATATTCAGTTAATAAAAAAATTTGTATCAATATTAGTCTTTTTCCTATTTGTAAAAATATTTGTAGAAAACAAAACACTCATACCTGTTTATAAAATTAATTGTATCAATAATAGAATTTTTCCCGTTTATAAAAATATTTGAAACAAACAGTACACCTTTTCACATTTTTAAAAATAATTGTATAAACAATATAATTGTTCTCGTTTATATAAATAATTGTATCAACAATATATTTTTTTTTCATTTATAAAAATAATTATATCAATATTATATTTTATTTTTGAAGCCTTCTTATTAGAAGATCATCCACACAAAACAAGACAAGATTATGAGTATTCTTATTAGAAGATCATCCACAAAAAACAAGACATACAATGATTCTTTATGAAGAAATCAATCAAAATAAACATCATTGGAGTATTCCAATAAGAATAAGATCCAAGCTTCTGAAAATTCCTTGAAATGAGGATTCATGCATGACCTTCTAAGAACCATCAGGAAAAACAAATAGGGTAATCACCCTCTCTATATGTGCCAACAACAATTGGACTTTGCAAATGATACTAGTAACAACTGGATTTTGGGGTACCGATAACAATTGGATTTTGCACGAGTGCCAATAACGATTGGACTTGAGAATAATGTCGGTAACAACCATACTCGGAAAAGGGTGCCAGTGACAATTCGAATTTGAATACCAATGACAATTGAATTTTAAGGAATGGGTGCCAGTGACAACTGGACTTTAGACATACCAATAACAATTGGATTTTGACAATGGTTCCAGTGACAACTGGACTTTAAAAACTAATAACAATTGGAGTTCAAAAAATGAGTCTCAGTAGCAATTGGAGTTTGGAATGAAATCAATGACAACAGAACTTTGAAGATAATGACCTTGACGAGTGGACCCTAGAAGATGCCAATGACAATTGGGCTTTAAAAGGATACCAGAGACAACCGGATCTTGAGGATACCAATAACAATTGAATTTTAAATAAGGTGCCAATGACAATTGGGATTTAGGTACCAATGACAATTGGATTTTAGGTAACGCTAGTGACAACTGGACTTTAAAAGAACCCAATGCCAATTGGAATTTAAAAGAGTGCCAGTGACTACTGGACTTGGAATACAAATAACAACTAGATAAAAATTGAGTGCAAGTAACAACTGGGCTTAAAAAACAGAGTACTAGTAACAAATGGACTTCAAAAACAGAGTGTCAGTAACAACTGGACTTTAAAAACAGAGTGACAGTCACAACTGGACTTTAAAAACAGAGTGTCAGTAACAATTGGACTTTAAAAACATAGTGCCAATAACAATTGGAAAATAAAAACAGAGTGCTAGTAACAACTTGGCATAAAAAACAGAGTGCCAGTAACAACTGGATTTTAAAATCAGAGTGCCAGTAACAACTAGACTTTAAAACAAAGTGCCAATAACAACTCGACTTTTAAAACATAGTGCCAGTAACAACTGGACTTTAAAAACAGAGTTCTAGTAACAATTCGACTTTAAAAACAGAGTTCTAGTAACAATTGGAATTTAAAAGTAGATTTCCCGTAACACTTGAACTTTAAAAACAAAGTGTCAGTAACAACTGGACTTTAAAAACAGAGTGCCAGTAACAACCGGACTTCAAAAACAGAGTTCTAGGAAAAACTCAACATTAAAAACAGAGTGTCAGTAACAACTGGACTTTAAAAACAGAGTGCTAGTAACAACTTGACTTCAAAAATAGAGTCTCAATAACAACTGAACTTGAAAGAATGGACTTCCAGACGAGAACTGTACTTGAGGGGTAAAATACTAGACGGGAACTGGTGTTTAGTATTTTGTTTGTCGGACGGGAACTGACTTTCAGATAGTCTACCAGACGAGAACTAGTTTCTTCTAATTTATTAAGAGGTGAACTAGTTTCTACAGATAAACTACCATGTGGTAACTAGAGTTACACATAGGTTACTAGATGGGAACTGGTATTAAAAAACTGACTGTCAGACGAGAACTGATTTTCATATGATTTACCAGAAGAAAACTAGTTTTTGATGTTTGATTCTTTCATGCTACGGGCATATGCTCGATGAATGGAATGATATGCATGGCTTAACAATAGACCGAAGTGACAAGTTTCCAACATGCCCCTGTATGGTTATTGGATGGAAGGGTTTTTTTGCAGCAAAGCTCTTTTTGTCAAAAGGCATCGATGGGGTAATTAGCATGATTCCCCGACACTCGTCTTGAACTCAACAGTTGCTGACATATGGCGTGCTTGATTGATTAGCTTGAAATAATGGAGAGGACTTGCCCTTCTTTGCCTCATCTTGCCCCTATTTGTCGGGTCTTTGAAGAAATTTTCCTTAAAAGGAGTTGGGAAGCAACTTGCTCTAACTTTGAGGTAGTTGGCCACAAGTGTTGGAATATTTGAAGTTTTCTATCCCTTATTAACCAATTCTTGGAACAGGATATTTTTGATTGAATGACCTTTGGAGAGTTTGACTCATTGTGCTCTTTGTGGTGGCTCACCCGAGTACGAGTTTTCAAGATTTTCTCCTAACTAACCCACTCTCAGGGTGATTAGCTCGAATTGACCGTTTCTCAAGTGATTAGCCCCTGCCTGGACTCCTTTGACCTGATCATGTTCCTTAACTGATTGTGCATGGTTGGGAATCCATTGATGATAAATACTGACTTGCAATTAAAATAGTTCATTCAAAAATGGTAATTTTAATGCAGTGCTTATGCAAAATTTGAAATCAATCATTATTTGAAATGATGGTGATATACAGTGAACGGGTCAATGATTAGAGTACAATGTTGATCTAACCATTCACAGGGTGAAAGATGATGCGATCAACACAAATGACTAGTAAAGATTGTTTGGAGCCAGGTTAACGCAACCTTGTTGTATTATGCTTTCAAAATAAACCCTGTCTCAATTAGGTCTTTTAACAGTTGTAACATGGCCTGGTACACGGTATTTTGAAACAAAAGGATATAAGGCTCAAAATTTAATTTTAACCCACCCCTTCTTCTTGATGAACTCCAGTCCTACGTTCAGTTAATTGACAAATGCATTCAATTTTTTAGAAGATTTTAAGGTGTGATGGTAAGGATGAGGATTCAAGATGAGATTTTCTTGAAATGGAAGTCACCGTATTTTCTTGTTTTTTTTTTCAAGGATTTTAATGACCTTTTTTAATTTATTTTTATCCCTAATTTTTCTTGGACCACTTCTTTGATATTTTCGGTCACCCGGGATGCCCTAACTTTTGCCTAAGTCGTTTTTTGTGTTATTTGACTTAGCGGGCTATTTTTTTTATTTATTTAAAGGCTGTGACTGCGCTTTTATTGGTTATGGAGGAACAACCACTATAAACTTTTGGTCGTTATCGATTTCTTCGATGATTTGTGGTGTATGCAAAGGATGACATGTGGTTGTTCCTCTATGGAGGGTGTACAGATGGACGAATTCTCCTGAAGATTGAATGCATAGTCAAACTATCTAAACATAACTCCCTACCCCTAGTTAAAGTAACATCAACTTCTAGGATCAAAGTGGTTGACTAGGGACTAACTCCATATATCTTGAGTGTTTAGGGATTTGAAACAAAGCCTTACATCATCGGCAAAGTTTTAACTGAAAGCAAACCAACAACAATTATGGGTATTTATTTTGCATGAAGGAAGGAAAAAAGAAAGAGTGAATACAACTGGATTGATTCAGAAAATACATGATCACTTCATTAATATTATCAATAAAGATAATAATGTTTAAAAACAAGTAGCATTTAAAAGATAAAGAAATACAAATGCAAATGATAAAAATGCCCCATGAGTTTGAACATTAAGGATGACTTGCTGTTGGATCCACTGTCTTTAAGAGATGCCCCTTGAGGTCTTCACACTCATTTGGGTAAGAGGTTGACGTTCACCAACAAGCTTCCTTCTGATGAAAAGGATACATTTTTTTTCGATCAACAGTTGTACCTTAGCTTGGAAAGCTTTGCAGTCTTCAGCTAATTCTCCTATCGATCCACCATGATATCCACATTGCACATATGTATCGTACCCAGACGGGTATGGCTTTGAATTGGCTTTAGCTAGATACTTGGGGACCACCAACGAGCTTTGAATCAGAGGCTGTAAAAGTTGACTATATAACATGGGAATTGGATCAAGAGGAGCATTTCTTCTTTCCAAGTTGTTGCGAGGCAAATGTTGGCTCTGAGGTTGATTCTAATATCTTCAGCTTTGGGCTCGTTGATTTGAAAGAGGAGCTTTCCCAGGTTATTGGTATGGTGCTCTAGGCAATGTTGGTTTCACATAAGGATAGCATGCCACAAGAAATGATGGTCGCTGAGATAATGAGGGACCATAAGGTCTAGCTGCTGCATCATGAGAATACTCGACATCTTGCATGGCTGCATTAATTACATCCCCTTCTTCCTCTTTGTAGTTACTGCGGGATTCATTCCCTCTTGCCTAGATGTTTGAGGCGTCTTGGATTTTTCCATTCTTGAGGCCGTTCTCGATGCGTTCTCCAACTTTCCCTAAGTCAGAGAAGTCTGATGACACAATGACTACCATTCTTTAAAAGTTTGAGCTTTGCAAGGTATCCATGGACATGTCAATCAATTCCTTGTCTAAGAGTGGTGGTTGCATTTAGACTTCCAATTCTCTCCACCGTTGTGCATATCGTCTAAAGGATTCGTTGTCTTTTTGAGACATACTCAACAACTTTCTTCTATCCTGAGTCATATCAAAGTTGTAGTTATACCACTTCAAAAAGGGGTTGGCTAAGTCTTCCCGTGATTGGATGTGGCTTCTTTCTAACTTCATGTTCCAACACAATGATGCCCCACTCAAACTGTCCTGAAAATAGTGAATCATCAACTCATCGTCATGAGTATGGGAAGCCATTTATCGGCAGAAATCACCAAATGGAGCCTTGGGCAGCTATCCCCTTTGTACTTCTCGAAGTCGGGTACTTTAAACTTCAGAGGCACGACAAGACCTGGCACCAAACACATGTCATTGTGTTTTACTGTAATAGAGCCTTCCATAGTATTCAATCGTTTTTTTAGGTCACGACTTATTTTTGTGACTTCGGCCATATGAGAACACTCCATTTTTGTAATTAGGCGGACGTTATGAGAATTTGGCATGTTCCTGGTGATTTGAAGATCCTTTTCGTCAATATGAACAGTGGGGTTCTTTTGCACCATGGGGACTTCATCAGATAAAGGGATATGCACAGGTTGAGGTTGAGTAGGAACATCCACTTGTTTAGGAAGACATTTAGGGGGATGATCATACATTTGATTAGTCACCATAGTAAAGCCTGATGAGGAACCAACATTCTCTGCAACAGCACGCTAAAAATTTGACATAGCTACAACAGGTTTCAACGTCTAGTCTACTTCTCCTTCCAAGGTTTTATATTCCTGTTATCACTACATGATCCTGTTTCTAACACTTTGTCGTCCTCGAACAACTACCACCGGTTCAGAGCGGGTATCGAAAAATCAGCTGGCTGGTCATGGACAAAGGCGGAATGAGTTTTTGCTTTGTGGAAATGGAACTACTACAAAATAAGCCTTCAGTAACACTAATTCTACTATGGTTATGCATTTCATCATTGTGTCTAAAGTTATTTAATCACGGTTGCTATAACCAACCACGGTGATAAAGTAATAGTTACTAGTTTCGAATCCTAGGAACTACATTTTTCCATTTTTTTTTTGGAATAAGAATAATATAATTAACAAAAAACCAGAAATACAAGCCGATCGACCGATCCAGGCAACAAAACGACAAAACAACCACACGAAAACCTAAAGCCTATTACAAAAAGCTTTAAGTTTTCTATTAGAACTAACTCTACCAATAACCACCTCTATGACATTATTACAATTCAATTCATGAATATCCCCATCTTGGAAAACAATCCTATTCCTAATACTCCATATGTGGTAGACCACCTCAACAATAGCAGCTTTTAGGATTTTGGCTTTACTCCTTTTTCCACTAGAATGATGCATAATCCACTGAACTTCTGAGTTCCAATCTGCGTGTCTATAACCGTTTTTCCATTTTTCCTATGACAAAAAATGTGTGTCACTTAAGTTCATAAATAAATAAAAAAATTGAACACTATTTAACCATAGTTTTTGTCTATAACCGTTGTAATAATATCTACATTTCATTGCGGTTGTAAATATCAACCATGATTAAAGTTTTTCCTGATAAACATAAAACAAACCAGATTCATTATTTCCTTCATAACATGGCCTAAGCTAACTAGAGAACCAGTGAACCAGAAACGACAGCGATAATGATTGCGAAATCTTCAACTTCCCAATCTTCGTTCATTTGAATCTTCATTCTTGATAATCTGCATTATCTTCAATCTTGGTTTCTTCGAAGTACGGTATGTTTCTTGCAAACTTCACTCTCGTCCTAATTCTTCATAATCTTCACAATATTCACTCTCTTGTTTGAGTTCGAAGCTCGTGTGCTTTTTCCATATGCTTAAGATTTAGAGTTGTATTATTGTAGTGAATATTCTTTAAGTTTTGTTGTTGGATTTTGAGGTATGTTTCTTGCAAAGTTCATATGCTTTATCCATATGCTTAAGATTTAGAGTTGTATTATTGTACTGAATATGCTTAAGGTTTAGATTTTGTTGTGCCATTCACAATATTGTTTGGATATAAATTTCAGAATTAATTATGGATCGTAGTTGGATGAAAGCGGATAGATTTGATCTGGTATATGAGAAAGGAGTTCTTGAATTCCTTGAATACGCTAATCAAAATCTTCCCGACAATAATGGTATATTTTATTGTCCTTGTGTTCATTGCAGGAATATAAATAAAGGTACGAAGGATGAGATATTCCATCACCAAAGTTGTGATGGTATATGTCAAAATTATACAATACGGACGTGGCATGGTGAGGTGGAAATAAAATCGAAAGCCTGTGTTACAAAGTCACGAAATTGATGAAGATGAATATATGGATGACTGTCTAGAAAATACGTTCTGTGATATTGGAAAATCTTCTTTTAACAAAGCTCATATTTATGATACTTTATGTAGTGATAAGGACACCGCTTTATATAAGGGGTGCACAAGTTTTACACGATTGCCTGCGGTTTTAAAATTGTTTAATCTCAAAGCAAAAAATGGGTGGTTGGATAAAAGTTTTACGGAATTGCTTAATTTGCTAAAACAAATGCTACTAGAAGATAACAATTTGCCTTATCGTTGTTATAATGCCAAGAAGATATTGTGTCCATTGGATTTTGAGTATATCAAAATACATGCATAGCCTAATGACTGTATATTATACAGGAAAGAGTATGAAAATTTTGATCAATGTCCGAAATGTGGACTGTCGGGTTACATGCTGAAGGACAACAATGGAGATGACAATGACAATGACAATGTTAGTAGGAAGAGGCCTCCGGCTAAAGTTTTATGGTACTTGAAAATAATTTCAAGATTCAAGAGACATTTTGCTAATGCGGATGACACAAAGAATATTATATGCCATGCAGATGAAAGAAAATGTGATGGAAACATACGCCAGATTTTGGCACTGAGCCAAGAAACCATAGACTTGGGCGTTCTACCGATGAAATGAACACCTTTGGAAATATGAGTACTAACCATTCTTCATGGCATGTTCTCCTCACGATTTACAACCTATATCCTTTGTTGTGCATGAAGCGTAAGTATATGTTGTTAAGTGTAATAATTTCTAGACAACGACAACCTGGAAACGACATAGATGTTTATCTAAGTCCATTAATTGAAAATCTAAGACTTTTGTGGGAGGAAGGCATTGAAGTTAATGATTCATATTCTGGTGAAAAGTTTAAGATGCGTGCAATGTTATTTTGCAGAATCAACGACTTTCCTGCATATGGTAATTTGGCTAGATATAGTGTCAAATGACACAAAGCGTGTCCTATTTATGAATCTGATACATGTTATCACCAACTTAAGTTTGGAAAAAAAACTTTTTACCTTGGGAATCACAAATTTCTAAAACCCGATCATTCTTATCTTAGATTGCGGAAGGCTTTTAATGAAGAGTAGGAGTTTAATATCGCTCCTAAACCTTTAACCGGGGATGAAGTTTATGAAAGACAAAAACACATTAATGTTGTCCTTGGAAAGAGAGGAAAAGAAAAAGGGCAAGTTGTTGAGAAAAACATGTGAAAAAAGAGGTATGTGTTCTTTGATCTACAATATTTGTCAAGTCTCAATGTAAGACATTGTCTTGATGTGATGCATGTGGAGAAAAATGTGTGTGATAGTTATTTTGGAACATTTCTAAACATTTCAGAAAATTCTAAAGATAGTAACTAATCTTGTCTCGATATGGAGGCAATTGGTATACGAAAACAATTCGCTCCAATAGAAAAAAGGGAAAAGATGTTATTTACCTCCTGCCTGTTACTCTCTATCTTAAAAGGAAAAGAAAAGTTTTTGCGAGTGTTTGCATGATATCTAAGTTCCTCAAGGTTACTCATCAAACATCAAGAAACTTGTAATAATGAAAGGTCTCAAGTTAATTGGTTTGAAATCTCATGATTGTCATGTCTTGTTGCATGATACCTGTGGATAGCCGTGGCATCCTACCAAAAAATGTGAGAGTAACTATCACAAGACTGTGTTTCTTCTTCAATGCCATATGTAATAAAGTTCTTGATTTAGAAAAACTAGATGAATTAAAAGATGAAACTTCCATAATCTTATGTCAATTAGAGATGTTTTTTCCTCCATCATTTTTTGACATTATGGTTCACTTACTTGTTCATCTAGTTAGAGAAATTAGAATTTGTGGTGTAGTTTATTTAAGGTGGATGTATCCAATAGAGCGATACATGAAGATCTTTAAAGGATATACAAAGAATCACCACCGACCAGAATATTCGATTGTTGGAAGGTACATAACAGAAGAAGCTATTGAGTTTTGTACAAACTATTTGTCTGAAGATGAGCCTATAGGAATTTCAAAGTCTCGTCATGCTGACACTAAAGGTAGAGGTATTCAAGGTTTAAATGTTAAGTTAATGGGTCGAGATGTAGTTATTCAGGCATATATCTATATATTGAATAATCTTGATGAAGTTCAATCTTACGTGGCTACTCACAAAAGACTTTTGAAGAAAAGATATCCACGAATGAGTGACAAGTTGTTGCTGATCGAGCATAACAAGAAATTCCTAGACTAGGTTAATATAAGGATATCATAAGATCATAGTGCATCGGAGACAATTAAATGGTTGTCGTTCATGCCAAAATTCAATGTGACAACTTGGACTGCATATCACATTGGTCATTATAAGTTTTTTACAAAATCAAAAGATGATCGCAGTACAATGCTAAAACAGTGGGGTCATGGTTGAGGCGGAATCCATGTATTTCTCTTGTTCGATCGATAAGAATCAAATTTTGGCATCTAGTGTGTTCTATGGTGTCATTGAGGAGATTTGGGAGATTGATTATGTTATCTTCAGAGTGCCTTTATTTAAATACCAGTGGATTCCCAATAATATTAATCGTGTACAAAGTGATGACCTAGGATTCAACCGGGTTGACCTTAGCAAGGCAAATTATATGACTGAACCATTCTCACAAGCAAAACAAGCTTTCTATGTGACCGACCCTTCGAACACATCGGGGAAATTGTAAATTATTCTCCGAGGAAAAGAAATTCCTAGTAGTGGTGAAAGTTTTTACATTCCTTATATTATTTCTTACACAACAAAAGTGTCTACCACCTATGATAAAGTTGATAGAGACGATGTGCATGCTATTCGTATTGATCATAATGAAGACATATGGGAAAATTAACAAGTAATTAGTATTTTACTCTTTATTCATAATTTAATTAATGTAAGTAATTATTTCTAAGTATATTTACTAACAAGTATGATTATTTGAAATTGTAGGTGTTTAAAGTAAATACGGTTAGAGACAAGACCACAAGAGACAAAGAAACAAAACACTATAAGATACAATTATGTGATTTTATATAAAATTTGTAGGTTGTTTTGTTCCATTTTTCATTTGATGTAATACATATACAATATTTGGTTCTTAATCCAATGTATAAATTTATAATATATTATAAAACAAACTAAAAAAATAGTATAAACTAAACTATGTTATTTAAAAAAGTTATATAAAAAAAAAAGTAAAATACATAAATATATATATATATATATATATATATATATGGTTCTTGCTAATACACACCCACATGTAGGTGTGCATTAGCCACATACACCTTAGTGTATTTTCTAATAATATATATAAGAAAAATGAACCAGAGGCATCAGATTATAATAATAACAAATGCATAAGATTAGGAAGTATGAAGAACAATAGAATGACATAAATGACACACAAGAAGAACAAGAATGAAAATAAGGAGAAAGGAAACGAACAGTAGTTCTGGCAAAAGAAAAGTCTCGCCGCTTATGATCCTTTTATTTTCTCTCCTCTCAGCATATGGGTTTATATAGTGTCTATGTAGGGTTACTTAATTTCTAAAAGTCCAAAAGTACCCGTAATGCTATTTTAGAGACAAAAATGAATTAACTGGTTGGAGAGACTTAAACGGCTGAGAGTGGGAGTGCTAATGGAGGATGGAAATGCTTATAACATACAGAGGAATATTAATGAAGAAGGATTCTTCAACATTAAGGCTACTCCCCTCGGAGCTTCAATGTGTTTATTGGAGGATATATCAGGTGGAGACATTGAAGATTTTGTTGAGGAATCCAGAGGTTGGTTGGAAGTTTGGTTTAAAGAAATTTGTCATTGGTCCCCAGAGGTGATTGATAAAGAAAGGTTTGTGTGGGTTAAGTGTTACGGATTACCTTGTTTTACTTGGAGTGATAATAATTATCGTCTGATCTCGTCAAGTCTGGGTACTTTTATCAAGTGTGATGAAAATACTAGGAGTAAGGTTTGTCTTGACGTCGCAAGATTGCTGATCAAAATTAATTTAGGAGCGATTTTGAATAAGAAGCTTAGTGTTGAAGTGAATAGTGACATTTACACTTTATCGATAACAGAAGATTTCTCATGTGGAAGTGTTGCTTCTTTGTTTGAAGATGAAGACGAGGTGATTGATTCAGAAGACTATGAATCTTCACTTCCTTCAGACTTTGAAGGTGCGTGGGATCCCTTTGAAGAGGAAGAGAGTGAGGAAACAAGTTTTTCGAAGGTTGAGCCAGCTGAGAGAGACTTTTTCCAAAAAGATCAAGCGTCAGGTGGTGACTGTATCTATTCTGACAATGTATCATTTGTTGGAGAAAGTTTAGGGACAAGTGCAGCAGGTGGTGGGTCCCAAGGGAGCATTGGGAAGACTCAAATTGAGTCTAGTAAGGAACCAACTGAAGGAAGCAGTGGTGATACTTTATTGCGCAGAGTTATAAGTGAAAAAGATGTAAAGTCATTGGTTTTAAATCAGGTAACTGTACGGATGGTCTAGAATGTAACCAAGTTAAAGATGTTACTCCTAATAATGATTTAAATGGAGAATTAGTCATGGACTTGGGGCTTCCTAATCCTATATCTGGGCCCCCAGGAGGCTTAGTTGGGCCTTCAAATTGGGGTATAGCTAAAAAGAAAAAATCAATTCACGAGGTGTACAACTTTATCAAGATTCCTTACACTACCTCCTATTTTTCCACTCTGTTACACTCGTCCCTGAAGGAATATGAAGCTTCCCCTAATAGAAGTTTTGAAAGGGAGGCACGTAAGAAGAAATCGGGCAGAGGTACCCAGAATGAGTCAAGTACATCCCTTTTGTGTTGTGAATCCATTACTGATACCGATGTGGAAAGAGGGAACTTGAGATGTCGTAGGGTCCTTGAAGAAATTCCATCCAAGGTGAGAAATTCTTTGAAGAAGCATGGTATTCAAGGAGATGTTGATGAAGAAGGTTTAGATGGTATTCTGAGGAAATTGGATAAAGATGATAAGGAAGCTAGATCTGATAAGAAGGTTGTAGCTATCTGTGGTCCATGAATATTATTTCCTAAAATGTTAGAGGGTGATGCAGTTCTTTGAAGAGGAGGAGAATTTCTCAAACCCTTCTAAAAGGAAATGCAGATATTTGTCTTATTCATGAAACGAAAGTTACTGAGATGGATTCCGTTCTTGTTAATAGTATTTGGAGGAATTATGATGTGGAGTGGTCGGCATTAAACTCTTCTGGTAGATCAGGCGGTATTCTTACTATGTGGAATAATAGAACTATCTCAGCATTATCTAGTTTCCGTGGTAATGGCTTTTTGGGTTTGCAGTTCATGTGGAAAAATCAATGCCTGACAATGGTCAATGTTTATTCTCCATGTGGTTATGCTGATAAAAAGAGATTAGGGAGGGATTTAATCGAAGTTAAGGGTAGATTCCCTGGAGTTGGGTGGATCATGGGCGGGGACTTCAATGCCGTGAAAAACGGGGAGGAAAGGAAAGGAGTTAACGACAACCATAATAGAGAGATGAAGGACTTTAGTTTATTCATAGAGGCTATGAATTTGATTGATCTCCCAGTTATTGGTAATCGGTTCACGTGGTTTAATTCTAATGGAAATAGTAGAAGTAGACTGGATAGAATTATGGCTGATGACTTTATGATTTCTCTCTTATCCATGAAGAACCAAGCGGTTGGAGATAGAGACGTGTCGGATCATCGCCCAGTGTGGCTGATGTCTAACTATTTTAATTGGGGTCCTAAACCTTTTAGGACCTTCAATTGTTGGTTTTCTCATAAGGAATTCCTCCCGTTTGTTAAGATGTCTTGGAACTCTTATCATTTTCCTTGTTCTCATTGTAACAAGCTGATCAAGAAATTACAAGCCCTTAAAGCTGATTTGCACAATTGGAATTATAATGTTTTTGGATGGCTTGAGCTAAAGATAGAAGATAATATACAAAAGCTTAACCATCTTGAGCTACACTGTGAGTCGGATTTAGTTAACCAAGATGATGAGTCTGTTAAGGAGAGTCTGAGAATCCAGGAGGAGATGTGAAAGAATTTGAGGTTAAAAGAGAGTATGTTGGCTCAGAAATCTCGGGTGAGATGGCTCCAAGATGGGGACCTTAATACGAAATTCTTTCATAACTCCTTAAAATCGAGGAATCGATCAAACTGTCTTTCTGCTGTTATTGTGGGAGGTAACCTTGTGGAAGATCCTGAGGAAATTAAATCCAAATCCTTGAGGTTCTTTGAGGAAAGATACCAGAACCAAAATTTTTTCAAGTTTAGGAGTGACTCTGTCACGGTTGCTTTCCTTGAAGAGGCTGATAAATCCTTCATCGAAGCGGATTTTAGTGCTGCAGACGTGAAAGAGGCAGTGTTTAGTTGCGACGGCAACAAGTACCCCGGAGTTGATGGATTCAACTTCATGTTCATCAAAACTTGCTGGAATATTGTTGGTGAGGATTTTTCGAACTGCATTCTGGAATTCTTCAAAACCGGTTATCTTCCTAAGATGTTCGCTTCATCCTTCATATCGTTAGTTCCGAAAGTTAATAATCCTCAACATTTTGAACAATTTAGGCCTATATGCTTGGTCAGTTGTATTCTCAAGATTATTTCAAAGATGCTTGCATGCAGACTGGGTAAGATTATTCATAAACTTATCTTCCCTTCTCAAACTGCTTTTATCCCGGGGCGTCAGATTTTCGATGGAGTTCTTTTGGCTAGTGAAATAGCAGACTATGCTAAAAGGTATAAGAAGGATTGTCTATTCTTTAAAGTCGATTTTGCTAAGGCTTATGGCTGCGTGGACTGGTCTTATCTTGAAGACATGCTTATTAAGATGGGCTTCGGTAGTAATTGGCTTAAATGGATTCGTGGTTCTGTGTTCAATAGTTACGTTTTGATCCTTATCAACGGAAGACCTTCGAAAGATTTCAAGGCTGGAAGGGGATTGAAGCAGGGCGATCCTCTTGCTCTGTTTTTGTTTTCAATTTTCGCAGAGGGTTTGGCAAGCTTGGTGAGAACTACGTCAATTGGAAACATGTTTTCTGAATTCAAAATTCATGGTCATCCTACGGTTAGCTTGCTCCAGTTCGCTGACATCACGCTGCTTATTGGAGATGGTTCGGTTTCGAATATTTGGGCTTTTAAGGCTATTTTGCGAGCACTCGAATTGACCTCTGGTCTTAAGATTAACTTTTCTAAAAGTTACCTATATGGGATTGGAGTTGATTCTGACTTTCTTTCGGCTGCAGAACTATTTTTAAACTGTAATTTCAGAAGCCTCCCATTCAGATTTCTAGGCCTAACTGTTGGCGGCAATCATCGCTGTTGTTCTTTTTGGAATCCGATGTTGTCTTGTCTAAGGAATAGACTCTCTAAATGGACTGGGAGGAATTTGTCAATGGGGGGAAGAGTGTCCCTCATTAATTCTGTACTTGTTAACCTCCTAATCCATCATCTGGCCTTCTACAAAGCTCCCAAGAAAGTGGTGAAGGAATTCATCGCAATCCAACGTAGGTTCTTGTGGGCTAGGAATTTTAATAATAGATTTGTTTCTTGGATTTCTTGGAATTCAGTATGTAAGCCTAAGGAATTCGGAGGTCTTGGAATAAAACATGTCGGTAGATTTAATTGAGCTCTTCTTGCAAAGTAGTTATGGAAGTTCCATAGTGGAGGGAATGAAATTTGGAGGAAGAGTCTCACTAACAGATATGGAGCTCTGGGTGTAAAGGTGAAATCGTATCCAGATGTAGGTAGTTTGAAGACGGATTCGCTCTAGATGAAGGACATTTTGTCGATCTCTGTTTCCGAGCCTCTCGACAATTTCTGCAATCTTATGGAATGCTTTGTTGGTGATGGTTCTGGAGTGGCATTTTGACGGGCGTCTTGGATTGGTGATACGCCGCTGAAAGTCAAATTTCCAAGTCTGTTTCAGGCCTGCAGAAGTAAGGCGTGGGCTGTTAGTGAAATGGAAGAGTGGAATGGTGTGATGTGGCGCTGGAAGTTTCTTGAGTTGATGGATAATGCTGTTAATTTTTCTGAACATGAATGGAATGACTGCTGCAAGTTGCTGGACACACCCTCTATTAATAAAGAGGTGCTTGATGAGTGGCATTAGTCACTTCACAATTCTAGGTTGTTTACGGTTAATTCTTTTTATTCGTCCTTGGTTTATTCTTCCGCTGTCAATGATATCGAGGCAGATTGTGCAGCACTTTTGGAATTACATTGGAAGACGTTCATTCCGTCGAAAGTCCAAATATTCAGCTGGAGGATGGCACTTGATAGTTTCACTGATCTATTTGTAAAACCAACAAATTTATTATGGCTGAGAATTTGGGCATTGTGTAAGATGAAATGCATGTCATGCTATGCAGATGGCGCAGATGCTACGATAATGCGTCGAATCAAATATTCAGGGTCAAAATTACGGTATGACAGTGAGCAACAGATAATTTCATGCACATCACCCATTCCACACAACCAACACAACAACCATCCAACACAATAACAACAATCATTCGACATACAACAACAACCTCCAGCATACAGCAACAACATCCAACATATAACAACAAATCCAACATACAGCTACAACATTCAATATACAACTACAACATATAACAACAATGTCCAACATACAACTACAACATCCAACACAACAACAAATTCAACCAGTATGCAATGCAATGAGACCCACAATAATGCTCAATGCATGTGGTACCATTCTGTTCCTACTTCAGAACCCGATCCCTTTTTTAGAATCACAATTCACGTCGAAATTCCAATACCCAAACACTCAGGTTCAGCGGCTCCTCACCTCACCTCTTAGGATATTGAGCTCACAATTCGTTATCAACATCATCGATAGCATCTCACTGATTCCATTATTCCCGACAATCAACTACTGTTAAATGCAAATTTTGACTTAAAATGAACCATCTTTCTTGGCACTTTTCAACTCAATTCTCATGTTTTCATAGATTTAATTCTTGTTCTTGTGTGATTCTTCAATTATATTGCAAATACCTTTGGATTCTTTGGTATATGTATTATTGTGTAGAAATTACGCATAAAACATCAATGAGTAAGACACAAGAGATGGGACAAGGATGCCAAAGAAAATGTGAAGATTCTACAATGTTCGCTAGGAGAACAGTAGCGAGCAGCCAGGGAATATTCGCTGGGAGAAGTATCAGTGAGGTCCCAGTGAGGAGGAAACCTTGGAAGTCAGTAGCTAAAGGACCCAAAGTTCGCTGGGTGAAGTTGAAGCGAAGAGGTTCGCAGGGCGAAGAATAGTTCGCACAACGAACTCAAATATTTTTCAAGGGAGGTATAACTGTTCTCGAGGCACTTCAAGTGCCAAAAGGGGTACTTGGCTGGGCGAATAGGTTGTTCGATAGGCGAACATCACAGATTTTGAAAAGACTATATAAGTACATTTTCTTGCTTTTTAGAAATAAATAATTTTAACTTGTACTTTTTGGAATCACAATTTTAACTCTCTTCATTCCAAGTATATTCTAGAGAGGAAAACATGAATCCTAAGAGGGAGAAGGCAAGATCTTCACTCCCTTGTTGGGTTTGGATGTAATCTTTTGATACCTTATGTATTTCATCTAATGTATGTTTGTGAACTAGTTTTAATTCAATATTGTTGATTGTCTTTGATTTCTTATTTGTAGGTCTTGATAAAACCTTTTCAAATGTTTGATATAAGATTTTCATTTATCAATGAGCAAACTTTTGACATGGTTTTGTAAGATGATATTCACTAGCATCACTTTTATTTTATTGCGTTGATTAGTAGCATGAGTAGGATCAATACGGTAAAGACCACGATAATGTTCTTGACGCGGGCGGTATTGTGAGGATGGGTGATAATAGAGATGAGAAACTTGTTCACATACATTTGACAAATTAGGTGAATAAAATTAAAAAGCGTTAAGCGTATGTACTTACTCTGATCATGGTGGTTTATGTGAATCAATCATGAATCTGATATGAGTGTCATCTTTGATTACCTGTTAGGTTCTAGACTCTAGACATAGATTTAGGCTTAACATTTGCTTAAGTATTAGTTCTTAATGCTCTGTGTTATTAAGTTATGTGAGACATCACCAATGAGACAATATGGTTGTTCTCTCGACTTTGCGTTAGACATAACATCGGTTGTGGGTGATACGTGAGGATATTAGACGAATGATTAATTTGTGTTTAACTGATTAGAATAATGCATGTGTTATCAATTGATGAGATCCAATCCCAACAAGACTCTGTTTATAATTCAATCTTTACTTTATATTTTTCGTCTGCATATTTTCTGCCTTTATTTTTGGTGCCTTAAATCATTCAACCAAACTTTTGCACCACAAGCTTAGAAATATAGAGACTGTTGAACTAAATATTTTCCCTCGCACCGCTCCCTGTGGAGACGATATAAATCCCTGAGGGAAATCCTTTAAAACTAAATTTTTGCTTCTTGCCGCTTTACTGCAGTTCAAACAAAATGGCGCCATTCCCGGAGATTTGTGTTTAGATATTGAATTGCATTGCAAAAGTTTCTATTTCTTTGAGCTTTGTACAGTTGTTTATATTGGATATATTCTTGTTTTCTTTCACGTTTTTGTAATATTGTTTAGGAAGGAATGATGAGAACTTCTTCTAGAAGTCAATTATCATATATTAAATAGCAAATAATATAATAGCAAACGAAATTAAAAAAACTGACGAAAAGAGTTGCAGCAACGACGGACAGTGAAAAACGGCGCGATGTTGAATGATGATGAAGGTGCAATTTGAAATTTTGAGTAGTTGTCGTGCGGTGGTCTTGGGCATTCTTGATTCAGAGGCTCCGTACGTTTTCTGACGGCTTTGTGTGTCAGATGTATAATCAATATTTATATTGTTTAATAATAAGGATTATTAAATAAATCAATATTAAATTATATTAAATATTCAAAATTATATTAAAAAATAAGTATTATATAATTCCACTAATGTTAAATAAATCAATATTAAATAATCACTAAATCCATTAAAAATATTTTGCAACCATGCTACCAAAATTATATTAAATAATCAGTTTTAAAAATATGGAAAAATTTTAATACTTATTTTTGCATGGTATTTAAATCCAAAATAATCCTGATTATTTTAACATTTCCGTGTACTGCATATTTATCAATATATCAAAAAAATAAAAAACAATAAATACAATTATTAAGTTACTTATTTAGTATTATAAAAATCAGTATTTTTAGTATATTGATTATTGTATTTGAAAAGTAAAAACATTTAAAATTGGTTTCTTTTCCTAAATATTTCCCTTATATATCAAGGGAGACAACTTTTCATTCTTACCAACACGGCTTCCCATAATTCAACGCAGCTAGAGTTTTGCTTTATAATCCATTCGCATTTTCGATCCGAAACACCTTTCACTGCCACTCTCTTTCAATTTTGTTTATTGTGTTGTGGCAATTCCAAACAATTCAAAATAATGTATGTTGCTCCAATTCGTTGGTGTCCTCCCACTACTTCCAACGTGGAGTTCAATTCTTCTTCATCGGAAACCAATGGAAATGAGGTTGATGCTAATGCTGGCGGAATTCCGGACGTAGATAACGAAACTTCTGATTCTGTGAAGCAAAAAACTTGCCACCAGGTTTATTTCTAACTCTCTTATATCATATTTAATTATTCGTTCTTTTTCAAATTACATCATAGGTTCATATGTTCGAATTGTGGTGTAGACGGAAATAGAACGTGTTTATAGCTTTACATGTTAGTATTGTGTTATGTGTCAGTGTTTGTAATGGTGCTTCACAGGTAAGGATTGTGTTAATGTAAAAAGAAAATTCAAAGGTTTGAATTGTGGATAAGTTTTTCAGAGATGCCAATATTTTAAGTTGCTGCTACATGGAAAGCCACTCTCAGAAACTGAAACCTTAAAATAGTCTAACATTTTATTTTGAATTTTGTTAACAACCGAGGTGATAAGTTTTACACGTATATCTAAATGAATTATCAAGTTTTCATACAAAATTGCCGTCACTTTCAAAACAAAACTCTAATATCTCTCTTTTTCATATGCAGCGAACTAGTCCTCATAAGTCTCTTCCTCTCAACAAGAATCAAAATTTCGAAGATTTATCTAAACAATCTAATAGGAGCATACGTAACAAAGAAATTAAGGTTCCTAAAGATATTTTTGAAATGATTGAGTCTTCCTTAAATAAGGACAAAGAAGCGGGAGTTGTTAATAAAGACATCACCATTGTTGAACATTTTAGTGGGACACGTGCCACTAAGAAGATAATGATCGCGAATTGTAGTCAGGACAAGATAAGAAAGATAGAAGCTTCTGTTGAAGAGTTACTGGAATCAAGTGACTCCGAGTCAGATGTAGACTGGGATAATTTCTTGGATTCACTTGGGCATGAAGTCTAAGGGCTTCATCGATAAAGGGAGCTTCTGATCCTACGATTTAATTTTTTTCTTTCAATTTAATAACCCTTAATCATGACATATTTTATTTATGTTTATAAAGGTGCTAGAGCCTCATTGAACTTATGTACAATAACAAATCTAATGCCAGTTCTTATCATGTTTTGGCTGTGTATGTGCTAAGATATTAAAGGCTTAATAACAATTGCTTGAATTTTTTTTATTATTTTATTGAAAAACATTTTATCATGGTTCTTTATAACAACCGTTGCGATGCCAAAAATAAGCCTAAAATTGGTGAACTTGATGAACATGGTAATGGAAGGAGTAAGTCTAAAATTACGTTGAGAAGCATTGTAATAGTTGGAAGATTATTTTTATTGGCTTACAACCATTGTAAAAAAGTATCTATATACATAACAATAGTATTACATATTCTATACACACATTTCTAGTGTTTATTCATAACTCTAGTTTATTTAACATTAAATACTTTAGAATAAATTAAAAGTTTGTGCATTTTTTTATTAATAAGTAGAAACAAAATTTTGAATATTATGCGAGATTAAGGTTCATCAAATTGATGGTAATGTCGAGTTATAATTTCCGTATGGTAACACATTATATTTGTGTGTTGCACCCTATTTGCAAAAGTCTTTTGTTTAACTAGTTCAATTAATATGTGCCTAAATCCATATATTGAAATAATAATCTTTCCTATGGTAATTTTTATTGTGCTTCTAAACCTAAATTATCTGTGTTAGTAATCATGCAAATTTTGCATGATCTGAATTTGAAACTATTATTAGAATTATAATTAGGAGAATATAATAATATACTTCCTTGAAAGGGACTCTGTTAGGATAATATAATATAATGAGATGTTAGGATAATCTAATAATAAACTGATATTTTCAAGTCTGTTCAGTCAGAGGAAAGTAAAAGTGAATTGTCGGACAGTATTAAAAGTGCTAGAAGGTATGGCAGCGAGGACTTATTTGAAGATTTCAATGAAAGGGACTCTGTAGGAACTGGTAGTGGGGCTGATCTTTCGGGAAATCCGGCTGCAGTTCCTGCTGACAAGGTGTCGTCTGCCCCTTTTCCTGAGTATAACCCTCATGTAGCGGCTGTCTGTCTTTTGGAAGGTAATGCAGGCAGCTCGGATCATAGGTTGGATTCTTTGTCGTGCAGTGACGCTATCTCCTGCTCGCCAGAGACTTTTGTCGCATGTTCAGTGGAGGCACGTACTCGTGTTACTGTTTGTGAGGTTCCAGCCAGGTCCAGGCGTGTAAAAAAAACCAAAGAAAATTAAATACCGTTACTGTTCCGAACCGGGAATTTTATTTAATAAGAGGATGAAGAGGAGGCAGTAGTAGGCAAGCAAGAAGAGAATCTCTAGTGCTGGTGTCTTGCAGGGAGTTCACAGTGTCAGGGAGCTTCCTCTTATTGATGGAAATTGTGCAACCACCACTATCGACAACGCGGAGGGTTCGGTCTTGTACGGGGATCAATCGGAAAAATTGGTTATTGTTAGGAACAACATCAGAATGTGGGAAAACTTCGATAGCAATGACGGTGTCAAATTATGGAATACTATGGCTAATCTGGGAGTGACGAATGTCGACACGAATAAAAGTTACAGGGTAAGTACTATTGAAAATGAGAAAGCTGATAAGGTGAGAATGTTAACATGGAAGGAGCACAAAAGTGGTTCTTAATGATCATAGGATCTTGGAACATTAGAGGGGGTGGCAGTAAGTTGAAAAGGAGGAGAATAAGTCAAGTGATTAAGAAAGGGCATGCCGACATTTTTCTAATAAAGGAATCGAAAATGTCACTGATGAAGGAGAGTACCATTAAGGAGTTTTGGAGTAGTGAAGAAGTTGGTTTTTCTTTTTCGGAATCCTGTGGTTTTTCCGGAGGTCTAATCAATTTGTGGAAAGAGGGAAAGTTTGATGTGATCAGTAGCTTTAAAGGTGATGGTTTCTTGGGTGTGAAGGTTGCGTGGAGGAATCACAGTTACTATATTTGTAATGTCTACTCTTCTTGTGAGATGGCAAAGAAGAGATCTATGTGGGAAAGTCTGTTAGAATTAAAAGACAGAAGTAGAGATGGTGAGTGGATAATTTGTGGGGACTTTAATGCGGTTAAAAGTTCTAGAGAAAGAAAGGGGAGGGTCGTCGGTTATAGGAGGTTCGAGATGGAGGAATTTGGAAATTTTATTGGAAAAAGCAACTTGTTGGATGCTCCTTGTAAAGGGAAGATTTACAGATGGTTTAGTGGAGATTGTAACGCCCCAATTTTGTTAGATTTATTTAATAGAGTAGATTTAATTGGTTTCGGTTTTATATTATTTTATTATTGACTTTTATTTCGCAATATATTATTTTTCATTGTTGTTTATGTTTTATCGCATTTTGAGAGCGTTTGAGAGATATTTGAGCTGAGGGGTATTTTGGTCTTTTGCTTGGGTAAGTTTTATGTTTTATATAAATAGAAAGAAAAGAGAGAAAAGATAGTAAGGAAAAAGAAAAAAAGAAAGAAAAGGGAAGAGAAGAGAAAAGAGAAGAAAGAAGAGGGGAAAAAGAGGAAAAGAGGAAAATCATAAAAATCAATGCTTGGACTTCGATTAATCGGGTAAGGGTGAGAAGTTTCGATTATATTTCGATTGTATATGTATATGTATGTTTTGTTTAAATGTTTGGGTGAAAAAAATAGGTTTTTCTATTTGGGTGAAATTGTGAGTAATTCGTAGAAATCGATGTTTTCACGGATGAATTGATGAAATACATGCCTAAACGTGTTCTAACATGTATTTTTGGGTCATTGGGTGTAATACTATCATGTGGGGTGAAGAATTGGATCATTTTTGGGTCCCAAATGCGTTTTTGAGGAATTCTGGTTCGTCCAGATTCACCAGGCGAGTTGCTGGCGAGTCCGTTTCGCCAGGCATTCGCCAGGCGAATTTGCCTGGGACAGCAAAAACAGTATTTTCATATTTTGGCCATAACTTTTGAACCGTAAGTCCGTTTTGGTCCCCGTTCGAAGCGTTAGAAAGCTTATGAAATATTCTTTCTTATAAAATTGGGTTGGAGGGTAGTAGATGATTTATTTAGGTCGTGGTTTTGGAAAAGTGTTGGGTTGTCGGGTTTTTATCGCGTTAAACGCATGCGGTCGGTGTTTTACCGTGCTATATGCTTTTAATATGTATCGTATGGCTTGTGTGCCGCTATATGATGTGAATATATGTGATGAAATGTTGTGCATGATTGATACGCATTGGTGATGGATGTATGATATTTGAATGGTGTTGTTTTGTCGACTTTTGTCGTTGTAAGCGTGCGTAATTGAGGTGTTCATGCAATGTGCTTTTGATATGGATATCGTATGACTTGTATGACGTTATATGATGTAAATACATGTGATGACATGTTGTGGTGATGAATTATGGCCGAAAGGCAAGAAATTGCAATGTGTGTATTTAATGGTATATGCATGACTATATTGTGAAATATGTGTGCATTGCATGAGTGTATGTGGTCATTTTGTATGAGAAACATCATGACATGCATTCATGTGTCGCGATTCCGCGGAGAATCGGGTGTAATATCACGTCCCTGTTGGGTGTGAGTGATTGATTACACAAATGATCATTGAGGATCCTCTGAACATTGCGTAGTCAATGGGTGTAATCGTTGCGATGAGTTACACTTGATTCCGTGGGAATCTTCAGAATGATTGTGTGCCCTTGTGGGGTTTGAACAATCGGATTGTGTCTGTGTGAACAATCCAGAAACATCAGATGCCATGATGGTATGAGTGATGGGGAAATATCGTAGGCCCGGCAGGGAGGATATTTCCATTGAGTTCTTCAATTGAGCTCGGGTGATGCGTCGGTACCGCATATGCATTGCATAGAGTCGTTGTGTCGGTCTTTGTGCATTTGCATAAATCATGAATGGATTGATTATGTGTGAGCTTGTGATAGCTTTGGTGAATTATTATGCATAGGTGATAAATGCATTGGTTGTGAGTAATATGTTTTGTGTATAAACATATGATATGTGATGTGGTGGTGTGTTTTCATAGGTCATAACTGTGGTGTACATTATGTGTGAAATGTGATTATATTGGTATAATCGTTATATGCCATGTGGTTGGATTGTTAGGAATATGTTATGTATTGGTGGCATGCTATATGTGTTAGTATGTGATGTATGTGGTGAGAAATATTATATATGTGAATTTATTTGTGTCGTGGCATATTATTATGCAATCTTGTTATAGTTGTTATTTCTTACCCTTCTGCTGGAATATGCTTTTTATGGCATAGTGCAGATTGTCAGCTTTAGAGGCGTGGGGGCAAGTGGAAGAGTTAGATCTTCGTCTTTGCTTAAGTCTTGGTGTCTGCTCTGATACGTAGCATGGGAGTCGGGGAAACGATTATGTTATTAATGTATATAATTGTTGAATATATTTGGTATTACCTTTGTATGGAAAAAGTTTCCCCTTGAGGGTATTCTATTTTATGCTATGTATCAAATTTGTGAGCAAGGATGATGTTTTGTTCATTTAAAATGTGACATCCTTGTTTCTGTCGGAAAAATAAATTTTTAGTTACTCTGATTTTATTTATGTATTATTTATTCGCGATGGGAATTGGTGGTGTTACATTAGTGGTATCAGAGCAGGTCGGTCCGTCCGGCCAAGTTGTTGAGTCAGTTGTTGTGACAGTTGAATACTGTCGTCGTTGTTGGTTGTCCCTTAGTACGTGATATGTGTGTGGAGCACTGTCAGTACTTTCTGGTTTCCTAATCCTTTGTCTTCCGGAGTTAGAATGAGATAAGTGGGGGAGAAGCTGGTACTTCTCCAAGTTGCTTCAGGTGTGGAGCGTTGGCTCAGTGTGTTGTGTATTGCAAGATTGTAACTGTTGTTTGGACGGTGTTGTTCCCGGTTCTGAAGGGAATGCGGAGGTAAGGTTATGTCAACTAAGGATTTGTGCCTTAGGTAGTTTTGTGCGCAGGATGTAAGGAAGGCTATTATAGTTTGGTAAAGACGGTTTATGCCCCATCATAATTGTCGGCTGTCTATTGACAAATTGAGGAACTGATCACCCTTAATCTCTTGTTGATAGTAGACGGAAATTATGTTGGATGGAATAGACGTGTCTTTCCGGCCTTGATAGTGCGTGTGATGAATTGTTTGGAATTTGAAAATGTGTTGGTTTGAAAAAGTTGGATTTGGAGGTGTGGAAACCATGGAAGTGCAGCAGAAAATTCTGGTTCTGGTACGATTCGCCAGGCGAATTGGGAATTCGCCAGGCGGATTAAGTCTCGCCAATCGTTCGCCAGGCGAAGTGCTGGCGAAGGGTGATTAGCCAGGCGGAATCGTAAGTCGCCAGGCGAATTTGGAATGACAGAAATGGGGTAGCTTCTGTAACTCTTGGGATTTTTCCACATTTGTGATTCGCCAATAGTTCGCCAGGCGAGGTGCTGGCGAAGGGAGATTCGCCAGGCGAAATAGGAAGTCGCCAGGCGAAATCGGAAAGACAGAAATGTGTTAGCTACTGGAAGTTTGGGTTTTCAGAAAAATCAGGTTTCGCCGCTTGTTCGCCAGGCGAAGGGCTGGCGAATAGGTATTCGCCAGGCGAAATCTTGACTCGCCAGGCGAATCTGGCTGTTTTCCAATAATTGACTTTCCTTCAAAAATTCATATCTTTTGACTCGGGTGTCCGATTTAAGCGTTCTTTATATCGATATGAAGCTATGAAAGTGTTCTTTGATGTGGAAGGTGAAATTATTGTTTATGAGATGGATTAAAGGTTTTGGTATATTGGTCAAGTTGGAATGTAACTGAGGGAGAATGATTGGGTATTATTAATGGTTGTTCTCCGAGAGTAAAGTGTGAACTCAAATTTGACGAAGGTGA
Organism: Lathyrus tuberosus; assembly: GCA_022829125.1. Classification (NCBI taxonomy): domain Eukaryota; kingdom Viridiplantae; phylum Streptophyta; class Magnoliopsida; order Fabales; family Fabaceae; genus Lathyrus; species Lathyrus tuberosus. Next base: position 3,690,471 of record JALAZF010000491.1, on the reverse strand, counting down.
AGATGTGAGGTTTGGAATCTGCTAAGTAAGTAGAAAAACTCGTAGGCGATGAAACCAAGGTGTTTGTTATATTTGTGATAATAGTGTTCTGGAAATTGGCAGGAAGTCACAGTGATGGACCGTCAGTTGTGCATGGTTTTCGGATGTGTTTTTGAATGGAACATTAAGGCGTTGTCTTAGAGAGCTCCAGCTTTGTTAGTAACAAAAGGGAATGATGGTTGAATGGAATAACGAGCATGATGTGTATGATGGTATTGTGACTATGGAAAGCAAAACTTAGAGTTCTGGAGAGGTTTGGAGATTTTGGAATTTTAGAGCATTAATGGAAATTTTGAGAAAAACCTTAAGTGTGGATGTAATGTTTGGGAGTTCCTTTGGGATGGTTGTTGCTACATGTTGGAATTTATGGAATTTGGACTGTTAAGCGAAGAAATTATGTATGGATTACGGACAGTTTTATAAGGTAACGATTGAGAATGAGTGTCCACTTTCATGAAAAGATAACTGGAATGGGTTGGTTGAGTTTGAGTGAAATTGCAATTGTTTGGAATGTTTGAAAAAAGTGGTGAATTGTGTGAGTTGAGGCTTTGATCAATTTGATGTGACTGGTTATGTTTGTTATCATCGGAATAGACTGGTAATTACTCGGTTAAGCTTGTGGGTGAGTAGCCAGTTACCCAGTGCAAGGTTTTGCAAAAGCTTTAAGAATTTACATCTTTTGGAATTTGGTTGGACATTACAACGTGTAGTGATGTTATTTGGTGTTAGTAATGCGTCGGTAATGTTGGTGGAGTAGAGGAATCGTATCTTCCAGATTTAATTGGATAAGTTCGTAATGGTTTTGATTGAGGATATTCGGATCTGTTATAAACTCAGAGGGAGAACAGGTAGAGTGTTTGAGAATTGGATTACAAGTGTTGAAAAGAGACGAAGTTTCATGCTAAGTTATTCAAGTGAGAATTTTGGTTGAAAAGGTTAGTTTTATTGGTTATGTTAATGGATCCATCGGAAGTAGATGTAGTTCTACAATGAGAGGTTCCGAAGTCGGTTAAGGAGATTAGAAACTTTCGGGCTCAGTTAGTTGTTACAGCAGGCTATGGAAGACTTTGCTAAGTTCGTACGTTTGTTATCTCAGTTGACTTGCAAAGGGTGAGTCGTTTGTTTTGGACGTTCGTTGTGAGTAAGTTTTGGTGAGCGGATGTAGAAGTTGTCTATGGCTCCAGTTTTGATATTGTGCGATCCTAATAAACCATTTGTGAGGTATTGAGATGTGTCTCTGATGAGTTTAGTCTGTGTGTTAATGCAAGAGGGTAAAGTCGTGGCTTATGCTTTACGACCATTGAGGATTCAGAAAAGGATCTATACTATTCGGAATTTGGAATTGGTTGCGGTTGTATTGTTTTGGGAAATTTGGAGGTATTATATTTATGGTTCTAGGCTCTAAGTGTTTGGTAATCACAAGAGTTTAGAGCACTTGTTTGGTCTGAAGGAATAGAGTATGAGACAACGAGGAGGGTTGGAATTCGTGACGAGTTATGAATTTGGCTTGGATTATCCTTCGGGAAAAGCTAAGGTTGTGCCTGAGGAGTTAAGCCGAAAGTTTTTATGTAAGTTTGTCTTGATGGTCAGAGAATTAGAATTATTTGAACAGTTCAGAGACTCGTGTCTGGTGTGTGAGATAACACAGTAGAGTGTGAGGTTGGGTATATTAAAAAGTGAATAGTGATTTTTGGTGAATATGAGAAAGAGTTAGACTTTGGACGTGAGATTGGTAGTTTTGATGGTTACGAGCAAGCAGAGTGCGCAGCGGATGCGTGGTGGGCACAATTTGTATTTGCGTGTGGGACTTGTAAGAGTTCATAGGTTGAACATTGGGAACATGTAGGAGTGATGAGACCATTGGATGTTTCAGAATGGAAGTGTTAGGTGAGAGGTTTAACTGTTATCCATGGGCTACTATGTAGATGGATGTTTGGTTGCATGTTCGATTGGTGAATCGTAGCATTTTTGTAGTATGGTTGTGTGACAAGGATGTTGGTGTTCTGGTTTTGTTGAAGTTGTTGAGACCTTGTGGTGTCGTGGAACTTTATGTTCTTGTTTGTGTTGTTGCCTCGTTTCCATGGTGATGGTTCGAGTGTGTGTGGCTAATTCCTGTGTGGGAATTAGGGGAGTGTTACCTAGGGTAGGGTAACGATCTTGTTGTGTTTCGGTTCTAGAGTGAACCTGTGTGTTGGTATCTTGGCTTTTCTTTGAGTTGTGAGTTTGTCGTCAAGTGCATTGTATGGGCTTTGCATCTTGTCGTTGTAGTTGTCGTCGTTGTCGTGCCGTTGTGGTAGTTAGCAAGGTGGTTTGTCAGTTGTGTTATTCGTGGTGTGCCTTTTGTTGGCATGTTGATTTGTTAGTCGGATGCGAGAGTCGTATCCGGAGTTGTTCGTACCGGTTAGATTTTCGAGGACGAAAATGTCTAAGTGGGGGAGAATTGTAACACCCCAATTTTGTTAGATTTATTTAATAGAGTAGATTTAATTGGTTTTGGTTTTATATTATTTTATTATTGACTTTTATTTGGCAATATATTATTTTTCATTGTTGTTTATGTTTTATCGCATTTTGAGAGCGTTTGAGAGATATTTGAGCTGAGGGGTATTTTGGTCTTTTGCTTGGGTAAGTTTTATGTTTTATATAAATAGAAAGAAAAGAGAGAAAAGATAGTAAGGAAAAAGAAAAAAAGAAAGAAAAGGGAAGAGAAGAGAAAAGAGAAGAAAGAAGAGGGGAAAAAGAGGAAAAGAGGAAAATCATAAAAATCAATGCTTGGACTTCGATTAATCGGGTAAGGGTGAGAAGTTTCGATTATATTTCGATTGTATATGTATATGTATGTTTTGTTTAAATGTTTGGGTGAAAAAAATAGGTTTTTCTATTTGGGTGAAATTGTGAGTAATTCGTAGAAATCGATGTTTTCACGGATGAATTGATGAAATACATGCCTAAACGTGTTCTAACATGTATTTTTGGGTCATTGGGTGTAATACTATCATGTGGGGTGAAGAATTGGATCATTTTTGGGTCCCAAATGCGTTTTTGAGGAATTCTGGTTCGTCCAGATTCGCCAGGCGAGTTGCTGGCGAGTCCGTTTCGCCAGGCATTCGCCAGGCGAATTTGCCTGGGACAGCAAAAACAGTATTTTCGTATTTTGGCCATAACTTTTGAACCGTAAGTCCGTTTTGGTCCCCGTTCGAAGCGTTAGAAAGCTTATGAAATATTCTTTCTTATAAAATTGGATTAGAGGGCAGTAGATGATTTATTTAGGTCGTGGTTTTGGAAAAGTGTTGGGTTGTCGGGTTTTTATCTCGTTAAACGCGTGCGGTCGGTGTTTTACCGTGCTATATGCTTTTAATATGTATCGTATGGCTTGTGTGCCGCTATATGATGTGAATATATGTGATGAAATGTTGTGCATGATTGATACGCATTGGTGATGGATGTATGATATTTGAATGGTGTTGTTTTGTCGAATTTTGTCGTTGTAAGCGTGCGTAATTGAGGTGTTCATGCAATGTGCTTTTGATATGGATATCGTATGATTTGTATGACGTTATATGATGTGAATACATGTGATGACATGTTGTGGTGATGAATTATGGCCGAAAGGCAAGAAATTTCAATGTGTGTATTTAATGGTATATGCATGACTATATTGTGAAATATGTGTGCATTGCATGAGTGTATGTGGTCATTTTGTATGAGAAACATCATGACATGCATTCATGTGTCGCGATTCCGCGGAGAATCGGGTGTAATATCACGTCCCTGTTGGGTGTGAGTGATTGATTACACAAATGATCATTGAGGATCCTCTGAACATTGCGTAGTCAATGGGTGTAATCGTTGCGATGAGTTACACTTGATTCCGTGGGAATCTTCAGAATGATTGTGTGCCCTTGTGGGGTTTGAGCAATCGGATTGTATCTGTGTGAACAATCCAGAAACATCGGATGCCATGATGGTATGAGCGATGGGGAAATATCGTAGGCCCGGCAGGGAGGATATTTCCATTGAGTTCTTCAATTGAGCTCGGGTGATGAGTCGGTACCACATATGCATTGCATAGAGTCGTTGTGTCGGTCTCTGTGCATTTGCATAAATCATGAATGGATTGATTATGTGTGAGCTTGTGATAGCTTTGATGAATTATTATGCATAGGTGATAAATGCATTGGTTGTGAGTAATATGTTTTGTGTATAAACATATGATATGTGATGTGGTGGTGTGTTTTCATAGGTCATAACTGTGGTTTACATTATGCGTGAAATGTGATTATATTGGTATAATCGTTATATGACATGTGGTTGGATTGTTAGGAATATGTTATGTATTGGTGGCATGCTATATGTGTTAGTATGTGATGTATGTGGTGAGAAATATTATATATGTGAATTTATTTGTGTCGTGGCATATTATTATGCAATCTTGTTATAGTTGTTATTTCTCACCCTTCTGCTGGAATATGCTTTTTATGGCATAGTGCAGATTGTCAGCTTTAGAGGCGTGGAGGCAAGTGGAAGAGTTAGATCTTCGTCTTTGCTTAAGTCTTGGTGTATGCTCCGATACGTAGCATGGGAGTCGGGGAAATAATTATGTTATTAATGTATATAATTGTTGAATATATTTGGTATTACCTTTGTATGGAAAAAGTTTCCCCTTGAGGGTATTCTATTTTATGCTATGTATCAAATTTATGAGCAGGGATGATGTTTTGTTTATTTAAAATGTGACATCCTTGTTTCTGTCGGAAAAATAAATTTTTAGTTACTCTGATTTTATTTATGTATTATCTATTCGCGATGGGAATTGGGGGTGTTACAGAGATGGTAAGCCCATGAGCCGGATCGACCGCTTTTTAGTTTCTAAATCTATTGTGGAGAGATGGGGGGTGGTTGGTCAATTAATTGGTCAGAGGGATATTTCTGATCATTGCCCAATTTGGTTGGTGGTGGATGGGGCGGATTGGGGTTCGAAGCCGTTTAGAGTTAATAATGAGTAGTTTTCGGAATAAAATTTCATTCCGTTCGTCGAGGAGGAGTGGAGAAGATTGGTGGTGGTAGGCAGGAGTGATTTTGTTTTAAAGGAGAAGTTGAGGAAGCTTAAAGACCGGCTTAGATGGTGGAATTCGGAGGTGTTCGGCACGTTTGAGTTGGAGGTGGAGGCGAGTTTGAGGGATCTTTTATCTAACATTGATGTTAGTGCGTTAGATGATATCCTAATCAAAAGGAAGGAAGCCTCGAACCGGTTTTGGCTTAATCTTAAAATAAAGGAAAATATGTTAATTCAAAAGGCGAGGTTGAAGTGGAATAACGACGGTGATAATAACAATAGGTTCTTTCATAGAGTTATGAAAGAGAGAAGGAGGCGTAATCACATTGGGTCGGTGAATATGGAGAGTGGTAGTGTGGATCCGGTGAGTAAGGTAAAGAAGGAGGTGCTGGATCATTTTTCTTGTAATTTTAAAAGCCTTAACAGCATCGATAGGGCATCTCTTGAAGTACCTTTTTTAGAGGAAGAGATAAGGGAGGCGGTGTGGGGGTGTGATGGTTCAAAAATTCTGGGTCCCAACGGTTATACTATCTTGTTTTTTCGGAAGTGTTGGCATATTTTCAAAGAAGATTTTGTTAATTTCTTCAATGGATTTTATTCGGGTACGGTGTTATCAAAAGCTATCACTTCTTAATTCTTGACACTTGTGCCGAAGGTTTCTTATCCGTTGGAGTTTGATGACTATAGACCCATTTGCCTTGTGATAAGTTTATACCAAGTGCTATCCAAACTCTTAGCGAGAAGGTTGAAGACTACTTTGCATACCATTGTCTCATCTTGTCAAAGTGTTTTCGTCCCCAAGCGTTAACTTTTGGATGGTGTTCTTGTTGCTAATGAGTTGGTTGACATTTGTAAGAAGGAAGGGAAGAGGTGCACTCTCTTCAAGGTGGATTTCGAAAAAGCTTATGACAAAGTGAGTTGGAATTTTCTTAGTTATATGATGTGGAGGATGGGCTTGGGGCATTATGGATGAGATGGATCAAGTTGTTGGTTTTCAATAGCAATATGTCGGTGTTAGTAAATGGAAGTCTGACTAAGGAGTTTAAGGTGGAGAGACGCTTAAGGCAAGGAGACTCGTTATCTCCGTTCCTCTTTGTGATTGTTGCGGAGGCTCTCTCGGGTTTGGTCAAAAAGGCGGTGGAAATTGGGGAATACGAAGGAGTTATTATTAATCGGGATTGCTCGGTTGATATCCTTCAATTTGCGGATGACACCTTGCTAATTGGAGGGAGTACTTGGAAACAAATGTGGGCTATAAAGGCAATTCTTAGGAGTTTTGAACTTGTTTCGGGATTGGGAATAAACTACCACAAGAGTAAGTTAATCGGGATTAATTCAAATCCTCAGTTTTTGGAGGCGGCGGCTTCTTTTCTCTCTTGTAGAAGAGAGGATAGTTGTTTCATCTTTCTTGGTATTCCAATTGGGTCTAATCCGAGAAGACTCTCCTTGTGGAGATGTTTGGTTGATAAGATCAAGAAACGAATTTCTAGTTGGAAGTGTCGATTGCTTGGTTTAGGGGGTAGAATTACTCTTCTAAAACCGGTTTTATGTTCATTGTCAATCTTCATGTTATCTTTTTATAGGATTCCTGCCAAGATTGCCAATGAAATAACTTTGTTGCAAAGTAAATTTTTATGGAGGAGCACGAAGGAGCGGAGACGGATTCATTGGGTAGGATGAAAATATATTTGTTTGTCGTTGGAGCAAGGTGGTTTAGGTTTGCGTTGTATTGAGGATTTCAATGTTGCGCTTCTTCATAAATGGAGGTGGAGGATTTTGCAAGGTTCTGACTCTTTATGGTATAGCATTTTGAGAGCCCGTTATGACGATATTAGTTTGAGTATGTTTAACGAGAATTCTGTTCTTCGGCCTAGCATCTCTAAATCAGTGTGGTGGAAAGATATCAGGTCTATCGATAAAAAATTCGATCAAGACATATTTGTGAAGAATTGTAGGGTGGAATTGGGGAATAGTTACATTACCTCTTTTTGGTATTCTAAGTGGCTGGGCAATTTTACATTGAAGGATAAATTCCCGGATCTGTTTTCTGAATCTAGACTTCAAAATGCTTTTGTAGCCGGAATGGGAGGTTGGGTGGAAGGGGGTTGGAGTTGGGGTGATTTTGGAATTACTGTAAATGTGAATTCTGTTTTAGATGTTAGCAGACTGGTTTTAAAGAATCTCATTTCTAGTGCAGGGCTTGCTATTAATGGTCGAGATAAGTTTATTTGGCTTCCCGATCCTGAAACAGGTTTCACCATCAAATCATGTGCGGTAGTTTTGGCAGCTAGCAGACTTTCTGCTGCAGATGTGTTTTCGTACAACACTGATGGTACTGCTGTGTTTGATAGCACAACGCGTGTTCTCTCTTCTGATGGCAGCAGCCCCATCGCGGGTAGCAGCTGGGTGAGATCCCGGGCTGGTAGCAGGGCGGAAGGTGGTGGTCCAGCCAGCAATACGGGGGGCAGGGGTTGCAGGCCTGCCGGTGAGTGGGGGAGGTTTTGGAAGACGGAAGTACCCTCGCGTATGACAGCGTTTGGTTGGCGTCTTTTTTGGAAGAGACTTCCAACCAAGGATAATTTAATTTTTAGAGGTATCAATTTTAACGACGCTAATTCTCTTTGTGTGTTTTGTTCTAATTCTTTAGAAATGGTGGCGCATTTGTTTTTGAGTTATTGTGTGGTGAGGTTAATTTGGAGGGGTATAAGGGAGTGGATTGGTTTTGTAGATAATATTGATGACAACTCGGAGTGTTGTAAAGAAAGTTTTGCGAGATGGTTTCTTTTTTACAAATCTCAGGGAGTGAAAAACGGGAAAGCTGGAGTTGTTTAGTTGGCAATATGTTGGAATATTTTGATTGCTAGGAATGGTTTCATTTTTGAGAAAAATAGTTGGAATGTTTTTGACATCGTTTGGAATGTAAAGATTACGGCTTGAAAGTGGTCCTTATTAGGCGAAATTGCTAAACCCAATTGTAATTCCAACCCTGCATCTCAATCGACAATCTCTCAGCAAATATGTATCAGGTTCATTGATTCACAACCGTTCCTCCATTTCCGTTTGGGTGTCCGGGATTCTTTGCTTGATGTTTGGTTTGGTTCTCTATTTGATTTATTAGGGTTTGGTTTAAAGTCCTAGTCTTCGGGCTAGGGACCTTCCTCCCTGTGGGTCATCTTACAGTCGCCTTTCCGGTCGTCGACTTTCTGAATATTGCACGGGCCCAATCCCTTTAGGGTTGTGTGTCTTTCACTTGTGTTTCTTGGTGATTCTCGAAGTTGTCCCTATGTCGCTCCACAATTTTAGTGTTCCCAATTCTAAATGGGTGGAGATCAGGAAGAAGAAGAATAGAAACCACATTCAAGTTAGAACTTCGATCTGGAAAAACAACCCAGGTAAATCCACAGAAAATGATATTCGAGAAGCCTCTTCTTTCTTCTTTACGGAATTCCCCGATTCGTATGAAGCTAAGCAAATGCATGACATATTCAAGGAATATGGAGACATTCTAGAGGTTTTTATTCCTAGAAGACTTGATATTAGAGGAAAACGATTCGGCTTCATTAGGTTTAAAAGGATTGTAGATGAACATCTTTTTGCCATTAAACTTGACAACATTGTCATTAATGGCAATAAGATATTCGTTAATTTACCAAGATTCCAGAGAAATACTTCAATTGCTAGATTTGAAGTCCCTAACAAGTTTCAGAATCACTTTGGTAGGAATGGTGGTAGTCGTGCAAATGTTGCTGCTGCTAGGCTGGTTGACAAGAGTATTAGTGGAAATAGGTTATCCTATACTCAGATCACTAATGGTATTCAGCGCAATCAGCCGTTCCGTTCGAACAAGGTTCTCCTTGGAGATAAACCAAATTTTGCCCACCTCAACTTTGAAGTTAGCAAGGAAGAAGTTGAAAGGTTTGAGTAAGCGTTTATGGGGGTTTTGGAATTACCGGGCTCTGCCGTCGAAGTATCTGAAGCTTTCCAAATGGAAGGATTTTTTAACATCAAAATTACCTCATTGGGGGCGAATCTTTGTTTACTTGAAGAAGATAACTCGGGTGATATCAAGAAGTTGATTGTAGAGGATCCTAAGTGGATAGCTAAATGGTTTTTTGACGTTCGTCCTTGGTCACCCGCGGATGTTGATCAGGAACGACTCACCTGGATCAAGATTTTCGGTCTTCCTTGTCACGTTTGGGGAGAAAAATTTTTCAAATTCCTCGCAGCAACCACTGGAGCTTTTGTGAAGATGGACGAAGACACTAGAAAACAACCTCACTTTGATGTAGCTAGAATTCTGATACGTACTAAATTTGCTATGAACCTTAATGAAGTTACCAATGTGGAAGTGAACGAAAGCACATATAGGATCAAGATAGTGGAAGACTCCTTTGGACCTTTTGTGTCTGAGAGTTTCAGAAACAAGAGTTCTTATTTCGAAGAAGATAGTTCAGATTTCATTGCATCTGAATCTGAAATTGACTCAGAGCAAGTTATGGGAGGTGATGGTTGGGATAATCCATCCAAGGTTATCAGCTCGCAGTCCAATTCCTCTGCTTCAGTGTCTCAGGATTTGGGGGCTAGTAGTATTAGAAGTTCTGCCAAGGATTATAAGACTCGATCTGAAGGTGTGAGGGAGGCTGGTCAGTTGAATTTATCTGTAGTAGAGGTGGGGGGATGTCAAACTGTTCCTGATAAGGAATTTTGCAGTCTACCACAGTCACTCGAGTTAGCCTCAAAGAAGAGTATCAATTGCCTTCAGACTGATGGATGTGTTGAGGTAGCCGCTGATAAGGCTTTTGAATTGGAAACTACTCCAGATCATGTCAGCTGCTCAATAGATAGAGAGAGATTAGATGCAGAGAAAGTTTTGTGTGTTGGGAGTCCGTCGGTTGTTACTAAGAAGAAGAAAAAGAAAGTTATCGATGACATCTATCAGAAAATGAAGATCCCGTTTTGCCCGTCATATTATTCCACATTATTACGAGCAGAGAGCATTTTTTCCCGAACTACTAAGATTGGTAATCAGAATGAGGGTACCTTGCGTGACACCGAGTATCATTCTACTTTAGGAGCGTTTGTGTCCTTAGACAACTCTATTTCTGAATCTGGGCTTATCCAAAACAAGTCGAGAATTAAGAAGAAATTGGAGAATTTGCCTGCGAGAGTATGGGATTCTATTAAGTCTTTAGGCATTGAAGTTGAGGAAGACGATGAAGTTTTCGAGGATATCTTGAGAACATTGGAGGCTGATGACAGGAAATCCAGGAAAGATGAGAAGGAGGCAGCAGCTGGTTTAACATGAATATAGTTACATACAATATTCGTGGGTGTGGGGGGTCCATTAAGAGGAAGAAAATCAGCGATACGTTTCGTAAGGCTGGCTTTGATCTTTGTTTCATTCAGGAAACTAAATGTACTTCAATGACGGATGCAATGGTTTATAGTCTTTGGGGAGATTCATCATGTAGTTGGTCGGCTAGCAACTCTAACGGTCTATCTGGTGGCATGTTAACTATTTGGAAAGTGGGCAGTTTGGTTCCCATTTGCAGTTATAAGGGTTTAGGTTTTCTTGGAATGCAAGCTCTGTGGAGAGGACGAACATATTACTGTTTAACATTTATTCTCCTTGCTCCATTACTGAAAAAAGAAAGCTTTGGTCATCTCTTATCAGCTTGAAAAATTCACTAGCTCCGGGAGAGTGGATTTTGGGGGGTGATTTTAATTCTTTAAAGTCTGCCAACGAACAAATAGGATACTCAATTCTTAACAGAAGATATATGTCTGAATTTACTGAGTTCATAAATTCGATGGGGTGCGTGGATCCCCCGCTGGGAGGGCTCAAATTTTCTTGGTTCAATCCTCAAGGTAATATCTGCATTAGGCTTAACAGGTTCATTATTTCCCCTGGTACTTTCAACAATTGGAACACGATAATCCAGAAGTTAGGAGATAGGGACATTTCTGACCATAGTCCAGTTTGTATCACAGCCAAAAACACAAACTAGGGGCCTAAACCTTTCAAAATTATGTCTTGTTGGTTTGACCACCCAGATTTTCAACCTTTCATCAGAAAAGAGTGGGAAGATTTCAAAGTGGATGGCAAAGCATCATTCATTCTTGCAAGTAAGTTACAAAATCTCAGAATTAGACTCCGCTGGTGGAACAACAATATATTCGGCTGGGTAGACACAAAAATCAAAAATGATTCTGGTATCATTAATGATATTGAACAGCTGTTTGAAAATAATAGGGGGTTTATTTCCTCTGATTGCTTGGAGAAGAGGAATGCCGTGGAAGTAGAAATGTGGAAAAATATGAGATTTAAGGAAAGTATCCTAAAACAAAAATCTAGATTGAAATGGAGCTTGGAGGGAGATGGCAACACGAAATTTTTCCATTCAGCTTTGCGTAACAGGTTGAATAGAAATAGCATCACCTCTGTAAGAGTTGAAGATACTATTGTTGAAGATGTTCAGGAAATCAAAAACGTGGTGAGGGCTCATTTCTCCAAGAGGTTCAGCCGGGTTCAGCGGAGTTTTCCGCTTGTTGGAGATGCAGGTTTCAAGAAGCTTTCCGTATCAGATAGTGCAGAAATAGAAGCTACAGTCGAAGCGAAAGAAGTCAAAAGAGTGGTTTTTGAGTGTGCTAGTGACCGCAGCCCTAACCCTGACGGTTTCAGTTTTGATTTCTTTAAAAGATGTTGGAGTATTGTAGGGGAAGACTTCACGAAATACGTTCTGGAATTCTTTAACGGAGAGAAACTTCACAAGGTGTTCGCCTCATCTTTCGTGGTCCTTATTCCTAAACAAGATGTTCCTAATTGCCTCGACGACTATAGATCGATATCTCTTATCAGCTTCGTTTACAAAGTGTTGTCCAAGATTATGGCGAACAGACTAAAAAGGAAGATTGGTGGCATCATCTCTAACACGCAAACTGCTTTTATAGAAGACAGAAGTTTGGTTGACAGCGTCCTAGTTTTAAATGAGATCATTGACTATGCAAAGCGTTCTAAGAAAGAGCTTATGCTACTCAAGGTGGACTTTGCTAAGGCTTATGATTGCGTCGAGTGGAGTTATCTTCGAGACGTAATGAAGATTATGGGATTTGGCAATAGGTGGCTATCTTGGATGGAGAAAGGTATCTTTAACAGCTTTTCATCTGTCTTGATCAATGGAAGTCCGACTCGGGACTTTCGTGTTTCTAGGGGCCTTAAACAAGGTGACCCTCTTGCACCTCTTCTATTCACAATCGCAGCTGAAGGTTTGGCTGTAATAATGAGCAGAGCAATGGATATTGGTAGCTTCTCAGGATTTAAAGTGAATGGTGAAATATCCTTTCACCTATTACAATACGCGGAGGACTCGATCTTAATCGGCGATGGCTCATGGAGGAATATCTTGGCTATGAAAAATATTCTAAAGGGATTCCATTTGATTTCTGGTCTCGACATCAACTTTAATAAGAGTTCGTTCTTTGGTTTTGGTATTGAAAACTCAATGCTCCTGGCTGCAGAGAATTATTTGGCGTGTAAGCAAGCTGTATCTCCTTTTAAATTTCTTGGAGTTCCTATTGGAGGTAATCATAGATTGTTTGCCTTTTGGAAACCGTTGATAGAGAGGTTTCGGTCTAGATTGACTTCGTGGAAAGTCGTTTCCTTTCTATGGGAGGAAGAGTTACTTTGATAAACTCGGTCCAAACCAACCTTCCCATTCATTTTATGTCCTTCTATAAAGTCCCTAGCAAGGTTATCAAGATACTTGTGTCAATTCAAAAATCATTTTTGTGGAACGGTCTAGTTTCCAAACGAGGTGTGTCGTGGGTGTCGTGGCGTAAAGTTTGCAAAAAGAGAGAGGCTGGAGGTTTAGCAGTAAAAGATATCAAATTATTTAACAGAGCTCTTATGTTTAAATGGTTTTGGAAAATCTTGGTCAAGAAAGATACACTTTGGAAGGGTTACATTGATTTTCGGTATTCAAACCATATGCAAGAATTTCAGTTAGGCTATTCCCAAAAATACCATGTTCCCTCTTCTTTATGGTGGCGTGATCTCATGCAATTAGCTTGGTTTTGTGGTAAAGACATCATTTCAGAATGTATCTTCTTCTCGTTAGGTAAAGGAAGCTCAATTTTGTTTTGGCTATCCAGATGGGCCGGTTCGTCAACTTTGGCGCAACAGTATCTTGAGTTGTTTATGGTGCTGCAAATAAGAATAGTTTAGTATCGGAAAATGGCTCTTGGATAGGTGGCTCATGGGTTTGGGATAACATTATTTTTTCTCAAGATTTAGTTCAGGATGTTCATCAAATTCAACTGCAGATGCTACACCAGAAGTTGTCCGAGTTCTGTCCAAACGTCGCCGTCGATGATCTTTCATGTTGGCTCGCTAATAATGCTGAATCATTTTCTGTTTCGTCCTTATATAACTTTCTGCAGGATTCAATTGAAGACGCCAATGATAATCTTCCTGAAGATGTTATCGCGGTATTCAAACTTATTTGGTTAGCTGAGGTCCCTCCTAAAGTGAAAGTGCTCGGTTGGCGGCTAGTTCATAACAGACTTCCAACGAGAGACAATCTAATCAGAAGAAGTATCATCACTAACCGTCATGAAGAGTCGTGTCCTTTTTGCTTCCAGGAAGTAGAATCTGCCGATCATGTCCTTTTCCGTTGTTACAAATCTGCCCTTATTTGGAAATTCGTATGCAAATGGTTAGGCACTCCAGATATTGTGGTTAGTTGTTTGTTAAATCACTTTTCATGTTGGATGTTTGGGTGTGTAGGAAGAAAGTTCTCAATTAGTAACTCGGTCGATTTGTGGTTGGTTAATTGTTGGTCCATTTGGACATCCCGAAACTACATCATTTTTAAGGATGAATTTTAGGACTTGGATACGATTACAAACCGTATTCTTTTTTTCTCATGGAGTTGGATAGGTAGGGTGCACAATAGATTTCATACCTGTAATTATTACACTTGGGTTAAATGCCCCAGTGATTTTTTGTAGATCCTGACGTTGAGGTTGGAGTTTTTTGTATACGGGTTGGGGTCCCCCTATTGTACCCCTAATCTTATATAAATTTTAGCTTATAAAAAAAAAATATAGATTTTTATAATATTATCAAAATTATAGTTTAAAAATAACTGAGATTCAAAATTAGTTCGTTAGGAAAATCATTGTTATCCAAAAAACTTTTCTTTGGGTGGGTTTATTGAAAATAAGGTTTATTCTGTGGGTCAGCTAGAAGTCCGTTTGCAAGCCGAGAAATTTACGAGGTCTCGGAATAAAGCACGTGGGTAATGAAAATGGAGACCTTTGGAAGTTTGTTGGAGACCTTTGCCAGAAAGTCGGCACGGTAATTTGAGTCTGAAATTCAGGTGCATAAAGAGGTGGGTAATTTGTACTCGAATTCGAACTGGATGAGAGATGTTCTGGACTGGGCCAGCGCCTGCCCATCCGTCGGGCAGACCCAACCCAATACTAATGAGAGGCCCATTAAGGCCCAATCCTTCCCTGTGTCGAGCACATCCAGATCCCCTCGTTGTCGAGAAGGTCATCACATGACTCAGGGAGAGAGCACGCGTCCTCCCCACGAACGCCACGTGCCCCCCACACAGGGACACGTCATCAAGTAACTACTGATCGTTAAAATAACAAGTGTACTATTTTTACGATGTAGTAATAATAGGGGTTACCCCCAGAATCGATCTTGAGGATTGAGCGTGATTGTAAGTGCAGATGTTAATTCAATTAAACAAAAGTTCCTTGGGTTTTGATTGTTTTAAAATTATAACTAAGAATAGTAAAATGAACACAATTATAAACTTGACTTAAAAACAAATATGAGTAGCATGCCGTCATACCCTAAATTTTCACCAGGAATTTTTATTTTTTTCATTTCATTTGTCTATATTTTCATACTGTGTCGTCTGCATACAATATCATATATTTTCTTCATGAATATTTTTTAAATTATCAGCCGGATTTAACGTATAAAATTTTCATGTATTTTTGGTCAAACTAAAAGTCAATTGTGCAAAAAAGTCGATATCCGGGCAGTTTTTAAAATCAAACTTTCAGACATCATTTTTTATTTATTTTTCGTGTACTTTAACACAGTGTGCTTATTTTAATTTTTTTACTTTCCGATCATCATGTTTCTGACCCGTATAAGCCTTTTTCCCGGGTAAAATTTCACAATTTGATCGCGCAGTGTATTTTTTCAATACTTAATATTTTGTACTGATCATTTTGGTGTGTCCATTTTTATTTTTCGGACGCGTCGATATCGGGCGGTTTTATCATTTTTAATCGGTTTTGTTTCATTTTAATTGATAATTTTGTTTTTACTCGGTTTGTTTTATTAGTAGTGCATATGATAAGAATCCTAATTAACCATTATCTCATGTTTTCATTTCATCATCATTTTTTGTTATAATAGAATATTCTAACTAACCATATTTTTTATTCCACCATCATTTTAATTTATTAGAATAGTTTATCTAATCATCTTATCTCATATTTTTATTTATATTTTTTTCTCCTCAGGTTAATATATATATATATATATATATATATATATATATATATATATATATATATATATATATATATATATATATATTTAAATTTTTTTTGTTTTTTTATAAATATATCTTTTTATTTTTTGTTTATTTGTTTATTTTTAGAAAAATTAATGTAAATTCTTATATTTTTATACAATTTTGTTTTTTTATGAATTTTTGTTTTTTATTGTTTTTGTTTTAAATACCATTTGTTCTTTTTGCCAAATTCATCTTTGTTTTATATATATTTTTTATTTTGTAACAAACTTTAAATTTTTGAATAAAAAACCATTATTGATTTTGAATTTTGAATCTTGTGCGCCAAGTAATGAAGATTTGGAATTCAAACTTGGAATTTTTGATTATTCTATCTTTTTCTAACTTGATCACCAAGTTTCTTTTTTCTATAAATAGGCAACCATTTCATTCATTCATTCTTACACCAAAACAAGCATAGCCTTTGTTTTCTCTCTTCTTTCGTCTCTTCAAATTTCGAGCTCCATAAGGAGTGCAAGGGTGGAATTTCAACTCCAAGCAACTTCCACTCCATTCAATCATTATTTGGAAGGTAAGGATTCTCACTTTGAAACTTCATGAAATATGCATCATTTACAAATATTTAAATTCATGATATGCTTGTTATAATTACATATTTGAATTCCTCATGAAATTCCCTTCAAAATGGAATATTGGAACATGTGATTTGGTTAAAAAATGAGAGAGTTGTGTTTGGAAGAAGTTGTTGATCATGTAAAAATCCGGCTACTGTCGCTGCAATAGACAGCGCTGATGTGCAACAAGCGCTGTTAAAACCAATTGTTTTTGTTCCTCTAGGCTGTGATACACACCGGTACTGCCCAGGAGCACTGTTAAAACTCTTTTCTTTATATATTATTTATTTTTTTAGAATCTTTTTATTTATTTATTTATTTTATTTTCTTATTTATTTTTAACCAAACATTTATTTTAACTTCTTCTTTTTAATAATATTTTCTTTTATCTTAGTTATTTTAATTTCTTATTTAATTTCCTTTAAATCATTTATTTTATCTTTTTATTTTCCTTAAAATCTTTTTAATCACTTTATTAAACTTTCTTTTGGTTACTTAAACTTTTGTTATTTAAAATATGATTATACTTTAGTTAAATCTTTCATTTAATATCTTTAATGAAAAAAAAACCTTAAACATATTTATTACCTTTTAATTTATTAATTCCAAGGATTTTCTTCATTTCAAACACACTTTGTTTATTCTCTAAATATTGTACTTCTTTTGTGAATTTTAGCTTGACATAATCTTTGTACACAATGGGCATCCCTTAAGGTGTAAGCCCCAACCCTTTTGAGTATAAATAATTTTTGGGCCACTATTAGAGTGTAAGTCCCTCCACTTTTTTTATTCAATCATGTTTAAATATATTTGGGCCTCCACTTGAGTATAAGTCCCTTTACTTTTGTTTCACCACACGATGTTTTCACGTGTATGTTTATTTATCAACACGATGTTCTTCCGTGTATGTTTTATTTCACATGACGTTCTTCCATGAATAATTGACTCTGATTTTAGGGGTCTCTCCTTAAGTTGTAAGCCCCAATTTACTTTCAAAATACTTTCTCTTTTGATTTTGAGATATACTGCTTTTTTCAAATTTTCTTTGTTGAACAACTAACCAAACAGCATGGAAGCTCTACAACCGAGCAAGTGTTAATATGATTTCTATACCCGCTTTCATATATATATCTGTATTGTGGGGCTGCTTCACTGTAAATCTTCTTTCATATCCTCTTTAAATACTTGTCATATATCAACTGTATATATACTAGTATAGTTATTTAGAGTTTTCCCTGGCAACTACGTCTTGTACTAGGTAAAGCCTCGTTGGTCACTCTTAAATACAAACAAAACTAGTTCCCCATAGGATTCCAGATACAGTCTTCCCTCCTCTTGGGGTTAAACAATATGGAACAGGGAAAGCTAGTATTCTCGGTGAACCTTTTCTCAGACTGTAACCCTAGAAATTGTCAAAGGAATTCTACTCCCCGGAGTTGATCTATTCTCTGTGAATGGCATCTCTTGAATTCCTCAAACCCAGAACTCTAACTAAATGATCTATTCTCTGGGAATGGCATTTCTTGAACTTTCCCGGCTTGGGACCCACTGGCTTCTTAAAAGCATCCCCGCCTCCTCTTGGGCGTTGTACAAGGACCCTTCGTCTTCGTAGAAGTGTCTCACAGCCTCCTCTTAGGCTTCGTATAATGATTCTTCCTCAGGGAAGATATCCTCCTCTTGGGCTTCGTACAAATTATCCCGAAGGCTTCTTAAAAGTTTTTCTCGCCTTCTCTTGGGCTTTTTACAAATTGTCCCGACGACCTCTTAAAGGTATAGGAACATAAATTAGTCATCTTACTAGAGCAGTCTTTCAATTGAGTCTAGTTCTTGATCTCAAAACCGTACTTTATCTTAGGCATAATACAAAAGATAAAACTCCAGACTTGGACAGTCTAACTCCCTTGAGTCTCAAAGACATTCTCAAGTTTCCTTCTGAACATAGGAAGAAACCTAGCCTCTCTCATGAGAACGCTCTATTGGGACCTGCGTCGGGATCTCAAGAATCCCCTGCAGAAGTTTGCCTCCTCTTGGGCATTGTACAAGGACACACCCCGTAGACTTGGACAGTCTAAATACCCTTGAGTCTCAAAGACATTCTCAAATCACCTTTAGCTTCACATCTTGGGCTTTGAACAAGATACAAACATACCCTTTAGCTTTATGTCTTGGGCTTTGAACATGACACCAAAGCAACCCTTTCGTCTTTTTTTACATCCGACGTTTTCCCGGATATTCCTTCTATTTTCACCCGACGCTATCCCGGATATTCCTTCTATTTTCATCCGATGTTTTTCCCGAATATTCATATCTCAATCTTTAATCTCTTCACTCTTTTCAATCAATTCCTACAAACACCCTTTTAGCTTCAATCTTGGGCTTTGAACAAGACACAAAATACTCAACCCTTTAGCTTCATATCTTGGGCTTTGAACATGATACAAATCACCTTTAGATTCATATGTTGGGCTTTGAACAAGATACCCAAATATCTCTTTTCCTCCCAAAGAATAGGAGGAACTACGATTGCTCTGATTTCCCTGTTATCATTACCGGAATACGTAGGCATAAGATTGTGAAATCTTAGCGAGCACACTAAACAAAAACCTTAGGTCCAGTACCTTACCAAAAACATAAAAAAACCCGAAAACAACAAAAATATCTTTTCAACATCTCTCAACCTTCCCAATGGAGAAACTTTCCCATTTACAACTAATGAACACCCGTAAGTAGAAAGCAGTAAGGAAAATTGCTAACAACCCATGGATAACCATGTATAGGATGGGTAATTGACAACTTCCCATTGTATAACCTGACCTTGAACACCCCAATCTCTTAGCATTTGTTTAAGAAAACATTTGCCTGCAAGGTTAGTTTGAGATAGCTTCCCTTTCATTTCCAGCTTCATAGGATAAATAAGAAATCAGAAAGTTGCACCCAATCCCATCTGCAGGCGGATGTGGGCAGTCATGAAAACTGCGCTACAGAAAAATGGCGACTCTGCTGGGGACGCAAATTTGGATTAGAATTCCTAAGAGGTCTAGGTTGTTAGAAATATTTCTATATACTATATACTATAATATATATATATATCTATATATATATATATATATATATATCGCTTTTCCTACTTGATATCCGTGTTTATTTTTCTGCTAATGGGAATGCGTGTGATGCCGCATCTGGAAAGATTGAGTATACACCTAAGATAGGTGATGCCTAAACGAGTAATCTTACAGGGAGTGACTCCCAAATAAGAGACCTCGACCATCGGATCAGTGGAGGCACCCATTGCAGATTCAATGCCTATACGACTTCGGTTGTTGAAAGCAGTGTTGTTCGATTGTGGTTGTCGGTGAAACTGATTTAGTAGACTAAAACCATTTTGTAGTGAGGAAGCTATCAGAAATAGTTGTCACACGATACTACCCTCATTTGAGGTTGATGATCTATTCTCGGTGAATAGCATTTACTCTAAGATACTGCAGCTCGCTGGCGATCCGCTTGCTGTTGTTATCCTGGGAGGAGCTAATGATTTTGAGGACAGGTACAAAAATCACCAGTATAAACCTTTGGGGATGGTTAGAGCCTTGACTTCATGACACCGAACCTTTGAACCCATGTTTTTTCTATGTTTTTGTGTGTTGCATCCATGCATTGCATTTGCATCCCTTGCATATTTCATACATACGTCCTTGTCATCGTCAATTCATTCCAACCTTCTTTCTTTCAGTCATCTGTAAGTCGTCAATCTGATTCCTCATCACCGATACAGAACTGAAACTTCAATCAACTTCAACTCAGTTACTTCCCAAACACAGGAAAGCTCATCCTTGTGTTTGATTAGTCACTAACCTTGTTTCTGTCTATTTTGCATTTTTCTTGTTTGTATTATATTTGCTTTCAGCTTGTTTATCTTTAAATGTCAGTTTTAATGAAATGAGCACGTACAGTATTTTGATTCAAATCATCTGTTTATTCGCATCTTTATACTTTCTTTTTCAAAAAAAAAAAAAATACTTTCAAAAAATACACCTCTTCTTCAAATTTTTGACTATGCAAATATTCGTGGGAGGATGATAAAAACATAATACCCATAATTGCCGTCGGTATGCTTTCGAATAAAAATCTTTGCTGACGATGTAAGGCATTTTTTTTTTAATTTCCAAACATTGGAGATATAAGGAAGATAATCCCTCGTTAACCCATTTGAGCCTTGAAGTAGGAGTTTTTTTCTTTATAAAAAACCCACAATTTTAACCAGGGACAGGGTAGTTCTCAGTTTAATTTGGGTTGTGTATTCAAGTTCAAAAGTTTACATACCACCAGCAGATGCTGAAAACGTCTTTCAAATCAAAAACGAGTGATGGTCCGTCGTAATCATCAAATCTTGCAGTCACTTTCTTTCTAAGAAGAAATAAAAAATAAATAAATAAAAACCCGCTAAGTCAAAAAGCTTAGGAAAAAACTAGGGCGTCCCGCTGACTATAAATTTCAAAAAAAAAAAGGTCAGGCCAAAGTTAGGGATAATATAGAGAAGAGGTCCTTAAATCCTCGATCTTAAAAAAAATCCACAAGGATAAAAATAACTAAATGTTGTAAAGAAGCAGTAGCTGTCGTCTCAAGACTTCTGGACCATCGTCATCACTATAATCAGTACAATTCCGAAACCGTTTGGAACCTGAATGTACAATTTAAGTTTAACTGAGCATAGGATTGGAGAACATCATGAAGGGGGTGGGCATCAAATAAACTTTGAGCCTTTATCTTTTTTTCATAAACCGTGAACCAGGCCACGTTATAACCCTCAAAAGACCAAATTGAAGTAAGGTTATTTTGAAAGTATACTACAGCATGGTGGCGTAGTTGACTCCATAATCATTTTTTGCAAATCATTTTTTTTGGTATCATACCTCTGTTTTACTTTTCATTCTGGATGTTTTAAAACACAGTGTTTTTTACCAGTAATCCATATTACTGTATTTTTTCTAAACAATGATTTTGTTTTCAAAATTTTGCATGAACTTTGCCTTAAATTTGCCATGTTTAAATAAACATTTTTTATTACAAACTAGCTTTCCTCTCAAGGAATTTTCAAAACAGTTTAGAAACTTGGTCAGTGATCCTATCAGGGGCAAATTCTTTCCAGAGCCAGTTAAGAATCAGTTCAAGATTTGTTCAGTGCAAGTCCTTCTCAGAATTGGTTTATTCGGAAAAACTTGCAAGATTCATTACTGGGGAAAGCCTTCCCAGTATACAGCATTTTCAGTCCCTAAGCAATGACAGTGATCTCTGTGTTAAGGAATCAGTCTTGTCTCTCACTCCCCAAAAGAGTATAATCTTGTTGATTTCCACTCCTCAAAAGAGTATAAACTTGTTGATTTTCACTCTTCAAAGAGTCTAAACTTGTTGTCAACATTTTCATTTACATTACATACATTTAATCATACAACATAATATTTTCATATACTATGCATTCAAGAGTGTTTTAATCCTCATTTGCATTCATCAGTGGTCATGTTATTATCAACACCTTACCTTTCTACAAAATTCAACTTATCTGGCACCTATAATTTTATGTCTTATCTGATGTTCTTCCAGATATAACTTTGTTTCTATCTGATGTCCTTCCGGATATGTCTATCTGTTCTGATGCTTTTCCACAACGTTTCTCTGTGTCTACCCGATGTTATTCCGGATGTATCTTTTGGTTTTGAAGTTTTTCCAAAACCCTTTCTGATGTTTTTCAAGAAACTTTCTTTGTTTCTATCCGATGCTCTTCCGGATATGTCTGTCTGTTCTGATGCTTTTCCAAAATTTTCTTTATGTTCCCCCGATGCTCTTTCGGATATGTCTCTTTTATTCTGATACTCTCCCGGATATGACTTTTTCTCAACTGATGTTTTTCCAGATGTAACTTTTGTTTTGATGTGCTTATCTAATGTTTTTCCGGATATGTCCATCATTCAGCCAGTCTTCTAAAAAAATTTTCCCGTACATTTAACGCTTTTCTAAATGTTTCGGATTTACCCTCAAAGTTATTTTTAATACATCTAACGCTTTTCTAGATGTTGCAGATATGTTTCCAGAGTGTGTTACCTCTTTCGCATCTGATGTTTTTCCAGATGTATGTATCTCTGTTCCAGGGTTTATCCCTCTCTAAATATTGCTGGACACTTTTTTCGCATCGGCAAATTTCCACAATATCTTATATCCCAAGAAAATGCTGTTTGTCTGACTCCTGTGGCATCATTCCCCACAGTGCTCAAAAGTCTTCCATTCATCATATATCATTTCATCTGCATTCACGGTCAAAATTTTAGGTACTCTGATATTTAATCCTCTTATACCTAGAATGTCTAAAACTCTTTGCTATTCATACCTTCAGGTCTAAGAAGATTAAATAGGGCCATCTGTCATACCCTAAATTTTGACCTAGCATTTTTATTTTTTTCATTTCATTTGTCTATATTTTCATACTGTGTCGTCTGCATACAATATCATATATTTTCTTCATGAATATTTTTTGAATTATCAGTCGGATTTAACATATAAAGTTTTCATGTATTTTTGGTTAAACTAAAAGTCAATTGTGCAAAAAAGTCGGTATCCGGACAGTTTTTAAAATCGAACTTTCAGACATCATTTTTTATTTATTTTTCGAGTTCTTTAACCCGGTGTGCTTATATTAATTTTTAGAATTTCCGGTCATCATGTTTCTGACCCGTCTGAGCCTTTTTACTGGATAAAATTTCACAATTTGATCGCGCAATGTATTTTTTCAATACTTAATATTTTGTACTGATCATTTTGGTGTGTCCATTTTTATATTTTGGACGCGTCGATATCAGGTGGTTTTATCAGTTTTACCCGGTTTTGTTTCATTTTAATTGATAATTTTGTTTTTTACACGGTTTGTTTTATTAGTAGTGCATATGATAAGAATCCTAATTAACCATTATCTCATGTTTTCATTTCATCATAATTTTTTGTTATAATAGAATATTCTAACTAACCATATTTTTTATTCCACCATCATTTTAATTTATTAGAATAGTTTATGTAATCATCTTATCTCATATTTTTATTTTTATTTTTTTCTTCTCACGTTTATATATATATGTATATATATATATATATATATATATATATATATATATATATATTTATATATATATTTTGTTTTTTTATATATATATATTTATATATATCTGTTTATTTGTTTATTTTTAGAAAAATTAATGTAAATTCATATATTTTTATACAATTTTGTTTGTTTTATGAATTTTTGTTCTTTATATATTTTGTTTTAAATAACTTTTATTTTTAATACCATTTGTTCTTTTTTCCAAATTCATCTTATATATATATATATATATATATATATATATATATATATATATATATATATATTATTTTGTAACAGACTTTGAATTTTTGAATAAAAAACCATTATTAATTTTGAATTTTGAATCTTGTGCACCAAGTAATGAAGACTTGGTATTCAAACTTGGAATTTTTGAATATTCTATCTTTTTCTAACTTGATCACCAAGTTTCTTTTTTCTATAAATCGGCAACCATTTCATTCATTCATTCTTACACCAAAACAAGCATAGCCTTTGTTTTCTCTCTTCTTTCCTCTCTTCAAATTTCGAGCTCCATAAGGAGTGCAAGGGTGGAATTTCAACTCCAAGCAACTTCCACTCAAATCAATCATTATTTGGAAGGTAAAGATTCTCACTTTGAAACTTCATGAAATATGCATCATTTACATCTATTTAAATTCATGATATGCTTGTTATAATTACATATTTGAATTCCTCATGAAATTCCCTTCAAAATGGTATATTGTAACATGTGATTTGGTTAAAAAATGAGAGAGTTGTGTTTGGAAGAAGTTGTTGATCATGTAAAAATTCTGCTACTATCGCTGCAATAGACAGCGCTGCTGTGCAACAAGCGCTGTTAAAACCTATTTTTTTTGTTCCACTACGTTGTGATGCACACCGGTACTGCCCAGGAGCACTGTTAAAACTCTTTTTTTTATATATTATTTATTTTTTTTAGAATCTTTTTATTTATTTATTTATTTTATTTTCTTATTTATTTTTAACCAAATATTTATTTTAACTTCTTCTTTTTAATAATATTTTCTTTTAACCAAATGTTATATTTCACATGACGTTCTTCCATGTATAATTGACTCTGATTTTAGGGGCCTCTCCTTAAGCTGTAAGCCCTAATTTACTTTCAAAATACTTTCTCTTTTGATTTTGAGATATACTGCTGTTTTCAATTTTTCTTTGTTGAACAACTAACCAAACAGCATGGAAGCTCTACAACCGAGTAAGTGTTTATATGTTTTCTTTACCCGCTTTCATAGACATATCTGTATTGTGGGGATGCTTCACTGTAAGTCTTCTTTCATATCCTCTTTAAATACTTGTCTTAAATCAACTTTATATATACTAGTATAGTTATTTAGAGTTTTCCCCGACAACTACGTCTAGTACTAGGTGAAGCCTCGTTGGTCGCTCTTATATACAAACAAAACTAGATCCCCATAGGATTACAGATACATTTTTCCCTCTTCTTGGGGTTAAACAATATGGAACAGAGAAATGCAGTATTCTCGGTGATCTTTTCTCAGACTGTTACCCTAGAAATTGTCAAAGGAATTCTACTCCCCGGAGTTGATATATTCTCTGTGAATGGCATCTCTTGAATTCCTCAAACTTGAAACTCTCACTAAATGATCTATTCTTTGTGAATGGCATTTCTTGAACTCTCCGGCTTGGGACCCACGGGCTTCTTAAAAGCATCCCCACCTCCTCTTGGGCGTTGTACAAGGACCCTTCGGCTTCTTAGAAGTGTCTCACAGCCTCCTCTTAGGCTTCGTATAATGATTTTTCCTCAGGGAAGATAGCCTCCTCTTGGGCTTCGTACAAATTGTCCTGACGTCTTCTTAAAAGTTTTTCTCGCCTTCTCTTGGGCTTTGTACAAATTGTCCCGACGACCTATTAAAGGTATAAGAACATAAATTAGTCATCTTACTAGAGCAGTCTTTCAATTGAGTCTAGATCTTGATCTCGAAAGCGTACTTTTTCTTAGGCATAGTACAAAAGATAAAACTCCAGACTTGGACAGTCTAACTCCCTTGAGTCTCAAAGACATTCTCAAGATCCCTTCTGAACATAGGAAGAAACCCAGCCTCTCTCATGAGAGCGCTCTATTGGGACCTGCCTCGGGATCTCAAGAATCCCCTGCAGAAGTTTTCCTCCTCTTGGGCATTGTACAAGGACACACCCCGTAGACTTGGACAATCTAAATACCCTTGAGTCTCAAAGACATTCTCAAATCACCTTTTGCTTCACATCTTGGGCTTTGAACAAGATACAAACATACCCTTTAGCTTCATGTCTTGGGCTTTGAACAGGACACCAAAGCAACCCTTTCCTCTTTTTTTTGCATCCAACGCTTTCCCGGATATTCCTTCTATTTTCATCTGATGCTTTCCCGGATATTCCTTCTATTTTCATCCAATGTTTTTCCCGGATATACATATCTCAATCTTTAATCTCTTCACTCTTTTCAATCAATTCCCACAAACAGCCTTTTAGCCTCAATCTTGGGCTTTGAACAAGACACAAAATACTCAACCCTTTAGTTTCATATCTTGGGCTTTGAACAAGATACAAGTCACCTTTAGCTTCATATCTTGGGCTTTGAATAAGATACCCAAATATCTCTTTTCGGAACTACGATTGCTCTGATTTCCCTGTTATCATTATGGGAATACGTAGGCATAAGATTGTGAAATCTTAGTGAGCACACTAAACAAAAACCTTATGTCTAGTACCTTACCAAAAACATCAAAAAACCCGAAAACAACAAAAATATCTTTTCAACATCTCTCAACCTTCCCAAAGGAGAAACTTTCCCATTTACAAAAAATGAACACCAGTAAGTAGAAAGCAATAAGGAAAATTGCAAACAACCCATGGATAACCATGTATATGATGGGTAATTGACAACTCCCCATTGTATAACCTGACCCCGAACTCCCCAATCTCTTAGAATTTGTTAAAGAAAACATTTGTGTGCAAGGTTGGTTTGAGATAACTTCCCTTTCCTTTCCAGCTTCATAGGATAAATAAGAAATCAGAAAGTAGCACCCAATCCCATCCGCATGATGATGTGGGCGGTCATGAAAACCGCGCTACAGATGTTAGAGGAAGTGTATGAATTGCACTGCAAAAACTCTAAATCCTTATTCGATGAAATATTACTCTAAACTAACCATACCGATTCTTAAGGTTATTTTTCCCTAATTCCTTAGCAGAAAATCCTTTGAGATTTTATCTTTACCCTTATTCCTTAGCGGTCAAGAAAGAATCACAAGCATTATATTTGATCAAGAATAATTCGGTCATTACAGGGTATCCCCATTCCTAGGCAATATCTACTGTAATATTATTATGCAAAAGCGTTAGGTTGGTTGGTCCGACCTAAACCCTAACCGTAAATCAATTTCAATTTGTCCGATCAAAAAGCGCTAAAAACATTGCATAACAATAGATTAAGGGAAAAAGTAATATCTCATAGAACAATGAAAATTCAAGTCATTACAATGCAATTCAAGGACCCCCTAGCATTGGGGGGTTTAGCTACTCATAGTATGAAAAGAAATTAAAAAATAGTAGATAAACATTACAAAGATAATTGAGGAATTTAATCTTCAATCGCGATGGCTCATGAAAAATCTCCCTTCTCCCGATCACTGGATAACATTCAACTTCATGTAAATTCTTTCGTCCCATCAAAAAAGCCCCTTTCTCCTTCTCAGAAAGTGTCTAAAATACTCTCAGGTCCAATAACAGCCCTAGGAAATGCCCAAAATACCCTCCGGAGTCACTTAGAACAAAAATTAACAAAAATAGGAAAATGTAGCGTCTTGGCCAACACGGGTCGTGTCGGCTGACACGGGCGGCCGTGTTGGCCCCCTAGCAACTTGATAGAAAATATTTTCGCTCCAAACCTGCTGACACGGGTCGTGTCAGGTGACACGGGCACCCGTGTCAGCCCACTGTTTTTCTTTAAAATTTCGTTCTCTTGCTTCTTCCTGACACGGGCCGTGTCAGGTGACACGGGTGGCCGCGTCAGGCCACTGTCTTCATTCCAATTTCATTCCGAATCTTGCAATTTCTCTCGCTTTTTCGCACCGATTCCTCCTGAATGTTTATATGAACCTGAAAACACTAAAGAACACAACCAAGGCATAAAATGTGGTAAAAGAAATATAAAACAAATAAACAATAACACAATATTAACTAAAACAAACAGTGAAATAAAGTATGAAAACCACTGATCAAACTCCCCCAAACTTAAATTAATTCTTGATCTCAAGCAACAAGCTTGCATGAAATTTTTCAGATTAAACGATACATATCCAATGAAAGACTTGTGAATGTATGGTGTGTCGATACTCATACGTGAGCCTTTGTTCCGATCAGCTAAAACTAGTTCTCTTGGTAATCGTCCATTAACGAAGGTATTACACAAACACATACCGCGGTAAAACCACGGACCTAACTCCCCCTTTCGATTTCCTAACCCTTTCATTCGGATAATCAGATTAAGGCAATTTTTTTATTTTTCCTCACGTGTACAAGATTGATCGAAACTTTTTCTACGCACAATTATCTCTTCTTTTCTTCTCGCTCATTGGCGTTTATTAGTCCACTTTGGGACGACAATTGAGACTCAACCGCCGTTAGCGTAAGTAACCGGGTGAGGGTTACCCGACTTAGAAAGACTACTTGTCTTTATCGCCATTATTCACTTTTTCGGTGCCTTAAGTCATTCTCTCAATCAACCTTATATATGCAATTCTTTTTAGTCATGCGGGACTATCACTATGAACTAATCGGAGAATACTTCTCAAATCCAAGTACTATGGAACAAATCTACACGTTGGACTCGTTTTCTTACTCCGGGGAATCTAGGGTGTTCGGGTCATTCCTAAGTTTTCAAACTTTCGCAATGCCCCTAGTTCTAACTTTTCTTCCCTCGAACTCTATATACTTTCCTGAATACCTCACACATCACAGAATTCACAAGAAAAAATTTTTGACTCTAATTCGAGGGGAAATTCAGAGTGGTTTTCATAAAACAACACACAAAATAGACTTGACCCGTACAAAAAGGAAAAACTAAAAGCAATAAATCCTCGCCCAAACTTGAACTACAACTTGGCCCCAATGTGTTAGAACAAGAGCGAGAGAGGTCACTCACAGAGATCCTTCTCGGGATGTTGACGGTAATGCAACACCGCTTCTACATCATCGTTTGCACATGTAGGATCCAGATTATTTCCTGCAACCAAAACAAAACAAATAGCAAAAAGAAATAAATTAGTCAGACAAGCGTGGGTTGCCTCCCATGTAGCGCTTCGTTTAACGTCGCATGGCTCGACGGGTTACTCCCCAATGCTATGGGGGATACTTCCGCTTACACGTTTTGTGGCTTAACCTTTCCGCAACAGAGCACTGGTCAGATTCAGGAATAAGAGCTACATTATGATTCAACTCACATCCAACTTCCACATTCTTCCGTTGATGTTTTTTTCTCTTCTTTCTTTGATGTTTCTTCCTCTTATTGACTTCTTGACTGGATTTTGGAGTCTTGCTAGGTGCAATAGATGACTCAGATGCTGCAACCTAATGGATTATTCCAGAGACTTTTTCAAGAAGTGGTTTTGAGCTTTTGCTTTTTCCTACTGTTCGAATCATTCCAACTAAGGGGTGATTACTTTCCTCTTGACCTTGCTTCTCGACCTCCAACACTTTTAAGGTTATTTCCTCCTCAAAATATTTCAATGTTAAAGTATCAGCCTCAATATCCACACAACACCAACTTGTCATCAAGAATAGTCGACCCAGTATGATAGTCATCTCCTCATCCTCAAGTAGATCAATGATCTCAAAGTCTACTGGATAGGTGAAGTTATCAATGGTCACAAGCACATCAATCAAGACTTTCTTAAAATTTCTGTCCTTTATGGTACAAGGGATTGATGCAAAACCAAGATCTTTCCGTTTGATTGGAATTCCCCTACCTTGTGATCCCCCACTGCTCTCTTCAATTATACTCTTTAGCTCCTCTCTTCAATTCACACAGCCAAACAAACCCCTGCTTTAGATGCTCTCTACTATATTAGATTTAGTCCACTATACATTAAACTACACTGCTCTGGTGTAGATGAAACCACAACCACCCAAGCATGCAAGATATGTTGCAATCAGATCAAACAACACAAGATAAAACTATATAGTTACAGAAAAACTTACAACAAAAAGAAACGACAAATATGATAGCCTTCTGAAAGAACTCTGCTCCAATCCTGCAAAACCTCAAATAACTAATTAGACATTAGTCTATGATCATGTAATGGTATTGTTTATCAGAAACTAGAGTAAGGTTTTTATATTTTCTAAGCTCCTGTGATGATATTAGTTTATTTGATAAGGGTAGTTGCTAGGTTGTTTAACAGAAAGGTCATAAATGGAATTGAATCCCAACAATCATGAAATATCAACATTCAAATGGAATAAGAAAATTCATACATAAGGTCAACAAAATTCAGGGGGGGAAGTAAATAAATTCATACATACATGTTCTTCGGTGTGAGTATATGCCACTTCCAAATTTCCACTTTCTGTAGCAAACCAGACCTGCATAATAAATCATAACAGTCAAGCCAAAAAACAAAAATACAAACAAATATCAGCAAATAGTGAGAAATCCACCTTCACTGTTTTGTCTAATGAACAAGATATAAGGAACTGATCCCAGCAAAGGACATACATCACAACAGATGTGTGCCCTGTTAATGTCTGTAAACACTGCAAGGTTTCAAGGTTCCAGACTTGAAAAGAAACAACCAGTTGGAACAAATAAATCAAAACTCGAATAAATAAAAACCAAAACCAAATTCCACATTGCTTAAGAGGAATGTACTCACAAAAAGTGACATATACTCACACATTCACACTTGTTTCCTCCAAAAAATTCCCCCACGAGTTGCAATACCATTTCAAAAATAGACTCCAAATAAAAAATGGTGAGATCCACATGAATTTAATCAAATAAAAGAGGAAAGGTTGAAAGTAGAGTGTTAGTGTAATAAAAATGGAGAAATTTGAAATGAAAAATAAATAAAATCAGAAATACTTACTATAAATCTTCAACAGTACTAGCAATCTATGAACAAAGCAACAAACTTCAATGATCTAGTCTAGTAACTACTAGTTTGTCCAATGAGTTTAGAATCTGAACCAATTAACCATAGCTTCATAGAGCAAAGAAAATTTATAAACTATTTGACAAAACCGAACACCAAAAAACCAAAGATTGGTGGCAATACATTCTTCTTAAAATAATAGCCAACACAACTCAACCGCTCAATTTAATTTAATGTAGAATATTTTACACAAAGACTTCTACAACTATTATCTATATTCGTTATGACATTTTCAAGTAGAAATACAAGATAATATATGACTATCTACTACTAATATACATGTGTAACTTGTCAATTAATAGTGCAAAAAATGTAGACAACAGACCTTGCATTGTTTTTATAGAGTTTTCATCGTGTTTAGTGCTCTTGCAAAATTCACAACTTCCTAGACCCATTCTTCCATCTCCTTGTATCCACTACAGAGTTAACAAATTTGGGATAAAGCAAAGGATAACGAAGTCCTTCAACCTTAACACAGTCCACTAATTGATTTCCATGTCCATAAGTGTGTAGCTTCTCCATCCATCTTCTTAAAAACAAATCAATGTTGCAAGAAGAAAACAAATAGAATGAGACAAATGTTTACTCATAATGCAAAAGGATCTATATTCTAACACCACTACACATACCTTCTATAACAAATAGAGATCCAGTCCCTGTTCATTTCTAAATGCAGAATATCTTTTTTTCAATTGCTCCTTCATCTTCATTCCACTCAACTAGGAAACATGCATCATTGTTGTTACTTGTTCCGCAAGAAAACATTTTAAACATCCAAAATCATATTACAACTCACATAATAAAAAATTTCATAGAGTTAAACAAAAAGAAAAAATTATAATCTTGATTATTCCTCATTTTCTTACCTATTTCCATCAGCATTATACATAAGTTTCGTGCAATACTGTCCTGGAATGTTGTACTCGAGCTGGAAGTTCTTGTCATAATACACCCAAGCACGGATTTTACCATCAATTGAAGTTGCTAATATAATCTGCAACAACATGATATCATAACAACCTTGTCAACCATTCACTATTCTATATTCAACGAAGAAGAACCAAATAAACAGCGACATAAGAATTTAACCTGGATATTTTCCTTTGCGTGAGGAAGAACTGAATGAACAGGTGCTTCATGACCTTCGAAAATACCTCCAAAATCTATTGTAGACCATTAGGAATGTTATAGCTATACAAATGAACCAATTTTTTTCATAAGCAATCCCTGAAATGAAAAGAAATATATATTATAAGCTAGTTATCAAATTCAACGCCTGTAGAAAACACCACGTTTATTTACCTTTGTATAGACCTGAAATATATATTGTATGAAGTTGACTAATTTAAAATAAACCTGAAATTCGACCGAACAATTCGAAATATTCCATATTTTGAAAGGCTTTGATACGAGCCTCTCTCTCAGAGTTGCTTCCCAAAGTGAAACTCTATTTCTAAAGGAGAAATAGTGTTGAAAGAGACTCCATCAAGAGTTGGCCTATGAAAATCGGGCTCGATAAACTTTCTTGCAAAGTGATCAAAAACCTCCTTTCTCACCCCTTCCACCGAGTCCACCATGCCATCCTCCGTATTAAAAGAACTTAAGAAATTGCGCCTCCTACGCTCCTTCATGACCCTATGGAAAAAACTAGAATTCTCATCTCCATCGTTCAGCCATCTCAATCTAGCCTTTTGAATGAGCATGTTCTCTTTAATTCTCAAATTCAACCAAAACTTACTAGTTTCCTCTTGCCGTTTTTCAAGGATATCCTCCACCTGAAAATCCCCACACAAAGCTAATTCCTCATCTCCCTCATTTATACCTTTCATGCCTATATTAACCTCTAAATCGTGTTTGCCAAAAACCTCCGCATTCCACCTACGAAGGCTAACCTTAATCAAACGAAACTTCTCTTTAATAACAAAATCGCTCCTACCTTGCACTTGGATTCTCTTCCATTCCTCTTCAACAAACGGTAAAAACTTTTCATGGCTAAACCATTCATTGTTCACTTTAAACGGTTTAGGCCCCCAATCAGCGAAATCCGACACCAGCCACACCGGGCAATGGTCCGAAACATCCCTCATACCAATCAATTGGCCCACTATACCCCATCTTGCAATCGCACTTTCCGACACAAGAAAACGATCCAGCCTACTCATCGAAAAACCATCCCCACTAAACCAAGAAAATCTCCTACCTTTGCAAGGAACGTCCACCAAATCGCAATCGGAAATAAAATCCGAAAACTCCCTCATCTCAGCCATTATATTATCCACCCTCCTACCCTTCAATTCTCCTACATTAGTAATTGCGTTAAAATCGCCTCCGATGCACCAATCTCTATCATTGAAAGTAGACTTCAGACGCACCAAATCTCTCCATAATTTCCTCTTCAACGATAACACACAAGAAGAATAAACATGTATATGGATATCTACATGTATAGTACCTGTTGTTATAGAACAACCATATCCTTTTTTAGATTTGAAATTTTTGTGTTCTTTCTATCCATAATGTCATGTAACTAATCAACCCTCTGTTTTAAAGTATTAGCAAATATGATATTGGAAAAGGGGAAAAAGAAGTTGCCATTTCCAACTTAAAAAGGATAAAATACATATATTACCTTTTTGTTAGCAATCTCAAAAGTGTTGAGCATAGTGGTTAGCTCATTTCCTTCTCTTCACAGTACCTCTTAAGATTATATATATCTTATTCTATAGCCAAGTTGTTTAACTGAGCATAATAGAAAGCACGTCAACGATAATATTTAATAAGATGACAATTAATTTGATTTTTAATGTACTTACGCAGAGTGATCATTATCATCATCATTCAACCAGAAATAAAAAAAAAACCAAGAACAAGAACAGACTAACTGCATAAAGATAACCAAGAAATTATAGCTTATAGAGACAAAAAACCTAAATTGCATATATTTAAGAAGTGAAATTTGAAAATTTACATATTATATCCAAACAGATGTGGATACTAAGTGCTCATATAAAATGTTTATCCCCTTTCTCGCATAAGAGCCTAACAAAGATGACCTTGAAGAAAGTAATACCTGGATATCAGCAGTAGATGTGACACTTGAAGCCAAATTTGACCATTCAAACATTCTTCTCTCCTCTTGTTCTTCATTAGAGAAAGGTAACTTATATTGGAGCACAAAATTTCCACGGGAGGGTTTTCTATTATTGACACCCTGTTAACAAAGTGATCATTACCAATATTGTCGAACCAAAATTGAAAAAGCCCAAGAGTAAGAGACTGCATAAAAATAACCAAGAAATTACTGCTTAAAGTGCTAGAAGATAAGTCTAAATTACATATATTTACGAAGTGAAAATTGGAAAGTTATGTATCATATACAAGCTGGTGTGGATGCTAAGAGCTCAGATAAAATGTCAGCCCCCATTTTCACATAGGAGCCTAACAAAGATGACCGTAAAGAAAATAATACCTGGATATGAGTAGCAGATGTGAAACTTGAAGCTAAATCGGGTCCGTTAGACATTTTTTTCTCCTCTTGTTCTTCATTAGAGAAAGGTGACTTATATTGGAGCATCCCATCTTCACTAGAAGCTTTTCTACTATTGGCATCTTTCTAACAAAGTCAATGACTAATCAAATTCAAAATTAGGTTGTTTTAGTGTTGTCATTTAGAAGAAGTGACTACGAAGAAGAAATGGTTAAGGTTATATTTTGGATGAAGAAGAAATGGTTAGGGTTAGATTTGAGATGGAGAAGAAATGGTTAGGGTAACCCAATCAAGAATCCGATTTGGAATAAACACTTTCTTCTCTCTCTCTATGCAACATTCGCTTTAGAATTGATTTGGGAGGGAACAAGAAAAAATTCATGCTTTCTTCTGTCTTAGAGAAAAAAGCGTGAAAAATTCACGCTTTGGTTTGGGTGGGAAAAGTGAAATTCAGAAAAAGATTGCAAAAATTAAGCGCTCAATGTAAAAAAAAAATACTAATTATTTTTCATAAAAAAAACTTGTATTAGTAATACATATGAGAACGGTGGTAAATAATTAATATTTTATTAAAATAATTAAAAACTATATGAGAACAAGTCTAATTCTTTGCTAATAAGAGTCGTTCTCTTTGTACTTTTTAAGAATGAGTTTGTGCCGTTGCAGAAAATTTTAAAAAAATATATAAGTTATCACAACAAAATATAAAATTAGTTCCCTATTATACTCTACGAGAACGGTTTTTTTAACCTCCTAAAAATTAGGCATTGTTATAGAGTCAAAATGTTGTAGTGTATGAAGCATAAGTTACGTGTTGTATACTACTATTGTAAGAATATTTCTCAATTTATGTTTCGATACATATTAAATATGTGCTATATTTGTAATACTGTATTCCCATAACTCTGCACGCCCGATCGAACAACCTTTGTTAAGAGTCCCACATCGGACAATATATGGCATGAACATGTGTTTATAAGTTGGGGTAATCCTCACTCTCCCAACCGGTTTTGTAGGGTTGAGTTAGGCCCAACCACGATTTCTTAACAACCTTCAATGCCAAACCCGTTAGAAAATCATCCTCGAGGTTCCGGAAAACCCCTCCACGACCTTCAACCGGCTTTGTTCCTTCAATTTTGACAAGGATGCATTTGTATGTCTGTTTTCTCTGTCTTTTCTATTTTTTAGAAACTGCCTTATACTCGAGTCTCTGCGAAAACTAGATAATCTTTAGTGTCCTACAAGAAGAAAAGGTATAATTCCTAAAAACATTTTTGAGGTTTACTTTCATACTTTTGTAGTTCAAGTTTAATCATTATTTTTGTTCCTTTATATTTGGTATGGTTTACTCCTTTCTCGTGTTTTGATTAAAAAATGTTCAGTATTACAAAACATGAGCAATTGTTTCATTGACTCCTTGGAAAATGACTTGGTAATAACTCTTCAATTGCATTGCCATGTAATTTGAATTCAAATGGTTATTTTTGGCACGTTAGTGAATCCTTGTGAACCCATAATGATTGTGTATGTGTAAGACTTCGGCAATGTGTTGATTGGCAAGGTAAAGAGGTTAGGCTGAAATACTTCCAAAGAGTTGAGGATTTTCGGATGCAGGAATTCTATCTACCGGCACCAAACGGTGTGACGGAAACATGGTGTCGAGTACTTCATGACACCAATAGGAAAGAATTAGACTCGATACACATATTATATTTTCATCTACAATTTATTTTCACAAGGCCACCTACTATTTTATTTTTGTTATCGAACCACCACTAATGCAAAAAGAAGAATATAATTTTAAAATTTACATCCGTTATACTAAAAAAGGGTGTAAATATAAAACACGGTGGCAATTTTGTAAATAAAATATTATTTTAAGTATTAGCACGTGACAATATACACCCTTTTTTTAAAAATGGATGTAAATTTAAAATATTCTAATAATCAAATTTCTATTACTCCTGTTAAATTTAAAACAGGTGTAAACTTAGATGAATTAAAAAAAAATTGTTTAATTTTATGTCTCAAAATATTAATTCTTGAAATAATGAATCTAAATTTTATTAAGTGAAAATTGTGAATAACTTTAATTATAAATAAATAAATATAATTTAATAAACTAATTAACTTAATTTTATTAGTTGGGCTTGCACCTCAAAAGATATTTTTTATTTTATTTTAAATTGATTCTTTAAGCATTTCACTTGAGAGTTTTTATATTAAATAAAATAATAAAATGATTTAAGATCCAAATTAAATAGGTGATTTATTCTTTCTTTCCTTCGTTCTAATTAGGTTTTTCCAAGAGAATGTGGTTCCTAGGTGTGCAAAAGGGTCCAAATTCAAACTCGTGCGAAAGACTTCTCCTTGTTCAATTTCTAAATAGGCGATGGGTGAAGGAACTGTCGGCGCCGGCTACATAACCAGCAAGGACATTCAGGTGAACAAAAATAAGACGCGGCGACAAAAAGAAGAAGAAATTCGAGTCGGCAGCTCCACCAACACATGTAGGTTGAATGCAACGGAAACATAACGGTCCAGATGTAGCATCTTGGTGACTAAAATCCTCGATCGGAAAATCTCAAACACCGAACGCAAAAACCCCGAAGAGAAATCACAAACACCGAATGAGAAACCCCAAATCGAGAACGCCGAAACCCTAGAATGAAGGAATAGACGATTGCAGCTTGCGAGAAGGCTTGTAACAGAGGAATGAACACAACTCTCACGGTTATACAATCCTCATATTTCCCCTAACTTCTTTCAAGGTAGCAACTACTACACTTAGGGCCCGTTTGTTTTGGCTTTTTTTAAAAATGATTTTTATAGTGTAACATAATTTTGTAGAAAAAAATTTTATAAAAAAACTTTTCATAAAAGCTTCAAATGAAAATTTAGTTTGAATAGTTATTCTTAAAATGTTATTTTAGGTATTTTATCATTTTATCGAAATTTTTTTTGGATATTAAAATTTCAAAAAATCACTTAATTTTGAAGCTATTTCAAATAGTTTTTCATGAAAATCATTTTTGAAATACAATTTTTTTTAAAAATGGTGATTTTGACTATGTTTGGTCTTCAATAATGTATATTAATGTTATAAAATGTTAAAATTATTTTTTTAATTTATAAAAAACAAATTTAAAAAAACTTGTAATATTTTGAAAAACATTTTTGTAGAATCCGTTTTTAAAAATACAAAGAAAAAATTTATTTTTTTAAAGCTGAAACAAACTGGCCCCTAATATCTTCATGTTTTCTCTATTTGGATTGTTATTTTCCTGGTTCAATGGTGCTACCTATGCGGTACACGAAGCCACTCTCTTTCCATTTCCACATTTTATGATTTGACAGAAATCGAACACAATAAATCTTCAATGCTTAGCCATGTCAACTTGTTAGCAAACAGTATCAGGAATCTATTATATATATGTATGCATGTGTTACTGTTTTATTCATATTTCAGATATTGTGTTGAAGCGTTTCTGAAAAGTTGACAACAATATTCAAGGACAGGATATAAGGTTTGTCAATGTTAATGTTAATAGAGAAGGAGACATGTCGGCTATGATCTCTGCTTTTACACATGTCATTTGTGGTGATGACATAATCACAATAATGATGGCGGCGATGATGAGAATCAGAATATAAATCATGACATCAAGCCTTTCGTTTCTGCGATAGACTCTTCAACTTCTTTGTTTTATGGTGATAGTTCTGTTGTCAAGAGAAGAAGGGAAGATGGTGGATTGTTTGACAATAAGCATCATGGTGAATATTAATTTTATATTATAATAACGGAACCAAATAAATTTTTAATGTATTAATGGATATGATTTGATGAAATGCATTTGTAGAATGTTCGAGCAAATATACGAATACAATAGCAATGACGGGAAGGAACCAAAGTGAGTAAACTATATACGAATACAAAACAAACAATAACAATGTGCCAAGTGAAGATGAACCAAAAATAAAATACAGAGGAGTGAGACAGAGGCCATGGGGAAAATGGGCTGCTGAGATAAGAGATCCTTTCAAAGCTACAAGAGTTTGGTTAGGAACATTTGAAACCGCTAAAGATGCAGCCAAAGCCTATTTGGAGCTCAATCTTGAGGATGTTGAGCCTTGTGTCTCAGGACCAAAAAGGTAACATGGCCTTAATGTTTTCCCCTTAAAATTAAGAATGAAGAAAAATTGTAATGTGCCGTTTATTTTGCATCACTACGCTTATATTCCCTTATTAAAATATTTTACATAAGATTCTCACGGTTTAAAAATTTCCAAAGCCACCATTAACTTTGAAATATTATTTAAGTTAGTATCCACTATGAGTAGGATCACGATTTTGACTGCCATGAATGTTAGTATCCACCATATTATCTCTACATTTTTTCTGTATAATTTTATCTTGATTGTTTGTAGGATTGCTAGAGTTATTGCTTTTTGATGCTTCCTCATAAGGTATTCTTCTATATGTTTTCTCTTCTCTGTACTCTTCTTATTAGCCGGATTGTCCTTATTCTCCTTTATATCATCTCTAATGTTGCTTTTATTGTTATTTGTATGCTTAATAATATTATGGGAGTTAGTAACACGTGATTGGCTTTGTCGATAGCTTCAATAACAAGTGTGTTTATTCCTTCATGCATTAAGATATTTCTAGCACTCCATATGCTATCTATAATGATGATTATCAATAATGTGAATGTATTGAATAAGTCGGGAGTATAAGCAGCTAGTACTGAACCTTTTTATATGACAAAAAGGGAGTTATATGTACTGAAATATCTTTCAAATCAATTTCAGTTAAGCAAACTACCTGTGAAATCATTCTCCACTAAATCATTTAGCAACTCTATAATGGGAAGAGAAATCTTATTGCTAAAGTGGAGGATGTGAGTGGCAAGTCGTTGGTTGTAGCCCCCAGCCATCTAGAGAGTCCCTGTCCAACCCCTCAGAAATGTATCAAATGTTCACCAAGGAACGACTGGAGCAAGCTAATGAGTCTCTGAACATTCTCAAGAGGTACCATAATGTTGTTGTTGTGATCCACCATACTCATCCAATATTAATGGTAATTGAAATAAATTTGGAATTATATAAATAATTAATAATAATATAAGTGAATATCTATTTGAAAATATTAATTTTAATTAGGTAGTTGCTACTCTTACTCTTACATGCAAAGATGGAATAAATTAGTAGTAATGAGAATGATGATGATGATACATGGATGGATTCATAGCTTCCCTTTGATTACTAATATAATCATCATCACCAGAATCCAACCTTGAAGTACTCATTTCAGTATTAGCACCAAGGTTAAGATACACCAACCTTGAATCCATGTTACTGTTGTTGTTGTGATGACTATGATGTTATTCATTCATATGATTGTTAGGGTGCAAGTTTGTTGCTGAAGATCCTATATTGTTGTTATTAGCATTATTGTTGTCGTTTCCTTCTCTTGACATAACGAGCTGCAGATTGAACAAGCTCCAAACACATCCGTAGTTTGTTTGGATCTATGTGATTTAATCCAGGGACAACACCTTTGAGGAGAAAGTTTGAGATTAGGGTTCTGAGAATGTCCAATGGCGTGACACCGTCAACTATTCTTAGATTGATTTATGATCTAAATTTAGAAACTCATTCTAGTGAGTGGAAGAACACCAAATCTAGAAAACTGTCATGTCTCTATTCCTCTAATTTACAGTACACGATGACATGAAATATTTCAAGGACATCATAAATTAACACAAATAATATATAAATAAATAAAAACAATTTACTTGAATAAAAGATGAAAATCAAAAGAAATTAATGTGACAATGAGATTAATGCAAGAGTTTTTCTAATTTCTAGAAATTATTTGTTGAAGTTGAGAATTTGTGGAATTACATGTAATGACTATTAGGTTTACTAGTTGCTCACTACCTTTTCAGTTTTCAGTTTTGGCTTTGGTTTCAATTTGGTGCTCAGTACATTTCAAGGTTAGGTTTCGATTTGGTGTTTACTAAATTTCCTATTTGCAATTTCAATTTCAATTTTGGTCTTGATTTTGATTTCAATTTGCAGCTCACAACATTTCCAAGGTTCAATTTCGATTTCCATTTCGGTTTTGATTTTGATTTCAATTTGCAGCTCACAACATTTCCAGGTTTCAATTTCAGTTTTGATTTTGATTTCAATTTGCAGCTCACAACGTTTCAATTTCGGTTTCGATTTCGTGCTCACTGTATTTCCAAGATTCAATTTCGGTTTGATTTCGTGCTCACTATATTTCCAAGATTCAATTTCGGTTTCGATTATGGTTTCAATTTGGTGCTCACTATGTTTCCAAGTTTCAATTTCGATTTCAATTTTAATTTCAATTTAATAAGTGTGTTGAACTTTAGAGTTTAGATTACTATGTAAAAGGACTCTTCTAGGTAGAGAGACCAGGTGGACCTGTAAAAATTTTACATAGGAGGAAGAAGATGGTGACGTGACGTGTGCAAGTATTTACGGTTTTGTGATATTTTGGGGACGAACAGACACGGTTGTCGTACACGCGGCCAAATACACGGGCGCAACACACGAACAGACACGGTTGTCGTACACGTGGCCAAATACACGGGCGCACCACGTTCTTGAATTTGTAGCAGGTGGTAGAATCTTTGAGGGATCTGGCTTGTATGCCTTTAAGGCGGCAAAGGTAGCATAACTTTCAATAGATATCATCTAATGTTGTTCTTGTGCCTCTGTCTTTAAAAATTTTGAAGAAATTAAATTAAAAATTTTGAGCCATTGTAAGAAACAACAGAGGACTATGAAGCAAAAATTATCTCCAAAAGCTTAGCCATAAATGATTTGGTGGCATTCAATTTTTTAGAAGAAATGGTATAATGAGTTTGAGAATGTGAGTGAAACAATCTAATAACAGTGGGAATGAAAATTTTAGTATTAGTTAGCATATGGCTTGGATAGGTTAATAATATATAAATGTTCTTTTGTTATCTACTGCAAGATGGATGATGGTTATTGTGTGACATGCTTGCATTGGCAACAAAACATAAATATATGTTTTGATATTTCTGTATGTTCTGATATTTTTCTTTTGATATGTGAATGTCAACTTTTTATTAGTTATGTAATATGAATGCCTAATTATTTTGATGACCTTGCCAGGATAGTGAACGGTTGCATGAGAAAATGACCTACTTTATTTCAAAGAATATAAAGTTGCAAAGATCCAACATGGTTCAAGGCGAGTGATAGTTTTTTGGAAATTTTTCATCAATGGCATTCTAATCAAAGAGGATTTTGATTTTGTACTCACTGTAATATGATATTTGATTGAGTCTGGATATGGTCGAGAACTCTTTTCTTTTGTGCATGCATTGTGTGTTAACTGTGCTATTTATTTGTTTTCATTAAATATTTCAAAAACACCACTAGTGAATGTGAATCAAATTCAACTAATTTTCATTGAGTTACTTTTTCAAATAGTGGCTCATTTCACGTGGAAATATGTGCACTATTAAAAAAAATAGGGTGTAAATTTGTCAACATCCATAATAAAATCGGGTGTAATATACTATATTCTTACACCCTATTTAAAGAAAATAGGGTGTAAACTTGCTAACATCTATAGTAAACAATGTTCATTTTACACCCGATTTTTATCAAAAGGGTGTAAATTTGTTTGATTTAAATGCTATTATTTAAAAATTTACACCCGTTTTCTATAAAACAGGGTTTAATATGCTATTTATATACACTTGTTTTAAATAAAAAAAGGGTGTAATATACCATCTGTAAATGTATATATGTAAACATTTACATCTTTTTTCTATAAAACAGGGTGTAAAATGAAATATATTTACACTCGTTTTAAACAAAAAAGGGTGTATTATAACTTCTATTTACACCCGTTTTAAAACGGGTATAAATTCGTCATACATTTCTCACCCGTTGAATTAACACCCTCTAATAACGGGTGTTAAATGTAAAAAAAACAGGTGTAAATTACTCTTTCTGCACTAGTGCACCCACCATTCATTTTCATGCACCATATCTCCAATCCTGAGCGTGATGATATATGTAAGAGCTTCTCATATCGAACATATATGACATAGATATGTGTTGATAGGTGACGACAATTCTCACTTTACATGTCACTTTTA
Organism: Lathyrus tuberosus; assembly: GCA_022829125.1. NCBI lineage: Eukaryota > Viridiplantae > Streptophyta > Magnoliopsida > Fabales > Fabaceae > Lathyrus > Lathyrus tuberosus. The sequence continues at coordinate 3,648,235 of JALAZF010000491.1, read as the reverse complement.
TAAAGATGAGTTAGTCTCAATCGATATATTATAATACCAACGTTATCTTTATAAACATCATGAGCCGAAAGACATGTTACCATAAATGCATATAAGATAACCTGTTCTTATGTTTTTCAGCAGTCTACTTCAACTCTTCAATGTTAATACTTCACTTAATATAACTTTTGTTCTGTGCTGGAACCAAAGTGAGGAGTTTGAACGGAGGTGATGGCGGATTGCAGTCTTTGATACGATGGAGTATGAGGTATCTGCATGGTTAGCACTCTAAGCCTCAAGTCAGTATATGAAAAATAAGAAGAGTAAATTAAAAATTGTATATGAAATTTGTTATCTTGATTCTGGTAATTTTTTAACTCATTTTTGTGTCGCCGATCAGCCGGTCACACACGTTACAATTTGCGATGTTGGAAGTGATGTCGAGGGCCGATTATATCGACCTGTTTCCCAAGTATTGTGTATTCCTCTTTCTTCTCGTCGCGTGAGTTTGCCTTTCTATAGGCAAAACACCACAGAACATGGTTTCGCACCACCATGAGCAAACCCTAAATCACCTGAAAACCTTAAAATCTTTGGCCAACCATACTAGCATAGGGGTGTCGTGTATCTTTATTTTTTTAACAAATACGTAATATTTAAAAATTACTTTTTTAGAATAAATTAGCAATTTATTTCATAAACCAAAGCGAATCATAAATCTAAAATAAAATACAACAACTAAAATCTATTTATAAAATTGAGTTTAAAGTTGCCATTTATTTAATTATGATGAGTATTCAATATAACAAATACTACATTTAATAAAGGTTTTAATAGTAGCAAATACAACATTTTTATATATTTACTGGTAAAACATATGTTCTATCGCACATGTTCCATATGATAGATGTTTTGAACTTCTGAATATCTTATTGATCATATCTAATTTGTCAAAATGAAATTATATTATAGATTCATAGAATCACAAATAAAGGTTAATTATATGCACCAACAATTATGCATTGATCCAATTATTAATTTCAAAAAATTTAAAAATATAGTTCAACATAATACATATTTATTACTTGAAAATATATCCTAACATCATGAATGATGTATGCATTTTAAATATAGATCAACAATAAATATTTTATTATCTATAAAAAATATTTGTATCAACAATATTCTTTTTCCTGTTTATAAAAATATTTTTAACAACAATAATCTTTTCCCTGTTTATAAAAATATTTGTATCAATAATATACTTATTATTGTTTATAAAAATATTTGTATCAACAATAATCTTTTTCCTATTTATAAAAATATTTTTACCAAACAATACACTTATTCCCATTTATAAAAAGAATTGTATCAACAATAGTCTTTTTCCCATTTATAAAAATATTTGTAATAAACAATACACTTTTTCCCGTATAAAATCACTGTATCAAAGATATAATTTTTGTCGTTTATAATAAATATTAGACGACCATTCGTATGAACAATAGTCTTTTTCCTGATTATCAAAATATTTGTAACAAACAATACACTTATTTCTGTTTTAAAAAATGGAAAAAATTAGGCTCTGTTTGGTAAATATAGTGTTGACTGATAAGTTAGTTGATAGCTTATAGCTTATGACTGATAACTGGTGACTGATAACTTATAACTTATAGCTGAAGGCTGATGACTTATAGCTGATAAGCAAATTGAAGTGTTTGGTAAATTAGCGGTTTAATTATCTCATAAAATAAAATTACATAAAAGATATTTAATTATTATTATTTTATTTTAAATTATAATAAATTAAAAAGGATAATGGTGGATTTTAGTTAAAATAATAAGGGTAAAAGTGGAAGAAAAAACGATAAGCTATAAGATATAAGCTAAAACGCTATTTAAAATAGCGTCTGGACAATAAGCTATAAGCTAATAAAATAAGCTATAAGCTCGTGATGAAAAGACTGTTACCAAACAGGTCTTTTATTGTCATACGAGCTTATAAGCTATAAGCTCAAAAAAATGTTTGCCAAATAGAGCCATAGACTTTTTCTCAGTTATAAAAATACTTGTACTAAACAATACACTTTTTTCTGTTTATGAAAACAATTTTATTAACAATACACTTTTTCCTTTTATAAAATTATTTTTATCAACAATTATCTTTTTTCAGTGAAAAATATTTGTATCCATAATGCACTATATTCAGTTAATAAAAAAATTTGTATCAATATTAGTCTTTTTCCTATTTGTAAAAATATTTGTAGAAAACAAAACACTCATACCAGTTTATAAAATTAATTGTATCAATAATAGAATTTTTCCCGTTTATAAAAATATTTGAAACAAACAGTACACCTTTTCACATTTTTAAAAATAATTGTATAAACAATATAATTGTTCTCGTTTATATAAATAATTGTATCAACAATATATTTTTTTTTTCATTTATAAAAATAATTATATCAATATTATATTTTATTTTTGAAGCCTTCTTATTAGAAGACCATCCACACAAAACAAGACAAGATTATGAGTATTCGTATTAGAAGATCATCCACAAAAAACAAGACATACAATGATTCTTTATGAAGAAATCAATCAAAATAAACATCATTGGAGTATTCCAACAAGAATAAGATCCAAGCTTTTGAAAATTCCTTGAAATGAGGATTCATGCATGACCTTCTAAGAACCATCAGGAAAAATAAACAGGGTAATCACCCTCTCTATATGTGCCAACAACAATTGGACTTTGCAAATGATACTAGTAACAACTGGATTTTGGGGTACCGATAACAATTGGATTTTGCACGAGTGCCAATAACGATTGGACTTGAGAATAATGTCGGTAACAACCATACTCGGAAAAGGGTGCCAGTGACAATTCGAATTTGAATACCAATGACAATTGAATTTTAAGGAATGGGTGCCAGTGACAACTGGACTTTAGACATACCAATAACAATTGGATTTTGACAATGGTTCCAATGACAACTGGACTTTAAAAACTAATAACAATTGGAGTTCAAAAAATGAGTCTCAGTAGCAATTGGACTTTGGAATGAAATCAATGACAACAAAACTTTGAAGATAATGACCTTGACGAGTGGACCCTAGAAGATGCCAATGACAATTGGGCTTTAAAAGGATACCAGAGACAACCGGATCTTGAGGATACCAATAACAATTGAATTTTAAATAAAGTGCCAATGACAATTGGGATTTAGGTACCAATGACAATTGGATTTTAGGTAACGCTAGTGACAACTGGACTTTAAAAGAACCCAATGCCAATTGGAATTTAAAAGAGTGCCAGTGACTACTGGACTTGGAATACAAATAACAACTAGATAAAAACTGAGTGCAAGTAACAACTGGGCTTAAAAAACAGAGTACTAGTAACAAATGGACTTCAAAAACAGAGTGTCAGTAACAACTGGACTTTAAAAACAGAGTGACAGTCACAACTGGACTTTAAAAACAGAGTGTCAGTAACAATTGGACTTTAAAAACAGAGTGCCAATAACAACTGGAAAATAAAAACAGAGTGCTAGTAACAACTTGGCATGAAAAACAGAGTGCCAGTAACAACTGGATTTTAAAATCAGAGTGCCAGTAACAACTAGACTTTAAAACAAAGTGCCAATAACAACTCGACTTTTAAAACTTAGTGCCAGTAACAACTGGACTTTAAAAACAGAGTTCTAGTAACAATTCGACTTTAAAAACAGAGTTCTAGTAACAACTGGAATTTAAAAGTAGATTTCCCGTAACACTTGAACTTTAAAAGCAAAGTGTCAGTAACAACTGGACTTTAAAAACAGAGTGCCAGTAACAACCGGACTTTAAAAACAGAGTTCTAGGAAAAACTCAACATTAAAAACAGAGTGTCAGTAACAACTGGACTTTAAAAACAGAGTGCTAGTAACAACTGGACTTTAAAAACAGAGTCTCAATAGCAATTGAACTTGAAAGAATGGACTTCCAGACGAGAACTGTACTTGAGGGGTAAAATACTAGACGGAAACTAGTGTTTAGTATTTTGTTTGCCGGACGGGAACTGACTTTCAGATAGTCTACCAGACGAGAACTGGTTTCTTCTAATTTATTAAGAGGTGAACTGGTTTCTACAGATAGACTACCAGGTGGTAACTAGAGTTACACATAGGTTACTAGATGGGAAATGGTATTAAAAAACTGACTGTCAGACGAGAACTGATTTTCATATGATTTACCAGAAGAAAACTAGTTTTTGATGTTTGATTCTTTCATGCTATGGGCATATGCTCAATGAATGGAATGATATGCATGGCTTAACAATAGACCGAAGTGACAAGTTTCCAACATGCCCCTGTATGGTTATTGGATGGAAGGGTTTTTTGCAGCAAAGATTCTTTTTTCAAAAGGCATCAATGGGGTAATTAGCAGGATTCCCCGACACTCGTCTTGAACTCAACAGTTGCTGACATATGGCGTGCTTGATTGATTAGATTGAAATAATGGAGAGGACTTGCCCCTCTTTGCCTCATCTTGCCCCTATTTGTCGGGTCTTTGAAGAAATTTTCCTTAAAAGGAGTTGGCAAGCAACTTGCTCTAACTTTGAAGTAGTTGGCCACAAGTGTTGGAATATTTGAAGTTTTCTATCCCTTATTAACCAATTCTTGGAACAGGATATTTTTGATTGAATGATCGTTGGAGAGTTTGACTCATTGTGCTCTTTGTGGTGGCTCACCCGAGTACGAGTTTTCAAGATTTTCTCCTAACTAACCCACTCTCAGGGTGATTAGCTCGAATTGACCGTTTCTCAAGTGATTTACCCCTGCCTGGACTCCTTTGACCTGATCATGTTCCTTAACTGATTGTGCATTGTTGGGAATACATTGACGATAAATGCTGACTTGCAATTAAAATAGTTCATTCAAAAATGGTAATTTTAATGCAGTGCTTATGCAAAATTTGAAATCAATTATTATTTGAAATGATGGTGATATACAGTGAACGGGTCAATGATTAGAGTACAATGTTGATCTAACCATTCACAGGGTGAAAGATGATGTGATCAACACAAATGACTAGTAAAGATTGTCTGGAGTCAGGTTAACGCAACCTTGTTGTATTATGCTTTCAAAATAAACCCTGTCTCAATTAGGTCTTTTAACAGTTGTAACATGGCCTGGTACACGGTATTTTGAAACAAAAGGATATAAGGCTCAAAATTTAATTTTAACCCACCCCTTCTTCTTGATGAACTCTAGTCCTACGTTCAGTTAATTGACAAATGCATTCAATTTTTTTGAAGATTTTAAGGTGTGATGGTAAGGATGAGGATTCAAGATGAGATTTTCTTGAAATGGCAGTCACCGTATTTTCTTGTTTTTTTTTTCAAGGATTTTAATGACCTTTTTTAATTTATTTTTATCCCTAATTTTTCTTGGACCACTTCTTTGATATTTTCGGTCACCCGGGATGCCCTAACTTTTGCCTAAGTCGTTTGTTGTGTTATTTGACTTAGCGGGCTATTTTTTTATTTTTTTTAAAGGCTGTGACTGCGCTTTTATTAGTTATGGAGGAACAACCACTATAAAATTTTGGCCTTTATCGATTTCTTCGATGATTTGTGGTGTATGCAAAGGATGACATTTGGTTGTTCCTCTATGGAGGGTGTACAGATGGACGGATTCTCCTGAAGGTTGAATGCATAGTCAAACTATCTAAACATAACTCTCTACCCCTAGTTAAAGTAACATCAACTTCTAGGCTCAAAGTGGTTGACTAGGGACTAACTCCATATATCTTAAGTGTTTAGGGATTTGAAACAAAGCCTTACATCATCGACAAAGTTTTAACTGAAAGCAAACCAACAACAATTATGGATATTTATTTTGCATGAATGAAGGAAAAAAGAAAGAGTGAATACAAATGGATTGATTCAGAAAATACATGATCACTTCATTAATATTATCATTAAAGACAATAATGTTTAAAAACAAGTAGCATTTAAAAGATAAAGAAATACAAATGCAAATGATAAAAATGCCCCATGACTTTGAACATTAAGGATGACTTGCTGTTGGATCCACTGTCTTTAAGAGATGCCCCTTGAGGTCTTCACACTCATTTGGGTAAGAGGTTGACGTTCACCAACAAGCTTCCTTCTGATGAAAATGATACATTTCTTTTCGATCAACAGTTGTACCTTAGCTTGGAAAGCTTTGTAGTCTTCAGCTAATTCTTCTATCGATCCACCATGATATCCACATTGCACATATGTATCGTACCCAGACGGGTATGGCTTTGAACTGGCTTTAGCTAGATACTTGGGGACCACCAACGAGCTTTGAATCAGAGGCTGTAAAAGTTGACTATATAACATGGGAATTGGATCAAGAGGAGCATTTCTTCTTTCCAAGTTGTTGCGAGGCAAATGTTGGCTCTAAGGTTGATTCTGATATCTTCAGCTTTGGGCTCGTTGATTTGAAAGAGGAGCTTTCCCAGGTTATTGGTATGGTGCTCTAGGCAATGTTGGTTTCCCATAAGGATAGCATGCCACAAGAAATGATGGCCGCTGAGATAATGAGGGACCATAAGGTCTAGCTGCTGCATCATGAGAATACTCGACATCTTGCATGACTGCATTAATTACATCCCCTTCTTCCTCTTTGTAGTTACTACGTGATTCATTCCCTCTTGCCTAGATGTTTGAGGCGTCTTGGATTTTTCCATTCTTGAGGCCGTTCTCGATGCGTTCTCCAACTTTCCCTAAGTCAGAGAAGTCTGATGACACAATGACTACCATTCTTTAAAAGTTTGAGCTTTGCAAGGTATCCATGGACATGTCAATCAATTCCCTGTCTAAGAGTGGTGGTTACATTTAGACTTCCAATTCTCTCCACCGTTGTGCATATCTTCTAAATGATTCATTGTCTTTTTGAGACATACTCAACAACTTTCTTCTATCCTGAGCCATATCAAAGTTGTAGTTGTACCACTTCAAAAAGGGGTTGGCTAAGTCTTCCCGTGATTGGATGTGGCTTCTTTCTAACTTCATGTTCCAACACAATGATGCCCCACTCAAACTGTCCTAAAAATAGTGAATCATCAACTCATCGTCATGAGTATGGGAAGACATTTATCGGCAGAAAATCACCAAATGGAGCCTTGGGCAGCTATCCCCTTTGTACTTCTCGAAGTCGGGTACTTTAAACTTCAGAGGCACGACAAGACCTGGCACGAAACACATGTCATTGTGTCTTACTGTAATAGAGCCTTCCATAGTATTCAATCGTTTTTTATGGTCACGACTTATTTTTGTGACTTCGGCCATATGAGAACGCTCCATTTTTGTAATTAGGCGGACGTTATGAGAATTTGGCACGTTCCTGGTGATTTGAAGATCCTCTTCATCAATATGAACAGTGGGGTTCTTTTGCACCATGGGGACTTCATCAGATAAAGGGATATGCACAGGTTGAGGTTGAGTAGGAACATCCACTTGTTTAGGAAGACATTTAGGGGGATGATCATACATTTGGTTAGTCACCATAGTAAACCCTGATGAGGAACCAACATTCTCTGCAACAGCACGCTGAAAATTTGACATAGCTACAACAGGTTTCAACGTCTAGTCTACTTCTCCTTCCAAGGTTTCTATATTCCTGTTATCACTACATGATCCTGTTTCTAACACTTTGTCGTCCTCGAACAACTACCACCGGTTCAGAGCGGGTATCGAAAAATCAGCTGGCTGGTCATGGACAAAGGCGGAATGAGTTTTTGCTTTGTGGAAATGGAACTACTACAAAATAAGCCTTCAGTAACACTAATTCTACTATGGTTATGCATTTCATCATTGTAAAATCGCAAATTGGATGCGCCTTATATATATATACATGTGTGTGTGTGTGTGTCTAAAGTTATTTAATCACGGTTGCTATAACCAACCGTGGTGATAAAGTAATAGTTACTAGTTTCGAATCCTAGGAACTACATTTTTCCATTTTTTTTTGGAATAAGAATAATATAATTAACAAAAAACCAGAAATACAAGCCGATCGACCGATCCAGGAAACAAAACGACAAAACAACCACACGAAAACCTAAAGCCTATTACAAAAAGCTTTAAGTTTTCTATTAGAACTAACTCTACCAATAACCACCTCTATGACATTATTACAATTCAATTCATGAATATCCCCATCTTGGAAAACAATCCTATTCCTAATACTCCATATGTGGTAGACCACCTCAGCAATAGCAGCTTTTAGGATTTTGGCTTTACTCCTTTTTCCACTAGAATGATGCATAATCCACTGAACTTCTGAGTTCCAATCTGCGTGTCTATAACCGTTTTTCCATTTTTCCTATGACAAAAAGCGTGTGTCACTTAAGTTCATAAAAAAATAAAAAAAATGAACACTATTTAACAATAGTTTTTGTCTATAACCGTTGTAATAATATCTACATTTCATTGCGGTTGTAAATATCAACCATGATTAAAGTTTTTCCTGATAAACATAAAACAAACCAGATTCATTATTTCCTTCATAACATGGCCTAAGCTAACTAGAGAACCAGTGAACCAGAAACGACAGCGATAATGATTGCGAAATCTTCAACTTCACAATCTTCGTTCATTTGAATCTTCATTCTTGATAATCTGCACTATCTTCAATCTTGGTTTCTTCGAAGTACGATATGTTTCTTGCAAACTTCACTCTCTTCCTAATTCTTCATAATCTTCACAATATTCACTCTCTTGTTTGAGTTCGAAGCTCGTGTGCTTTTTCCATATGCTTAAGATTTAGAGTTTTATTATTGTAGTGAATATTCTTTAAGTTTTGTTGTTGGATTTTGAGGTATGTTTCTTGCAAAGTTCATATGCTTTATCCATATGCTTAAGATTTAGAGTTGTATTATTGTACTGAATATGCTTAAGGTTTATATTTTGTTGTGCCATTCACAATATTCTTTAGATATAAATTTCAGAATTAATTATGGATCGTAGTTGGATGAAAGCAGATAGATTTGATCCGGTATATGAGAAAGGAGTTCTTGAATTCCTTGAATACGCTAATCAAAATCTTCCCGACAATAATGGTATATTTTATTGTCCTTGTGTTAATTGCAGGAATATAAATAAAGGTACGAAGGGTGAGATATTCCATCACCAAAGTTGTGATGGTATATGTCAAAATTATACAATACGGATGTGGCATGGTGAGGTGGAAATAAAATCGAAAGCCTGTGTTACAAAGTCACAAAATTGATGAAGATGAATATATGGATGACTGTCTAGAAGATACGTTCTGTGATATTGGAAAATCTTCTTTTAACAAAGCTCATATTTATGATACTTTATGTAGTGATAAGGACACCGCTTTATATAAGGGGTGCACAAGTTTTACACGATTGTCTGCGGTTTTAAAATTGTTTAATCTCAAAGCAAAAAATGGGTGGTTGGACAAAAGTTTTACGGAATTGCTTAATTTGATAAAACAAATGCTACTAGAAGATAACAATTCGCCTTATCGTTGTTATGATGCCAAGAAGATATTGTGTCCATTGGATTTTGAGTACATCAAAATACATGCATAGCCTAATGACTGCATATTATACAGGAAAGAGTATGAAAATTTTGATCAATGTCCGAAATGTGGACTGTCGGGTTACAAGCTGAAGGACAACAATGGAGATGACAATGACAATGACAATGTTAGTAGGAAGAGGCCTCCGGCTAAAGTTTTATGGTACTTGAAAATAATTTCAAGATTCAAGAGACATTTTGCTAATGCGGATGACACAAAGAATATTATATGCCATGCAGATGAAAGAAAATGTGATGGAAACTTACGCCGTGTAGCTGATTCTTTGCAATGGAAGAAAATTGATTTGTTGTTTCCAGATTTTGGCACTGAGCCAAGAAACCATAGACTTTGGCGTTCTACCGATGGAATGAACACCTTTGGAAATATGAGTACTAACCATTCTTCATGGCATGTTCTCCTCACGATTTACAACCTATATCCTTTGTTGTGCATGAAGCGTAAGTATATGTTGTTAAGTGTAATAATTTCTAGACAACGACAACCTGGAAACGACATAGATGTTTATCTAAGTCCATTAATTGAAAATCTAAGACTTTTGTGGGAGGAAGGCGTTGAAGTTAATGATTCATATTCTGGTGAAAAGTTTAAGATGCCTGCAATGTTATTTTGCAGAATCAACGACTTTCCTGCATATGGTAATTTGGCTAGATATAGTGTCAAATGACACAAAGCGTGTCCTATTTATGAATCTGATACATGTTATCACCAACTTAAGTTTGGGAAAAAAACTTTTTACCTTGGGCATCAAAAATTTCTAAAACCCGATCATTCTTATCTTAGATTGCGGAAGGCTTTTAATGAAGAGTAGGAGTTTAATATCGCTCCTAAACCTTTAACCGGGGATGAAGTTTATGAAAGACAAAAACACATTAATGTTGTCCTTGGAAAGAGAGGAAAAGAAAAAGGGCAAGTTGTTGAGAAAAACATGTGAAAAAAGAGGTATGTGTTCTTTGATCTACAATATTTGTCAAGTCTCAATGTAAGACATTGTCTTGATGTGATGCATGTGGAGAAAAATGTGTGTGATAGTTATTTTGGAACATTTCTAAACATTTCAGAAAATTCTAAAGATAGTAACTAATCTTGTCTCGATACGGAGGCAATTGTTATACGAAAACAATTCGCTCCAATAGAAAAAAGGGAAAATAAGTTATTTACCTCCTGCCTGTTACTCTCTATCTTAAAAGGAAAAGAAAAGTTTTTGCGAGTGTTTTCATGGTATCTAAGTTCCTCAAGGTTACTCATCAAACATCAAGAAACTTGTAATAATGAAAGGTCTCAAGTTAATTGGTTTGAAATCTCATGATTGTCATGTCTTGTTGCATGATACCTGTGGATAGCCGTGGCATCCTACCAAAAAATGTGAGAGTAACTATCACAAGACTGTGTTTCTTCTTCAATGCCATATGTAATAAAGTTCTTGATTTAGAAAAACTAGATGAATTAAAAGATGAAACTTCCATAATCTTATGTCAATTAGAGATGTTTTTTCCTCCATCATTTTTTGACATTATGGTTCACTTACTCGTTCATCTAGTTAGAGAAATTAGAATTTGTGGTGTAGTTTATTTAAGGTGGATGTATCCAATAGAGCGATACATGAAGATCTTTAAAGGATATAGAAAGAATCACGACCGACCAGAATATTCGATTGTTGGAAGGTACATAACAGAAGAAGCTATTGTGTTTTGTACAAACTATTTGTCTGAAGATGAGCCTATAGGAATTTCAAAGTCTCGTCATGCTGACACTAAAGGTAGAGGTATTCAAGGTTTAAATGTTAAGTTAATGGGTCGAGATGTAGTTATTCAGGCATATATCTATATATTGCATAATCTTGATGAAGTTCAATCTTACGTGGCTACTCACAAAAGACTTTTGAAGAAAATATATCCACGAATGAGTGACAAGTTGTTGCTGATCGAGCATAACAAGAAATTCCTAGACTAGGTTAATATAAGGATATCATAAGATCATAGTGCATCTGACACAATTAAATCGTTGTCGTTCATGCCAAAATTCAATGTGATAACTTGGACTGCATATGACATTGGTCATTATAAGTTTTTTACAAAATCAAAAGATGATCGCAGTACAATGCAAAACAGTGGGGTCATGGTTGAGGCGGAATCCATGTATTTCTCTTGTTCGATCGATAAGAATCAAATTTTGGCATCTAGTGTGTTCTATTGTGTCATCGAGGAGATTTGGGAGATTGATTATGTTATCTTTAGAGTGCCTTTATTTAAATGCCAGTGGATTCTCAATAATATTAATCGTGTACAAAGTGATGACTTAGGATTCAACCGGGTTGACCTTAGCAAGGCAAATTATATGACCGAACCATTCTCACAAGCAAAACAAGCTTTCCATGTGACCGACCCTTCGAACACATCGGGGAAATTGTAAATTATTCTCCGAGGAAAAGAAATTCCTAGTAGTGGTGAAAGTTTTTACATTCCTTATATTATTTCTTACACAACAAAAGTGTCTACCACCTATGATGAAGTTGATAGAGACGATGTGCATGCTATTCGTATTGATCATAATGAAGACATATGGGAAAATTAACAAGTAATTAGTATTTTACTCTTTATTCATAATTTAATTAATGTAAGTAATTATTTCTAAGTATATTTACTAACAAGTATGATTATTTGAAATTGTAGGTGTTTAAAGTAAATACGGTTAGAGACAAGACCACAAGAGACAAAGAAACAAAACACTATAAGATACTTATGTGATTTTATATAAAATTTGTAGGTTGTTTTGTTCCATTTTTCATTTGATGTAATACATATACAATATTTGGTTCTTAATCCAATGTATGAATTTATAATATATTATAAAACAAACTAAAAAAATAGTATAAACTAAACTATGTTATTTAAAAAAGTTATATAAAAAAAAATAAAATACATAAATATATATATATATATATATATATATATAGATAAATATAAATATATATATATATATATATGGGTCTTGCTAATACACACCCACATGTAGGTGTGCATTAGCAACATACACCTTAGTGTATTTTCTAATAATATATATAAGAAAAACGAACCAGAGGCATCAGATTATAATAATAACAAATGCATAAGATTAGGAAGTATGGAGAACAATAGAATGACATAAATGACACACAAGAAGAACAAGAATGAAAATAAGGAGAAAGGAAACGAACAGTAGTTCTGGCAAAAGAAAAGTCTCACCGCTTATGATCCTTTTATTTTCTCTCCTCTCAGGATATGGGTTTATATAGTGTCTATTTAGGGTTACTTAATTTCTAAATGTCCAAAAGTACCCGTAATGCTATTTTAGAGACAAAAATGAATTAACTGGTTGGAGAGACTTAAACGGCTGAGAGTGGGAGTGCTAATGGAGGATGGAAATGCTTATAACATACAGAGGAATATTAATGAAGAAGGATTCTTCAATATTAAGGCTACTCCCCTCGGAGCTTCAATGTGTTTATTGGAGGATATATCAGGTGGAGACATTGAAGATTTTGTTGAGGAATCTAGAGGTTGGTTGGAAGTTTGGTTTAAAGAAATTTGTCATTGGTCCCCAGAGGTGATTGATAAAGAAAGGTTTGTGTGGGTTAAGTGTTACGGATTACCTTATTTTGCTTGGAGTGATAATAATTATCGTCTGATCTCGTCAAGTCTGGGTACTTTTATCAAGTGTGATGAAAATACTAGGAGTAAGGTTTGTCTTGACGTCGCAATATTGCTGATCAAAATTAATTTAGGAGCGATTTTGAATAAGAAGGTTAGTGTTGAAGTGAATAGTCACATTTACACTTTATCCATAACAGAAGATTTCTCGTGTGGAAGTGTTGCTTCTTTGTTTGAAGATGAAGACGAGGTGATTGATTCAGAAGACTATGAATCTTCACTTCCTTCAGACTTTGAAGGTGCGTGGGATCCCTTTGAAGAGGAAGAGAGTGAGGAAACAAGTTTTTCGAAGGTTGAGCTAGCTGAGAGAGACTTTTTCCAAAAAGATCAAGCGTCAGGTGGTGACTGTATCTATTCTGACAAGGTATCATTTGTTGGAGAAATTTTAGGGACAAGTGCAGCAGGTGGTGGGTCCCAAGGGAGCATTGGGAAGACTCAAATTGAGTCTAGTAAGGAACCAACTAAAGGAAGCAGTGGTGATACTTTATTGCGCAGAGTTATAAGTGAAAAAGATGTAAAGTCATTGGTTTTAAATCAGGTAACTGTACGGATGGTCTAGAATGTAACCAAGTTAAAGATGTTACTCCTAATAATGATTTAAATGGAGAATTAGTCGTGGACTTGGGGCTTCCTAATCCTATATCTGGGCCCCCAGGAGGCTTAGTTGGGCCTTCAAATTGGGGTAAAGCCAAAAAGAAAAAATCAATTCACGAGGTGTACAACTTTATCAAGATTCCTTACACTACCTCCTATTTTTCCACTCTGTTACACTCGTCCCTGAAAGAATATGAAGCTTCCCCTAATAGAAGTTGTGAAAGGGAGGCACGTAAGAAGAAATCGGGCAGAGGTACCCAGAATGAGTCAAGTACATCCCTTTTGTGCTGTGAATCCATTACTGATACCGATGTGGAAAGAGGGAACTTGAGATGTCATAGGGTCCTTGAAGAAATTCCATCCAAGGTGAGAAATTCTTTGAAGAAGCATGGTATTCAAGGAGATGTTGATGAAGAAGGTTTAGATGGTATTCTGAGGAAATTGGATAAAGATGATAAGGAAGCTAGATCTGGTAAGAAGGTTGTAGCTATCTGTGGGCCATGAATATTCTTTCCTACAATGTTAGAGGGTGCTGCAGTTCTTTGAAGAGGAGGAGAATTTCTCAAACCCTTCTAAAAGGAAATGCAGATATTTGTCTTATTCATGAAACGAAAGTTACTGAGATGGATTCCGTTCTTGTTAATAGCATTTGGAGGAATTATGATGTGGAGTGGTCGGCATTAAACTCTTCTGGTAGATCAGGCGGTATTCTTACTATGTGGAATAATAGAACTATCTTAGCATTATCTAGTTTCCGTGGTAATGGCTTTTTGGGTTTGCAGTTCATGTGGAAAAATCAATGCCTGACAGTGGTCAATGTTTATTCTCCATGTGGTTATGCTGATAAAAAGAGATTGGGGAGGGATTTAATCGAAGTTAAGGGTAGATTCCCTGGAGGTGGATGGATCATGGGCGGGGACTTCAATGCCGTGAAAAACGGGGAGGAAAGGAAAGGAGTTAGCGACAACCATAATAGAGAGATGAAGGACTTTAGTTTATTCATAGAGGCTATGAATTTGATTGATCTCCCAGTTATTGGTAATCGGTTCACGTGGTTTAATTCTAATGGCAAGAGTAGAAGTAGATTGGATAGAATTATGGCTGATGACTTTATGATTTCTCTCTTATCCATGAAGAACCAAGCGTTGGAGATAGAGACGTGTCGGATCATCGCCCAGTGTGGTTGAAGTCTAACTATTTTAATTGGGGTCCTAAACCTTTTAGGGCCTTCAATTGTTGGTTTTCTCATAAGGAATTCCTCCTGTTTGTTAAGATGTCTTGGAACTCTTATCATTTTCCTTGTTCTCATTGTAACAAGCTGATCAAGAAATTACAAGCCCTTAAAGCTGATTTGCACAATTGGAATTATAATGCTTTTGGATGGCTTGAGCTAAAGATAGAAGATAATATACAAAAGCTTAACCATCTTGAGCTACACTGTGAGTCGGATTTAGCTAACCAAGATGATGAGTCTGTTAAGGAGAGTCTGAGAATCCAGGAGGAGATGTGGAAGAATTTGAGGTTAAAAGAGAGTATGTTGGCTCAGAAATCTCGGGTGAGATGGCTCCAAGATGGGAACCTTAATACGAAATTCTTTCATAACTCCTTAAAATCGAGGAATCGATCAAACTGTCTTTCTGCTGTTATCGTGGGAGGTAACCTTGTGGAAGATCCTGAGGAAATTAAATCCAAAGCCTTGAGGTTCTTTGAGGAAAGATACCAGAACCAAAATTTTTTCAAGTTTAGGAGTGACTCTGTCACGGTTGCTTGCCTTGAAGAGGCTGATAAATCCTTCATCGAAGCGGATTTTAGTGCTGCAGACGTGAAAGAGGCAGTGTTTAGTTGCGACGGCAACAAGTGCCCCGGAGTTGATGGATTCAACTTCATGTTCATCAAAACCTGCTGGAATATTGTTGGTGAGGATTTTTCGAACTGCATTCTGGAATTCTTCAAAATCAGTTATCTTCCTAAGATGTTCGCTTCATCCTTCATATCTTTAGTTCCGAAAGTTAATAATCCTCAACATTTTGAACAATTTAGGCCTATATGCTTAGTCAGTTGTATTCTCAAGATTATTTCAAAGATGCTTGCATGCAGATTGGGTAAGATTATTCATAAACTTATCTTCCCTTCTAAAACTGCTTTTATCCCGGGGTTTAGCAAGCTTGGTGAGAACTACGTCAATTGGAAACATGTTGTCTGAATTCAAAATTCATGGTCATCCTACGGTTAGCTTGCTCCAGTTCGCTGACATCACGCTGCTTATTGGAGATGGTTCGGTTTCGAATATTTGGGCTTTTAAGGCTATTTTGCGAGCACTCGAATTGACCTCTCGTCTTAAGATTAACTTTTCTAAAAGTTACCTATATGGGATTGGAGTTGATTCTGACTTTCTTTCGGCTGCAGAACTATTTTTAAACTGTAATTTCGGAAGCCTCCCATTCAGATTTCTAGGCCTAACTGTTGGCGGCAATCATCGCTGTTGTTCTTTTTGGAATCCGATGTTGTCTTGTCTAAGGAATAGACTCTCTAAATGGACTGGGAGGAATTTGTCAATGGGGGGAAGAGTGTCCCTCATTAATTCTGTACTTGTTAACCTCCTAATCCATCATCTGGCCTTCTACAAAGCTCCCAAGAAAGTGGTGAAGGAATTCATCGCAATCCAACGTAGGTTCTTGTGGGCTAGGAATTCTAATAATAGATTTGTTTCTTGGATTTCTTGGAATTCAGTATGTAAGCCTAAGGAATTCGGAGGTCTTGGAATAAAACATGTCGGTAGATTTAATCGAGCTCTTCTTGCAAAGTAGTTATGGAAGTTCCATAGTGGAGGGAATGAAATTTGGAGGAAGAGTCTCACTAACAGATATGGAGCTCTGGGTGTAAAGGTGCAATCGTATCCAGATGTAGGTAGTTTGAAGACGGATTCGCTCTAGATGAAGGACATTTTGTCGATCTCTGTTTCCGAGCCTCTCGAAAATTTCTGCAATTTTATGGAATGCTTTGTTGGTGATGGTTCTGGAGTTGCATTTTGACAGGCGTCTTGGATTGGTGATACGCCGCTGAGAGTCAAATTTCCAAGTATGTTTCAGGCCTGCAGAAGTAAGGCGTGGGCTGTTAGTGAAATGGAAGAGTGGAATGGTGTGATGTGGCGCTGGAAGTTTCTTGAGTTGATGGATAATGCTGTTAATTTTTCTGAACATGAATGGAATGACTGCTGCAAGTTGCTAGACACACCCTCTATTAATAAAGAGGTGCTTGATGAGTGGCATTGGTCACTTCACGATTCTAGGTTGTTTACGGTTAATTCTTTTTATTCGTCCTTGGTTTACTCTTCCGCTGTCAATGATATCGAGGCAGATTGTGCAGCACTTTTGGAATTACATTGGAAGACGTTCATTCCGTCGAAAGTCCAAATATTCAGCTGAAGGATGGCACTTGATAGTTTCACTGATCTATTTGTAAAACCAACAAATTTATTATGGCTGAGAATTTGGGCATTGTGTAAGATGAAATGCATGTCATGCTATGCAGATGGCGCAGATGCTACGATAATGCGTCGATTCAAATATTCAGGGTCAAAATTACGGTATGACAGTGAGCAACAGATAATTTCATGCACATCACCCATTCCACACAACCAACACAACAACCATCCAACACAATAACAACAATCATTCGACATACAACAACAACCTCCAGCATACAGCAACAACATCCAACATATAACAACAAATCCAACATACAACTACAACATTCAATATACAACTACAACATATAACAACAACGTCCAACATACAACTACAACATCCAACACAACAACAAATTCAACCAGTATGCAATGCAATGAGACCCACAATAATGCTCAATGCATGTGGTACCATTCGGTTCCTACTTCAGAACCCGATCCCTTTTTTAGAATCATAATTCACGTCGAAATTCCAATACCCGAACACTCAGGTTCAGCGGCTCCTCACCTCACCTCTTAGGATATTGAGCTCACAATTCGTTATCAACATCATCGATAGCATCTCACTGATTCCATTATTCCCGACAATCAGCTACTGTTAAATGCAAATTTTGACTTAAAATGAACCATCTTTTTGGCACTTTTCAACTCAATTCTCATGTTTTCATAGATTTAATTCTAGTTCTTGTGTGATTCTTCAATTATATTGCAAATACCTTTGGATTCTTTGATATGTGTATTATTGTGTAGAAATTACGCATAAAACATCAACGAGTAAGACACAAGAGATGGGACAAGGAAGCCAAAGAAAATGTGAAGATTCTACAATGTTCGCTAGGAGAACAGTAACGAGCAGCCAGCGAATATTCGCTGGGCAAAGTATCAGTGAGGTCCCAGTGAGGAGGAAACCTTGGAAGTCAGTAGCTAAAGGACCCAAAGTTCGCTGGGTGAAGTTGAAGCGAAGAGGTTCGCAGGGCGAAGAATAGTTCGCACAACGAACTCAGATATTTTTCAAGGGAGGTATAACTGTTCTCGAGGCACTTCAAGTGCCAAAAGGGATACTTGGCTGGGCGAATAGGTTGTTCGATAGGCGAACATCACAGATTTTGAAAAGACTATATAAGTACATTTTCCTGCTTTTTAGAAATAAATAATTTTAACTTGTACTTTTTGGAATCACAATTTTAACTCTCTTCATTCCAAGTATATTCTAGAGAGGAAAACATGAATCCTAAGAGGGAGAAGGCAAGATCTTCACTCCCTTGAGGGGTTTGGATGTAATCTTTTGATACCTTATGTATTTCATCTAATGTATGTTTGTGAACTAGTTTTAATTCAATATTGTTGATTGTCTTTGATTTCTTATTTGTGGGTCTTGACAAAACCTTTTCAAATGTTTGATATAATATTTTCATTTATCAATGAGCAAACTTTTGACATGGTTTTGTAAGATGATATTCACTAGCATCACTTTTATTTTATTGTGTTGATTAGTAGCATGAGTAGGATCAATACGGTAAAGACCACGATAATGTTCTTGACGCGGGCGGTATTGTGAGGATGGGTGATAATAGAGATGAGAAACTTGTTCACATACATTTGACAAATTAGGTGAATAAAAGTAAAAAGCATTAAGCGTATGTACATACTCTGATCATGGTGGTTTATGTGAATCAATCATGAATCTGATATGAGTGTCATCTTTGATTACCTGTTAGGTTCTAGACTCTAGACATAGATTTAGGCTTAACATTTGCTTAAGTATTAGTTCTTAATGCTCTGTGTTATTAAGTTATGTGAGACATCACCAATGAGACAATATGGTTGTTCTCTCGACTTTGCGTTAGACATAACATCGGTTGTGGGTGATACGTGAGGATATTAGACGAATGATTGATTTGTGTTTAACTAATTAGAATAATGCATGTGTTATCAATTGATGAGATCCAATCCCAACAAGACTCTGTTTATAATTCAATCTTTACTTTATATTTTTCGTCTGTATATTTTCTGCCTTTATTTTTGGTGCCTTAAATCATTCAACCAAACTTTTGCACCACAAGCTTAGAAATATAGAGACCGTTGAACTAAATATTTTCCCTCGCACCGATCCCTGTGGAGACGATATAAATCCCTGAGGGAAATCCTTTAAAACTAAATTTTTGCTTCTTGCCGCTTTACTGCAGTTCAAACAAAATGGTGCCATTCCAGGAGATTTGTGTTTAGATATTGAATTGCATTGCAAAAGTTTCTATTTCTTTGAGCTTTGTACAGTTGTTTATATTGGATATATTCTTGTTTTCTTTCACGTTTTTGTAATATTGGTTAGGAATGAATGATGAAAACTTCTTCTAGAAGTCAATTATCATATATTAAATAGCAAATAATATAATAGCAAACGAAATTAAAAAAAACTGACGAAAAGAGTTGCAGCAACGACGGACGGTGAAAAACGGCGCGATGTTGAATGATGATGAAGGTGCAATTTGAAATTTTGAGTAGTTGTCGTGCGGTGGTCTTGGGCATTCTTGATTCAGAGGCCGTACGTTTTCTGACGGCTTTGTGTGTCAGATGTATAATCAATATTTATATTGTTTAATAATAAGGATTATTAAATAAATCAATATTAAATTATATTAAATATTCAAAATTATATTAAAAAATAAGTATTATATAATTCCACTAATGTTAAATAAATCAATATTAAATAATCACTAAATCCATTAAAAATATTTTGCAACCATGCTACCAAAATTATATTAAATAATCAGTTTTAAAAATATGGAAAAATTTTAATACTTATTTTTGCATGGTATTTAAATCCAAAATAATCCTGATTATTTTAACATTTCCGTGTACTGCATATTTATCAATATATCAAAAAAATAAAAAACAATAAATACAATTATTAAGTTACTTATTTAGTATTATAAAAATCAGTATTTTTAGTATATTGATTATTGTATTTGAAAAGTAAAAACATTTAAAATTGGTTTCTTTTCCTAAATATTTCCCTTATATATCAAGGGAGACAACTTTTCATTCTTACCAACACGGCTTCCCATAATTCAACGCAGCTAGAGTTTTGCTTTATAATCCATTCGCATTTTCGATCCGAAACACCTTTCACTGTCACTCTCTTTCAATTTTGTTGATTGTGTTGTGGCAATTCAAAACAATTCAAAATAATGTATGTTGCTCCAATTCGTTGGTGTCCTCCCACTACTTCCAACGTGGAGTTCAATTCTTCTTCATCGGAAACCAATGGAAATGAGGTTGATGCTAATGCTGGCGGAATTCCAGACGTAGATAACGAAACTTCTGATTCTGTGAAGCAAAAAACTTGCCACCAGGTTTATTTCTAACTCTCGTATATCATATTTAATTATTCGTTCTTTTTCAAATTACATCATAGGTTCATATGTTCGAATTGTGGTGTAGACGGAAATAGAACGTGTTTATAGCTTTACATGTTAGTATTGTGTTATGTGTCAGTGTTTGTAATGGTGCTTCACAGGTTAGGATTGTGTTAATGTAAAAAGAAAATTCAAAGGTTTGAATTGTGGATAAGTTTTTCAGAGATGCCAATATTTTATGTTGCTGCTACATGGAAAGCCACTCTCAGAAACTGAAACCTTAAAATAGTCTAACATTTTATTTTGAATTTTGTTAACAACCGAGGTGATAAGTTTTACACGTATATCTAAATGAATTATCAAGTTTTCATACAAAATTGCCGTCACTTTCAAAACAAAACTCTAATATCTCTCTTTTTCATATGCAGCGAACTAGTCCTCATAAGTCTCTTCCTCTCAACAAGAATCAAAATTTCGAAGATTTATCTAAACAATCTAATAGGAGCGTACGTAACAAAGAAATTAAGGTTCCTAAAGATATTTTTGAAATGATTGAGTCTTCCTTAAATAAGGACAAAGAAGCAGGAGTTGTTAATAAAGACATCACCATTGTTGAACATTCTAGTGGGACACGTGCCACTAAGAAGATAATGATCGCAAATTGTAGTCAGGAGAAGATAAGAAAGATAGAAGCTTATGTTGAAGAGCTATTGGAATCAAGTGACTCCGAGTCAGATGAAGACTGGGATAATTTCTTGGATTCACTTGAGCATGAAGTCTAAGGGCTTCATTGATAAAGGGAGCTTCTGATCCTACGATTTAATTTTTTTCTTTCAATTTAATAACCCTTAATCATGACATATTTTATTTATGTTTATAAAGGTGCTAGAGCCTCATTGAACTTATGTACAATAACAAATCTAATGCCAGTTCTTATCATGTTTTGGCTGTGTATGTGCTAAGATATTAAAGGCTTAATAACAATTGCTTGAATATTTTTTATTATTTTATTGAAAAACATTTTATCATGGTTCTTTATAACAACCGTTGCGATGCCAAAAATAAGCCTAAAATTGGTGAACTTGATGAACATGGTAATGGAAGGAGCAAGTCTAAAATTACGTTGAGAAGCATTGTAATAGTTGGAAGATTATTTCTATTGGCTTACAACCATTGTAAAAAAGTATCTATATACATAACAATAGTATTACATATTCTATACACACATTTCTA
The DNA here is from genome assembly GCA_022829125.1 of Lathyrus tuberosus. Taxonomy (NCBI): domain Eukaryota; kingdom Viridiplantae; phylum Streptophyta; class Magnoliopsida; order Fabales; family Fabaceae; genus Lathyrus; species Lathyrus tuberosus. The sequence goes on along the minus strand of JALAZF010000491.1, from coordinate 3,626,313 downwards.
GTGTTTATTCATAACTCTAGTTTATTTAACATTAAATACTTTAGAATAAATTAAAAGTTTGTGCATTTTTTTATTAATAAGTAGAAACAAAATTTTGAATATTATGCGAGATTAAGGTTCATCAAATTGATGGTAATGTCGAGTTATCATTTCCGTATGGTAACACATTATATTTGTGTGTTGCACCCTATTTGCAAAAGTCTTTTGTTTAGTTCAATTAATATGTGCCTAAATCCATATATTGAAATAATAATCTTTCCTATGGTAATTTTTATTGTGCTTCTAAACCTAAATTATCTGTGTTAGTAATCATGCAAATTTTGCATGATCTGAATTTGAAACTATTATTAGAATTATAATTAGGATAATATAATAATATACTTCCTTGAAAGGGACTCTGTTAGGATAATATAATATAATGAGATGTTAGGATAATCTAATAATAAACTGATATTTTCAAGTCTGTTCAGTCAGAGGAAAGTAAAAGTGAATTGTCGGACAGTATTAAAAGTGCTAGAAGGTATGGCAGCGAGGACTTATTTGAAGATTTCAATGAAAGGGACTCTGTAGGAACTGGTAGTGGGGCTGATCTTTCGGGAAATCCGGTTGCAGATCCTGTTGACAAGGTGCCGTCTGCCTCTTTTCCTGAGTATAACCCTCATGTAGCGGCTGTCTGTCTTCTGGAATGTAATGCAGGCAACTCGGATCATAGGTTGGATTCTTTGTCGTGCAGTGATGCTATCTCCTGCTCGCCAGAGACTTTTGTCGCATGTTCAGTGGAGGCACGTACTCGTGTTACTGTTTGTAAGGTTCCGGCCAGGTCCAGGCGTGTAAAAAAAAACCAAAGAAAATTAAATACCGTTACTGTTCCGAACCAAGAATTTTATTTAATAAGAGGATGAAGAGGAGGCAGAAGTAGACAAGCAAGAAGAGAATCTCTGGTGCTGGTGTCTTGCAGGGAGTTCACAGTGTCAGGGAGCTTCCTCTTATTGATGGAAATTGTGCAACCACCACTATCGACAACGCGGAGGGTTCGGTCTTGTACGGGGATCAATCGGAAAAATTGGTTATTGTTAGGAACAACATCAGAATGTGGGAAAACTTCGATAGCAATGACGATGTCAAATTATGGAATACTATGGCTAATCTGGGAGTTACGAATGTCGACACGAATAAAAGCTACAGGGTAAGTACTATTGAAAATGAGAAAGCTGATAAGGTGAGAATGTTAACATGGAAGGAGCACAAAAGTGGTTCTTAATGATCATAGGATCTTGGAACATTAGAGGGGGTGGCAGTAAGTTGAAAAGGAGGAGAATAAGTCAAGTGATTAAGAAAGGGCATGCCGTCATTTTTCTAATCCAGGAATCGAAAATGTCACTGATGAAGGAGAGTACCATTAAGGAGTTTTGGAGTAGTGAAGAAGTTGGTTTTTCTTTTTCGGAATCCTGTGGTTTTTCCGGAGGTCTAATCAATTTGTGGAAAGAGGGAAAGTTTGATGTGATCAGTAGCTTTAAAGGTGATGGTTTCTTGGGTGTGAAGGTTTCATGGAGGAATCACAATTACTATATTTGTAATGTCTACTCTAATTGTGAGATGGCAAAGAAGAGATCTATGTGGGAAAGTCTGTTAGAATTAAAAGACAGAAGTAGAGATGGTGAGTGGAAAATTTGTGGGGACTTTAATGCGGTTAAAAGTTCTAGAGAAAGAAAGGGGAGGGTCGTCGGTTATAGGAGCACTACAACAGATAAGACCTTAGACAGCGCTTTTTTTGCCCTTAGACAGCGCTTTTAAGCGCTGTATAAACCTGCGCTGCTATAGGTTTAGACAGCGCTTTGGTTAATACCAAAAGCGCTGTCTAAAGGTGGGTATATTGAATGAAAAGCGCTGTCTATGGTACCTTTATATAAAATTTTTCGTATACCTTAGACAGCGCTTTTGGTGAAAGCGCTGTCTAAGCCCTACCTTGTTTGACTTTTTTGGTATACCTTAGACAGCGCTTTCACCCAAAGCGCTGTCTAAGGTATACCTTAGACAGCGCTTTTGGTAAAAGCGCTGTCTAAGGTATACGAAAAATTTTATATAAATTTTTTAAAACCTCAATTTTTACCAGGTTTTTTCAACCAGAATTTGACCTGTTTTTGACCTGTTCAGAAAAATACCACAATTTGGAGATTCAAATCAATCCAATTTATCCTATTTAAATGTACCAATTTACACCAAAATTATATATCCAAAACAATTGGCAATTCAAACCAATATATATATTTAAAATTACAAACCAAAATTATATACTAGTTGTTGTACCCTAAATTTTTACCCTTAGATGTCATCCAGCTTTTGTGCATCTTAGGAGTATCTTTGCATTGTTTGAGCTAACCCATATCTTGTAGTTTGTTTCTTTGTGTTCAAATTAGGTTCACCTATCATCATGAAGCTTCCCAAGTGCTTTGAAGCAAGTTAAGTTAACCAGAGGACATCTAGTGCAAGGATTGTGGAATTAGGGTTTACTCTAAAGAAATCACTAAGGATTTGGCTCTATCAAGTCAAGTTTTGTGTGGTTCACTCACCATATAAAGTCATCTACATTCAAGGGACATCATTCAACAAGTATTCAAGATCTATGGGTCTTCAGCAAGAGAAGTTTGAGCCTCAGCCTCACTGTGCCTCCAAACTAGGGTTTCTGTGGCACTCGTCAGTCAACAGCTTTGATCTTCATCAAGATGGACTCCTGAGCCCTAATTCTTGGTTCCATTGGGTTATCAACATCCTCGAGAGTCTCCTAAGACCTTTGGATGAGAAGGAAGAAGCAAGATCACAAGTTTTAACCTCAGTGCATTCTCAGTCAAAATTAGGGTTTGACTGAAGCCCTAATCTTTTGGACTTTTGGGTCAAATGAAGAGTTATTGGTTTTAATCATCGTATGTTGTCTCATGGAGTATACAAAGTATTCATATCAAGTCTCATGAGGTTTCTTGCAAGGGAAGTAGGGTTTTGACCAAAGAATGTGTCATTTGTGAGATTTTTCCCCTAATAGCCTATTTTGAAAGGACCATAACTCCTAAACTACACATCCAATTGAAGTGGTTCAAAGCTCTTTGGAAAGCTCTTTCCAAGATCTCCAATTGTTTCAATATGAAGTTTTGTCTAAAAATGCTTGGATTTTGAGTTATGGAGCTTACAAGGCATTTTGACCAACACTTAGAAGAATTTTCAGCATGTTTCATCACTTTTTTCCACAACTTTGGAGCTACTTTTCACCCCTTTCCATTTGGATTGAGGTCTTGAGTCCCAAATGAAAGTTGTAGAGCTTGTTGAGAGCTTTCCAACCATATGCGGCATGTCTCAAGAGGATAAACCGTTCTCAAGATATGAATTCCTTAAGAAGAGCACTTGAAATTGTCAAAATCCAACACTTAGAATTTTTTCTAAGTTCTTTGGGACAGTTTTGAGGACACGTTTTGTGAGCCACTTTTCTACCATTTCAAGGCTTTATCTCAACAATCTTCCAACATAAAACTTGTAGTATCATCCAAGAGTTTTCATTTGAACCCAAGAGCATGAATTTTGGATCACTAGATTGAGAGATATAATTTGGACAACATGGCCATACGAAATATTATTGCACCAAGTTACTTCAGATTTTTTGAGTTTGAATCTTAAACCTCTTTCTCCAAGTACACCCTGCAGACCTAGCATACCTTTTCCAACATCTTTTCACCCTCAAAACCCGCTACAAATGTTGTTGCTTTTGTACTCTTTGTTACACTTACAAGCTACCTTAAAATGTATCCATTGTGTACATCCTTAGACCAAAAGACATGAGCCAAAAGCATACTTTTTCTGAGTTATTGGTACTAAAAGAGGATTCACGAGGCTCTATGTGCTCAGAACAACCACAGCCACATCTCCAAATCTCTTCTTGATTTTTCTCTCCAAAACAAACTTTTAGCACATTGGATAAACACTCTCACGGACCAGCCGGATTCACTATAAAAGGGACCTTCATCTCCTTCATTTGAACACACACGAAATATTACCAACAACAACACTAAAAGCACTCCAAGACTTTTCTTCTGAAAGAGAACTTGGGCTAGCTAGGAAGGAGAGGAATTCTTGCAACTTGCGTGGGAGAAGAGGTAAGTTCCTCAGACCTACATCTACCATGCCCTTTATATCCAAAATGCCTGCAATATATCATACCTTTATCATGCGTGTATTTGTGTTGAAAGCTTGCTGGTGTGTTTGTTTATTCCCAAGATTGTATGATTGAAATGCTAATATACATTGTTCATATGATTGCTTGCTGTTTTGCTCTAACTGATGTTGTGAATACCATCAGGAATCTATGTAAGAAGCTGTTTTGATTTTGGTTTTGAACACCAAAATATTGTTTCTTTTGAACATGCTGGCTATATATATTGTTAATATTCTGTCATGATGTATTGTTCTTTTGAATCATTGAGTATTGGTTAAGTATGCTAGTATTATGTTCAAGTTGATACCCGTGCACATGTTTGCCAACCTATCTTAAACACCAATTCTATTTTCGAGGCATAGTGAGTAGCAACTTCCATTTACATGCTGTTGAAATTCATAGATGATGTATTCATGTACTTTGTGCTGTGTATTTTATGTATCTCATTATGGCGTGATGTGTTGCGACTAATACAGTTTGCTGTGCTTGTATGTGTGTATGATATTGTGTCATCATGTGTGTTGTCTATGACTGTATGTCTGCTATAGTCTGTAGTGATTATAATGTAGTTATAGTGTGTAATGCTTGATGTGATTATATGTTATATTCTGTGTGTCTTTGTATGCATTTATTATAGTGTGTGATTATTTATATGTTGTATGGTATTTGTGCTAAGTAGTGTTTTGAGTGCCATCAAGTCGTCATGTTTGCAAAGTGTGCAAAAGAATTTGTGATACTGTCTTAGGCATGTTACGATTGATATTGTATAGTGTGCTCTTACTGTATGCATTGTAACAGTGTGTATTTAGACGTTATATGTTCTGATTTTATGCATGCATTTGTCGTGTGTAAAGTATTATATGACCTAGTTTGCTTTGTTATCAATATTTCTCATATCACTTGTACAATCATTGCATATAAAAGTGTATTTGTACTCAAAAGTGTTGGAACAATAATAGTCGTTTTGATTAGTTGAACTATATTTTAAAAACCTTATTTTTGTATGTAGTTGTGTCGTGGTTGCTTGCAACTACTGCTAAGTATATGTGTTAAATGCATGTTTGCGTTTGGGGTAGTCATTATTCTGATGTGGTGTTTTAACGTATGATGTGCTAATGTGTGCATCGAGCTCGTGTTTAAAACTGTGTTGTGATGCATGTTCATGTGTTGTCATTAATGTGTGTGATGTGTTTATGTCCATTATCTGATGTGTCTTTATCATTCATATTGTGAACGCTGCATATGCATGATATGTGGACGATATGTAAATATGGCTCTACTTTGTTTTTGCATGACTGATCCTGTTTAGCATGGCACGACCTATTTGGAGCTCTATGATTATTTATGGTTATTACTCTGTCATGGGTGGTTGAATAGACGAGTGGGTTATAGGTTATCTTTGCATATAGGCCACCGGTTTGATGTTGTGTTTCAACTTGTTAGCTCTGTTTTGTTTCATTTCATGCGCATGATTTTGTTTAGAAGCTAAGTTTCTGTAGGTACTCTGTTAACTCTTCACCATGGTAATTTGTTTCTGAACTCATGACCGGTTTGATGTTGTGTTTCAACTTGTTAGCTCTGTTTTGTTTCATTTCATGCGCATGATTTTGTTTAGAAGCTAAGTTTCTGTAGGTACTCTGTTAACTCTTCACCATGGTAATTTGTTTCTGAACTCATGATTGGTTCCATTACATGAAGAGCATGGTTTGGTGATTGGCCAGGGAGTTTGTTTGGCATTTAGTGAATTAATATCAGGATGACTGTTTGGGAGTATGTCACTAAGCATTGGTTTGTATATGTTATTTGCAATAAACCGCCCAAGTTTAGCAACACTTTTGTATTTGTTGACTCCTTTACACTGTATTGCATTACATTACGTTATTAATCTAATATTGAGTGTGTTTATAAGTGTGTGTTGTGGGCAAGTCGTAGTATGAATATTTGTCAGTTTTATTGTCATGTGCTTTGTGGTATTTGATGTATAATGTTGTATGTGGTCAAAAGTAATGTTCATGTGATTTATTGGCATGTTATATATTGTGGTCTCTGTGTGTTTAGCTACCCCACGTCCTCCATGCATGTTGTTTTTAATATTTCATGTCTTTGGTTTGATTTATTAATTTATTGATGCATGTTAATGTTTCTGCATGTTTCTCGTTTCCATACGTGACTCATAATTGGTGATTTGGTTTTTTTGTCTGTTAGTGCATTACGCCATGACCATTTAATATCACGTACTACACACTACCCAACGTCTACTGTGCGCGTGCTGTTTCTTTTTATATTTTCCATGCTTTCGTTAGCTTATTAATTAATGGTTGCGTTTATTAACCGGATGTATCTGCCGTCCCAACGGTTCACCATATGCCTTGCCTTTCGCCTTTCACCACAATGTCCCAGGTTCGATCCAGCGGATCAACCTTTTGGCATTTTTTTCCTTTTCGCCTTTGCCTTGTCTTTCACCACTTGGGCCTTGCGCCCCATCATGCTACCAACACCCCCCTGCGTTTTAAATTCTTTTTCTATTTTATCATGTTTAATTTTAGTCTCATTTTAGCTTCATGTGATTAATTAATTTATTTCATAATTGTTAATTAATTGTTAATTGTTAATATATTTCTAATTATAGTTAATTGCTAAATGTTTCATGTTGTTAATTTTAATTGTATCTTGAATTACTTTGCTAATTCTAATAGTGTTATTTTGTTATTTTTAATCATGTTATTAACTCTTAAATTATCCATTTGTATCTTGATTATGAGTTTTGTTTAATAGTTAATTTCTAAATGATTAATTATCCATGTATGGTTAATTTTTAATTACCTTGTGTGTTGTAATTGTTAACTTTAATTGCCTTGTCAATTAATTATCAATTGTTGGTTTAATTATTAATATCATCTATGGGCATTTTTGTTGATCTTGAAATATTATTAATTTGACTTGTTTAATTCTTAAGATAATATATCCATGTTGATTGGCCATATGCTTGACTTTTATATGAATATTATCCTTCTTTAAATGTCACCCTTAAACATTCTCTATGTTTGTCTTCCTAAAGATTGAAGCATATTGATGTGTTCTTGTATATCATTCCTATATGTTTGTCTTCCTAAAGATTGAAGCATATTGATATACTCTGTTAATCATGTCATAAACATATTGCCATCCTTATGCTTATGTTGTTTTATCTATTATACCAATGTCCTATCTTTTATCATTATTATCAACTGTTTTCCCTTATTCCAAAGGAAGGTTAAACATGTTGACTCCTAGAGTCATGACCCCCATCTTAACCTAAGTAACCTTTTAGGAAGAAACTTTGTTGCTTGGCCTCATCAAGGGCCATGAAATCATAACTAGCTCTAGGAGAGAGTTCTTACACTCTTGGTGGTATTCATCCTAATGAAAATATCACTTCCCTTACTGACTAAACTTCAACATAGGTCCATTTCTACTAGATCTAGAGAGTTCTTGAACTCTACAATGAGCTTGTACTCATTTCCCCTCTGAATATTGACCATAGTCAACCATTTAGTAGAAGTAGAACTACGCATACTCTGATTCTATTCCCGAGGATACGTAGGCGTAAAGTGCGATGCTTTATCGAGTATACTTAGATACTAACCCCTAGGGTTTTCAACCTTTAGCATAGAACCTTTAGCAAACATAAGATAACATTTTAACAAGAGGTTCCTATAGAGTACTACAGATACATAGGGTGTTAATACCTTCCCTTTGTATAACCAACCCCCGAACCTTAGATCTCCCCCTTTAGGTTTTTCTAACGATCTTGAACCTTTCCTTTGGATAAATCAAAGTCGGTCGTAAAAGAAATACGATGCAAATTAATTAATAATTTGTTATCCGATTTTCACCGCAACAGAAATGGCGACTTCACTGGGGATGGAGTTAGACCTATGCTGGTCCTTTCCTAAGAGGGTTAAGCCTACTTTGTTTTATGTTATTCATGTTTGCTTATCTATTTGTATGATTGCTTGTATGACATATCTGCTTGTATGTTTGTATATTTGTTCTATGTTTGATATTATCCTGTTTGGTTTGGGTTAACATGATATCAATGAGTGAGATAAGTCCTAACCCGGACTTGAGAGAACACATATGTTTAGGAATCGTGGACATAGTCAAGGGAACTTCGAGGGAGAAATCCCAAAGGAGGGAACTTGAAGTCCACACTCAGTTGAGGCCCTCTCGGAAGTGGTATATGTTGAACGAGCAATCGTGAATGCGTTACTACTTTCGACCTAGGAGCCAGAGATACTGATGACCTTTAGTTATCCCTTTACCTCACTTGGCCTGTTTAGGACGTAGTGCGGGAACTGTGAGGGAGCAATCCCAAATGGTTGCTACGCGATACTACACTCAGATGAGACTCTCTTGAGGATTTTATTGATCACCAAGCAATTGGAAAGTCGATAAAATCCGAAAGATGGGTTGTCGACTCTGGGAACTTTTTAGAACCTTGTCTTGCAGGTGAAAACCATAGTACATACCTTTGGGATGGGTAGACCTTTGACTCCATACTCGTGACCTTTAACCTAGGTTGCTCTGTGTTCTTTGTGGTTACCTGTCTATGTGTGTTTGTTGCATTCATCCTTGCATCATACGCATTGTGTATTCAAGAAACTCAGTGTTGTTTTGCAAACTTTAGAGGATGGATTTCGTAAAAAGGAAAACAAAGAAATACACCTTCATTAGTCCAAAATTAGAAGATCTGAAGAATCTGGGTAAGCCAATCAATGAATCAACAACATTTCAAGACAAATATGGGAAGATTTTCTCTCTGATGAAGACCAAGATGGTAGACGGATTGCTCCCTACTCTCATACAATTTTATGACCCCATGTATCATTGTTTCACTTTTCCGGATTATCAGTTAATGCCTACGCTCGAGGAGTATGCCATTCTGGTTGGAATTCCTGTCACTCCAAACCTACCTTACTCTGGTCTGGAAAGGACGCCTAAAGAAAAGTAAATTGCAGAAGCGGCTCATCTTAAATTGTCAGAAGTTAAGGCTAACTTGGTCGTCAAGGGAGGACTTTTTGGATTCACTGCCAAGTTTTTAATGGAGAAGGCCCGTCAGTATGCCAGCATGAAGAATATGGTGGATTTTGAAGCTGTTATGGCCCTGCTCATTTATGGGTTGTTCTTGTTCCCCAACATCGAGAACTTTGTTGATATGAATGCAATCAAGATCTTCATCATTGGAAATCCAGTTCCAACCCTACTTGCAGACGCCTACCACTCAGTGCACTTGAGGACTGCTCATAGGGGAGGGATGGTAACATGTCGTGCCACGTTGTTGTATAGGTGGTATATTTCCCATTTACCCCGTTCTAAGACCTTTTGGGATCTCCAGGATGGACTTCTTTGGTCAGAGAAGATCATGTTTCTCACCAACACCGATCTCGAGTGGTACCATCCATCGCTCAAAGGCAAAGATATGATTGTTAGCTGTAGAGGATTTGCTAATGTACCACTTAGCACAAAAGGAGGCATAAGCTACAATCCTGCTTTGGCTTGTCGTCAACTTGGTTATTCTATGGGAGCTAAACCTAATAACATTTACTTGGAGGGTTTGTTCTTTGAAGAGAGTAAGGACCCTGTACTTAAGGAGAAGATGGCTCACGCTTGGCGACATGTTCACCAGAGGTATATCTGCTTTGGGTTTACCCGAGTGTTTGGCTTCAGAATCTTACACTCAATGGGTGCAAAAGAGGGCTATTGAGTTGCAGATACCCTATGATCGTCATGATCCCATCCCATTAGCTCCCAGAGATCCTGTTCTTTATTTCGCTAGCAATGAAGATGAATTAAAGATTCGGTTGGCTCAAGCAGAGCGAGAAAGGAATACTTGGATGAACAAGTATCAGATCCTTAACTTTGAGATGAATGAATTGCAGAAGAGTCTCAGGAGGAAGAAAGAAGAATCTGTCAAAAGAAGGAAGATGCAAGAGGACTTATTCTCCAGCACGTCATCTCCGCCTGAACCATGGAAGTCACGGTTGGTTGAGTTTATGGACGAGAACGAAAGGCTACAGAAGGAGAATCAGAAACTCGCCATGAGATTAAGGGGAAAAGATTGATTGATGGCTTAGGACCTAGTTTACTTTATATTCTATTTTGGGTTTTTGAAGATGTATTTGTCTCATGTTGTAATTCAAAACTTTGTTATTAATGAAATGAGTTTTCCGCTAAGAAAAATGTTCCTTAAATTTTGCAAGGATGCAATACTGAGTTCTCTTGAATCACAACCATTATTTTTGCATTGCATTTTGCATTCTGCTAAACTATCAAGACGCTAACTTTATTTTTCAGACTTTGTAGACAATGGACGCTACCAAAAGGATAAACTGGCCCTTTACCTTCTTAATCCCTAATGTTCAACCATTGATAGAGATTGGAGAAAAGATTAAAGACCCGCCAGGTTTTATCGACAGATATGGAGACCTCTTGTCACTAATGAAGTTACAAGTAAGGGAAGGATTGCTGGAAACCTTGGTACAACTGTACCATCCCGATTACCGCTGTTTTCTTTTTCCTGAGTTTCAGTTGGTACCAACCTTGGAAGAATTTTCTGCTCTAATTGGAATTCCTGTCAAGAAGGCTCCAATTTTCTCCGGAATCAGGATGATGCTTTCCGTCAAAGAAATTGCCAGAATCACGAGGATCAGAGTATCAGACATTCAAGAGAATTACATTATCAAAGGAGGACGACCTGGACTCCCCGCCTTATTCCTGATGACAAAGGCTCTTTATTTCAAAGACCAGGGAAATGAAGCGTTGTTTGAATCAACTTTCGCCTTACTGGTTGTTGCGGTGAAAATCGGATAACAAATTATTAATTAATTTGCATCAGTTTCTTTTACAACCGACTTTGATTTATCCAAAGGAAAGGTTCAAGATCGTTAGAAAAACCTAAAGGGGGAGATCTAAGGTTCGGGGGTTGGTTACGCCTATGGAAGGTATTAGCACCCTAAACGTCCGTAGTACTCTACGGGAACCTCTTGTTAATGATATCTTATGTTTGCTAAAGGTTCTATGCTAAAGGCTGAAAAACCCTAGGGGTTAGTATCTAAGTATACTCGATAAAGCATCGCACTTTACGCCTACGTATTCTCGGGAATAGAATCAGAGTATGCGTAGTTCTACTTCTACTGAATGATTGACTGTGGTCAATATTCAGAGGGGAAATGAGTACAAGCTCATTGTAGAGTCCAAGAACTCTCTAGATCTAGTTGAGATTGACCTATGTTGAAGTTTAGTCAGTAGGAGAAGTGATAAATTCATTATGATGAATATCACAAAGAGTTGAAGAACTCTTCCTAAAGCTAGTTATGGTTTCTATGGCTCTGATGAGGCCAAGAAACAGGGTTCCTTCCTAATAGGTTGCTTAGGTTAAGATGGGGGTTATGACTTTAAGAGTCAACATTATTCACCTTCCTTTGGAATGGGGGAAAAACAGTTGATAATATAACAAGAATAGATAAAGATAAAAGCTAAGACATGAATAAGATAAAAACAACATAAGCATGATGATGGCAATATGTTTCATGAATAAGATATGGATTAGATAAACATGATATTAAAAACACATATCAGTATGCTTAAATCTTTAGGAAGACAAACATAGAGAATGATATACAAGAAAACAATCAATATGCTTCAATCTTTAGGAAGACAAACATATAGAATGATATAAAAGATGACAATTAAAGAAGGATAATATTCATATAAAAGTCAAGCATATGGCCAATCAACATGGATATATTAACTTAAGAATTAAACAAGTCAATTTAATAACATTTCAAGATCAACAAAAATGCTCATAGATGATATTAGTAATTAAACCAACAATTGATAATTAATTGACAAGGCAATTAAAATTAACAATTAACAACACATAAGGTAATTTAAGATTTAACTACATATGGATAATTTAAAATTAAAAGTTAACACTTAGCAATGCAAATTAACAATACAAACTGATTAACAATTACCAATTAAGATGCAAATTGACAAACAATTAACAATTAAATTAACAATACCAATTGATAATTAAAATTAAAATGAGAACAAATAATTAGCCAAAATAAATTGCTAATTAAAAATAGAGATAAAAAATATTTTGGAGTTTTTTTGAAATAAGAAAATATTTTTAATTAAAAAAGGCTTGAAATAATATGAAAACATTTAATTAATTAAAAAAGAAGAGAAAGGAATACGCAAGGGGATACATTTGGCAAAACCAAAATGAATTACAAGGCAATTGCTGGGTGCGTGGGCTTCTGACCGGCGGTGTAATTAGTAAAACACAGGCCCACGGTCCAAGAACAGAAAACATCAGCCAAGGAATTGTGATTTGTACAAAATATCATGTGACATTGGCGTCAACCAGTCACCATGTCATTTAAAATGCAAAACGACAAACAAACCTTAACCAAACACAACTCGCCACCTCCAACTTCTCATGCAAAGTAAACCAACTTAAAAACCATACGTGAATCCAAGAAAAGCTAAAACTGGTGTCTCTACTTGCTTAGTCATTTTATCAACGAATCTTAGCCAAAATCCACAACTTAAAACAACTATCTGTAGCGCCTACGGAGTAGAATAGTAATGAACACTAACGATTCAGGACAGCAGCCTAAACATGGATAAAAGGACATGAAAGTCGTGAGTTCCGCATGATGCGAGGTAACCGAACAAAGATACGTAACGCAAGCTCAAACCACCAGACATATCATCATTTAAGTTTAACTCAGATGCATAATATGGACGTGAATCGATATGTCCCGAACTGTTAATGTCGCCATGCGTCTCACCAAACCCACACGGCTGCTCATCTCAATTCCGAAACAGTAAAACTAGAGATTCAAACTTTAAAATAAGAATGCAATATTTACCACCCATAACCACGATAATGCTCATATAAATCACAGCAAATCTATAAGATTCAGGGCCTTAGAAACTCACCTCTTGAGCTTTAGAAATCCGACCTCCTTTTGACAACAGTGGTTCTCAAGACACTCGAATGTGCAACTCTCCTTTAGTTGCTGATTGATCCAGCTCTTTGAACCGGGAACAACCCTTGCATTTCCTCTTGACCACTCACGAGCTCCTTCTTGAATGGGATAGAAGTGTTAAGTAAATGGCGTGTTCTGTCGTGTTTTTTTTGTTGTTCTGATGGTTGATGATTCAGAGCAGCTTCATGGATCCTTAAGGGAAGGTTTGTCAACCTTGCTGTTGGTTGAAAAGCAAGAGTTGCAAAGGTTTTGCATGATGCAGGGATGGTGATGGTTTTTTATTGTTTAGGTGGTATGAGAACGTATTGCCTTCACGTGTTTCTTGACGAGGGCCATTCTTGCGGTTTTTAAAAAAACTCAACGTTCATATGCTCATTGGTGGTGTGTACGAATCGCAGTTATTGTTGTAGTTTTTTCTGAGCTTGTGATGATGAAGGGATTTCGTGTTTGTAGATTTGATGAAGAAGTGTTTTGGAGTGATTTTTGGATTTTCCAAGGTGAGAGTGATGGCGGATGTGTAGGTGAAGTGTTAAAGTGGGTGATGGTGATGTTCCTCCTGGGTTCCCTTTCTCGAGCAAAAAGCAGCAACCCTTAAATATCAGTGAGTCCTTTTTCTTTTTGATGGGAAAAGGTCAAAAACAAATAGCCGTTGGCCCTTTGCAGCAAAGTGTCACCTCAATTAGTACAAAAGGGTTGCATTTCAAAATCCTCCTTTGCACGGTTTGGAAAAGTCACATTGGAAGATGGCAAAAGAAAAGAACGTGTACTTGGTTCAAGCTTCATTTCAGCATGTAGTTGTAATGAAACTAAATGGAAAGCTCCACTTAGTTACACGCTATGCAAATCTTAATAAACCAAAGGAAATGGTTCTAGGTTCCCTCGTAACATGGCATAGAATAATATGAAAAAAAACTAAGTAACATTCTAAATTAAAATTAGTTAGCAAAAAAAACTAAATGAAATAAATAATCTAATTACTTAAACTAATTAAAAAAAAATTAAATTAAATTAAATTAATATTAATAAAACAACTTAAATATAAATGAAATAACAAAAGGCCACATTGAATTTAAACTAAAATAAAACAAATAAAAAAACTAAGATAATTATTAAATTAAAATATAGAAAAAAAATAAAACAACAATTAGCAGAAAAATGAGGGTAAAATTTGGGGTGCAACACTGGTCTTTGGCTTGTTCCTGTTCCCAAGTGACAAGAATTTTGTGGATATCCAGGCCCTTCAGATATTTACCATCAGCAATCCGGTCCCTACTTTACTTGCAGAGGTTTATCACTCAGTTCAGTACAGATACTTGAGAGGTAATGGACAAATTGTCTGCTGTGCGGCCCTTTTCTACAAGTGGTTCATCTCCTACCTACCAAAAATTCCTGCCTTCTGGGAGGTTGCAGACTGTGGTTTATGGTCCAATAAATTGATGAAGTTAAAGCACACTGATATCGAGTGGTATAACCCGACAGATGAAGGGGTTACTATGATCGTTAGCTGTGGGGACTGCCCCAATGTGCCTTTGATGGGTAGAGATGGCTGCATCAATTATAATCCTGTTCTCGCCCGCCGCCAGTTAGGCTACTTGAAGAGAGAACCTCCCAGAAACGAGGATATGATCAAAATGTACTACGAAAGAGATGAAGGATTTGGGATGAAAAGAAGACTTGAGTATGCATGGCGTAATATCAACAGACAACTCTGGAAGGCTGAATGCCAAGTCTCTGAGACCCATCTGCAGTGGTCTCGTGACATTTCCCAAGTGATAAGGAAGCCATTTCCTCGACATGATTCACCCTCTAAAGCAAGGCAGAAGATGGCAGAAGCAATGGCTGATTTGTTTTCGAAAGGGAAAGGACTAGGAAGTGCATTGAAGAACTCACAAGGAGGATTAATGGAGAAGAGGAGTCATCCTCTTGTGGATCAAACTTTTAGAAGTGCCACCTGTTATTTTCTATCAATATTGTATTTTCTCGTTTCAGTTTAGGAATGTCCTTACCTTTTGAATTCCAAACAGGGAATCCTCCGCTCAAAAATGTAACAATTGACAATCTTAATGAAGAAGTTTATTTTGAGGAAGATTCCATTTGCCTACAATGTTTGTAAATATTTGTGTTTCTTGATAGTTTAGCTTGCATCTGCATTCTTGCATTTCATTTTTGCATCCTTGCATGTGCATGTGCTTTCTTCTTCGTCTTATCGTCGTTCTGTTCCCTCCAGAACCCGTCACCTTGTTTTTCCAGACGCCAACACCCAAAGCTAGGCAAAGGATGTCTGAACAATACCGTGAAATGGGCAGAGTCAACCATGAATTGAGAGAGCTCCAAAGAGGAATGGAGCAATTTTTGGATCTCATGAAGGACACACTGACAGCGATTAAGAGGATTGTGGAGTACCAGAAGGAAACGGGAGAGGAAGTTAGGATCCTCAAGCGCCAGATGAATTGGGTCCTGGAAACTCTGTTGAAAAAGGAGATTTACACTCATCCTGACAAACCAGCTTTCAAGAACGCTCGTGTGCCACATCAGCATGAACGACAAAGGCCAAAGAAGCCAGAAAGGAATTTCACTCCATTGCCGATGACATACAGTCAGCTATTGCCAGTTTTGATCAAAAGTGGATTGATAGTGCCAGAAGAGAAAGGTCCAACGTCTTGTCCAGAACCGTCGGGTCTTAGCACCGACATTCATTGTGACTACCACTTAGTTACACTTAGTTACACGCTATGCAAATCTTAATAAACCAAAGGAAATGGTTCTAGGTTCCCTCGTAACATGGCATAGAATAATATGAAAAAAAACTAAGTAACATTCTAAATTAAAATTAGTTAGCAAAAAAAACTAAATGAAATAAATAATCTAATTACTTAAACTAATTAAAAAAAAATTAAATTAAATTAAATTAATATTAATAAAACAACTTAAATATAAATGAAATAACAAAAGGCCACATTGAATTTAAACTAAAATAAAACAAATAAAAAAACTAAGATAATTATTAAATTAAAATATAGAAAAAAAAATAAAACAACAATTAGCAGAAAAATGAGGGTAAAATTTGGGGTGCAACAGTTGCCCCTATTTAAATATCTTCACCGAATGACATGGGAGATGAAGATCTTCATGGAATCAAAAGTGAAAGATATTTAAATACAGATAACCGAAAATTTTGCCCTCAGATGCGCAAACATGCAATGCAACAACATGATGCCAAGATGCCAAAGAAGATGCAAAGATGCAGACACAACAAGGCGTCAAAGCACATCACTGGGGAAAGACGAAAGCTATAGTATCCATGAGAAAAACTCACTGGGGATACAGGCTAACCAACGAAAGAGACTCGCTGGGGAGACTCCAAAGAAACACTGGGGAAAAGACCACAAGCAATCTCCACTACGGAAAGATCCGGGGAGATAGACTACTGGGGACAAAACAAAACCACATTCTTCCTGGGCACGAAACCAGAAAGAAAAACCTGATCACTAGGGATCAGTCCAAAGGAGACAAACAACCAGACAAAGACCTCCTGGGGATCTCCAACTGAAGGGTTCAAAATGGGATCTTCAAGAAAAGCCAGGAAGACAGAGACTAACTCTGCGCACCAGATAAGAGTCTTAAAGTTGAATAAATTTGTTCCAAGAAACTTAGCTTAAAGCAATTTTAGAAAAGAAACAAGATAAGGGTGTTCATTGTCCGACACGATTCGAACAAGAACAGTTTTAAAACAAAAGACAGTGCTTGACACGATTCAAGCAAAGTCCCAATTCAAGTTCGACACGATTCGAACATGAACGGTTTTAAAACAAGGGGTCAGTGTCTGACACGATTCGAACAAAGACTTTGTTCAGGTTTGACACGATTCAAACAAGAACACATAAGACAATGCTTGACACGATTCAAACAAAGTCCAAGTTCAAGTTTGACACGATTCAAACAAGAACACATAAGACAATGCTTGACACGATTCAAACAAAGTCCAAGTTCAAGTTTGACACGATTCAAACAAGAACAGTTCCAAAACTCCTTTAAAGTTAAACTTCTTGGGGAACAATAAAAGGTTTTAAAGATTCAAATCTGGCGCGCAAAGGTTAAGACCGAACAAGCACGACACAAAGCAAACCGGGAATGTCTTTACTTCACTGGGGAAATAAAGGTAAACGCCAACAAAAGACCACAAGCGAAACAAAGCACAGGGTGTCAAAATCTGGCACTCAAGGGTGGAAACCGAACGTAAGCCTAGCTTAGGTGAAGATTTTGGATATACCGGGAATGTTTTTACTTCACGGGGGAAGTAAAGGTTCACATCATTAAAGGATAGTCGAAACGAAGGTTTATATCACCAAAGGAAGAAAACTGACATCGTCAAAGGATTGACGGAAAAACACAGGACGACACCATTAAAGGGTTGACGGAGAAAACTGACATCGTCAAAGGATTGACAGAAAAAGCAGTTGATTGGCATCATCAAAGGGTTGATGGTACGAAAACTGCCATCGTCAAAGGGTTGACAGAAAAGCAGTTGATTGACATCATCAAAGGGTTGATGGTACGAAAACTGACATCGTCAAAGGGTTGACAGAACAAGCAGTTCAACACAATTGAATGACATCATCAAGGGGTTGACGGAAAAAAGCAGTTGGATAGCGTCATCAAAGGGTTGATGGAGAAAGCAACTATTGGTAACTGTATAAGTATGAAGAAAACCAAGGACGGATAAGCTTCTCATGAGTGAGATTGCCACTAATTGTTGGGTATAAATTCCAAAGATATGTTGGTATTACAACATTGCTGGAGAAATCACTTTGTCTTCAATGGGGATTCAAAAAGAATCTTCTTGCGAGACACGGTGCAAAATAAATGTACTAACATAATTAGGTTCGGAAACCACACCTGCCAGGGACCAAAGTTCAATCTAGGAACAAGCTAGAAAGAAACGGCCGAACAAGACTCCAATTGAGGAATGAACTCAAATGGGGACTTATCTTATCCAAATGTGGAAAAGATAACTGAAACAACCATCATCCACGAGGATATAACTCCGTGGGGAATTCAGAAAAGATGGGCACTTTATGCCTAAGGGCTGACAACTCTATTGGAGAGAAAAGACAAACCCAGCCACTTGGGGAGGCAACACCAAAGTGAACCCAAAACAGGAAAGCACCAAAAAAAGAAGCAGAAATGCTAAGATGCTATGCATATGAGTGCTCATGCAATGCTTATGCTTATGTTGACAAAACAGACAAGCGAATTGGAGACGAAGAAAACGTCTCGACAAGGGTACCCAGCCAAACCCAACTGGTCGGAGCAATACCGGGGATGAAGAAGAAGGGTAAATAACTTCGTTGGTGAAAAGAGTATTCCACCTGAGGTATAACATCATGAGAATTGCCATTGTGAGCTTGGTCTCTTTGCTGGCAGAGAATCCATGGCGAATTTGTCAAGATTAGCCGAAGTAACAGCTTACTGGAAAGCTTAGCAAAAGATATCATAGGAACAGAGTAATCCTGTATTCTGACTTATATGATGATCATCTTCGAATTTTGTCTGTACCAAGCTAAGACGATAACAAGAGGACTTTATAGAAGAATTGGTATACAGGGTGCTTCCCTATCTTCAAACTCTTGGAGAGATCTCGGCATAACTGCCCCAGATTAGGGGGGTGAATAACCAAAAGAATTTTATGGAAGAAATGAAATACCAGATGATTCAATTTCTTCCAACTTGAATAATCAAAAGAAATTTACAGAAGAAATGAAATACCAGATGATTCAATATCTTCCAACTTGAATAATCAAAAGAATTTTACGGAAGAAATGAAATACCAGATGATTCAATATCTTCCAACTTGAAGAATCAAAAGAATTTTACGGAAGAAATGAAATACCAGATGATTCAATATCTTCCAACTTGAATAATCAAAAGAATTTTACAGAAGAAATGAAATACCAGATGATTCAATATATTCCATCTTGTAGCTGCTTCTGTTCAGTTATACTCGAGATACTCAAACTGTAGTAGACATTACTGGGGAACGGATTTGCCCCTGCTGATGGGTTACTGCAAACAAAACTCGTCATAAGATGATCTCAAGAATATTTGCCCCAATATTCTGAATTTGCAGAATTCTGTCTCTGATTGTCAACTCTTGGGATAATAGATTGGCAAACCTCACACTTGGTTGCCCCTGACTTGAGTCAAACTTCCTTTTATCGAGTTCAATTCCTTGACTGACCGCGTTTGTTGGGATTCCTTGATATAGAGTAGTATTGTAAACAAGCGTTGTTCATTAAAATTGGCAAAATTTAATGCAAAGTTTTGAAAATGAAGCTTTTGATGGAAGCACACGCTGATTGCTTAAATCAAGAACAAAGGTGGATCTGATTATTTATGAGATGACAGAAGAAGTGATCAACACACGCGAAATAACAAAGATTATTAGGAGTCAGGTTACCCAACCTTGCTGTAGCATGCCTTTCAAAACAACCTTACCTCAATTAGGTCTTTTAGGGGTTGTAATGTGGTATGGTTCATGGTTTATGAAACAAAAGATAAAGGCTCAAATCCTACGCTCAGTTAACTCAAGATATACGTTTAAATCTCCGAAAATAGGAAGTCACTTGATTTGAAAGCTGACTGGCGCCTTATGTGAAGCACTCGTGTTTGAATGCATAACCGAGTTAAACTGAGAACTACCCTGCCCCAAGGTTGAGATTTAAGGTTTTTTATGTGTAAAGAAAGAAAACTCCTACTTCTAGGCTCGAAGGGGTTAACAAAGGATGAATTAAAGCAATGCCTTACATCCTCGGCGAGGTTAATTTGAAGGCATACCCCAGCAATTATGAACATGAGGTTTTCATCATCCTCCCTAATCTTCGCTTTAACAAAAGTTTGAAAAAGGAGTGAAAAAAAAAAGATATATTTTTGCTTTTATGAAAATAAAATTAAATGAGTGAAACGAATGGATTTAACCAAAAGATGCATAAATATTTCACTAATCTTGCCAATTTGAAAGTACAACATTGCTCATAAGCAAAACAGATTCAAATATGCAAGGAAAATACAACAAAATTGCTGAAATAGTCTAAAGTTTGCCAGCCTCAGGGAACTGGGCTTTCCTTCTCGACTTGCCAAACAGAAATAGTTATCTTCAAAACTGATTGTCGAAATCCGTCTGAGAATTATCTTCACATCCACTCTCGACAATTTCTTCCTCTTCAGGGTCTGATGAATCTGCTCGATTAAGTGAAGGATTGTTGATTTGAATTCCTTGAGGCGTGAATGAGATCATCTCAGAATCAAGCAGCGTCTGAACCTTGCTTCTGAGTACCTTACAGTCTTCGGTCGAATGCCCCTGTGCCCCAGCGTGGTAGTCACATCGGGCGTTAACATCAAAGCCTGGTGGGTATGGAGGGATCACTGGATCTATCCCTTTCGGCACTATCAATCCCCCTTTGATTAAATCTGGTAAGAACTGACTGTATGGTATTGGCAATGGAGTGAAATTCCTCTCTGGCTTCCTCGGCCTTTGTCGTGCATGCTGACGTGGCTGACGGCGGTAGGACCGTTGATACAGAAGAGGTCCTCGATTTGGAGCAGAGTATTGCCCACGTGGAGAGATTGGTGTCTGATACAAAGACCCAAAAGGTTGCTGACGCTGAGCACTTGAGTTGTAGAAGCGCTGAGGTATTTGGGATTCCCATATAGGATTACTTTCCTTCTCCCATTCTTCTTGAGAACTGGCGACTGATTTATTCTCACCGACCGGGATATTCGAGATGCTTCGGATCTTTCCTTTTTGGAGACCACTCTCAATGCGTTCTCCAGTTTTTACCAATTCAGAAAATTTTGACGTCACAGTGCTAAACAACTTTTCTCGGTATATACCTTGTAAAGTATCCACGAACCAGTCAACCAATTCCTTGTCTGAAAGTGGTGGTTGAACACGAGCAGCTACTTCTCTCCACCTCTGAGCATACTTTCTGAAGGACTCATTTTCTTCTTGAGATAAGTCTAGCAAATGTAGGCGGCTGGGAGCCAAATCAAGATTGTAGTTGTATTGCTTTACAAAAGCACTGGCTAGGTCTGACCATGATTGGACATGACTACTTTCTAGCTGCATATACCAATGCAGTGATGCTCCACTTAGACTATTTTGGAAACAATGAATCATGAGTTTGTCATTGAGGACATGTGAAGTCATTCCTCTGCAAAACATCACCAAATGCTGCTTTGGACAGCTATCCCCTTTATACTTCTCAAACTTTGGTGTCTTGAAATTAGGAGGTATCACAAGATCGGGCACCAAACACATGCCCAAAGCATTCAGATCAGCAGTGTCACGACCTGTAGTGGCATCAAGCTTTTTTTCCAAGGCACGACATTTTTCCATTAGCTCAATGTCTTGTGGATCCTGAGTTTTCTTCGCAGGGACCACTTCTCGGGAATCTGACTCGGAGAATGCAAAACTGCGGTATTCCGTAGCATCAATAGAAGAAGAATGTCCGTCTCGGACAACAGCATGTTCTTGTATAAACTGGTTCCTAACAGGAGTCTGCACAGGTTGAGCTTGGGCAACATTGTTCATACCCTGGATATTGGCATCTCTTTTTGCCAAGGCTGCCATAAACTGATCCAACTGGCTTTTTAACAAGTCGAAATCTGCTCTGGTCACAAACTGGTTCTGCTCCTCTGAATTCATGATCCTTAGAAAGCTTCTTCAAGTCCAATGATGGCTTCAGGAAGGTTAGCTGGGTTACAGACGAAGGACGGAGGAGACTCAAGACCGAGAAATACGAATGCAATGCAAATGCGCATGCAATGCTAATGCAAGCCAAATGGTTTCAAGGAACTTAAAGGTGAGCTGCAAACATTTTGGAAAATTGAAAAGTTTTGTTTTAAAATCTAAGATCCCGATTGATCTTTGCGAAGAAAAAGAACGTCTGAGTTCATTGAAACCAAATGGTTATCATGAGATGTATGCAATGCACAAAACACGGGCACACAAAACACAAACATGCACACACAAACAACACACAAGCCCTAGGTTTAGGTGTTACGAGCATGGAGTCAAAGGTCTACCCATCCCAAAGGTATGTACTATGGTTTTCACCTGCAAGACAAGGTTCTAAAAAGTTTCCAGAGTCGACAACCCATCTTTCAGATTTTATCGACTTTCCAATTGCTTGGTGATCAATAAAATTCTCAAGAGAGTCTCATCTGAGTGTAGCATCGCGTAGGAACCATTTGGGATTGATCCCTCACAGTTCTCGCACTACGTCCTAAATAGGCCAAGTGGGGTAAAAGGATAACTAAAGGTCATCAGTATCTCTGGCTCCTAGGTCGCAAGTAGTAAGGCATTCACGATTGCTCGTTCAACATATACCACTTTTGAGAGGGCCTCAACTGAGTGTAGACTTCAAGTTCCCTCCTTTGGGATTTCTCCCTCAAAGTTCCCTTGACTATGTCCACAGTTCCTAAACATATGTGTTCTCTCAAGTCCGGGTTAGGACTTATCTCACCATTCAATAATGGCACCCTGCACACAGAAAATCCAAGCACAGACAGATATACAGATATATATAGATATGTAGATATATAAAGATATACAGATATACATGCGAATATGACATACAAGCAAATATACAGGTAGAACAAGCAAACATGAATAACATGAAAACAAGATAGGCTTACCCTCTTAGGAAAGGACCAGCAATAGGTCTAACTTTCCTTCTATTTCCCCAGTGAAGTCGCCATTTCTGTTGCGGTGAAAATCGGATAACAAATTATTAATTAATTTGCATCAGTTTCTTTTACAACCGACTTTGATTTATCCAAAGGAAAGGTTCAAGATCGTTAGAAAAACCTAAAGGGGGAGATCTAAGGTTCGGGGGTTGGTTACGCCTATGGAAGGTATTAGCACCCTAAACGTCCGTAGTACTCTACGGGAACCTCTTGTTAATGTTATCTTATGTTTGCTAAAGGTTCTATGCTAAAGGCTGAAAAACCCTAGGGGTTAGTATCTAAGTATACTCGATAAAGCATCGCACTTTACGCCTACGTATTCTCGGGAATAGAATCAGAGTATGCGTAGTTCTACTTCTACTGAATGATTGACTGTGGTCAATATTCAGAGGGGAAATGAGTACAAGCTCATTGTAGAGTCCAAGAACTCTCTAGATCTAGTTGAGATTGACCTATGTTGAAGTTTAGTCAGTAGGAGAAGTGATAAATTTATTATGATGAATATCACAAAGAGTTGAAGAACTCTTCCTAAAGCTAGTTATGGTTTCTATGGCTCTGATGAGGCCAAGAAACAGGGTTCCTTCCTAATAGGTTGCTTAGGTTAAGATGGGGGTTATGACTTTAAGAGTCAACATTATTCACCTTCCTTTGGAATGGGGGAAAAACAGTTGATAATATAACAAGAATAGATAAAGATAAAAGCTAAGACATGAATAAGATAAAAACAACATAAGCATGATGATGGCAATATGTTTCATGAATAAGATATGGATTAGATAAACATGATATTAAAAACACATATCAGTATGCTTAAATCTTTAGGAAGACAAACATAGAGAATGATATACAAGAAAACAATCAATATGCTTCAATCTTTAGGAAGACAAACATATAGAATGATATAAAAGATGACAATTAAAGAAGGATAATATTCATATAAAAGTCAAGCATATGGCCAATCAACATGGATATATTAACTTAAGAATTAAACAAGTCAATTTAATAACATTTCAAGATCAACAAAAATGCTCATAGATGATATTAGTAATTAAACCAACAATTGATAATTAATTGACAAGGCAATTAAAATTAACAATTAACAACACATAAGGTAATTTAAGATTTAACTACATATGGATAATTTAAAATTAAAAGTTAACACTTAGCAATGCAAATTAACAATACAAATTGATTAACAATTACCAATTAAGATGCAAATTGACAAACAATTAACAATTAAATTAACAATACCAATTGATAATTAAAATTAAAATGAGAACAAATAATTAGCCAAAATAAATTGCTAATTAAAAATAGAGATAAAAAATATTTTGGAGTTTTTTTGAAATAAGAAAATATTTTTAATTAAAAAAGGCTTGAAATAATATGAAAACATTTAATTAATTAAAAAAGAAGAGAAAGGAATACGCAAGGGGATACATTTGGCAAAACCAAAATGAATTACAAGGCAATTGCTGGGTGCGTGGGCTTCTGACCGGCGGTGTAATTAGTAAAACACAGGCCCACGGTCCAAGAACAGAAAACATCAGCCAAGGAATTGTGATTTGTACAAAATATCATGTGACATTGGCGTCAACCAGTCACCATGTCATTTAAAATGCAAAACGACAAACAAACCTTAACCAAACACAACTCGCCACCTCCAACTTCTCATGCAAAGTAAACCAACTTAAAAACCATACGTGAATCCAAGAAAAGCTAAAACTGGTGTCTCTACTTGCTTAGTCATTTTATCAACGAATCTTAGCCAAAATCCACAACTTAAAACAACTATCTGTAGCGCCTACGGAGTAGAATAGTAATGAACACTAACGATTCAGGACAGCAGCCTAAACATGGATAAAAGGACATGAAAGTCGTGAGTTCCGCATGATGCGAGGTAACCGAACAAAGATACGTAACGCAAGCTCAAACCACCAGACATATCATCATTTAAGTTTAACTCAGATGCATAATATGGACGTGAATCGATATGTCCCGAACTGTTAATGTCGCCATGCGTCTCACCAAACCCACACGGCTGCTCATCTCAATTCCGAAACAGTAAAACTAGAGATTCAAACTTTAAAATAAGAATGCAATATTTACCACCCATAACCACGATAATGCTCATATAAATCACATCAAATCTATAAGTTTCAGGGCCTTAGAAACTCACCTCTTGAGCTTTAGAAATCCGACCTCCTTTTGACAACAGTGGTTCTCAAGACACTCGAATGTGCAACTCTCCTTTAGTTGCTGATTGATCCAGCTCTTTGAACCGGGAACAACCCTTGCATTTCCTCTTGACCACTCACGAGCTCCTTCTTGAATGGGATAGAAGTGTTAAGTAAATGGCGTGTTCTGTCGTGTTTTTTTTGTTGTTCTGATGGTTGATGATTCAGAGCAGCTTCATGGATCCTTAAGGGAAGGTTTGTCAACCTTGCTGTTGGTTGAAAAGCAAGAGTTGCAAAGGTTTTGCATGATGCAGGGATGGTGATGGTTTTTTATTGTTTAGGTGGTATGAGAACGTATTGCCTTCACGTGTTTCTTGACGAGGGCCATTCTTGCGGTTTTTAAAAAAACTCAACGTTCATATGCTCATTGGTGGTGTGTACGAATCGCAGTTATTGTTGTAGTTTTTTCTGAGCTTGTGATGATGAAGGGATTTCGTGTTTGTAGATTTGATGAAGAAGTGTTTTGGAGTGATTTTTGGATTTTCCAAGGTGAGAGTGATGGCGGATGTGTAGGTGAAGTGTTAAAGTGGGTGATGGTGATGTTCCTCCTGGGTTCCCTTTCTCGAGCAAAAAGCAGCAACCCTTAAATATCAGTGAGTCCTTTTTCTTTTTGATGGGAAAAGGTCAAAAACAAATAGCCGTTGGCCCTTTGCAGCAAAGTGTCACCTCAATTAGTACAAAAGGGTTGCATTTCAAAATCCTCCTTTGCACGGTTTGGAAAAGTCACATTGGAAGATGGCAAAAGAAAAGAACGTGTACTTGGTTCAAGCTTCATTTCAGCATGTAGTTGTAATGAAACTAAATGGAAAGCTCCACTTAGTTACACGCTATGCAAATCTTAATAAACCAAAGGAAATGGTTCTAGGTTCCCTCGTAACATGGCATAGAATAATATGAAAAAAAACTAAGTAACATTCTAAATTAAAATTAGTTAGCAAAAAAAACTAAATGAAATAAATAATCTAATTACTTAAACTAAT
Organism: Lathyrus tuberosus; assembly: GCA_022829125.1. Classification (NCBI taxonomy): domain Eukaryota; kingdom Viridiplantae; phylum Streptophyta; class Magnoliopsida; order Fabales; family Fabaceae; genus Lathyrus; species Lathyrus tuberosus. The sequence continues at coordinate 3,600,107 of JALAZF010000491.1, read as the reverse complement.
TAAAAAAAAATTAAATTAAATTAAATTAATATTAATAAAACAACTTAAATATAAATGAAATAACAAAAGGCCACATTGAATTTAAACTAAAATAAAACAAATAAAAA